>CM044015.1:24910930-25520930 GCA_024085815.1 Flaveria linearis
AGAAAGATCATGCATGCCAATTCAAGTAATGATTAGATAGTTGTGCATTTGAAGTACAAGAAATACAAATGCATAAAAAGACTAAGTATTTTTTCATCCACTTTAGTCTTTGCGGGTGGGTTAGACAAATGCAGATGAGCATATGTCTACCCGCATAGACTAATGCGGGTGAAGTAAAATAAATACTTATGACTTAACAGAAGAAATGCGGCCAAGACTTTGGATATCTGCAAAGACAAATGTGGATGTGTACACACTAATGCGGCCAAGACTTTGGATCCTAGATTTTAAGTTAGGATAGTTAAGTCATTGTACAGGTCATTGTATAAGGTCTATAAATAGATAAAGTTTTCACATTTTTTGCAACTCTGAGAAAACTTTTACACAACCCTTACATCACTGAATTCTAGAAATACCTTGATTGTAATATTGAAGCATATTATCAATATACAACGAACATTATGAGTATATATATTTTATATTTGATCATTGATTGTTGTATATCCACTATAATCAATCATAGAAATCTCTTAATATATTTGATCCACATTGATTCTAACCAAGTCAATTGGTATCAAGGCTTTAGCTCTCGGATTTAAATAGAAACTCACAATTTCTCTTTGTTTATCAATCGAACTATTCATTGATTTACATCTTATTGTATTCTACATGATTGATTTGTACGCCAATCAGAATTACTCATAAGTTGAATCAATTTACACTTTTATTTCATTATGAATTAAAGATATTGTTGAATTGATTGAACTTACATAAAAAAACAAACATAAGTTATTGAATTACCGAGTGTTTGTAAAGAAAATGACCTGCGATTAGTAAGAGTTTCTAATTGAATGTTTCGATAACAAATTCAAGTGAAAACACCAATGAAAATCATCGAAATCATTTAAATGCTAAGGACTACTACTGTTCATCACATTTGTTTGAAGGATTGTTAACCGCACTAGTTGTGCTCACTATTGACAACATTTGTTTTAAGGACACTGTTGATCGCATTAGTTCATAACCTTGACAGAACTTGGACTTTGGGCTAATTGGATAATTTGGACATACAATTCATCAATTAATTCATTAAATTCTAAAATCAATCTAATCATATCAAAACCAAATTAAAACCAAGAAACATCATGGATACTCCAAGTTCAGTTGAACTTGCGCATAATTCCTAGTCACTAATGTTAAAACATAAACCGAAATTTAAATAATGGAAAATTAGATTCAGGAATTATCTAATTAGTGTAGATGTAGATTACTGGATCTCAATCTACAAAGGTCCTCATATTCTAATTACAGTAGATGCTCACCAATATAGAAATGTCGGAATCCTAGTTGAAGATTCAAATCTAAATCTTGATCAAGAAGACTACAAGAAGATCAAGATTAACAAGAAGGCCAACTCACTACTCACACAAGCCCTAATGATAGATGCACTCAATATTATGTGTGTAGTAGTGAACTCCTGAGATTACCAAAGACAAATTGGTTAGTGAATATGAGTCCTTCCATTGTATCAAGCGTTAATCAATATGAACCTCCTGTCATATCTAGTATGCGACAACCATTAAGATCAACCCACCTACTTTACAATGTGACTTTATATTCCACTTTTCTTTTTTATTTTTGGGTGGAAACATGCTTGCTATATTAATCATGGGAATTCAAATAATAAATTCAAAATTAATGTTTTGTAAACTCAATGACAAACTTTCTAATCCTCGTAAAACTAATCTGATTATACATATTTCTATTTTCTATGCCACTTTTTACTACAAAGTCCTCTTTTCTAAAATCTAGAAAATAGATCTATTAGCCTGACAAGCCCATTTGGTTCTCAGATTGATGCATGCCAATCAATCCCGAGCCTCTTTTAAGTCAATGTATTCTTTTTGACATGGAAAGAGTTGGTTATTCAGAAACTACATACTAGGCAAGCATACTATTAGTCTGACCTCTTGTGTCTTGGGGTTACACAGTAGGGTAGATGATTACTATGGCTGGTTCTAGACTCTTTTATAATAGTTTAATTATTTGTAATTAGAAAACTATTTGTTTGTTCATACATGGTTATTTACTATATGTATACTTCTAAACCTATGCTCTAACCAACTTTATAGTTGACAATTTTTAGCATGTTTTCAGGTGATGGAATCTAAGTTTGCTGCCTTTCTCATGCTTGGTTTCAAGGTTAAGCTTTACAGGACCGTTGAAGGGGGTCAATGCAACAGTTTCAAGTGAGTAGAGACTTAAAACACCTAACAGATCAAATAGGGAACCAGGTTTATATTGATGATACTAAAAACACAAATAAATATAATACATAACAAGAACAAGAATAAGATGATATTGGTTTTCAAGAATGATGTATATTGTTCTCAAGTTCGATTACAAGTGTGACAAAGCATACATAGATAGATGAGTACTTGAGACACTTTATACTACATCCTACAAACGGCTATACTTTAAAAGCTAGCTGGAAACACTAATCTAGACAAGAAGATCAATGCATAGTCAAATGGCAGATTGTCTTTTGACTTGTGACTAAAACATACCATTGCTTACATCTTAATATATTACAAAAAGGATAAAAGTTACGAAAGTAGAAACTTATAGACCAATGACCTTAATCTACAGTTGACAAAAGTATGGACCTTTTCACCAACTTATCTAAGTTGGTGAGTCTTCAGAGGTGGGAGTAGGAAGTAGATTTGCTTGTGTCAAAAGGTGATCAAAGAAAGCATGTCTTCTCTATCTTCTGAATAATTCAGTCTTTGGCTTCGGAAGACTTTGTCTTTAAAGCTTCAGAAGACTTCATCTTTGGCTTTGGAATATATGGTCATTTGGCTTTGGAATTTTTTACACTTAGCATATTTTCCTGAGTTGCGTATAATCTACTGAAAAAAATTATCCGTACTTCATGCATGCATGCTGAGACCTCTTTGGTTGCATCAACCTTTAAATATAAACCTTACAAACTCTACCTAGGCTGATGCTGCCAAAATAGAAGAGATACTTGAGCTTTGATCTTTATCTACTGACAGTCCTCATAAGGATCAAGACCATCTGTTCTTCATCATTTTTTTAGAATCCCTTAGACTCTCATAGTATGTTCTCATGTCATAGATATAATGTAGAAGAAGGTCAAGTTTGTCTTGCCAGAAATACATGTCTTGACCTCCTTGATCGCAACTGACATACCATCTGTTTGGATTAGCAGCAAAGGTCAAGGACAAGATGGGTCTCTCAATAGCAAAGAGGCTCTATATTGGTTGGACTTGGTTGAGTAGCCTTTTCTTGAGTAACCTCAGGATGTTCTGACTCATCCTAAGATGAATAGGTGGATACCTTGGACTTTTCTTCTTACTGTCCTTTTTCATGGCCATCCTATTCTTCCTCTTTCCAGATTTCAACTGAGGAGAATGTCCTTTAGCACAAGGTTGTTCTTGTATGACTTCCTCAGTTTGGTCCTTTTCCTTCCTACCTTTAGAAGGAGAGTGTTGGACCAAAAGAACCAATAAGCCAGATCAGAAAAACTTCTAAGTCCCACAAGACATCACAACAACTGCTGAAAGCATCATCAGCTGTTTGACAAAGTCTGAAGACCTCAACAGCTGAAGATCAAAGTACTGAAGATCAACAACTGAAGACATAAGTACTGAAGACTCAAGTGCTGAAGACTCAAGTACTGAAGACTCAAGTACCGAGGACTCAAGTGCTGAAGACTTAAGTACTGAAGACTATCAGCTGAAGATCAAAGTACTGAAGATCAACAGCTGATGTACAAAGACTGAAGACATCAGCTGATGACAACTACTAAAGTCATCAGCTGATGAAACATCTGAAGTTAAAGTCTGAAGACAAGTGCTGAATCTTCAGAGTTTGTCACAACAGCTGAAGAAGTATTCTTCAGTTCTTGTGATGGTTTACCTTTCAGTTTTTTATTATCAGTAGTTGTATTTTCTATTTCAGTAGTTTGTAAAACGAGTAAAGAGTTTGTTCTTCAGTCGTTGTAGTTTTCATTAGTTTCTTTTCAGCTGTTGTAATAAGTTTAACACTTAGCATTTGTAAGGAGATGTCAGCTGTTTGACATCTTCAGTAGTTAAGGTAGTTTCAGTAGTTTGTTAGAATAACGGTTTGATGTCACTATCAAGTGACATCAGCTGATGTCATTCTACCTATAAAAGGAAGATGACCTAATTGTAATCCTTGCCGAAGCGTGTGATCTAATAGAAAACACATTTTTGCATAATTCCTCTCTTTCTCTATAACCTACTGTTACATTGAAATATCTTTTGTGTTCTTAGTATAATTTGCTTAATTCTTGTGCTAAATACGCTGCGAATACAACCTAATTGATTAAACTAGAGGCTGAGATCCTTTCAAATGGTATCAGAGCTGGTTAATCATTGATCGATTTTAACAATTGATCATTGAAACTGCTCTTTTGCTATCTACGTTTAAACGAATTAGCAAATTTGAAAGAATCGGTTATAGAGATTGAGTTTCTGCTGCTTCTGGCCTTTAAACTTGAGGTTCTCGTGTTTTTGAGCTAGATTTGTTTTGTTTACCTTGAATTTGCTTAAAGTCTAAGATGGCGACACCAACTAGTGATCCTCACAATATTGGCTACTCAACAAAGCCTCCAATGCTTGTGAGGAGTCAGTATAACATTTGGCAACGTCGTATGCTCCATCACTTGTCTTTCAACAGTGCTGGTTGTTGGAAGTCAGTGGTGCATGGACCATACAAGCCTACTGTGAGTATTCCTGAATCAAATGAGAGGGTTCCAAAGAAACATGATCAGTATTCGGACAAAGATCTAAAGCGGTTCGAAATTGATGCTAAAGCCCATGGAATTCTGGCTATGGCAATTCCAAATGAAATCTATTCAGGGCTTTTGCATCATGAAGCTGCTCATGATCTCTGGGTTGCTCTGAATGAACAATTCGAAGGAACCAATGAGGTCTTAGCAAATACTAGGGAAATCCTCGCCCAACAATATGAGACATTCTCTCATAGGAAGGGTGAGACACTGACTCAACAGTTTGAGCAATTCTCTTGTCTTATTTCTAAGCTGAAAATGGTTAAACAAGAGTATTCCAATAGTCAGATGAACAACCGTTTCCTCAGATCCCTGCCTGAGAGATGGGACACTTATACCATTGTCGTACGCTCCAGTGCAAATCTGGATACTCTATCTCTCACCCAACTTTATGGGAAACTGCTTACATTTGAGAGAGAGATAGGTCAAGAGTCACTGATGACTTTGTATCAGGCAATGCTGCACTGATAGGTCAAGAGTCAGAATATGCTGCATCAGAGAGTGTCTATGATGAGCAGATTGATTTCTCTACTAATTCTGAACATGCTTTTGTCGGTGTTGATGGTAGTTCAGGAGGTAGCAGTGATAACCTGTGCTTTCTGATGGAGGACTTGAAGGGCATTCCAGATGATGATCTGGAAGAGATGGATATTTTGAGTCAAATGGCAATGATAAATATCAGATCTCAAAATTTCTACAAGAGAACTGGCAGGAAATTTCCTGGTCTCTCTGGCAAAACCAATGTTGGTTTTGACAAGAGCAAGTTGAGGTGTCACAAGTGCCATAGGCTTGGACACTTTGCTAGAGAGTGTTGATCATCTGCATCTAACTCCTCTGCACCTTTTCCAAGCAATAGCTCACAGAACAAAGGGCAACATTCCACCAGTTCTGGTCATCCATCACAAGCTCAGTCATCACCTGTATACTTTGTTCCTCAAAGTCCTATGCCATATCCTTACCCCTACTTCTACATGCCACAGACCAGTCAAGCTCAAGCACCCATTGCTCAATAACCACATGCTCTTCCTATGCCTCAACCATCCCAATCTCATCAACAATCTCAACCTCAACAACACAACTTCTTCACCCCAGGAGTTGTTGACTGGAGCAGTTTACCAGATGATTTATATGGTCATGAACAACTGTTTCCTGGTGTTGGTCAACATGGTGGTGATCATCCTTTTGGGAACCTTGCTCTCATGGCCCTGGAGTCTGCTGATGGGTCATCCTCCAATGCTTCATCACAGGTATCTTCTGAGGCCAAAGCCAAGCTATGTTCTGAATCTTGCATAGCTGCATTTGCATCTATTAGAGAATAAAATGTTGCTTTAATTACCAAAAACCTTGAGCTAGAGCAAACAATTTCCAAAAGAAAAGCTGAATTTGAGTCTATGCTTAGTGATAAGAATGATGAGATTTATAAACTGAAATGCCAAATCAAAGATGATAAGGCTAGGGAAGAGGTGCTTCTAGGGAAGCACAGAGAGCTCAAGGAAACACTTGCAGCTACCCAGGTGGAGTGTGATCGCTGGGTGCAATCCTGCAAGGGTTTTGAAATGCTTCTGAGTAAGCAATCAGCTTTCAATGTGAAGTTTGGCATTGGTTATAATCACACTGCTCCTCCAACAGGTTTTACTTCCAGAACAGAAGTAGAATCTGATGGAGAAAGCAATAACCAATCCTTCTCATCATGTGACCTACTATCTGATACAACATCATTAGAGGTTGAAGTCAGCATTAATTCCTCACAAAACCAATCAGTTGATGCTACAATAGCTGATGGTTCAAATGCTGACTGTCACATGATCAAAAAGTTGATCAACTCAGATGTTGTCTCTAAAAGTACTGAAAGTACTGGAGAGCAAGTGATAACACCTGAAGTTCAAACCCCAACTACTGCCAGTACTGAAGGGAAGAAGACTGCAAGTAGAAAGGGTTTGAAGACTACTAAATAAGATATCAGGAAAGCAAGTACTGCAAGGAAGAAAACTACAAGTACTGATAGCAAATTGTTGAAGAACAAGTCTTCAGTAGTTTCATCTTCTTCGGTAGATGATCAACTAAAGATGAAGAAGAAGCCATATGAAATATGTGGCATGTTCAATCATCTTACTGATGATTGCTGGTACAAAAAGGGCTACAAACTCAAACAAAAGGAGAAAATTAAAGAGAAAATGAATGTAATGAAAACTGAGTTTGAGACCAAGTTTGTACCAGCAACATCAAAACCTGAAACCCCTACGTTCAAGAAGAAATCCAAAAGGAAGGATGGGGTTAATTAGGCAACAGCTGAGGTTGCTTAAAAGAAGATGGTGCAACACAGGAATCCATCACAAGCAAGCACTAATGTGTCTGATGAGCTAATGGCTTTATCACAAAATCAGACACAGCTTGTTATGATGGTTCAACATCTAATGGGAAGATTCAACCACTTAGATGCTCCTGTGCTGAAACCACAGAAAAGGAAATCCAAGCCAAAGGATTCCTCTTCTACACCATCTCCTTCACCTCAGGCTGTCACACATAACAAACCAGTTAGTGTCACATCTGTTGATGAGAACAGACCCAAAACCAAAAAGGTTTGGGTCTCAAAAACTGACTAACTTGTTGTGATGAATGCAGGGTTCTTCAACACGCCACAGAAGCATCTGGTATGTAGATAGTGGAGGATCCATGCATATGACAGGAAGTAGCTCACTTCTTAATGACTACTCTCAAGGAAAGAAGGGGTTTGTTTCCTTTGGCAATGATGAAGCTGCAACAGCTATAATGAACTTTGTGTTATATGTGGAGAAGCAGTATTCCCTTCCAGTCAAGTGTGTGAGGAGTGACAATGGCACAGAGTTTAGAAATCACACACTTGATGACTTCTATCTGTCAAAGGGAATCAAATGGCAGTTCAGCATTCCAAGGACTCCTGAACAAAATGGAGTGGTGGAGAGAAAGAACAGGACCCTCATTTAAGCTGCAAGGTCAATACTGGCTGACTCAGGATTGCCACTGACCTTTTGGGCTGAAGCTGTCAACACAGCTTGCTATGTGTAGAATAGAGTATTAGTGAATCAGAGGTTGATAAATACTCCTTATGAAGTACTTCATCATTTGGCCCCATTGATTTCCTTCTTTAGAGCCTTTGGGTGTCCTTGTTTCATTCTCAACACAAGCAATCCACTACAGAAGTTTGAATCAAAGGTGGATGCAGGGTATTTTGTTGGTTATTCATCAACTTGCAAGGCATACAGAGTTTTCAACTGCAGAACAAAGATGGTTGAAGAGACTTTGCATGTGAATTTTAATGAATCTCCAAAGGACATGATTCCACAAAACCCTGTGGAGTTATTTGATCTAGACATACTGTAATATGTTCCTTATCATCCTCCAGCTATTGTTCCTGTCAATAGTTCTCCACATGGTGGTACTGATCATGAAGATGCCAGTACTCACCTTTTCAGGTTTAGTGGCCACCTACCTGAGTCAACTAAACCTGATGCTGCTGTAGCTTCAGCAGCTCCATCCATAACAAATGCTGATGAGATTTCTGAATCCTCTACTTTATTGAGTTACTATCTCCCACTTGGTTTCAAGAATCTACATTACCATCTGTTGCTGCTGAAGGTCTTACAAACACTTGCACTGATCTTATTGTCTATCAAGAGCTGAAGAATCACCCAATGTCTCAAATCATTGGTGATATCAATACTGGTGTTTCAACCAGGAGTCAATTGTCCAATTCTTGCTTCTATGCTCTCTTCATCAGTCAGCAAGAGCCAAAGAATTATCATGTTGCACTAAGAGACAATGGATGGGTTGAAGCAATGCAGCTTGAGCTTCTTTAGTTCAAAAAGCAGCAAGTGTGGGAGCTTGTTCCTTTACCCCAAGGTAAGTGTGCAATAGGCACTAAATAGGTGTTTAGGAATAAAACTGATGAAAAGGTCCAAGTTGTCAAGAACAAGGCCAGGCTAGTTGTACAGGGGTTTGCACAAGAGGAAGGCATCAATTATGATGAAACCTTTCCCCTGTAGCCAGACTGGAGGCAATTAGATTGTTCTTAGCTTATGTTGCCTTTCACAATCTTAAAGTTTTTCAAATGGATGTCAAAAGTGCCTTTTTATATGGTAAAATAAAAGAAGAAGTTTATGTGTGTCAACCACCAGGCTTTGAGGATAATAAACATCCTGATTGGGTGTATAAGCTTGATAAGGCTCTTTATGGGTTGAAACAAGCTCCTAGAGCCTGGTATGAAACATTATCTAATTTTCTTCTACAGAATAATTTCACTAGAGGCTCTATTCATAAAACTTTATTCATTAAGAATGTGGGACAGTATAAGCTACTTGTTCAAATTTATGTTGATGATATAATTTTTGCATCCTCTGATCCAAAGTTGTGTGATGAATTCACTAAGCTAATGAAGCAAAAGTTTGAAATGAGTGCAATGGGAGAATTACAGTTCTTTCTAGGTTTGCAAATCAAACAAAGGGCTGATGGAATCTTCATTCATCTGTCTAAATATACAAAAGAGTTGTTAAATAAGTTTGATTTACAAAACTGTAAGCCCTGTTCTACTCCCATGAGTAGCACCATACAAATGGATGTTGATCAGAAAGGTAAAGCGGTTGATGAAACCCTTTGCAGATGTATGATTGGGTCCTTGATGTACCTTACATCTTCTAGACCAGACATTATGTTTGCAACATGTGCCTGTGCTAGATTTCAGGCTGCACCTAAAGAATCCCATTTGATTGCAGTCAAAAGGATCTTTAGATATTTGCAAGGTACCCAATCTCTAGGTCTTTGGTATTCTACTGGGCATTCTTGCAAATTAGTTGCTTTCTCTGATAGTGACTATGAAGGATGCAAAGTCACCAGAAAATCCACTTCTGGTGGTTGCCAATTCCTAGGCAATTGTTTTGTTTCTTGGCAGAGTAAGAAACAAATATCAATTGCTACATCCACTGCTGAAGCTGAGTACATTGCTGCTGCAAGTTGTACATCCCAAGTACTCTGGCTTTAGAATCAACTCTTGGATTATGGCATTGTAGAGACTAAGACTCCATTATTAATGGATAGTGCTTTAGCTCTTTGTATTGTTAAAAATCCAGTCCAGCACTCTAGGACCAAACATATTGAGATCAGACATCATTTTATTAGGGATTGCTATCAAAAAGGTCTGATTGATCCAAAGTTTATGCCTAGTGCTGATGAGCTTGCAGACATATTTACTAAGCCTTTAGATAGTGCCACATTTCAAAATCTGGTACTAAGGCTTGGTATGCTGTAGCTAGAATAATTTGACTAATACTGATGCTCTCAGCTCACAAGTACTGATTAGCATTAGTATGCAAAAGTCAAAAATAAGTACTGATGAGTAATTTAGTCTTCAGCATTTTTCATAACTACTGAAGACGAAAATGCTTCAAAGTACTGAAGTACATTATTTGTTGAAAACAACTGATGTAGTTACAACTACTGATGTATAGTTTTCAAACATATAAGTACTAAAGAACAAATTTTGTTCACAAGTACTGATGTGTAATCTTACACATAAGTACTAAAGACAAATATTGTTCACAAGCTCTGAAGAATGATCTATTTCATCAGGTCTTATGAACATTTGTTCACAAGAGCTGAGGAATAAATAGTTACAAGAGCTGAAGGCCAATGAAACATCTGAAAGTCAGCCAAAGAGCTGATGAGTAAATGTTGAGGTCAGCATGAAACAACTGAATTGACGACATCAGCTGATGAGTAATTTTACTCTTCAGCTGATTTCTTCTGCTGTTTCATACCAAACAACTGAAGGACAAAACCATGTCTTCAGTAGTTTTACAACTACTAATGAATAACACCAAGTCCTCAGTTGTTTACAACAACTGAAGCCAAAACCATGTCTTCAGTAGTTTACAACTACTGATGTCAGTAGTTTACAACTACTGATGACTAATACCAAATCTTCAGTTGTTTACAACATCTGAAGATGAAAAACATGTCTTCAATAGTTTATAACTACTGATGACTAACAACAAGTATTCAGTTGTTTGCAACATCTGAAGGACAAAACCACGGTCTCAGTAGTTTCAACTACTGATGACTAACACCAAGTCCTCAGCTGTTTATAACCATTGAAGGTTAAAACGATGTCATCAGTCGTTTCAACAACTGATGCCTAACACCAAAACCTTCAGTCGTTTTCTTTCAGCCGTTTCAATCCGTACCCTATAAATACCTAACCCTACCTTCAGAGTTTTTCATTCTCTCATAACCTAATATTTCAAAAACTCTGAAACCTCTCTCACACCATTAATGGCGACCATGCAGCTCAAGCCAAGACACAACTGTGTCGCATACCTCACCAAATCCCTATTTTGGAACAGTTTCATAACGCCATAGATCTCATGGTCGATTCTCCTTACCAAACGGCCTTCCTCACCAATCCCACAATATATGCCGATTCCCTTACCCAGTTCTAGACGAATGTCACCCTTACTGGAGAGAACAACGCCGAGGTCTCTCTCCAGTCATTCGTCAACAACCAGAAGGTGGTTATCAATCCGGCAATCATCCGCCAAACCCTAAAATTGGATGATGCCACCTTCCCAATCGAATATCCAAAAGGCACCACTGATCTTTCATTCACACATCATGACTATCAGGGGGACCTTCATGCCTCTACCCTGCTCAAGAAACATTTCCATGATGTCGAACGACTTATATTCCACATGGTGAATGTTTGCTTAGCCCCAAAGACCTCCTCATGGGACCAAATGTCATCAAGGTGGCAGCAGGTATTCATTTCTATCCTTGAGAAACAAAACTTAAATTTTTCTGAAATAATCTTCTTGGAACATAAGGATATGGCCACAAAACCTTTTGCTAACCGTTGGATACTATATCCACAGTTCATAATGGCCATAATAGAGAACTAGCTACATGCTGAGGGACTTGTTGGCCTTGGTGTCCCTGCCATGGCTGTATTGCCTGAGGTATACTCCAGGCACAACACTGACCAAACATTAAAAAAGGCTGCCAAGCTGCGAAAACCCACACAGCGGGAACCCACAGCCTCCACCTCAAAATCCAAAGTCCCCACCAAACCCAAACAAAAGAAACCCAAAAAGGCTACTTAGGGAGATGAGTCCCCTGAGGATACCTCTTCACAACAAAGGCAGGAAGTAGTTGCTGGCACGATACTCCCAGCAATTACCATGACTCCACCAACCACAACCGCACAGGCATCCTCTCTACAGGAGCCTGATGCAACCATTGCAGGGGCTGCCACACATCTGGAACCTTTCTCACTTGAGGAGGTTGCCATTGAAAAGCACACATCTCCCCATGTGCATAGTGCTTCCACCCCATCTCCCAATGCAACCTCCCCTCAAAGCCCTACATTCATAATTGCAGAAGTATTGACTCATCTTAATACTCCACCCTCTCCCCAGGCACCAATCACAACTGGGAAAAATCCAACTATAGAGAGGGTGGATACAAGTGTTGATGGGAGCCCACAACACAGGGAATCAAATGTCTCATCTCCAAGTGTGGCAAAGGAGATAGGACAATCTAGTGAGGCTGACACTTCCCCTGTATCAGCACATGAATAGGAAGAAGTTGGTACCATCTCTAAGTCCTCACCAGAGGCAACTGCTGATGATGGATCCAATCCGGAGGCAGGAAGTCCCCAGTACCAAGAACAAGGGGCACATGTGATCACTGAGCCACACTCAGCACATGTACATCCTGATTCAATCAGGAGGTTAGGTGATTCCGTTACAACTGATGATGACCTGAGCTTTTTCTACGATATAGTAGCTCAAAACACCATTCTTGAGGATGAGGTGAGTAGACTCAAAGAGCTACTCGCCAAAATGACTCAAGACCAAAGTCTATCTGCCACCATAAACCCACAGATGGCACCTTCACCTGAAGGTCTCACATACACTCAGCCACTCCCACAAACTCAGCCACCTGCCCTTGCTTCTGGCACTAGTTCTCAGGGACAGAACCCCCTTGAGCAATTAGCTGCTATCTTTCAAAATTCCTTGCCTCTCATCACACCCATTATCACAGATATTGTGATAAAACCCTTGATAAGAGGCTTCCCTCTACTATACAGCCTTTGGTGGAAGCTGTTATGCTGAAGAAGCTTTCTGTCAGTCAACCCCTTGCAACCAATGCAACCAAAAAGTGGGAGACTTCAGTGAAAGCTAAGAGAAAGAGAGTGGAGGAGGAAGTGAAAGAGAAAGAAGTTGAGGATGAGGTGGTATATGAGAGGGAGTTGGTGGTGGAGACTGAGAGGGAGAAGGAGAAGGAGAGTACTGAATTGGAAAAAGTGACTAAAAGTTAAAAAGACTTTCATGTCACATATAAGAAGAAGAAGGGAGAGAAGGAGAAAGATCTAGCTATTCTTGTCAAGGAGGCTGATACTGAACATAACAGGTCCATGGATAACATCATTGATCAGTTGTTCAGGCAAGGCTTTGAAACTAACACTGCTGAGCTAGATCATGAGATAAGGAAGTTGGAGGTGAAAGAGATAGAATACCGATGGTCTTGTCATAGCCAAGAGGAAAAAGAGAGACTTGAGGCTATGACAAGATTCATTTCAAAGTATCTAGGGAGATCAGTCCTGGAGATCAGATCATGGTCCATGGACAGCATCTTGGCAATACCCACCAAGATCCGTTCGTCTGAGGTATTCACCAAAGGACTGATCATAGAAGCCCTTAGTGAAGCCAGTACTGGGAACAGGATTGAGTTAGCCAAACAAAGCAAATCCTCTCTCACATCTAAATTGCTAGCTCAGCCTGCCCAATTTCCCACACCAAAAACCAAACCACCACCCACAAAACCAACCCATTCACCATCAAAACCCTTAGCCGATGATGCACCCTTGAAGAGGAAGAGAAGGGTGCTGAGGCTAGAAGAAGAAGAAGAGGATGATGAGGAAGAAGATAGGCTGCCTCTCTCTTCAGTTCTATCTTTGCCTAAAACCAAACCTTTACCCATCACTCCTACCTTACAGATGGAAGCTGTGAAGGTTAAGATTGAAGAAGAACAGCAGCATAGGCTACATGATGATGATCTGTTAAAAAGAGTAGATAAAGCTTATGCTGCTTCCTCATCAATCATGAATATGAGGAAACAAGCTCTGAGATTATTCACTTTAAGGCAAACATATCAATTTCAAAAGGACAAAGTGAGTATTTGGCCTGATCCCGGGGTGTCTCACAGGATCATTAAGAAAGACATTCCATTGAGATACAATGGCCAAATAAAAAAGATTGTAGATGAAGTGATCTCTTTGGCCATTGTAGTATCACCCTGGGAGATCATAGAAGATTTCAAGAAGACCTATCAGGCTAACCTGCCACTATAAAAGATGTTGGAGAATAGGGTGGTTAAAAAGGGGTTAGTCTACAAGAGGTTTGAGAATCTTAGGAGAAATGAGCTCCAGTTGTTCTTAGAGGGTAATCACCATGATGAGTTCGCCTATAGGGCTATAACAACTATGGAGCTCAAAAATGGTAAACAGGCCAAATACATCTCAGTCATCTATGGGCCTGAAGGATTCTTTGAGGGTGAGGCAGAGAATCTTACCATGGAAGAACAAGTAATGTTTTTAGAAGCCTACACCAGAGAATCCTACAGGCTCATAGTTGGAAAGTAGGTCTCATGGATGGGACAACAACTCTGTGTCCAGTTCCCCAAAACAGAGTTCCTATCCATACTATGCCAATCAGATCCTTGAGACCTCTTCCCAGGCCAGTGCTTATATGGGTCAACTTCTGAGCTGATCCAGAAGGAAGTAGACCAATCATTCTACCACAATAAGTGGGACCAACAATAAGCTTAGAGGTTTTGGCTGCATTGGTTCAGGGGGAGTTTGTTGGACCAAAAGAACCAATGAGCCAGATCAAAAAAACCTCAAAGTCCCACAAGACATCACAACAACTGCTGAAAGCATCATCAGCTGTTTGACAAAGTCTGAAGACCTCAACAGCTGAAGCTCAAAGTATTGAAGATCAACAGCTAAAGACACAAGTACTGAAGACTCAAGTGCTGAAGACTCAAGTACTGAAGACTCAAGTACTGAGGACTCAAGTGCTGAAGACTCAAGTACTGAAGACTATCAGCTGAAGATCAAAGTACTGAAGATCAACTATTAGGACCGTGTACTTACAGAGTACTAACTGAATCTTCGTTATACCAGATCAGATAGTGCGGAATCCTATTTGATTGGTGATCCAATTAGGGAAAACGTGAACAAGATCAAACCTAACGATTAGAAAACATTAAGAATGAACTAGAAATGATCTGAAACGTTTGGTGAACTTGGAAGGGACGAACAGGGCGCTCTGGGTCGACTAGGGTTGCAAATATTCGAAGTGTTCTGTTTTTCCACAAATTAAGTGGTATTTATAGGTTACAGCTCTCATTCGTACGACTGATCCAAGCGACTGGCTCAGTCGTGCGACTGAGTCATACGATTGGTTCATTCGGACGACTGAGTTAGTCTTATGACTCAATGGTACGATTGACTCAATCACCTGGTTCAGTCGTGCGTTTTGCCCATTCGCATGGTCCAGTCGTACTACTGAATCAGGATACTTGGTTATACGCATTCTTGAACCTTTAATGATTCAGAACTATGTCTAACAACTGTAAACCTATATAACATTGTCATATATGCGTGTAACAATTAATAATATAAATAGATATAACATTAAACAACCAACAACCATATATAGAAGAGATTCTCATTATAGTGATTAAACATTACATATGTGTTACAAGAAGAAGTTCTATTAAATTTAAGCTCACTAGACTAGTACTAGGGACATGTGTACCAACAAACTACCCCTTGGACCTAGTTCTATCTTGACTTTGACTTCTTTTTTGAACTCTTCAAATCTCTTCAGTCTCTCCTCTTTAGAAACCCCAGCATGGATATTAAGTGCAAAGCATAGACGTATGATATGCTGAAACTGTAGTGCTTGCACTATATCCTGTGTGTCAAAAAACAGTGGCCACTTATACAGCGTATAAACATCTGACGCTGACAAGTTGATAAGCCACATGGGGTCAAACACCCTTATTGTGTCCATTGTGCCTTCCCTTTCCAAAACGATGACGACCTCTACAGAGCGCCAGTCATAGTACCACCACTTAAAGTGTGGGGTAAAGTCCTATGGCATCTCCCTCAGTGGAATTCAGGACATTGTGCGCGGAGGTCGCCACTTCAGGACTATCTTCGGTTGACAAGTGATGGGACTCACCTCAGACCTTCTGAGGTACCTCGTAGCCTGCTGAGGCTTGAAGTTTACCCATCTAGTCCTGTACTCCCTTTTTAGGGCAGCCTCAAACCAGCCAGACATCTTCTTAGGATCAGCATATAGAAGCTTTAGTCGGGCCAACTGGTTGAGCTCAAAACCGGGGAGAGTCTTCAGATCATGAGGGAATCCGAAGTACTCGATTCCCCTCTCCCTTTTAACCGCATACATACCAAGGTCATTAAAATGAGCCCAAGCAATGATCTTCCCTGACACCTTCATCTTCTTCTTTACTTTGTATAGCTTGGTGTAGGTACTCTGAGTTGCTGTAGCACATTGGGCTCGGACCTCGGCGAAGCAAGCCGCCCATTCAGCCTTTCGAATATTAACCTCAGCTTCCGAGGCCTGGGCTTGGCTAGTTGAGGTTTCTGCTCCTTTCTCCTTATCACTGAGTTTACCTAGAATGTCACTGTCGAGGGTGTTTACCAAATCTGGAAACATGTTTCCCTCTCGATCGGTGTATTCTGGGTAGTGCTGATCTGTGATGTCTTCAATTTTGATTTCTTCAACATCGTTGAGCTCGTCATCATCAGCATCACCAAAAGTTGGCGCATCCTTAACAATTTCTTCTGGATTCAGACGAAATATTTCAGCAAGCTGCTCATCAGTAAGGTCATGAATTATTTCTCCTTCTTTAGGAGTATAACTAACTGACCTTCTGACGATCCCCTGCAGATCAAGAATCATTGTGAGTTGAGACTTGATCTGTTGGAGGGGAGTAACATCATGCTCATCTTCCTGAAATCCCTTATCTGTTTAATATCAACATGTAGAGTAGCAATCATTAGTATAAACTCAAGTTAATTAAATATTAATTTAAATATTTACAAGAGTTTCATATACATCAAAAGATGAATCAAGTACAAAAGCTTAAGAATTAAACGCCTAATCAGTACTTTTGTCTTGAATCTGCTCGTGAGTTTCTGTAGTAGGTGATGATGGAGGAGCTGCTGTAGATCCATGGTCTTGTCTTCTTTTTGAATGTTGTTCCCGACCAGAATCAGTAGTGTTTGAAGCAGAACCATCATCATCATCATCATCTTGCCCCTCCTTGGCTTGATCATCACCACTATCGTCATCATCCTCATCACTCTCATCATCCTCATCATCATCGTCATCACCATCATCCCCGTCTCCCTCTCTTATCTTAAGATGTTCAGCCTGAGACCCTTTTAGCTTGAGCAGAATCTTCTTATTTGCAGACTCCAACTCCTCTATCTTTTGAGTTGACAGGACATTACGTTCCTAGAGTTGTGCAATCTGAGTTGCTTGAGAAGCATTTTGCTCCTCAAGCTGAAGCATCCTCGTTGTCTTTTCTTCATCAGCAGCTAGCAGCTTTAGCACCATCCTGTTGAGTGCTGCTAGCTGTTCCTCCACTCCAATGGGAGGGAGGGGTGAACCTGTAGTAGCTGATGATGGGCCAGCTCGGTGGCTAGTGGTGGTGGCTATGGAGGTGGTGAATATTGGTGGTGGTGTTGTGATAATAGGTGGTGTGGTGGTGAAGATTGGGTTGTTGTAGTGGTGGTAGGTGGTGTGGTAGTGATGGGTGGAGGAATGGTAGTGGTAGTAGCAGAGGAGGTAGTGATAAGAGTGATCCTCCTGCGTTTGGGCTTCATCCCATGAGGCTGAGCCAGACGTTTTCTTCATGTCCCCCTGGACACAGAGTCTCCCACTCGATTGCTGGGAGAGGCTAGGGTGTAAGATGGATCAACTGTAGAGCTCCCAGACTCTCCAGGGCATCCACCAACCGCCCTTAATCCCCGCTCAGTTGCCACTTGCCGACTTCCCACAATCCGGGTAAGTGGCTCTTCATCGGACTCCTCCTCCTCCTGCATATGAAAATCAGGGTGTATCAGAGCTGGTTTGGGTTCTCCCTGGCCATCTCCTCCCTGATCAGCATCATGATCATCATCAGAGTCATCAGAGGGCAGAGCAACTTGCTCCACATCCGAATCACTGTCCTCGTGGCGCCACTTCCTTTTTGCTGGCGCCACATAATCATCCCGGGCCAGATGCCCAAATAGTCGCCTGATAGGGGGTTTTACCTGCTTCCCCCTGTACACCTTCATCCTGCCCAAGGTGGTATCATCCATCACCTCAAGCACTACAGTGTCCTCTTTAACCTTCGGCAGCATCGGGAGCTTCTGGTCAATTATCATCTGCATGAAGCGAGGGTACATGTAGAAGTTCTCCTTGCCCTCCGCCTCTATGATCTCCACTAAGTAAGTGAAGATCATCCGCGAGAAGCTGAACGGATGGTTCAGCACTAACGCCACATATGCGCTCTGCGTCTGCTCCGATAACTCATCAAAGCCTCCTTTCCTTGAAGCAATGCATCTGAGCAACACGTGGGCTAAGTACTTGAACTGGGGGCACAGGTTGCTCTTGTTAAGCATACCTGCGTTGATATCCCCAGCGTACTTTGCCCGTAGAAAACACCCTCGAACTGTCAGCGGGTGTAGTCGTGTAGGACAGTCACTGTCATCCCCAAACTCGAGGACTATCCTGAGATCTTCCTCGGTGATCTCTATGGCCTGACCGAGGATAGAGCTCCAGATACAGTAGGGCTCAACAGATCTATCTACAGCAGCATTCTCCCAGAATGCCTGCTGTAAGGAGCGATATGGAGTGCAGGGAGTAGATATAGCTTTGAAGATCCTCGATCTCCGTAAGAATGAGATGATGCCCGCAAACTCCGCTGCTTTTCTGGAGGTCAGATCCAGATGAGCGCAAATATTGTGCTTTGTGCTTATGATCCAATGACTTGCCATCTGTTACACAATGTAAATAAACATTAGTGCATGTTAAGGATAGATAATTTCAGTCAAAGAACTTTAAACTTTGGTTTAATCGTGTGACTGAACAAACGACTGAGTTTCAGTCGTACGATTGAACTGTGCGACTGAGATTTAGTCAAACGATTGAGTTCATGTGTACGACTGAGTCATGCGATTGGACTCAGTCGTATGTCTTCTCATACGTGTATCTCAATTGTACGTCTGAACTCATTCGCATGGTTCAGTCATACGATTGAGTCATTCGTTCATCTTAGTCGTACGATTGAGCCAATCGGACAGTTCAGTTGTACTATTGAAGTTCATCAGCATGACCAGTCGTCTATTCGACTGTTTGTCCATTCAAATTCTTGTTTTGAGCAATACTAAGTGTTAAACATCAAAATTATGCTCATTACACTCAGAACCAACCGATTAAGCCTATTGTAACCTTAATTTGATCAGTAAGTTCAGGTTTTAAGGTCTATTAATCCTATTAAGGTTGTTGGTACTGTTAGGTCATAATTTGTGCCCATTTTGATGATTTGACACAGTTTGTTCGATGATTTCTCTTGTGCAGTACCTGTATGATCGAAAGCAAACGTCAGAACTATGTAATCGAAGGTTCAGGAGATTTTGGGAAATTTTGGCCGAGGTTCAATTAGGTCGTACGTATAGAGAGGCGATTTGGGTGAATGAGCGACTGAGGCCGATTCGACCTGTATATATACTAGGGCAAATCCCAGTCGGGCGACTGAGCCGAGTCGCATAGGTCAGTCGTACAATTGAGTCTAGTCGCATGAGTGAGCTATGCGACTGAGTCTCAGTCGTACGATTCACCCAATTGTTCAGTTCCAATCGTACGATTGAGGTTCAGTCGAACGACTGTGACAGTCGGTCACCTTCAATAGTGTGTTTGGACTCATTCGCATTGTCCATTCGTACAATTTGACTCATTCATGTGTTCCAATCGTACGACTGGACCATATTTATGGTTCAGTCGTGCGACTGGGCCATACTTATCATCTTTTGACCATTTTAGCATTACGACCCTTAGTTCCATTTACCAGTAGATAAACATTATGAGTAGGTTGATCATCTCAGACATGACCATTTAAAATAAAACTACATTTTGATCACCTCAGATGAGATCCATTTATCCACCTGATCATCTCAGACCTGACCCATTTATCCACCTGATCACCTTAGACATGATCCATTTATCCACCCGATCATCTCAGACATGATCCACTTAACCACCTGATCATCTCAGACATGATCCATTTATCCAACTTATCATCTCAGACGTGATTCTTTTATCCTTTGAGAAACAATTTGCTTAAATAAACGTTAAGCTCATTTGGTAACGTTAACAGAGAACATTTTGCACAGTCCGACATTGACACATTATACATATAACTTGAAAATTTTAAACTACGAACAAAATAAAACATCTTTTTGTGAATTTTGTTAGGTCAGGTTAGTGAAGCCTATTAACATTGACATCATATCAAGGACAGACTCATATGGAATCAGAAAGGCATAAACAACATTACTTGGAATCTTTTATCTGCATTAAACTTTAAACCCTTGCATGAATTACATATCACAATTATTCACTTATCTAAGACTTCTAAGATCTAACTGGGAATCATGCTTGACATGATAAGTAACACCCATTGATTTTGAGCATCAGGCAATGCAGCCATGACGATTGTCAGTATACTTGTCCATTTAAATCCATACACAGACTTTTGACACGCATCAGTGATTAATTAGATGAATTAGGTCAACAAGTATTTGTGTGTTCCACAGGTATATGGTAATCAATCTTCCTCAGGAGATTTTTGAGCGGTCTTGGGACTTAGAAGATTCGGTTCTAAGAATTTTCAAAGAGATGCTAAGCCTCAGGTCAGTGCCATCGCACAGCAGAGAGGCGCAAACAGCAATGAATTCTTAGAATGGATAGGTTATGCTAAGCCTCAGGTCAGTGCCATCGCACAGCAGAGAGGCGCAATACCTATCTTCTTCTTAGAGCAGTATATTAGAATATACATTATTTTCAGTGAAATTTGTCATCTTTTGCTCTGTTTTTCAGGTCTTTGCTCACATTTGTGGCATTTGCTTGCTCCTCACCCCTTATTGGAAATTTATTGATTGTGAAGACCACGGATACCATGAAAACCCACAACTTGTTGAATTATTTAAGTTTAAGCCAAATCACTGATGATGTCTACTTATCTATTGTATTGAATCTACCAACACATCATACAATGCACTGGCACCACCCTAGATCTACTTTCTCCGGGTAGTTACAGTACCAACCAAGCATACTATCATTTTCCCAATATGTTAGACCTAGACTTCTCTGATTTGTAATTTTCTGTGATTTAATTTACCTTGCAAAACATAAAACTCCTTTTTGTGTTCCAAGTAACGCGACACCTGTGTACTATCACTTTTCATTTCATTGAGTCACATTTCCAGTATTTCTGTCTTTGCCTTTTCAGCTTAAGTAACCTTTCCCCCTTTTTTTAAGTAAATAATTACTGAACATAAACTAATCTCCCCCTAAAATACTAAAACAGAAAATCTTTTTGTGTTTTTGGATTTTTTAATCGACAAGGAAATTATATAAAATACAACTAGAAAATTAAAAAAATAAAAGGAAATTAAACATGTGTCGGATTACGCTTCTGTTTCTTCTGAGATAACGTCACTTTTCTTTTTAACACCGTTGCCCTCTAACAGATATAAAAATCTGGGTTTATCAAAAGCTTTTGTATAGAGGTCAGCGCGTTGAAAATCTGTATTAATTTTTATCACATCGATTAAATTCTTTTCAAAACAGTCACGTATAAAGTGATATTTAATTCCGATGTGTTTGGTCTTAGGATGTTGGACCGGATTTTTAGTTACTGCAATTGCAGCAGAATTATCAACAAATATAGGAGTAGAAGAGAAATGCAAACCGTAGTCCCGCATTTGCTGTTGTATCCATATGATTTGAGAACAATAGCTGGCGGTGGCAACATATTCGGCTTCTCAGGTAGATAGAGCAACTGATGTCTGCTTCTTACAATGCAAAGTCACCAATCTCCTCCCGAAAAATTGACATCCTGCTAACGTAGACTTGTAATTCATTTTGCAGCCTCCATAATCCGAATCACTATACGCCGTTAGCTCAAAGTCATCATCATGAGGAGACCACAACCCCAGTGTTGGAGTACCCTTCAGATAACGGAAAATCCTCTTAACTCCAATCAAGTGATTCAGTTTTGGCTTCGCTTGATATCTGGAACATAAACATATGGCATACATGATATCTGGACGCGAGGCAGTGAGGTACATAAGAGATCCGATCATCCCTCGATACATAGTGGCATCCACCAAATCCCCATTCTCATCAGGAGCCATATCATGATTTGTGGCGAGAGGGGTACCGGCAACAGTGACATTTTCCATATCAAACCGACTCAGAATGTCTCCGACATACTTAGTTTGATACAAGAAAATACCGGTTGAGGTTTGATCCACCTGTAATCGTAGGAAGAACTTCATTTCTGCCATGGCACTCATCTCAAACTCTGCCTTCATCACAGATTCGAATTCTTTGCACAACTCTTTGTTTCTGGAACCGAAGATGATGTCATCCACATAGATCTGCACCATAAGCAAATCACCATCCTTTTCTTTAATGAAAAACGTACAGTCAATCACACCCCTGCGAAATCCGTGTTTCAACAGATTGGTGGAGAGCTTTTCATACCAAGCTCGAGGAGCCTGATGTAGCCCATACGGAGCCTTGTCTAACTTGTAGACTCTGTCCCGATGATAGGGATCCTCGAATCCCTTGGGTTGACTGACGTTGTAGTTTTCAGTAGTTTCTTTTCAGCTGTTGTAATAAGTTTCACACTTAGCATTTTGTAAGGAGATGTCAGCTGTTTGACATCTTCAGTAGTTAAGGTAGTTTCAGTAGTTTGTTAGAATAACGGTTTGATGTCACTATCAAGTGACATCAGACGACGTCATTCTTCCTATAAAAGGAAGATGACCTAATTGTAATCCTTGCCAAAGCGTGTGATCTAATAGAAAACACCTTTTTGCAGAATTCCTCTCTTTCTCTATAACCTACTATTACATTGAAATATCTTTTGTGTTGTTAGTATAATTTGCTTAATTCTTATGCTAAATCCGCTGCGAATACAATCTAATTGATCAAACTAGAGGCTGAGATCCTTTCAGAGAGGGACAATGACCGTACTATAGATTAGAAGATGAAGTTGTCTGTGGTACAACACTAGGTCCATGTTGTGTTGTCTCTTGTGGTTTAACCGTGACCTCAACTTCAGGTGCAGCTTGACTTGGTAGAGAATGCAAGTCAACAAGCTCACCTCTTCTGATCTTCTATTTAATCGCTCTAATGTAGTCATCCACGGTGGATAGAGACTTTGGCCCAACCCTTTTTTTGGAGAATTCATGAAGCTCACCATATTCTACCTATCAGCAGAATTTTTTAGACTTGCTTTGATGGGGTCTCTTTACTTTGTAGCTTCTTCCCTCATCTTCATGTTAGTAGTTTTTTATTCTTTCATCACTTGTTGCTCAATTTGCTTGAGGTACTCGAACTCTATGTACTCATATGATAAGGAAAGAAGTGGAGATGCCTGATATAGGCCTGTGGCACTCAGGTAGTTTATCATGTTTTGTCTATCTGCTTCTTCGTCTACCTGAGATTGTTGCTCACTTGCCACAGCCTCTGTCTCAAGGCTTTCTTGAATTGGGGTGAGAGTAAGAGCTTTTTTGTAGGTTTTTTTCCTTCTCTTTTCCTCTTTGATCTTAAGGAGCAATTCTGCATCCTTAGCCTCCTTTCTCTCCTTTGACAACTCAGTGTCATCCAGTTCATTCAACTCCTTTAAGTGAAGAGAGATGAGTTCATCTACGTTGTAGTTTCTGGTCCCTAGATAATTCAATCCGGCTGCCTTAACTTATCATATTGAGTGTTTGTCCTAGGGGTAGCCCTAATTATAGCTTGGATGAAGTTTGAGGTCTCTCTTGAACTCTCTCCCCTTAGCTTCTTCTTCAACTCTCTTTACTCCTCCTCAATATCCTCAAGAATCAATTTCCTTTTCCATTTGTGACTCACATGCTTTGGTGACTCAGGTAAGAGAGAGCTTTGGCCTTTATTTCTTAGTTTAGTACTTGAGCTCTGGCCGAGAGAGGTTATGAAGCACCTTCACTAGCTAGTGCCTCACCGAGGGTAGAGGGCGTTGAAGCAGTTCATGTCTCAAGGTTCACAGGCTCTTCCACTTGGTCTTCAGTCAAGGTTTCCCCTTTGAAGCTAATCTTAGGGTCTACCTCAATATCCAATTAACCAAATACATTGCCTTCTAGCCTTTGTCTTCTTCATATTTTGAACTCTTCAACCTCCCTGTCTTGGATCCTATGAGCTAGTCTGTTAGCTTGCATGTTTTGACTTGGGTTGGCAAGTTGCATATGCACTAGAGGAAGACTCTAATAGTACTTCAAGGTCTAAAAATTGAAGGCTTCTTATTGGCCCTGAAGACTAAGGAGTATCACGGCTCTCCTGTCAGCATCGTACATCCAACCCAGTATTTTATTCTTATTATCATAGGGTGGGGTAAGCATGGCCCTTGGAATACCCTCCTCAAACAGACTTTGAATGAGTAAGTCCACATCAATGTGAACTTTAAGAGGTTTATACGTATGGAAAAGTTCAAGTGAGGGTGGTGAATCCTCTATGTTCGTACTCTGAGAAGAACTCACAAGTTCAGTGATTGTAGGTAGGACTTTCTCCATATTTTAGTAGTATCACCCTCTTGTATAGGGGAGCTAAAGGTTAGCTCCACCACATCCACAGGTTCTTATGGCCCTGGTTGAGTCCTCCTGAGGGATCTCTCAGCTAGCTTGCCCTTAAGATCGGTGATCTCAAGTTGCTAGTTATTGACCCTCATTTGTAAGGTAGCCACCTAAGATTCCAGGTGACTAACCTTTAAAACTAAATAGTTGCAAGTTTTAGTCAATTTGTGCACCGTTAGTTGCAAACTCCCCTGATCTTTATTAGAAGAATCATGGGAGGATGAGAGAACATGACCAAGGTCTTCTTGCTCATCACTAACACTAAGTTCATGGCTGTGGGATTTCCCCTACACCATGATAGCTTTAGTTGAAGTTTTAATGAGCTAGGTTGTCATGATGGAGGCCTTAAGGATGTAATCACTTACAGAAGTGAAAGCCTCTTCCATCTAGACCTCCTAACTTGGTTCAGGGAAATCCACCTTAGTTATGGGTAGATGTTATAGGCTAGACATGGGTGAGTCAGGAGCACTCATCTCTCCTTGAGCAGGGGTGGAGAATAGAGACTCATGGTACCCGCTGAAGCCCGTGTCATCATTATCATAGAATTCAAGGTTGGGAATTGGTTGGTTATGGTCAAGAGGCTAGGCATAGTAGCTTTCTCCTGAAGGTTATTCACTAGAGTTTTGAGACTCTGAGTGAGGGCTTAAGGTTCTTGGGGTTATGAGCTCATCAGGATGAGCATGAGTAACCTCATCACTGATCAATGATGTGATGGGAGTGGTTTGCTCCTCAGGAGAAGTAGGAGCTCTAGTGTCCACTTCTTCTTATATGGGTGAGTATATAGGCGCCTGCACAACCTGAGTAGCTTGTTTAGGGGTTTGTTTGGATCTTCTAGAGTAAGTGAGGGTGATTTGTGGATGTGTGGGTGGTGTATATGTAGAAGGTGTGGGTGGGTTCAATGTTGGATTATGTTGTCAAGTTGTCACCTTGAGCAATGAGCTCTAAAATTTTTAGGACTAGGGTTATTTCTACCCCTGAGAAGCCCACAGTAGGCTTTCTTATTGTCTGGAGGATGTCGGGCTTCATTTGTCACATTTTAAGAACATTACCACTTCCCCTTAACTGTTAGCCCAGTTCATAGTTAAGAATGTGTTGAACATATATAGAGAATATGTAATATTTTAAGGAGTCGATGTTTGCAAGCAGATTTGTATATACAAATTGAGAATGCCTAAAGTTGACCCCTTCAACCATTCCATTGACCATGTAGGAAAGGTCCTCTAGAATTTGATCCCTGCTTCCATACTTGTTTGATAGGCAGTGAATGACAACATGGAGGAGATACTTCCACTGAGAGGAGACCTTCCCTTTCCTAAAGGTTCTTATGAAGTAATCACCCTCATAGCACATCTGTATAAAGATTGGTTCACAGGAGATTTTAGGAAGGACAATTCGCGTTCTTTATCATCCAGCCTTAGAAGAGTGTTTATGGTAGCTATAGTGATGAAAACTGTCCTGCCCTACATAATGGCAGATAGTGCCTTCTCCTCAACCATAATGTCCTCTTGGCAGGTCCTCCAAAACTCCAAAAGCTGATCCTCATAGAGGGGAGGATCTATGGCGAGAGAGGTGAAGTAGTTTGATAGAGTCAAGAACCGGCAAACATCTGAGAAACCAGAATCTTTCTCAGACATTAAAAGAGAAACCCGATTATATTGGCTGTGTAAGTGCATGGAGAAATTAGGTTAGCCATTTTTAGTAGCTTTGTGATGAACAAAGATAATAACAAAGGAAGTTTGTGGGTGAATTTAGGTTAGAAAATTTACAGATGACAAAGAAAGTGAAAGAGGAGGAATTGTCAAAGTTATGTATATATGAATTGGAATTGAGACAAAGCTAATGCCAAAGGATAAACTTTAAAATCCAGGTGTTGGTCCCACCTCTAAAAAAGCACCAAAAAGGTAGTTCCCTTGGAAGTCGAAAATTTTTTGAAGGTAAGTTGTCTTCGGAAGTTTTGATAAAAGCTTCTGAAGCTAATTTGATTTTGGAAGATATTCCTTAGCTTCATAAAAATATGCTTTGGAAAAAATACTAAAGAATATTTTTACTTCAGAGATATATTTGGTTTCAGAGGATATTAAAACTGAGAAGTTTTATTCACAAGGAAATAAATCTTCCTTGGGTTAATTGTTTTTGAAAGAAAATTGTCCTTCAACAAATATATGTACTTGGAAGCATATTTAAGCTTCAGAAGATATATCAGAATTTCTTCCGAATGTGAATGTCTTATAAGTAGTTATTAGATTTGAAGACATAATGTTCTTGCGAAGACAATGTAATGTCTTCCAAAAGAAAATATATCTTAAAATTTTAAAATTCTATGGGATATCATTTAAAAGTTTTCTTCCAAGGATAAACTTGAGTTTAGTTTAAAAAAATCTACTCATAGTTAATCATCCTAATAGCTAATACAAGATACTTAAATATTTGCTTATCAAAAGCAATTACGAACAAATCAGCATATTGTTCATTTGTGTTAAATTTGACTAGTTTTATCAAACCTTTTTCAAAATTATCTCTAATTAAATGATACCTAATGTTGATGTCTTTTGTCCTTAAGTGTTGCATAGGATTCTCTATAATAGAGATAGCACTATTGTTGTATATATGGATAGGAGTCTCTTTGAAGCTGTATCCATAGTCCAGCATCTAATTCTGAATCCATAGCACTTGAGCATAGTAGCTAGCAACAACAATGTATTTAGCTTTAGCAGTTGATACAAACACACATGATTGCTTCTTGCATTGTCAAGACACTATCCTTTCACCAAGGAATTGACATCCTCCAGAAGTAGACTTTGTAGTCATGTTGCAGCCACCATAGTCACTATTTGTATAAGCATATAGATTGAAGTTAGAATTCTTTGGATACCAAAGGCCTAGTTTTGGAGCACATTTGAGATATCTAAGAATCCTCTTGACAGCAACCAGATGTGACATCTTGGGGTTGGCTTGATATCTTGCACAAATACATGTTGCAAACATGATATCAGGCCTGCTGGTTGTGCGGTACATAAGAGACCCAATCATGGCCCTATAAAGATGTTTATCAACACTCTCCCCCTCAAGACCAGGTCCATTTGGGAGTGGTTTCTGGCTATGGGTGTCTTTAAAATCTTACACTTAGTCAAGTTGAATCTGATGAGTATCTCTTGTACATACTTTGATTGATTTATGAAGATGCCATTGTCAAACTGCATGACTTGAATTTCTTGAAAGAAATTAAGTTCCCCCATGGTACTCTTTTCAAACCTATTCTTCACCAGCTTCTTAAAGTCTTTGTAAAGCTTTGAATTAGATGACCTAACGATAATATCATCTACATAAACTTGAACCAACATCAAGTCATTCCATGTTCATTTAAAGAAGAGTGTTTCATCCATAGTACCCCTCTTGTAACCATGTTAACAGAGATACTGAGATAGTGTCTCATACCACTTTTTAGAGCCTCGTGCAGCCCATAAAGAACTTTATCAAGCTTGTAGAAATACTTAAGATGATTTGGGTTTGTAAAGCGAGGTGGTGTTTAACATACACCTTCTCATCAATCACCCCATATAAGAAAGCACACTTGACATCAAGTTGGTAGAGCTTGAAATCCTTGGATACAACAAAATAAAGGAATATTCTAACAGCTTCAAGTCTTGTCACTAGAGCAAAAACATCCATTTAGTTAATCCCTTCTTCTTATGTGTATCCTTGAATAACTAGTATGGCCTTGTTCTTGATGACAATTCCTCTATCATCCTTATTATTCCTACATACACGTTTGGTACCTATTATGATCTTCCCTTGAGGAAGAGGACATAGGTTCTAAAGCTTTTGTCTTTTGAATTGAAGCAGCTTCTCCTGTATAGCTTTAACCCAACTACCGTCCTCATCAACTTTCTTGGACTCTATCTGGCACAAGAAACAAGAGTATAGACAAACATTTTTGTCATGGGTTTGTCCTATTGTTCTTACGCATGTGTCAACATCTTCAATGATGTTTGTGGTGGGATATGACTTGTGGATTCTTAGTTGAGGAATCATAGAAAGTTGATTGGATAAATCTAAATTTGGGAAATTCAGATCTGGCAATGGAGTGTCATCCACTATATTAACACACTTGTTATGAGAAGCTTGATCCAATGAGTGTGTGACATCATTGATGTTGTCTTCTATGGAGTGGTTATCAGCATCAAGAAATTCTTCATCACTATCACCACCTCCATTCCTTCCTACATTAGAAACTCCTTCATTTGAATTTATGCCTCTAAGCTGGAATTTTTAGGCACCTCAGATGTATCAGCTGAATTTGTTATGATTGTGCTGATAGGATTTCAAAAATGAGGATCCTACTTCGCTCATGCACCGTCTTTCAACCCTCCTACCCTCTCGACATTTGTCTCAGGTACCTAAGGACGGATTCTATTCTGTACCCATCTATGGAACCATCTTGGCTGGGCTAGCATATGCTTGTTAAATTGAAGGGAAGGGTGGGCAAGCATAAGCAAAGCCGTTCTCATTCACTCGTAGGGTCAGTTACCACTAGAGATGAAGTAGTTTCTTTGCTTGGCCTTCTCAGCTGAAATCCTGGGTCAGGATATTCTGTTGATAAGTTACCCATAGATCAAGTTATGACCCTGCCCCTTCTAGTAATGTAACCACTTGAATCTCCACCAAAAGCAACTGCCCTTCATCAATTTTCTCAAAGGTTTGAAGCAAAGAGCCATTGCCTGTAATGTGCCAGGAATAACCACTATCAATGATCCATATATTTCCTTTAGTCTTTAGTTGTCCCTGCATAAAAAGAGATGGTTCGTTACATTTGGAAACCTAAGCCTTATTGGTCTTGGGCTTGTCAAAGGGAACTGAAGATAATGCAATAGTGATTAATCCTATATTTAAGCTTTGAGGATCATTAGCTGTTGTTGATGAAGAACTTTCAGTAATTTGGTCTTTAGTTTCCACAACATCTTTGAAAGACTAGACTTGACATTCAACACTTTATAAGTTTTGATGACTTTGGACGTTTTGGAGACTAGACCTTCAAAAGAGTTTTCATCTACTACAGCAGACTTCAGTACTTTGGAAGCATTCCTTTCTTTTAAGACCAAATTTTCTCCGGAAGGAAATTTTTCACTTGTCTTCTTCTTCATTTTGGAGCTTTCAAAAGGAAGAGATTTCCTCCTAAAGCTATCTTCTTCTTCTTCTTCTTCTTCTTTTTCTTCTTAGAAGTTTTCTTCTTAGTCATATGGGTAGTATTTTTAGGATTGTAAATGTAAATAACTTGCTTCCTTCTGAGAGTCTTCTTTTCAGCAGAAAGCTAAAGTTGATCACTTTCCATTTCTATATTAATCTTTATAGATGATGCAATAGGCTTCTTAGGGTGAGGCTTTCTCTTAGAACTGGATGGTTCAGGCTGTGCAGCAGTGGTGCATAGCTGATCAGCCTTCTTTTCTTCATAGGGATGAGCAGGTAATCAACTAGGACTCCTGGTACTGGAGTTCATAGTTGAGTCTTTAGTCATTACCACTTCAAATCCTGCAGAGATAAAAACTTATTTCTACTTGGATTTAAATGTGGCCTTGATCTTTTGAGCCTTCTTTGACTTTCTCTTCGCTGCTCTAATCAAGTTCTTCCTCTTAGACTTGGTCATCCCTGGTTCTTTCCTCTCCTCAGAAGAATAGTGATCATTCTTAAGATGATCTTCTTCACTCATTTTAGATCCATCCTTCACTATTTGATCTTCATCTTCATCCTCTTCTTGAATGAGATCTATGAGGGAAGCTGATCTTGACAAGTTTCACACCTTGGATATCTTACAGATAGTAGAGTGTGTGGAGGAGCTATCTAAGTGGATTCCAGTCCCTGTTTATTCTTATAATAAATCTTTGCATGCAAGGATGAGGATATAATGTTCTAGAAGGTCTCTTCTTCAAGATCATATTTTTCTGCTCTGGCTTTGTTGTGCACATACTCAGCCTGGTATTCAGTTAACTTGGTAATAAGATATTTGATTTGAGTCATGTAGTTTATGTGTTCATGCTAAAGAGTTGAAATGGTTTTCTCTAGATCTTCTATCTCAAGTTTATAATCAATTTCAGCTCTTATAAAAATTAGCTTTTAAGATATTTAAGGACTCAAGGTCATATCTCATTTCCAAGTTATAGGACCTCTATCTATTAACTTTAGTAATACATTCAGGAGTACATAGATTGTCTAATACCTTGGCTTCTTCATGATAAGCCATCGGTGTTTCGTTTAAAGAAGCATCTTCAACTAGAAGGCTCCAATCAAAGCCCCCTTCTTCAACAGCAACTACAGCTTGCTGCTTTGGCTTCTCAATCTGTGGAGCTCCACCAGTGTAGTTTGGTCTGGATTGTGCTTTGCCACCATTTATCCTTGGTGCCTTGCACTCCCTAGCAAAGTGTCCCATTTTGTTATAGTTATAACACTTCATCTTGCTTTTATCCGGCCCAAACTTTTCACTGGTTGCATTATTAGGAAACTTCCTACCTTCCTTCTTGTAGAACTTCTTGGCCCTGTGAGTAAGAAGAGCCATCTGCTGCACTATCTCCATGTACTCCAGATCATCTGGATGGTTGCAGTCTAAGTCTTCAAGAGTGAATAGAGAGTTTCCATTGCTTTCATCAATACACATAAAAGCTTATAAAGAGCTTGTCTCTTGGAATAGGCTTCCTTGGATGTAAGGACCCTTTTATGAGTTTTCAAGGTAGCAGATGAGATGATGTTGTGGTTCCTCTACAGTTCCTTTCAACAACATGAAGGGATGAACTCTGCAGATTATTAGAATAGTTTCCAGATGGATTTTGCATGTTCATCTCCATTTGGTATCCACTAAGGATACCATAAAACTGAGTGAGAGTAAGCGTCTTATGGTTTTCAGTCCCTAATGACCATACAATAGTATGTCCATTGTCTCGAAGGAGAGGATATGAACTTTTTCACAATGTCCATGTTCTCAAGAGTTACTCCAACATCCATTAGAGTATCACAATCTCAACATACCAAAAGTATTATTGAGTTTTGGTTTCACCTATCTTGTAGGTGAAGTTCTCAAACTACTGCTTCAAGTGGTGTTTCTTGTTCTCTTTTGCTTCATTAGACCCTTCATGCATAAGATTTAGTGCATCCTAAAGTTACTTTGCAGTCTTGCACTTCTTGAAGCCTCTGTAGATAGAGTTTGAAAGAGCAGTTGGGAGAGCGGTCATGGCCTTCTGATCTACATCAATCTTCTTCCAGTCTTCCTCTGAGTGTTCAGCCACTTCCTTTGGTATCATACCACCACCAGAAGCTACTGAAGTGATGAATGGTACATGTGGTCCTGAAACAATAGATTTCCACATCTTGCTATCTTGAGTTTTGATGAAGCCTTCCACTCTTTGGCACCAACTATCAAAGTAATTAGGAGTGATATGTGGAGATTTTTGTCATGGTACCAGTTTCCATGTCAGCCTTAGTAAGAGTTGTCATTTAAGTTGTAAAGTGTTTTATGAAACTAAAAGGATTTAAGATGGTTAGATATTTCAATCAAGAGCCTAACATGCTGTGATACTAATTGAAGGACCGTTAAAGGGGGTCAATACAATAGTTTCACAGTGAGGAGAGACTTAGAACACTTAACAGATCAAATAGGGAACCGGGTTTATATTGATGATACTAAGAACGTAAATAAATATAAGATAGAACAAGAACAAAAACATGATAATAGTTGTTTTAAAAATGATGTATATTGCTCTCAAGTTCTATTACAAGTGTTACAAAGCATACATAGGAAGACAAGTACTTGAGATACTTTATTCTATATCCTACAGCTGGCTATACTTTGAAAGGCAGCTGGAAACACTAATCTGGACAACAAGATCAATGTATAGTCAAAAGGCAATTTGCCTTTTTACTTGTAACTATCACATGCCATAGCTCACATCCTAATATATTATAAAAAGGATAAAAGGTACAAAAGTAGAAAGTTACAGAAAAGTGACCTTAATCTATAGTTGATGAAAGTATGGACCTATTCATCAATTGTCTAAGTTGGTGAGTCTTTAGATGTGGTAGTGAAAAGTAGTTTAGATTTTGTCAAAAGGTGATTAGAGAAAGCATATCTTCTCTGTCTTTGGAAGAAATCAGTCTTTGGCTTCGGAAGAATTGGTGTCTAAAGCTTTGGAATACTACGTCTTTGGCTTTAAAAGATATGTTCATTTGCCTTTAGAAGATTTTACACTTAGCACATTTTCCTGAGTTGTGTAAAATATTTCAAACTAACTTCCTTGTTCTTCATGCATGCATGCTGAGAGCTCTTTAGTTGTATCAGCCTTTAAGTGTAAACTTACAAGCTTTAGTTGGATGTAATCAACAACTTGGTTTCAATAAATAATCTCCTTTAGTATTCTTTATCCTGATATTACAAATTCGATTTCATTACGCATCGGTGTTTTCATTTTATCCACGGTGCAATAGATTGGTATTAGAGCCTTGGTTATAGAGAATAAGGTTATTAGAAATGGAATGATGTAGACTATAACTAATTAGCTCACACATGTGTCCTCTTTTGTATATTATATGATTATATAAGACTTTATGTGACATGCCTACCAGATTATTCTTATAGTTTGATAAAAATCCATGCACACACAATTTTCAATTCATATTCTAAGGCATTATTCCAAAATCAAAGGATTTTTAAATTTCCAATTTGAATAATTATTTATGATTTTCAAATCTCGATCAATTCATAGTCTAGGAAAGATATTCATATAAACCTAAATCAATCAATGGATTTGTTTACGTTATCTTAAAACCTTGGGGTGAGTGTCCGCCTATAGGTCAACGTGTTCAATTTGGTTGCGAACTGAATGTTTACACTCTAAACATCTCATTGTTATTTTGATTCATCTTGTCCATGATTTTTTTTTGTTTCTGAAATTATAAAAATCATTATCCTATTCTCATAAAACTATTTAGACATCAAACTCATCAAATTATATTATCTTAATAACATGACACCTCATCGCAATATTGTTGAAACAACTAAACTTGCTACACTGGTCATGCAACAATTTGCTAATATTATGCCTGGCTTAGTAACATATTAGTGATTCTCTTCATAACACTAGAAGTTCTAGAGGTGGTGGAATAGCGGAAATGCTAAAAATGACATTGTCACCTATCAAACATTCATGGCATGCAAACCTATTGAGTTCTATGTCACTGAAGGTGCAACAGGCCTACTACAATAGTTGGAGAAATTAGAAGCTACTATATATATGAGTCAATGTCTAGAAAACTTAATGGTGAAGTATGCTTCAAGCTGTTTCCACAAGAGAGCCCTTACCTGATGGAATGCCTAACTATGAGCCAGGTGTAGAAATATTGCTATGGTGATGCCCTAGAATGAATTTAAGGAATCACTAATCCTAGAGTTTTGCCCAAAGAATGAACTTTACAAGATAGAGACTGAGACGTGGAACCATACTATGGATAGAGCTAAGCACATGGAATAAACCACCTGATTCCATGAACTTTGCAGCTTGTGCCCCACGTGGGTACACCTGTCGGCCATATGATTGATCGTTATATTGGAGGATTGAGCCATAAAGTTAGATTCCCTAATTTATCTACTTTACCAACTACTCTTGATGATTTAATGAAGTCTAGGGTATTAGTAAAGAAAGGATCCAAGAAGGCTAATATTAGGAATAAGAAGTTAAATATTTCTAACAACAAAAAGCAAAAGACTTCTAAAGGGTTTGCAATGGTGACTCCTACTACACCAATGAACCAAGTTGTCGCAAGCATTCAAGCTCTAGTAAAAAACCCTACATAGGAAAATTACCCAAATACCCCTAATGCTCATTTTGCCATAATGGTGAGTATCGTACGTGCAATAATTGTGGCAGGCTTTCTAACACCACTAAGAACTGCATGGCACCTATTAACGCCAACACCAACAATGATGTAGTTGCTAACCGTCCTCCTAATAACATTGTCAGAGCTTGCTATAAATGTAGTGGCATTGACGATTTTCAAAACCGTTTCCGCAAGCTAAACTAGATAAACAAAAAGATTCCAGTTGCCCATGGTCGATCCTTTGCTTTAAGAGCACCCTATGCTTGTCGGGATCCCACTGTCGTCACGGGTACGTTCCTTTTAAACAATCACTTTGCTTCTGTTTTATTCCACAACGGTGCATACAGAAGTTTTTCTCCACTAACTTTCAATCCATGCTTAACTTGAAAACTTCTAAGTTAGTCACTAATTACACTATGGAGTTACCTAATAGCAAACTAATCTATTCTCATACTTATTTGAGGTTGTTCTCTAAAACTTGATGAACATTTATTCAATATCAATCTAATCTATATGGCACTTGGTAGTTTTGATGTGGTTATAGGAATGTATTGGCTATCTGGAAACCGTGCTGAGATCATTTGTGCTAAGAAATTAGTTTACATTCCCCTAGCATCTGGAGATACCCTAAACTTGCATGGAGAGAAACCTAGCCAAAACCTAAAGATCATCTCTAAAGCAATACAATGCTTTCTTAGGTCATATAGTGGAAAAGAAGTCAAAAGGAAAGAAGCTACAAGACGTTCTTATAATCTATGAATTTCCGAATGTTTTCTAAGATGACTTGCTAGACTTCCTCCCACTAGAAAAGTCAAGTTTTGGATAGACCTCATACCTAGAGCAAACCCTGTTGCCAAATTACCTTATCGTTTAGTTTCATTAGACTTGAAGGAATTATCAAGCAAGTTACAAGAACTGCTAGACACAGGTTCATCCGACTAAGTTTCTCTTCCTTGGGAGCCTAAACTTTGTCAGTCAAAAAAAGGACAGATCCTTGCGTAGGTGTATCAACTGCATACAAATGAACAAATTAACTGTCAATAATCGGTACCTTCTACCGAGGATTGATGATGTATTTGACCAATTGCAAGTAGCCTCTTGCTTTTCAAAGATAGACCTATTATCTCCTTATCATCAACTTAGGGTACCTGAAAAAGACAAGCCAAAACCGCCTTCCAAACTCTCTACAAACAATACAAATTTGTAGTAAAGTGCTTTGGACTAACCAATGCACCCGTGGAATTCATGGACCATGTGATCGTGCTTGCAGCCCATACCTAGACCAATTTCTTATTGTTTTCATCGATAATATTTTAATATATTCCCAAACCAAAGCCCATAAGAGACACCTTAGAGTGATCCTTGAGATATTAAAGACGGAGCAAACAAACAAACAAAAAAACAAACCCAGTATATCCCACTCAAGAGCGGGGTCTGGGAGGGGTAGGTGGTGGCAAGTCTTTCCTCTATCCAGATAGGTAGAGAGACCGCTTCAAAAGAGACCCCTGGCTCGATACAAAAGCTATAACGCTAGCGAATCAACATATAATCAAACGTATGATAGATGATATATGGTATATAGTACAGCACACATCATACAACAAACATTAAAATATCACCAAACGGAAGTATAGAATGAACAAGCATGCATCAGGAAAGCAGCAAGTTTCCCCTAAAAGGTCCATGCGTACTACATACACATCAGGCCCCGTAACAAGTAAACAAAGTCCTTTCCTAGCTACAGAAACCACTAAAAGTCCTTAATTTTAATTCGACGTCTCCACTCGCTCCTATCCTCGATCATGTGCTCAGAGAGGTGCAAGTGTACCATATCTAGCCTAATTCTCTCTTCCCAAGTCAACCTAGGTCGTCCTCTACTCTTCCTACCCTCTATGTATATGGCAAATTATCAAATTGTGAATTTTGGCTAAGTGAAGTTCATTTTCTAGGTTATGTGATCAATGAAAAAGGCGTTAATGTAGACCCACCCAAGGTTGAAGCAATCAAGAATTGGAATGCACTAAAGACCCCTTCAAATGTTAGCTCATTTTTGGGTTGGCGAGGTACTACCGAAGGTTCATCTCGAAGTTTTCAAGAATTGGCTTAACATTTACTACATTGACCTAGAAAAACTAGCCTTTTGAATAGGAAGAAAAGCAGGAAGATGCTTTCTAGATACTTCCAGATGGCAATAATGATCGTGTTGTATATTATGACTCATCAAACCAAGGCCTACGTTGTGTACTTATGTTACAAGATAAAGACATTGTCTATTCATCAAGACAACTCAAGGCCCATGAAAAGAATTATACTACTCATGATCTTGAATTAGGTGCTATAGTATTTGCCTTGAAGCATTAGAGACACTAGTTTATGGTACCAAGTTTGTTATTTACACCGATCGCAAGAGTTTGTAGCATATATTTGAACAGAAGGAACTCAAAATGAAATAGAGACATTAGGTGGAACTACTAAATGAATATGATTGTAAATCCGATATCACTTGGGTAAACCAATATGGTAGCCGATACACATAATAGTAAAGAGAGTATCCAACCCTCCTACACTTGTGCAATTAGAATGATTATTCAAGCAAATCTCAAAGATCAAATTATAGAAGCTCAATAGCAATTCCTTGCTAGAGGTGATTTAAAGAATCAACTTGCAAGTATGGCAAAGCATAAGCTACAATTTAAGTCTGATCAAATCCTCTAATTTTTAGGAGGAATATGTATTACTAACTCCAACAATCTCCGAGAACTTATCATGAATGAAGCTCACAAGTCATGATATTCACTTCATCTAGGTGCTGATAAGATGTATCGGGACCTTATGTAATATTATTGGTGGTGAGAAATGAAGAAAAACATTAAAGTTGATCATGAAAAAGATAGATGGCAATCAATATCAACATCTAATCACCAGATGGTATTATGATAAGACCCACTTTGAAGTAGTGTTAGAGAGAAAGCTTGAAGGCAAAGTAGCAGCAGACAAAAGTCTTTTTGACCCTGTGGAGATAAAGCTGCTCCATCCATCGTATGTCTCATTTCGGAAGACCAAAACATTCCCAGCAATTGAAGATGTATTGTGTAAGGGAGATTGCTGTTATTTCATACACATGTTGAGGATTTTGGGAACTGTGTATGTAAATGTTGCTTTAAAACAAAGATTGGAAACAAATCAGCAACCCTTAACACTCATAGAAGGGATAACAGGAATGAGAATATCTGAATACAACAATCTAGAGATCTTGAAGGGAAAACATGTTGTAACCATACTTGTTAGCAACATTGATGTGCATAGTCTTGACAAATCAACATTGGAGCAACTTGTTCATCTAAAAATAGATTTCAAGTATGATGATCAGAAGAGTGCAGTCGACTATTTTGTTGAGCGCATAGTCAACTGCAGGAATGCTTTAAAGATCACTCCATTGTCTGAACAAGCAAAAGAAGCTGAACAAGATAAAGCAACAGAAAGAGATGTTGAAGAGCCTCTGAAGACATCTGAAGAAATTCATAAGGATGCACAAGAAGCTTGACCTTCTTATTCTTAAGAGGTTTCTATCATACAAACAAACAAAACAAACAATCTTGTCGAACAAAACATACAAGTTACCATACAAAACATACATGTAAACATACAATCAGTCAAGTGATATAGGAAACAAACTATCATCCAATCGCGTATCATAAGTCAATCACACAATCATTTCAAGATAATACATAACAAATAACAAAACATACACATTAGTACTAACAGTCAAGCAAACATTCTAAGCAAACAGTCAAGTAAATCTGGTTACACTTATGTAATTAGCCAATCATACATTTTATCATACAAACATACATGTAATTACCAAAACATATATCTTATCATACAATCATACATGTTAACATACATTTAACCATGTCATCAGACAAATAGACAATCATGCACATCATACAAACATACAATCAAACATCATAAGTCAAACACACAATCATTTCAAGACCATACATAACAAACACAAACACACACACATTATTACTAACAAACATAACAATAACAAGCAAATAAAAGGAGATGGCAACATCAACCTTAGGGGGAGTATTGTTGGACTCAACAAGTGCATTAAAGGAATAATGCATATAAAGGATAATGTTTGCCATAATCAAACAAAATGTGTTATAACATTCAAACAATCATTAACTAACACATTAGCATCATTAACATTCATAGCATACACTAATTAAGCTTAAATCTCTTTTCCAGGATTGTAGATAAGAAGAAATTTTTGATAAATGTTGGCAGCGGATGAAGAATTGCCCACAACGGATGACTGAGAAGATGCAACGGATGAAGAACAAGTTCAAGTTTCCACAGCGGATGCAGAACACATAGCGGATGCCAGTCCTATGCTGATGAACTGTCCATAGCGGATGAACATTCCAAATGGACACATACAAACTCATCAAAGTGTTCACATCAGACAGCATCAAGGCACAGCGGACAGCTTGTTCAACATTCACAGTGGACGACTTAGCATCCAGAACGGACAGTCTAACATCTACAGTGTACGACCTAGACTTAGTATTTGTTATGTACTTTTTGTTTACATAAGGGTATTTTTGTAATTGTATATAGCTATCTGTATAGGTTGTTAAATGCACAACACCCTAATCCTTTGTAAGCTTTTGAACAATCAATACAAGCAAGCAGTTATTATTATTTGCGCTAACTAGCAATCATACACACATAATAACTCACAGACACACTAATATCATAAGCATCAATCATGGGTTTCCGCACCATGTTTGATATTTGTTGAATCTACTATAACAAATCTATTGTTATATTGTTTGAGAGAATAGAAAAGATCCTTAGGGAAATCATCATCACTATCAACATCATTCTGTTGTCATTATGTGTTAACTGATAAATGTTGATTTCATTAGATTTGACAAGAAAGAGATATAACTTGGATGTAGAAGTTTAAGTTCAAAAACTTCAAACAAGAATATCATGTCTTGATCCTAATCATCCAAATTACACACTAACTTTAATTAAAATGAATCAGAATGATAAAACCACCTCAAAATCGGTTTTGAAGTTTGAGTTCCATCAATCACCTTTAATCCCCGATTAGTGACCTTTTTAAAGTACTGATCACTATATGCCTACAGAAATCTTTCTTCTTCTTCTGGATTAGCAGCCACCTTTCTTTTACTCTTAAGTGACTAAAAGTATTTTTTGTCTTCTTGGTCATATTGGGTTTTCAGATAAGATTCCATCCTAGTAATGCCACAGTTCAAAAGTTGGACAGAATTTTCTCCTAGGGCTGCATTGGTTGGATTGATCAAAGGCAACTTGTTCAACTCTTTTAAATCTTGAGCTGGAAAGATATGATGCTCGAGTAAAAGTGATAAACATCATAAATTGCATTCACTCCTTTGATCAAAAATCCATTGAATATCTTATCATAATTCCAGGAAACTATCTTAACCACTTTTATGTGATATGGCACAATCATTGCATTAAGCAATTCAGAAATAAATTGGCCTTTATGCTATACACTCGGGATTATATCTCCAGCAGACCTAGCTTTGTTTCATAGTTGTTTTTTTTCAACTGAGACATTATATGCTTGCTTTTCAGTCTTGGGAAACATGTTAATCAACTCTTTCATTTTCTCATGACTTCTCCTTACCAACTCCATTGATTTTATCTCTTAAGGCTTTAACATCCTTGTTCTTTTAGTAATCTCCTGATATTGTGGATTATCCATATCTAACATAATCATCTTGTTCTTTTCTTCTCTGTCTCTTCAAAAATTCTAACTAACTTCTTTAGAGAATTAGATTGTAACCTGTTGGATCATATATTGTCATATATAGTGTGTCCGTCGCTTGACGAATAGTCTAGGCTTAATGTATTACACCTGATATGTTGTAAACACATGAAACTGGGTCATTCGTAGGAGCATATGCGAATGAGACTGAGTCGTACGACTGAGCCATGCTAATGGACCAGTCGTGCGACTGAAAGATGCGATTGGGGCATTCGTAAGACTGAACCATAAGAATGGTCCAGTCGTACGATTGGACCATACGCATGGTCCAATCTCACGAATGGGCCCAGTCGCATCTAATATGGGCTGAGGCCTATATATACCAGTTTCAATGTGTAGAAACCTAAGGGTTTTGAAAGGGTTTGTGCCCGGGGGCCTAGGGGCTGCCGGATGAGAGGGGAGATCATGCTCGATCTCCCCTTGCCAAGAGTCTGTATTCTTAAGTTGTAATGAGCTTAAAATCGTTATGTTTTATCAATGAAATCATTCGATTATTGTTCGTACTTTTGTTTATCTTTTGGTTTATCACCTTCCGTCAAGAACACGCTCGGATGTTCATCGATCCAATGACTTCACATAACCTATTCAGTCTCTTTTTTGGATAATTCCTTGATTGTAACCACAATCTTTGCTTAATAGTTGTCATATCCTATGGATCTGGATGATGAAGTTCTGATGCTAGAAGGTCTTCAATAATAATGATTTCTTGCATCGGAACCCATTCTCCATACTCCACAAAAATCTCATCTAAATCAACTGGAGCTGTTGTCTCAATTATCAAACATTTTTCATATTCTTCATTTATTTATGACACCGTAAAAACCATCCAAGAAGACTCTAGTATGCTTCTTTTGGATCAGATAAGTGAATCTATAGCCTCAACAATGTCTTATTCTTCTCATAATTCATCATACCAAGCATCAGAGAACTCTGGATCTAGATCTTCCAATACTCCTATCTGCTTTTGTATATCTTCTTCTGTAAATTCCTGCATAGTTGGATTATCTACATTCACTGCATAAGAAAAACAAGTTAGATTCAAGAATATAAGAAATTAAATAACACCAAATTCAAAATAGCATTTAAATTGTTTACGAGTCTCAGAAACAATTTTCTGCATCTTTAAAGAAGGGTTTGAAGATGATTCTGCCATTGACTGAAAGTCAGTCTCATCTATCTTTTGTTTTCCCTTGGCAGCCTCAGATAACTTCTTAGCTTCACTTTCTTGAACATCAGGTGCAATGATAATTTCTTGAGAGATATTTCTCCTTGCTTTTGTGTATACTTTAGATATTTCTCTTGTTTTAAGAACATCTTCTTTCTCTTTTGGTAAAGAATCTAAGTCTTGTGTTTGAGAAGATTATAAGCGTTCTTTCATTATCTCATTCTATTCTTTTATCTTCTCATAATCTTCCATCAACTTCTTGATTTCTCATCAAGGAGATCATAATCTCAGAGTAACACATCAAAACTCTTAAAGTTCATCTCTTGAGATTCTTCCAGCTCAGTAATTTTCAAGTCTTTCTTCAAAGCTTCCGCTTTAAATGATCATTTTCTTCATTAAGCTTCTCAATCATCTAAACTTATGAATGTTCACTTCTTTCAAAGATTCTATTATTCGCTTAGTGTTCACTTGTTCAGAATGAACTATATCAGATTGAGTTGAGCTTTCACATTCTTCTCTCGCGTGAATAGGAGAATCACCAACATCTTTGATAACTTCTAGGGAAGACTCCTCAGCAGTTACATTCTCTTTTTCTCTTTGAAATGGAGATTGTATAATAGGTAATTCACCTTGTACTATAGGCTTAAATATATCAACATTGAAAAAATCAAATTCCATATGTTGTTGCTCATTTACATTCTCAACATCTTCCATTTATGTCATTTAAGTCATCAACATTTTTATTTTGATTGTAAGATTCAGTTTCTTCACCATCAACCTCTTCATCACCTTCTTGTATCATTTTAGTTTCATTCCCTCTATCTTCATCATTGTTATCACTAGATGAAGAACTTTCTTCATTGTCATATTCATCATCATCTTTATTATCTTCATCATCATCCTCAGACTCAGATTCAGATAGTCCTTGAGGAACTTCTTCAACTAACTCATTAGATCTATAGGTGCATCATCAATCAAATGAAAATGATCTCTGCTCTCATGTAATAAAACATTTCAACATTCTAAGCACTAGTTTTATGGCAAATCTTTTGTAGACATTCTATGTCATGCGCTCCAACATCAATCTATCACTAATTACTTCATAAGCATGAAGATCAGGATGTTCTTCATTTATAATCATTTGTAGAAATTTAGGATACATCAAGTACTTGTTCCTGATTCCTTTCCCCAGATTAAAAATGAATCCACTCATGATCCATTTTGCCATATTGACTCTTCTATTAGTGGCAACAGCTACTATTAGAGAAACTATATCTACAGGGAATGAATTCCATCCTGCACTCCTTTTTACATACAATGTTGGAAGATATAACATATAAGTTTCCAATAATTATACACTCGGGCTCTAAAGAACTGTTTCTTCAGAAAATGATATAGATGACCTATAGCCAAAAAGGTTTCTCTGCGCTCATTAAAAGTAAGTTCAGCCAAGTCTTGAGGGTAATTGTCACCCAGTCTTAGTGCTTCTCTTATTGACCACTCAAACACCTCAATCATATGATAATTTGTGATAAAACCTCTGACTACTTTCCTTCCTTCATCATCTCATGCAATTTCTGCAGTTCTCCAAAATCTCTTGATAAGACAAGCATAGATGATAGGCTGAGCACACATGGCATAAACATACTTTGTTCTCAACAAGAATTTGATCATCTCTTCGTAGCCAACTGCTTCACAAACATACACATTCAGATAGGTTGCTACATTATGCTTTGGCTCGAATTTAAGATCTACCATCTGTTTACCATGAACAAAATGTTAATCACCTTTGAATTACAATGAATTAATCATAATTTTTGTCATCAATATTGAACCAAAAACACCTAAAAATTTCTCTAAGTGATGTATACAACCTATTACATGAACAGAGTGGACACTGGTTACAACTTTGAATTAACAGATTTAAGATCAAATCAATTAATGTATCATAAAACATGTACATAGGTTGAGTTTTAGTTCAATTAGCACATTTTAAGTTTTCAAACTTAATACTTTCCACTTAAATTTTTCCAAGTGTTAAGTATACTTATACAATGAACAGAGTACATTCATGATTAAGTTCAAATGAATAAAAGTGTGCTAAATCAAGTAAAATCTTCTCAATATTAGTTGATTAGATGAATTATGATGATTAACAATTCAATTTTGATGAAAATTTTAAAATTACTTTTCATTTCTTTTCTTAATGAACTGTCTGATGAACTCAAAATCATCAAGAACACATGTTGATGAAATTAGGTTTTTGATCCTCGCATTCTATTGAAAAACATGTTATAACAACTAATTTAAGTTCAATTTTAATCATTATAACACATTTTAGTCACAGATTAGAAGATTCAAACCAACTAGGGTTCGAACGCCCAATAGAGTTTAAATGCCCAATCAATGATGAAATTAGGTGACCAAATCTGATGTTATAAGGTTGCAATGATGTTTAGATTCATGGTTTATACCTATAAATCACACCGATTAACCAGAAATGATCAAGTGATTTGAGTAAACGAGTATCGCGTGTGAAGAGAGTGTAACAGAGTATTTGGGTTTGTGAAAAATGATGAAATCTACCAAGTGTTGACTATATATATATATATATATATATGTGTGTGTGTGTGTGTGTGTGTGTGTGTGTGTGTGTAAAAAGCCTTAGGTGCATAACCACTATGAAGACGTATGACTACTTTTTAGGCATATCAGGCTTAGACGCATGAGCATGCTTAGCCATTTTTCATTAAAATTTTCAGACGCATGAGCACTGTTCAGGCGCTTGGGCATTGTTCAGGCGCATGGTTAGATAGAAACGTATACACTTGTTTCCATAAACCTTGAAAGCTTGAACACTTTTCAAGTGCATGAGAGCCTGTTAAAACGCTCAACACTTAAACATATATCACTTCAAGCGTCTAACCGCATAGGAAGTCTGGAACTGTTCAGGTGCATGAGATTAAGCTGATACACCCAACACTTAACCATTTTACAGCAACATGACAACTGTTTAGGCACATGAGCTTTAACAAAACGCCCACACTGGTACAAATTCCTGAAATTCATCATACTCCTGATTTAGTCTTTTGAGCACTTTTCAAGCGCATGAGAAACCTTCCACAAGACTAACACTTGTAAATTTTCACAACATCCATCTGAACACTGTTTATGCACATTACCACTGTTCATGCACATTTTCTCAACACTTTGTCAATTTTTTAATATCACCCAAAATTAACATTAATTACCCTCGAATTTAACAATATCAAATTATTTTTGTTTAAGATAACCACAAATCATATGAAATTCACTTTTCAACATTCAAACATGAATTTCAATTGAAACACCAATCAAGCACATTTTAAACAATTTTTTATTTTTCAAACAATTTCTCATCATTTTAGTCTCTAAATTTGAAACTTTTCAGAACACAAATAGTCTTATATTTTTATTTTGTTTACAATAAGCTTTTCCATTTCTTTTGATTTTCAGGTTCATTGGGCAACATATCAAACACATACATGCTTGAATTGTAGCTTCATCCTTTTCATCCAAAGCACTTTATTTTTTTCTTAATTTATTTTCACATTTTGACACTTTTTATTGATTTTCTCTATTTCATTTTTACTCCCCCTCAACTTTTAAGTTCACAAACTTAGAAGTTTCTTTTAATTTGCAAGTAGAGCAAACTAATCAGAATCAACATGCCTGCAAATAGAAAATCATGCAAAAATCAAAATTCAAGCAGAATTAAAATCTACTATATAACATTTGAATCATATACCTACAATCAGCTCATATAAGTTAAGATCGGCACATTAAAATGAAATAAAATGGTGGATAGTCATAGAAAGTGAATAAATTCAGAGCAGGTGTGTTTCAGGTCAGCGTTCCCACAGAAGAGGAGACACGAGATCTAAGGACAAAAAATAAATGCTTTTAACAAGATTATCAGCACACTTACATTTTTAATTCTTGGATTGCTTAAGGTTCGATTAGATATTACATTATGCAACCCACACTTAGACTTAGAGAGCCCAACCATCGTCAAGATAAGCAAAAAAACACTTTTTCTCAACTTATTAACCTGACATATACTTATAACTAGATCTCATGTTTATGTTAAGAAGAAAATTATCATGGATAAACCATTTGATAATCTCTAAGAAATCCATTTGAATGGATTGTGCACATTGGCATCTTTTGCATCAGGTGAGAATATCCAGTTCTGTAATGACTCATAACAAAGAAGACGTCATCACTTCAGGTCTTTGATGACTCATAACAGAGAAGTGAATGGATGCTTTAAATAGATCTCATGGTCATTCATGTCGCCACCAGGTGTGAGTTTATGACTTGACAAGCAATCAATAAGAAGAGTCAACACTACTCATTGGAAGTAAGATGGACACACAAAAACTCATAATTGATTTAGTAATCACAAGAACTTACTTTTTCAGTATAATTACATTAACTTACCCTCATATCATATCTGATCACACAGACTTTATTAGCAAGCGGAATATGCAACCGATCAAAATCAATGTATTTATCGTTTCTCATATATTGCAAAGACAGAGTCATTCCTAAAATAATAAAGAACAAATAAACTCTATTTTTGTAAGGCCCCGTTCCCGAGCACCTCACAGTTGGTCATTCATCGCACATAAGTCATACAATATACATTTATTTAAAATATCGCAGTGGAATAACTTAAAACCATTTCATATATTGATGACAGCTTTTGCGAAATAATACAATTTAGTAACTGTTACAAAATATCATATTTGCATTACATCACAAAAACATCATTGTTATACAAATAGATGCCATCCCAAAAATGTCAAGTAGTTGCCCCGTGCCATCCTCAGCAACAATCACCTGTCAACTGAAAAATACATAAAAGTCAGCATTGCTGATTTAGTTCTAGTTTTTTAAAATATATATTACCTCTCGCTCGTTAAAACATTTTCTTTACCACCGCACATAATCTCTCATCATACGTACAACAAGGTAATATTTATTATCTTCTTTCATCGTTCGTTTCGTACATATCGCATATTTCGTACTTTTCGTACATTATTTATTTTCTTTCACTTCTATCTAGATCCTGTCAAGCTTTACCCTCCTCATGGCACGCAGCCACGATTTCTAAGGTCGAATGATAATGATCCTGTTTCGTACCTTATTATTATCTTTCATTAACGTTCTTTTCATACTTTATCACTTCGTTCGTTTCATACTTTTTCGTCTCACTCGTTTCGTACTAATTCTAGATCCTATCAGGCTTTTCCCCCCATCGCGGTCCGAAACCGCTATTCCAAGCGCAAAGCTTCTTTATTAATTGGCATGAAGCCCGTGGCCTGAAGCCACAATTCTAGGCACAAAGCCCCGTTACTGCTGGCATAAAGCCCGTGTTCCGAAACCACCATTCCGGGCACTTAGCCTCATTTCTAATTGGCACAAAGCCTAGGGTTGAATGACAAGGATCTCGTTCATACTATGGGTTCAGTCATCTATACTGTTCCCCCTGTGTGTGAACCCTCATGGGTTAAAATCGTACATTATAACACACAGTTGAGCTATCAACTCACAAAGAGTTGTAATCATTCTTTCTTTCTTCTTGCAAGCCTTTTATTTCTTTCGTTACGTTTCACTTTTCATCTCTGTTATCTTTCCTTTCATTGTGTTATACTTTACATTCATTCACTCGTTCGTCACACTATGTAAAGTAATAACACAATACATAACGTATGTTATACTATAATATAAATACTTTTTGAAAACTAATAAAAGATAACAGCTTATATACATAGGCATGTCACACATTAATCATATTATCATGCATATATTATTCATAAACCTAACTTATTTATGCTTAGAATAATCCAAAACAGCTCACTAGTCAAACTAGGGTCAAACCCTAAAATTCTATTTTTCCTCAAAATTCAGAAATAATTCTAAGTGTTCTGGGCGCATAGGCACATACAGGCGCATGGCCACTATGCGGGCGCATGAACACTATGCGGCGTATGCACACTTAGGCGCATGGGACACTTTGGGCACATGGGCACTATTTGGGCAGATGACCCAACACTTAACCATTCTAGGCAAATTCTAGGCACATGAGCACTATGCAGGCGCATGGGCCTGACTTAGGCGGGTGGGCACTTAGGTGTTTTGGGCACACTTAGACATTTAGGTAGTTGGGCGCATGGGTACTATTTCAGGCGCATGAACAACTATTTGTAAGCAACATCACCATAATTCAATCCCAAATTCAATTCTAACAGATTCTAAGCTTAGTTCTCACATTCTAAGCATCAAAAACACATCAATAACATCTTTATAACCATAGATCATCCTAATTCATATCCCACCTGCATACACATATGCACATTCATATGGGTATAAATATCCATTTTATAAAATTGTTTATACATGTATTTCCAGCCCCAAAATCAGTTAAAACATGTAAAAAGGGGGTTCTAGAACTCACCTTAGCTTCTCTCAAGTTTAAACTCTTCAACTTGAGCTTCTCAATTGATTCTAACACCTAAACATGTCCAAAAACACGTACCCGAACACATACATACACATGAGAACATGTAGAAACCGGTTTTATGGCCAGAAATCCATAAAAACCAACCGAATTATACTAAATTTACTTACCTTAACTGAAGTTGGCTGCCCTCTCTTTAGAACCGGATATCTTCTGCTTTCTCTTTCTAAAAATGTCGAGAGCTGGAATGGTAGAAGGTGTGGGCGGCCATATTTTCTTTTGTACAAAATATAATATATTATTTTGTACTTTTGAGACACACTTGGGTTAAACTGCATTTTCCACTTTTATTCTTCTTTTACAACTTTTTAAAATATCCGAGTGTTACAAGTCCACCCCCCTTATATAGGTTTCGTCCCCGAAACCTATTATTCCTCGAACAAATGTGGGTAATGCAGCCTCATCTCTTCTTCAGCCTCCCACGTAGACTCGGATCCCTTCCTGTGCTTCCACTGTATATGTACAAGAGGTACTACTTTATTCCTTAACCTCTTCTCTTTACGATCAATGATTGGCACTGATTGCTCCACATAGTTGAGCCGTTAATCTACTTCGATATCTTCTAGTGGTACAACCATATCCTCGTCTGCCAAACACTTCCGCAAATGAGATACATGGAATGTAGGGTGAATTCCACTTAACTCATCGGACAGTTCCAACCTATAGGCCACCTCTCCTACTCGAGCAATGATTCGGAAAGGCCCTATGTATCTCGGGCTCAACATTCCCTGCTTTCTAAATCGAATGATACCCTTCCAAGGTGAGACTTTTAAAATAACCCTATCACCCACCTGGAACTCAATCGGTCTATGTCTCTTATCAGCATACGACTTCTGTCTATCCTTAGCTGCCTTCATAAAGGCTTTGATCTTTTCTAGTTTCTCAGTCGTAGCTTCAATCACCTCAATACTTCCTAACTCCTTCTGACCAATATCACCCTAACAAACTAGTTTCCTACATCTCCTACCATATAGCATCTCGCATGGTGGCATGCCAATGCTGGCATGATAACTGTTGTTGTTCGAGAATTCTGCAAACGGCAAATGATCATCCCAACTTCCTCCAAAATCGATCACACATGCTCGAAGCATATCCTCGAGTGTCTGTATCGTCCACTCAAACTGACCATCCATCTAAGGATGATAAGTTGTGCTGATGTGTAACCTCGTCCCAATCGCATCGTGGAATCTCTTCCAAAACTTAGATGTAAACCGAGTGTCGTGATCAGATACAATAGACACCGGTATGCCATGACGAGCTACAATCTCCTTGATGAATAAATCCGCTAATCTCTTGGAGGAATACGCCTCTTGGGGTACGTGGTAACTTTGTAATAAAGTCCATGGGGATATGTTCCCACTTCCACTCGGGTATATCCAAAGGTTGGATTTTCCCATACAGCTTCTGATGCTCCGCCTTCACTTGTAAACAAGTAAGACACTTACTCACATACTCTGCTATGTCACGCTTCATACCCGGCCACCAATAATCCTTCTTCATATCGTGGTACATCTTCGTGGCACCAGGATGAATCAAGTATCGAGTTTTATGAGCCTCGTCCATGATCTTTCCACGTAGATCCCTATAATGAGGAATCCACATCCGTCCAGATCGGGTTCTAACACCAGGAGTGTTCTCACCCAATTCTGCGACTAGACCTTTGATCCTTTCAGAGTTAAGACGTTCTTCTTTCAAAGCCTCGTCTTGAAACTCCTTGACTTGCGTCATAACGTCAGAGGTCATAATGAACTGATACCCCTTCACCCGAATCGGCTTGGGTCTTTCCTTTCGGCTAGGGCATCTGCCACCACATTGGCCTTGCCCGGATGGTAATGGATCTCGCAATCATAATCCTTTATGAGCTCCAACCATCGCCTCTGCCTCATGTTCAAATCTTTCTGCTCGAAGAAGTACTCCAAGCTCTTGTGGTCAGTGAAGATGGTGCACTTCGTCCCTTATAGGTAGTGCCGCCAAATCTTCAAGGCAAAAACCACAGCTGCTAGCTCCAAGTCATGAGTAGGGTAGTTAACCTCGTGAACTTTTAACTGCCGGGATGCATAGGTTATAACCTTCCCTCGTTGCATCAACCAGCAACCCAACACCAAGTAAGAAGCATTCGGATAGACTACCAAGTCCTCGCTTCCTTCGGGTAAGGATAAAACAGGAGCTTCCGTTAACCTCATCTTTAACTCTTCAAAATCCTTCTCTTGATCTTGACCCCATAGAAACTTCACCTCCTTGCGGGTCAACTTAGTCAACGGAGAAGCTATCTTGGAGAAGTCTTGGATGAATCTTCGATAATATCCCGCCAACCCCAAGAAGCTACAGATCTCGGATGGCGTCTTTGGAGACTTCCATTGCATCACCACCTCCACTTTTGCTGGGTCTACCATAATCCCCTTGGGATTTACCACGTGACCCAAGAACTGAACTTCGCACAACCAGAACACGCACTTAGAGAACTTAGCATAAAGTTTCTCCTTTCTCAATGTATCCAACACTTCTCGAATGTGACCGGCATGCTCTTCTTCGCTCCTTGAATAAATCAGGATATCATCGATAAATACAATCACTGATGTGGGTAATGCAGCCTCATCAATTCTTCAGTCTCCCATGTAGACTCGGATCCCTTCCTGTGCTTCCACTGTATATGTACAAGAGGAACTACTTTATTCATTAACCTCTTCTCTTTATGATCAATGATCGCCACTGATTGCTCCACATAGTTGAGCCGTTAATCTACTTCGATATCTTCCAGTGGTACAACCATATCCTCGTCTGCCAAACACTTCCGCAAATGAGATACATGGAATGTAGGGTGAATTCCACTTAACTCATCGGATAGTTCCAACCTTTAGGCCACCTCTCCTACTCGAGCAATGATTCAAAAAGGCCCTATGTATCTCGGGCTCAACTTTCCCTGCTTTCTAAACCGAATGATACCCTTCCAAGGTAAGACTTTTAAAATAACCCTGTCACCTACCTGGAACTCAATCGGTCTACGTCTCTTATCAGCATACGACTTCTGTCTATCCTTAGATGCCTTCAAAAAGGCTTTGATCTTTTCTAGTATCTCAGTCATAGCTTCAATCACCTCAATACTTCCTAACTCCTTCTAACCAATATCACCCTAACAAACTAGTGTCCTACATCTCCTACCATATAGCATCTCATATGGTGGCATGCCAATGCTGGCATGATAACTGTTGTTGTACGAGAATTCTGCTAACGGCAAATGATCATCCCAACTTCCTCCAAAATCGATCACACATGCTTGAAGCATATCCTCGAGTGTCTGTATCGTCCGCTCAGACTGACCATCCGTGTGAGGATGATAAGCCGTGCTGATGTGTAGCCTCGTCCCAATCGCATCGTGGAATCTCTTCCAAAACTTAGATGTAAACCGAGTGTCGTGATCAGATAGAATAGACACCGATACGCCATGACGAGCTACAATCTCCTTGATGAATAAATCCGCTAATCTCTTGGAGGAATACGCCTCTCGGGGTACGTGGTAACTTTGTAATAAAGTCCATGGGGATATGTTCCCACTTCCACTCGGGTATATCCAAAGGTTGGATTTTCCCATACAGCTTCTGATGCTCCGCCTTCACTTGTAAACAAGTAAGACACTTACCCATATACTCTGCTATGTCACGCTTCATACCCGGCCACCAATAATCCTTCTTCATATCGTGGTACGTTAGACCAAAAGAACCAATAAGCCAAGATCAGGAAAACCTCTAAGTCCCACATGTCATCACAATAACTGCTGAAGACATTCATCAGCAGTTTGACAAAGTCTGAAGAATCAACAGCTGAAGATCAAAGATCTGAAGTATAACAGCTGAAGATCCCAAAGTGCTGAAGATAAGTACTGAAGTCTGAAGTACTGAAGCATACAAGTACTGAAGACTTCAAGTACTAAAGACAAGTGCTGAAGATCAAAAGCTGAAGAACTGAAGAACTGAATATCTACTACTGATGCACAAAGTCTGAAGACAAAAGACCGATGACATCAGCTGATGACATCTACTAAAGTCATCAGCTGATAAAACATCTGAAGACCAAAGTCTGAAGACAAGTGCTGAAGACTCAGAGTTTGTCACAACAGCTGAAGAAGTCTTCTTCAGTTATTGTGATGATTTTTCCTTTCAGTTGTTTTGTTTTTCTTTTCAGTAGTTTGTACAACAGCTGAAGAGTTTGTTCTTCAGTTGTTATAGTTCAGTAGTTATAAACGACTGAAGAGTTTGTTCTTCAGTCGTTGTAGTCTTTCAGTAGTTTCCTTTTTCAGTACTTGTAATAGGTAGACAGATTTTGTAAGAAGATGTCAGCTGTTAACATCTTCAGTAGTTTTATGTTCTATCAGTAGTTTGTTAATAATCGGTTGATGTCACTGTCAAGTGACATCATCACTCGTCCTTTTGCCGTCTATGAAAGGATGGTGAGCCATATTGTATTAGGTGCCGAAACTTGCGAAGTTATAGAAAAAATCTTTTTGCAGAACTTTTCTCTCTCTCTATGTTTGAACTTTTACATGCAAAATCTTTTGCGTTCTTGCTATAATCGCTAATCATTGTGCTAAATCCGCTGCAAAAACAATCTAATTGATCAAACTAAGAGGCTGAGATCCTGACAAATGGTATCAGAGCTGGTTAATCATTGATCGATTTCACTATTGATCATTTGAAACTGCTCTTTTGATCTCTACGTTTGGTCGAATTAGCGATTTGCAAGAATTAGCTATAGAGAGTGAGATTCTGTTGTTTCTGGCCAAAAACTTGAGGTTCTCTGGTGGTTTCGAGCTACATTTGTTTTGCTTAAACTTGTTTTTGACTAAAATCTGAGATGACGACACCAACTAACGATCCTCACAATACTGGTTCCTTAACCAAGCCTCCGATGCTTGTGAGGAATGAGTATAACATATGGCAACGTCGTATGCTTCACCACTTGTCTGTCAACAGTGCTGGTTTTTGGAAGTCATTGGTGCATGGACCATACAAGCCTATGGTGAGCGTCCCTGAATCAAATAAACAGGCTCCGAAGAAACCTGAACAATATTCGGACGAAGATCTTAAGCTGTTCGAGATTGATGCTAGAGCCCATGGAATTTTAGCTATGGCTATTCCAAATGAGATTTATTCAGGGCTTTTGCATCATGAAACTGCTCATGACCTATGGGTTGCTCTGAATGAACAATTCGGAGGAACCGATTCGGTCTTAGCAAATACTAGGGAAATCCTCGCCCAACAATATGAGACATTCTCTCATAGGAAGGGTGAGACTCTGACTCAGCAGTTTGAGCGGTTCTCTTGTTTGATCTCTGAGTTGAAGATGGTCAAACAAGAGTACTCCAACAGCCAGATGAACAACAGATTCCTCAGATCACTACCTGAGAGATGGGACACTTATACTATTGTCCTACGCTCCAGTGCAGATCTGGATACTCTATCTCTCACCCAACTTCATGGGAAATTGCTCACATTTGAGAGAGAGATAGAGCAAAAGAGGAAGTTGTCCACCACTGGCAAGCTCACTGATGACTTTGTCCATGGCAATGCTGCCTTGATAAGTCAGGAGTCGGAATATACTGCATCAGAAAGTTCTTATGATGAGCATATTGATTTCTCTACCAACTCTGAACAAGCTTTTGTTGGTGTTAGTAGTAGTTCAGGAGGTAGCGGTGACAATCTGTGTTTTCTGATGGAGGACTTGAAGGGAATTCTAGATGATGATCTGGAAGAGATGGATATTTTGAACCAAATGGCAATGATAAATATCAGATCTCAAAAGTTCTACAAGAGAACTGGCAGGAAATTCCCCGGTCTCTCTGGCAAAACCAAAGTTGGTTTTGACAAGAGCAAGTTGAGGTGTCACAAGTGCCAAAGGCTTGGACACTTTGCTAGAGAGTGTAGATCATCTGGATCTAACTCCTCTACACCCTTTGTGACTTTTCCAAGCAATAGCTCATAGCACAGAGGGCAACATTCCTCCAGTTCTGGCCATCCATCACAAGCACAGGCATCACCTGCTTATTTTGTGCCTCAGGGTCATATGCCATACCCATACCCCTGCTACTATGTGCCTCAGCCCAGTCAAACTCAAGCACCTCCTGCTCAGCCACCACATGCTCTTCCTGAGCCTCAATCTTCTCAATCTCATCATCAAACACAACCTCAACAACACAGCTTCTTCACCCCAGGAGTTGTTGACTGGAGTAGTTTGCCAGATGATCTATCTGGTCAGGAACAACTACTCCAAGGTGCTGGTCAACATGGTGGTGATAATCCATTTGGAAATCTTGCTCTGATGGCCCTTGAGTCTGCTGAGGGGTCATCATCCAATGCCTCATCGTAGGTATCCTCTGAGGCGAAAGCCAAGCTTTGTTCTGAATCATGCATAACAGCATTTGCTTCTATTAGAGAAGCAAATGTAGCTTTAATAGATAATAACCTTGAGCTAGAGCACACCATTTCCAAAAAGAAAGCTGATTTTGAGGCTGCACTAAATGAGAAAAATGATGAGATTTACAAGCTTAAATGCCAAATAAAAGATGATAAAGCTAGGGATGATGTACTTCTAGAGAAGTACAGAGACCTCAAGGAAACTCTTGCAACCACCCAAGTAGAGTGTGATCGATGGGTGCAATCATGCAAGGGTTTTGAAATGCTTCTTAGCAAGCAATCAGCTTCCAATGTGAAGTTTGGCATTGGTTATAATCACACTGCTCCTCCAACAGATTTTACTTCAAGAGCAGAAGTGGAATCTGATGGAGAGAGTAATAACCAATCCTTCTCATCATGTGACCTACTATCTTTTGATTCAGCATCATCAGAGATAGAAGTCAGCATTAACTCCTGCCAAAACCAATCAGCTGATGCTACAACAGCTGATGGTTCAAATGCTGACTGTCATATGATCAAAAGGTTGATCAACTCAGGTGTTGTCTCTAGAAGTACTTAAAGTACTTGAGAGCAAGTGATAACACCTGAAGTTCAAACCTCTACTGCTGTCAGCACTGAAGAGAAGAAAACTGATAGTAGAAAAGGTTTGAAGACAGCTAAAGAGGATGTCAGGAAAGCAGGTACTACAAGGAAGAAAACTGCTAGTACTGATAGCAAACAGCTGAAGAACAAGTCTTCGGCAGTTTCGTCCTCTTCAGCTGATGATCAACATAAGATGAAGAAGAAGCCATGTGAGATATGTGGCTTGTTCAATCATCTTACTGATGATTGCTGGTACAAAAGGGGTTCCAAACTCAAACAAAAGGAGAAAATTAAAGAGGACATAAATAAAATGAAGAATCAGTTTGAGACCAAGTTTGTACTAGCAACATCAAAGCCTGAAATCCCTAAGCCCAAAGCTAAATCTAAAAAGAAGGTAGGGGTTACTCAGGCAACAACTAAGGTTGCTCAAAAGAATATGGTGCAACATAGGAATCCATCATCAGCAGGTCCCAATGTGTCTGAAGAGCTGAAAGCTTTATCACAAAGTCAGACACAACTGGTGATGATGGTTCAGCATGTAATGGGAAGAGTCAACCATGTTGGAACACATATCCCCAGTTCTAGTCTAGTAAGCTTAAATGTAACAGAACTTCTTCTTGTAACACATATGTAATGTTTAATCAATCTAATGAGAATCTCTTCTATATATGGTTGTTGATTATTTAATGTTATATCTACTTACATTATTAGTTGTTACATGCATAATACGACCATGTTATATAGGTTTACAGTTGTGAGACATAGTTCTGAATCATTAAAGGTTCAAGAATGTGTTTGACTAAGAATCTTATTCAGTCACACGACTTGACCATGCGAATGGTCCAATCGCACGGTTGAACTAGGTGATTGAGTCAATCGCACGGTTGAGTCATAAGACTGACTCAAGCGTACGAATGAATCAATCGTATTACTCAGTCGCACGACTGAGCCAGTCGCAAGGCTCAGTCGCACGAATGAGATCTGTAACCTATAAATACCACTTAATTCGTGGAAAAACGTAACACTTCGAATACTTGAAACCCTAGTCGACCCAGAACGTCCAGTTCGTCCATTCCAAGTTCATAGAACGTTTGAGATCATTCCTAGTCTATTCTTAACGTTTTCTAATCGTTAGGATTGATCTTGATTTCGTTCTCCCTGATTGGATCGCCAATCAAATAGGATTCCGCACTATTTGATCCGGTATAACGAAGGATCAGTTAGTACTCCGTACGTACACGGTCCTAACAAGTGGTATCAGAGCATAGGCTCTTGATTCTTCGTTGATTCAATCGTTTTTGTGAAAAAGTCCACGTTTTTAAGCAAAAAGATCTTCTTTTTCTGCTAAAAATCGAGTCTTTACGTTTGCATGTTCTGAAAATTCAATCTTTTTCGACTTACTGCCGTCTAGGGTGTCAAAACGTGTGTTTTAGGTCAAAAGTTGCGAAAATTCTCGATTTCAGCAGTCTCAGTCGCACGATTATCTCAATCATACGAATGAAGTCCAGTCGCAAGTTCATTCGTCCGTTTGAGTCAATCGCAGTGTCAAATCGCCCGATTGAGTCAGTCGCCAGTTCAGTCGCCCAGTTTCAGTCAGTTGCCTTGTCCATTCGCCCGATTGTGTTCAATCGCACGATTGTTGCTCAGTCGCCTGTTCAATCGCACGGTTGAGTTCAATCGCATCCCAGTCGCATTAACAGTCTGTTTTTCAAGTTTAAGTCAACATTCATCATGGACTCGGAAAACTTCGCATTCTCAGCAGGGAAAGACTCAAGGATCCAGAACCTACTACTTCTGGAGAATGAGATCGATAACCACAATAAGCCGCCTAAGCTTCTATCCATCGATGAGTTCCCGCAGTGGAAGCAAAGGTTTGAGATTCATCTCAATGGCGTGGATACTAATCTATGGAATTCTATTGAGACTGGTTACACTATGCCAGTTGGTGCTGATGGATTGCCATTAACGTTGAGTGGAATGACTGATGCTCAAAAGACTGCCTATAATGCTGAAAAGAAGGCTTATGCTATGCTCACCCAGTCTATTCCTAAAGAGATCTTCCATCAGTATTCGGATCAGAACCAGAGTAAAAAGTTCTGGAAAGCTCTCGAGAAAAGGTATGAAGGGAGCTCAACTCTGAAATCCTTGAAGGCCAAAGCTCTCAAAAAGGAATTTGACAATTTCTCTGCTATTGGTAACGAGAGCTTGGATGACATCATAGACCGCTTCTATCATCTAATGAGTGAACTTCACACTCATGGGGTTACAACTTCTAAAGAAGAAAAGGTCACCAGTTTAGCTGAAGGTCTTCCAGAGAAATGGGATTCATTTATTTCCTCCTTGAGACACAATTCAGTTCTCGAGACTTTGGATATAAATGACTTTATTATGAAACTGCGAGAGGAAGAGGTCAGACATAAGTATAAGGCGAAGAAGGGTGCATATGCTCAGGATCCTACTCTTTACAATGTGACTCCAACTCAAATTGTAAAGTCTTCCAATGCTCCTCTGCAGACTGCATTTGTCTCTAATACATCTGGTCAAAGCTCATCGTCTGGTGGTGAGTCATCTGTTTCATCAGGAGTTCAACACAGTATTACTGAAGCTCACTCGACGAAGTTGATAACTGAGAACATGGGTAAAGTCACTGTGGAAGTGGCCAAGGAACACATTGACCTACTTGCTGCAGTAGTTCATTCCTATGATGGTTTGGTTGCAGGGAAGATTGGAAACTGCCACTTGGCTGATGAAGACTATGAGCAGGTGGATGAAAATGAGTTGGAGAGAATGGACATTATGTGGGCTCTCGCAAGTGCTGTGCGACGAGCAAAGAATTTTATGAAGAAGACAGGGCAGAACCTCGTGGCTATAAAAGATACTACTTTTGGGTTTGACAAGTCCAAAGTCACGTGTTTCAACTGCGGGGAGAAAGGGCATTTTAAGAGGGAATGTGTGAAGCCTAAAAATACTGGGAACATAAATCCATTCTCCTCTTTCAACAGGCAAGATAAAGACAAGAAGCCAGTGTAGGATTTTGTATGCCCAAGACACTTAGAATATTGATGTGGTTAGTACGTTATGATACAAGTCGGGTTATACCCAATAACAAGCTTAGCAAACACCAATTAATATTTAATTGATGATATGATCATGCAATTAAATATTTACACCAATTTAGAAAATGGGTTTTCTAAACGAGTTGCATATGAGTGGGAACAACTTATTAGGATAATTTGTTCAATTATATTATTTGATGTGTTATTTAAATTAGTTAGATGACACCTAATAATAATGAGAGATTATAACTTATAAGTTAAATGATTAATTGTATAAGTTATAAATAACTTGTACATACAATTAAAGGTTAATTGTATGTCTAGTTCAAGACCATTTAACTTGTGAATGTGTTCAATTAAAAGGGGGAAACCCTTTTGAAATTCAGCCTTATGGCCGCCCCCTTCTTGGTTTTTCATTGGACCAATTTTACATTAAACATCACACTTAATTAAGTCTTGGACTCCCTTCTCTCTACCCATTCACAACACATGCAAAATCACCAAAAACTCTCTCTTCTCCTCTCTCTAGTTCACGGACAAACAGCTGGGAATGAAGGGTTTTTGAAGCTGATTCTAGGTGTATTTTCTTCCTAACTAGAAGGGTTTTTGCAAGTGCTTGGGGTATAAACACTTGAGGGTTCCTTTCTTGGAACCTTGGGGTCGATTCCATCTTCTAACATCATCAAAGTTGCTGCTCAAACTCACGGTTTTGGAAGCTTCATTTGGCAGCTTACATTTGGTGTTTTTTGAGTCCAAATCCAAGCAAGTGTGAAGGTAACTCAAAGCTTTGTGGGAGTCGACATTAGAGGACGTCCAACTTGGAAGCTTTGGCAAGATTTCAGCCTTCAAACTCCTTTCTTTCATCAACATCTAACTGCTGGAAGGAGGTAGTTTATGGCAGCCCTTTGAGGTTGCCATATTGTGTTATTTTACACACACATAGCTTGTCTATTCACATAAGAATGATCCTTACGATTTGGGTTTGTTTTTCATAATAAATGAACATATAGAACATGAGATTTTCAGCTTTAAAAATCGTTTTTAAAAGCCATATATCCCCTGCGTTTTAGAATGTTTAAAAGGTTAAACATGGATTTTGTGTTCAAACAAACCCGTCAATGGCATCAAGAGCCGGTTATGTGGATGACTTGTTTGTTTAGTCTTTAAAATTGGTTTTAAATCATGATAATAAACTAGTTATAGGCTAAGTTTGGGCTGTTATAGTTTGGTTGAATGATTCCCCAACTTTCAAGGTCATATCACACATGCTAGTGATTAGACCTTGAAAGAAACACATTATGAAATGTTGATTGTTTGGACAATATTTAAAACCAAAAATTTCAGTTTATGTTGGCTGAAATTTGGTGGTTTTAAAAGGGGTTTCATTATATGTTTTGATGATATGATCATTGGATGATAGTGTGCATAACCTAGCCATTGACCTTGTGATGTTTGGATGCTTGTATTGGTTGTATTCATTCATTCAATTGGGTTGTATTATTTGTTGTTTGTGCTTTGTTTCAAATGTAATTTATTTATTATTGGGTTGTAATAAATAGATTAGGTGTATTTTCATTTTACTAGATATCTTGTATTAGGACTTTATATCTTGTAATATGAAGACAAACACATTGGAAGCACAAAGGAAGGTCACAAGAGAAACATGGAGCATTTTGGATGCGGTTTCAAGTGGGAGGTTTTTGGAAGCTTTCCATGTGATTGTTTATGACCCTTAGGAAAGACCTATGGACCACACTTGTGATGGCAAACAAGTGTGGACCACTTTAGATGCTATGGCTATGCACATATGCACATTATGGTTGTTATGTTTATGACTTGTTTGGTTGTTTGTTATTTGATTGTATGATTGGAATTTGGACATGCATTACAAACTAATTAACAAACTTAACAAGTTATAAAAATGATGGTTCTTAATCATTAAAAGGTAATAAAAGGTTATTAAAATGATTTAATGATTTTAAAGATTAAAATTGTTTTAATCAAAGGACCATAGGGTATCTTGTATTTGAAAGCATACAAATACAAGTACATAGAGTTTTCTAAACTAGAATTATGAAACCTCTAATCATTTGACAAACAAGTTTAACACCGTCCTTTTGCACAACACTTAAGTCATTTGGAAACTCTTAATGGGATAAAGGTCACCTAACCATTTTGAGGGAACTTGTGACTTAAGGTGGGAATACCACATTGGTGGGATAAAGGTCACCTAACCACTTATGTTGATAAACTCACATGTGTGTGCAGGTGGGGTAACTTGATTTGCAAACCATGTTGAATGGATCACCTAAAATATGGTTTCCAAATGGTGTTGATGGGATTAACATGCCGATTTTGCATATGATGTTTAAAGTCGATCCCATACCTCTAGAAGTTGCAAATGGTTGCAATCGTCAATCGTTGACCACCTTATTAATTTAAATAGTGGGATAAAGGTCACCTAACCACAATTTAAATGTAATGTTGGGTTCTAGATTTCAATATAAAATTGACCTTAAAAGGCATTAAATATTAAAATTAGCAATATCGAAAATACTAAAAGTGATCTTTGTTAAATTTTGTAGATGGCCACCAATAATGAAAATCACGATAACTCATCCACATCAAACCAATCACTACGAGCGATCCTCCAAAAGGAACGTCTAAATCATAACAACTTTATTGATTGGTATCGAAACTTGAGAATTTTTCTCAAGCAAGAGAGAAGATTATATGTTTTAGACGACCCTATCCCCGATCAACCTAGCGAGGATGATGAGGAGGCCTTTAACGATTGGCTGAAATACACTGAGGACTCCGTCCAAGTGTCTTGTCTCATGCTAGCGAGCATGACTCCGGATCTCCAAAAGGAGTATGAACATCACGGAGCTTACGACATGATAACCCAGCTGAAGGAAACGTTCCAACGGCAAGCAAGGGTTGAGTGGTTCGAAACGGTTCGAGCGCTCCATGCATGTCGTATGGACGACAACCAATCTGTTTCATCTTATGTACTTAAGATGAAAAGTCATATTGACAGCCTCGAGTGGCTAAATTGTCCCGTCTCGAAGGAGTTGGCCACGGATTTGATCCTAAATGGCCTAACCAAGAAGTTCGAGACATTCGTGTTAAACTACAACATGAATGCATGGGACAAAAGCATTGGTGAGCTTCACTCAATGCTCAAAACGGCCGAGGCGGCCATGGGTAAAAGGGTTTTACCCGTTCTTACCATCAATGAAGGTGGGAACAACAAGAGGCCTCATCCCACACCCAAGGCAAAGGTTGCCAAGGGTAAGGGACCCGTTTGGGGAAAGGGGAAAGGGGTGGTAAGGGTACCACCCAAACCATAAGAGAAGAAGCAAAAGGTTGCTACTAATGACCCATGCTTCAAATGTGGGGAGATAGGACATTGGGCAAGGAATTGTCCTGTCCATCTCCAAGAGTTGAAAGCCAAGGGGGATGTCGGGCAGACCTCAGGTACAATATACATGATTCATATTGATCTTAATGTTACATCTTCAAACACATGGGTATTGGATACCGGATGTGGAACTCATATTTGCAATTTGTTGCAGGGGTTCACAAGAAGTAGGGAATTCAAGAAAGGGGATGTTAGCCTCTTCATGGGCAATGGAACTAAAGTCTTAGTTGAAGCTCGTGGGGACTACATCCTAAGACTTCCAAGTGGTTTGGAAGTTATTTTGAAGAATGTTTTGTATGCTCCTAGTTTGACTAGGAACATTATTTCTGTATCTCAACTAAGACATTATGATTATGTATTATCTTTTATTGAAAATGATATTCATGTTTCTTTAAATGGTATGTTCTATTTTAAAGCTATTCCAATTAATGGTATTTATGAATTGGTTCCTGAAAATACTTTAAATAGTTCATTGTACCAAACTAACACCAAGAAACTCAAGTTGGACTTGAGTGATACCTATCTTTGGCATTGTCGTCTTGGTCATATAAACAAGAAATGTTTACAAACACTTCAAAAGAATGGTCTTTTAAAAACAAATAAATGTGATTCATTTGATGTTTGTGAATCTTGTTTACAAGGTAAGATGACTAAGGCACCCTTTAGTGGAACTACCGAAAGGGCAAAAGATTTATTAGGAATCATACATTCGGATGTATGTGGTCCTTTTAAGCCAATGACTAGGAATGGTGAAAGATACTTCCTTACCTTTACCGACGACTATAGTCGCTATGGATATGTGTACTTATTAAGACACAAAGATGAAGCTTTTGAAATGTTCAAAATCTTCAAGAATGAAGTAGAAAATCAACTCAATAAGTCAATTAAAATTCTCCGTACCGATAGAGGAGGTGAATACCTAAGTGATGCTTTACAAGATCATCTTAGGAGTTGTGGGATTGTCTCACAACTCACTCCACCTGGAACACCACAACATAATGGTGTGTCTGAAAGGAGGAATCGAACCTTATTGGATATGGTCCGATCTATGATGGCTAGAAGCACATTGCCTCTATCATTTTGGGGTTTTGCTTTGCTCTCTGCGGCCCGTATTTTAAATATGGCCCCAACCAAGAAAGGTGGAAAGGACACCTTTTGAGATATGGCATGGAAGAGTTCCATCCCTATCATACTTAAGGGTTTGGGGATTTGAGGCTTATGTGAAGACACCCACCCCAAACAAATTGGAAGTCCGATCCACCAAGTGTATCTTTGTTGGATATCCTAGAGATTCTATGGGATATTATTTCTACGATCCACTGGAACAAAAGGTGTTTGTTGCCAGAAAGGGTGAGTTCTTAGAAGCAAAGTTCCTCATGGAAGGAGCTGGCAGTAGAACGGTGGATCTTGAAGAGGATCAAGAACCACAACCCGATACACGTTTGGTTGAAACTAGCACTCAACATGAGGATGTTGAGGATGATCAAGGGGTTGATCAATACACACAAGACGTTCGCAGAAGTGGTAGAACTAGCAATCCACCTGAAAGATATGGATTTTTCATGGATGGATGCTATGTGGTATATTCAGATGAACCAACCACATACCATAATGCAGTGTCCAATTCGGATTGTGACAAATGGCTAGAAGCCATGAACGTTGAGATGCAATCCATATATGACAACCAAGTTTGGGAACTTGTTGTACCACCTCTTAATTCCAAGGTAGTTGGAAGTAAGTGGGTTTTCAAAAAGAAAACCGATATGCATGGAAACTTGGATACTTATAAAGCTAGACTTGTAGCAAAGGGTTTCACTAAAACTCAAGGGGTTGATTATGATGAAACCTTCTCACCTGTTGCGATGCTAAAGTCTATAAGGATATTGTTTGCCATAGCTGCTTATTTTGATTATGAGATTTGGCAAATGGATGTCAAAACTGCTTTCCTTAATGGATATCTTGAGGAAGATGTCTATATGGTCCAGCCTGAAGGTTTTGTCGATCCAAAACATCCTAATAAAGTATGCAAGTTAAAGAAATCGATCTATGGATTGAAACAAGCATCGAGAAGCTGGAATCACCGTTTTGATGAGGAAGTAAAGAAATTTGGCTTCATCAAAAACGCTGATGAGGGTTACGTGTATAAAAAGGCTAGTGGGAGCACAATAACTTTCCTAGTATTGTATGTTGATGACATACTACTATTTGAAAATGACATTCCAACCTTGGAAGGTGTAAAAACCTGGCTTGGAAGTTGTTTTTCCATCAAGGATCTTGGTGAAGCCGCCTATATTTCTGGGAATAAAGATCTATAGGGATAGATCAAAGCGGTTGATTGGTTTGAATCAAAGTGCATACATTGATAAGATCTTGAAAAGGTTCAAGATGGAAAACTCTAAGAAAGGTACAGTACCTATTCAAAGAGGAACGATGTTGAGTACGACTCAATGTCCAAGCTCAAAGGATGAGCAAGATAAAATGAAGGCAATCCCATACGCATCTGCTATTGGATCCATCATGTATGCAATGATATGCACTCGACTGGACGTGTCATGCGCCTTAAGCATGACAAGCCGTTACCAGCAGAATCCTGGAAACAGTCATTGGATGGCTGTTAAGAACATACTTAAGTACCTAAGGAGGACAAGAGATATGTTCCTAATCTATGGATCTGGTGACGAGGAACTCGTTGTAAAAGGTTACATGGATGCGAGTTTCCAAACCGATCGTGATGATTCTCGGTCACAATCGGGATACATTTTCATTCTGAATGGAGGAGCGGTTTCCTGGAAGAGCTCCAAGCAGGATGTGGTGGCTCTATCAACTACTGAATCAGAATACGTTGCCGCCTCATTGGCAGCTCAAGAAGCTTCATGGTTGAAGAAATTCATTGCCGATCTAGGGGTTGTCCCTTCCATTCAGGACCCCCTAGAGATCTTTTGTGATAACGAGGGTGCGATTGCACAAATCAAGGAACCCCGTGCTCATCAAAAGACTAGGCACATTAAGCGGAGATTCAACTACATACGAGATGAAGTTGAAAAGGGAAAGATATGTATTCGCAAAGTTCACACGGATCAAAACATTGCAGATCCTCTCACGAAGCTCCTTGAAAAGGCAAAGCATGAAGGTCATACTTGTGCCATGGGACTTCGATATTCTAGTGATTGGATTTGATCTGTAAATTTTGTATTTGGATATGTGGAACTCTCTATTATTTGAATAAAATTATTTGGTTATAATGTTTCAAATAATATTCCAATTTAGCATGTTTAATCCATGAGTAAAATGTTTACTCTAAATGTCCGTAGTCGTTCATACTTGTGGGAACAAGTGTGAAGGTAAGTCTATTATGAACTTGGATTGGTTGATATTCATAAGGATGAATATAGAGCAATGGGTTGCTACCAAGGTTCATAGATATTTATGGGATACAGATATTGGACTAACCCCCATCTCAAATCCTATTACATGGAATCTTATTGATTGATCATAAGTAAATTTGAGTAAAGGCGAATATCATTTGGTATCCTCCGACCTGAGATACATATTGGGTTTTGATATTCACCAAGTATTATACCTTGAGCCTATTCTTCACTGTCCTGAAATAGTGAACAGTACATAAGGATATGTTCAGGTATAACACGAGGTGTTTATGAGAAACGTATGTAGTCAAGATGGAATTTGTTCCTCTTATTCGTTGAGAGTTAGATGTCTAAGGCCTGATTAAGTTAAATCAACAAGAAATGATCATTCTATGTTCTTGGATTTAACATGACATCTGTAACAAAAGGATAGATGATTAATTGACCTAAATCATTTCAAGTAGGGTACTTGAAAGGGATGATGTTATTGAATGGCCATAAGTCATGCGTATTAAGGGTAGTAAACTGTTGTTAGGTGGTATTTACTGCTTGCATCAATCTTCTATGAGTCTTGGGCAAGTGGGAGATTGTAGGATTCTGTATGCCCAAGACACTTAGAATATTGATGTGGTTATTACGTTATGATACAAGTCGGGTTATACCCAATAACAAGCTTAGCAAACACCAATTAATATTTAATTGATGATATGATCATGCAATTAAATATTTACACCAATATAGAAAATGGGTTTTCTAAACGAGTTGCATATGAGTGGGAACAACTTATTAGGATAATTTGTTCAATTATATTATTTGATGTGTTATTTAAATTAGTTAGATGACACCTAATAATAATGAGAGATTATAACTTATAAGTTAAATGATTAATTGTATAAGTTATAAATAACTTGTACATACAATTAAAGGTTAATTGTATGTCTAGTTCAAGACCATTTAACTTATGAATGTGTTCAATTAAAAGGGGGAAACCCTTTTGAAATTCAGCCTTATGGCCGCCCCCTTCTTGGTTTTTCATTTGACCAATTATACATTGAACACCACACTTAATTAAGTCTTGGACTCCCTTCTCTCTACCCATTCACAACACATGCAAAATCACCAAAAACTCTCTCTTCTCCTCTCTCTAGTTCACGGACAAACAGCTGGGAATGAAGGGTTTTTGAAGCTGATTCTAGGTGTATTTTCTTCCTAACTAGAAGGGTTTTTGCAAGTGCTTGGGGTATAAACACTTGAGGGTTCCTTTCTTGGAACCTTGGGGTCGATTCCATCTTCTAACATCATCAAAGTTGCTGCTGAAACTCATGGTTTTGGAAGCTTCATTTGGCAGCTTACATTTGGTGTTTTTGGAGTCCAAATCCAAGCAAGTGTGAAAGTAACTCGAAGCTTTATGGGAGTCGACATTAGAGGACGTCCAACTTGGAAGCTTTGGCAAGATTTCAGCCTTCAAACTCCTTTCTTTCATCAACATCTAACTGCTGGAAGGAGGTAGTTTATGGCAGCCCTTTGAGGTTGCCATATTGTGTTATTTTACACACACATAGCTTGTCTATTCACATAAGAATGATCCTTACGATTTGGGTTTGTTTTTCATAATAAATGAACATATAGAACATGAGATTTTCAGCTTTAAAAATCATTTTTAAAAGCCATATATCCGCTGCGTTTTAGAATGTTTAAAAGGTTAAACATGGATTTTGTGTTCAAACAAACCCGTCAGCCAGTTCCAGCAGGAAGTGACTCCAAGGCTTTGGTGGCACAAGGTGATGAAGGACAGGACTGGTCCTTCCGGTTCTTATCTGATGGTGTAGCCAACATAGCTTCTGTCGAGGACCTGAATGAAAACTCAGCAAGTGAGGGGGAGAACTCAGCTGAGCCTGACACTGCTGAATTGGATGATGACATAGCTGATGTTGATCAGCTTGTCGAGAATGAACTGAATGTTGTGTCTGAAACACAATCTGAACCCCAAAATGCTTTCATGGTTGGAACATCTACATCAGCACAGGTAGAATCAAAGGATGTGTTATTTAATAAACATGCTTGTGTTGATTGTGAAAAATTTAGGGAAAGCATTGACCTGAAATTTGCTAGGTTATTAGATCATAATGATAACTTAGTAAATGATTTAAAACTGTGCACTGAAGCAAACAGAATCTTAAAACAGAATGAAAACAGTTATAAAGAAAAGATTGATGCTTTAAAGAAACAGTTAAAAGAAACTGAAGTTGTTGCCTTTAACCAAGAAATTGATATCAAGTTTTATTTAAAGATAATAGAAGAAACTAAGAAGGAACTAGCGGTTTTACAAGTTGAAAACGAGTCTTTGACCCAAAGACTCCACAGTCTAGCTAGTTCTTCCCATATTTTGAAAAACTTGGTTAAAGAACGCAACAACGGGGAGGGGTTGGGTTATAAAGTTGTGCCACCACCACATGAGTTCTTTTTAAACATCAAACAACGTCCAATTAATGATAACCCCATCAAGGATCATGTGGTGACAACTCCTCTAGTCAGTGATCCGGATACAGCAGTTAAGTCTGCTGCTTCGGTTCATGACCAGACAGCTTCTGCATCAAGCACAACAAGCACACAAATCACTGGCAAGGGAGTGGAAGATAAAGTTCAAACATCTCATGGGTTGGGTAAAAAATCGACTTCCAAACAACCTAAGATTTCCAAAGACACTCAAGCTAAACCAGTGAGACAAGATAATCACTAATTTCCAAGACAAAACACAAATAATGTTAAACAAGTTAAATTTGTCAAAGGAGGTGAAAATCTTAAAAGTGAAAATAAAAAGAAAACATCTGAGGTTTACTCACCGCCCCATAAGAGATCTCCTAGCCCTAATGAATGGAGATCCTGCTATACTTGTGGTCAGCGCGGGCATATTTCGACTAATTGTCCTCGCTATCAGACACCAAGAATTAAGGTTGAGCTAAACGACAAAGTCAAAGTAGATTCAAAACAGCGTTCTAAAACCCCAGTTAGATCGAAAACACCCATTAGGTCTAAGACACCTTCTAGGTCGTTTCCGTCTCCACCTCGTCAAAGGCAAAACAGACAAGTCCCCGACAAGTCCGTGATGCCAGATTTAAAATCTGTTTCTGAATCTAAACCATATGCTCAAACCGTAAATCAGTCTAAAGTTTACCACAAACAATCCTTTCACAGGGATGGTTTATGGAAAGCCAAGACAACTGGTGTGTCTGAAAGCCAGGACAATCTGAAAGTTGAGATTCCACCCACTGATAAAGGACAGTGGGTCGAATTCATGATGGTTGATTCCTCTGGGAAACCCAAGCCAGTCAAGGCTTGGGTCCCCATCCTTAACTGATGATTTTCTCATATGTTCAGGTTGTCCGCTATAGTGCGTCTACAAATACGTGGATAGTAGATAGCGGAGCTTCCAGGCACATGACGGGAAACAAGTCTCTTCTTTTCAATGTCACACAAATTTTAGGGGGAGATTAGGTTTAATTCAGTAGTTATTTACTTAAAAAAACGGGGGGGGGGGGAAGGTGAGTAAAACTGAAAAGGCAGAGACAACAAAACAGGAAATATGACTCGACAAAAATTGGAAGATGATAGTACACAGGCATCGAGTTATTTGGAACAACAAAATGATTTTGAGATCAAAAGTGTTAATTAATTCACTGAAAATGTAAAAATCAGAGAAGTCTAGTCTAACAAAATGGGAAAATGATTGTACGTTTGATTGTTACTGTAATTACATGGAGAAAGTTGATCTAGGGAGGTGCTAGTTCATTATATGATGTGTCAGTAGATTCAACACAATAGACAAGTAGACGTCATTGGTAAACTTAATCTAAACTAAATGGTTCAATCAACTGTGGGTTCCCATCTTATCACTGGTTAACACAACCAGCTCTTCCGATAAGGGATAGCGAGCAAATAAATGCCACCAAAGGTGTGCAAATGACCACAAAAAGAGCAAAGCACAAAAAAATTGAATTCTAGCGTAATCAAGCTGATAACTTATGTTGTTAGTGCGCTATGTGCAAAAGAAAATAAGAAATTCTCTAACAAGGAGATAGGTTGTGTGCCTCTCTGCTGTGCGATGGCACTGACCTGAGGATAAGCATAACCTACATATTCTAGACTCCGTTGTTGTTTGCCGCCTCTCTGCTGTGCGATGGCACTGACCTGAGGATTGGCTTCTCTTTGAAAGATCTAAGAATAGTCTCTTCTTGCAAAAATACCTAAAGACCGCTCGAAAGTACTTTAAGGAATGCTGATTAGCATATAAGCGTGGGATACACAAATGTTGTTTGAAATAATATAACATAATTCATTACCAATGTATGTCAAAAGTCTGTGGATGAATTTAAGTGGACAAGTATACTGACAATCGTCTTGAAAGCACCGACTGAAGTTGACGATCAAAGTGTGTCCATATCATATCAAACATGATTCCCAGTTAGTACTTAGAAGTCTTAGATCAGAACTAACTGTGATATGTCATCATGAAAGGTGAAATCAGTTCATAATGTTCCAAGTAATGGGGTATATGCCTGTCTGATTCCAAATGAGTATGTTCCTGATATAATGTCAATGCTAATAGGCTACACAAACCTGCCCTAACAAAAAATCACAAAAAGATGTTCATTCTGATTGTAGTTTAATATTTTTAAGTTTGTTAGTATTAGTGTGTCAATGTCGGACTGTGTGTATACTATTATTTGAAAATGTCACTAAACAAGCTTAATGTTTTATTTAAAATTGTTTCTGAAAGGATAAAAATATCACGTCTGAGGTGATAAGTTGGTTAAAAGGATCACGTCTGAGGTGATCGGGTGGTTAAATGGATCACGTCTGAGGTGATCGGGTGGTTAAATGGATCATGTCTGAGATGATCAATTGCACATAATGTTTTATCAATTGTTTAAGGAAAACTATGTGTCGGCAAACGAAATGACTAAGATGGCACAAGTATAGCCTAATCGCACAACTTCATCATGAGTATGATCAGTCATGCGAATGGGCTATACGATTGAAGACAAGCGCACGATTGGGCCATGCGAATGAGCTCAATCGGCCGAGTGAAAGTGACCGACTAGGCAAAATGTACGATTGGAAGACCAGATTGATTGAATCGGCCGAATGGAAAAGGCCGAATGAATCAGACGATCGACTGAATTCCAGTCAGCCGAATGAAATAGAACGACCGACTCAATCGTACGATCGAACTTCATTCGCCCGAATGATTTGAGCGAATGGGTTCATTCGCCCGATTGAACTGAGTCTGTCTATAAATAGACTCCTCAGTCGATCGCAGACATCATTCGCCCTAAAATCCCCGATTCGCACCGTTACTCTGCCGATTTTTCGTTTGATCTTTAATTGTTGTGATATCTGATTTCTGACCATTTGTATTTGTTACACAGGAATATGGCTAACCGTTGGCTAATTAATCCAAAGCACAACATTTGTGCTTACTTGGATTCCACCTCGAGGAATGGTGGTGAGTTTGTAGGTATTATTGACTTCTTGAGGAGATCTCGGATCTTCAAAGCCATATCTACACCATGTACTCCCTATCAGTCATTGCATCAGTCGTTTTGGGAGGGAGCTACAGTTGACCGATCAGTGGAGCCGTACTGCATTCGAAGTTCTATCTTCGGTAGGGAGATTGTGATTACAGCCGCTGATATAAGAAGGGTATTAGACTTTGGAGATGATGATTCTCACCCACTCAAGATCCACCCTCTTACAGTTCGTGGATGCTTTCTGAGGATTGGGTATTGTGGGGACATAAGCTCAGGTGTGCTGAACAAGAGCAACCTGAGCCCCCAGTACAAGTACTTAGCACATGTCATTCTAAAGTGCATCGCGTCCAGGAGGGGTGGTTTTGATGACCTGTCGGACCAGATTCAGAATGCATACATTGCATTGGTCCTCAACCACCCATTCAGCTTCTCCAATATGATATTCATGTATCTGATAGAGAACCTTGAGGCCAAGGGGAAGGAAGGGTTCTGCATGTACCCCAGATTCTTACAGCTTATATTTGATGAGAAGCTGCCCGGCCTTCCCAAAGAAAAGAGTGATGCTGTGCCTCTGGAGATTATGGATGACACCACCCTGGGTCGTATGAGAGTGTACAGAAGCAAGCAAGTAAAGCCTGTGCTGAAGAGGTTGATTGGGCATCTGGCCCGGGCTGATTATGTAGCCCCAGGGAGACGCAAGTGGCGTCATGATGATAGTGGGTCAGATACTGAGGTGATAGCTATACCATCAGATGATTCTGATGATGATGACAGCCGTGATGGCAACGATAGGCCGGTTACATCTGAGGGCCCATCTACACATACCACCCAGCCATTCCCTGATACTGTTACTACAGCTGCTAGGTTTGTACCTCACTTCAGTCCACCTGATGATGATGAGGAAGAGAGTGAGGAAGAAGATTTGACCCGAAGGCATGGCAGCAAGGTGGTTGCCACGGAAAAGGGGATGAGGGCTGTTGGAGGGCAGACGGGCACATCAGGGGTAACACAAACAGAGTCAGATCCAGCATACTCCCTTGATGAGCCCAGTACATGAGTTGGAGCCCCGGTATCTACAGGGAAGAGGAAGAAAACCATGGCCAGACCACATGGTAAGAAGGGAAAGAGGCTTAGATTCACCACCTCCGTCTCTACACCAGTCACCACAGCCACCACATCCACCACATCCCAAACACCCCAAACCACCACCACTACTATACCTCCACATCATACACACATATCTTCCACCACCACCACTGTACCCCCCACTACAGCTATCCCATCTCCTCCCATCAACACCACAGCTACCACAACATCCACCACTCACCAAACCCAACCCTCATCTACCCCCTCGAGCTCAGTTTTACCACCGGTCTCTGTGGTTGAGCAACTTGCTGTGCTGAACAGCATGGTGCTCCAGCTGCTAGCCTTTGATAAGGCTAAGACAGCTCAGATTCTCCAGTTGCAAGAGCAAAGTTCTTCACAAGCAGCTGAGATTGAGAGACTGAGGGAGTTGACATCTTCGTAAGCCCAGTTAATCACTGCACAAACTGATCAGATCACTGGCTTGCTTCAACACGAGGCTGAGTCAGATGCAAGGATTGAGAAACTGGAGGCGGCTCACAAGACTCTAGTGCTAAGGCTGAAAGGCACTCAGAGTGAGCCCCTCAAGATCGAGGAAAGTGATGATGATGATGGTGAGGACGATGATGATGAAGATGATGACGATGATGATGATGAGAGTGATGATAGTGATGATGGTGATGAGAAGAAGGATGATGAGGGAGGTGAAGGTGGAGAGACCGCCGGAGATAATAGCGATGATGTAGCAGACGAAAGGCGTTCTAAACACTGTCAAGATCAAGGACCCTCTTCGTCTGCTCCAACTGAAGAAACTCCGGAAATTCAAGACAAAAGTACTGTTTAGTTATTCATGTTTATGTATTTAAGAGACTTTTGTATTTGAATTATGTTGCATTTATGTAATGAATGTTTATATATCTTTTTTTAATGATTGTGTTTGATTACTTACTAACAATTATTGTGTTGCATGTTTAAATCAAACAGATCCTAACTTTCAAAGTGATGAACATGAAGTTGCTCCCCTCCAACAGGTCAAGTGTCAACTCACAATGATTCTTGATCTGCAGGGGATCGTCAGAAGGTCAGTGAGTTATACTCCTGAAGAAGGAGAAATTATTCACAACCTTACTGATGAGCAACTGGCTGACATATTTCGTCTGAATCCAGACGAAATTGTTAAAGATGCTCCAGTTTTTGATGATGCTGATGATGACGAACTCAAAGATGTTGAAGAAATTCAAAATTGAAGATCTCACAGATCAGCATTATCCAGAATACACTGATCAAGAGGGAAACGTGTTTCCTGATCTGGTAAACAACCTTGACAGTGATATTCTAGATAAACTCAATGATAAGGAGAAAGGAGCAGAAGCCTCAACAAGCCAAGCTCAAGCCTCGGACGCCGAAGTTGACATTCGAAAGGCTGAATGGGCGGCTTGCTTCGCCGAGGTCAGAGCCTAACGTACTACAGCAACTCAGAGTACCTACACCAAGCTATACAAAGTAAAGAAGAATATGAAGGTGTCAGGGAAGATCATTGCTTGGGCTCATTTTGATGACCTTGGTGTATATGAAGTGAAGAGGGAGAGGGGAATTGAGTACTTCCGATTCCCTCATGATCTGAAGACTCTCCCAGGTTTTGAGCTCAACCAGTTGGCACGACTAAAGCTTCTTTATGCTGATCCGAAGAAGATGTCTGGCTGGTTTGAGGCTGCATTGAAGAAGGAATATAGGACCAGATGGGTAAACTTCAAACCTCAGCAGGCTACAAGGTACCTAAGAAGATCTGAGGTAAGTCGCATCACTGGTCAGCCAAAGATAGTCCTGAAGTGGCAACCTCCACGCACAATGTCCCGAATTCCACTAAGGGAGATGCCACAGGACTTTACCCCACACTTTAAGTGGTGGTACTATGACTGGCGCTCGGGAGAGGCAGTCATTATTTTGGAGAAGGACGGGTCGATGGAAGCAATAAGGGTGTTTGACCCCATGTGGCTTATCAACTTGTCAGCGTCTGATGTGTATACGCTGTACAAGTGGCCACTGTTTTTCGATACGCAGGATATTGTGCAAGCACTACAGTTTCAGCACATAATACGTCTATGCTTTGCACTGAATATCCATGCGAGGGTTTCCCAAGAAGAGAGATTAAAAAGATTTGAAGAGTTAAAGAAAGAAGTCAAAGTCTAGATAGAACTAGGTCCAAGGGGGAGTTTGTTGGAACACATGTCCCCAGTTCTAGTCTAGTGAGCTTAAATGTAATAGAACTTCTTCTTGTAACACATATGTAATGTTTAATCAATCTAATGAGAATCTCTTCTATATATGGTTGTTGATTATTTAATGTTATATCTACTTACATTATTAGTTGTTACACGCATAATATGACCATGTTATATAGGTTTACAGTTGTGAGACATAGTTCTGAATCATTAAAGGTTCAAGAATGTGTTTGACTAAGAATCTTATTCAGTCGCACGACTGGACCATGCGAATGGTCCAATCACACGGTTGAACTAGGTGATTGAGTCAATCGCACGGTTGAGTCATAAGACTGACTCAAGCGTACGAATGAATCAATCGTATTACTCAGTCGCACGACTGAGCCAGTCGCAAGGTTCAGTCGCACGAATGAGATCTGTAACCTATAAATACCACTTAATTCGTGGAAAAACGTAACACTTCGAATACTTGAAACCCTAGTCGACACAGAACGTCCAGTTCGTCCATTCCAAGTTCATAGAACGTCTGAGATCATTCCTAGTCTATTTTTAACGTTTTCTAATCTTTAGGATTGATCTTGATTTCGTTCTCCCTGATTGGATCGCCAATCAAATAGGATTCCGCACTATTTGATCCGTTATAATGAAGAATCAGTTAGTACTCCGTACGTACACGGTCCTAACAAACTATTTAGATGCTCATGTGTTGAAAACACAGAAAAGGAAGCCCAAGCCAAAGGGTTGCTCTTCTGCACTATCTCCTTCACATCAGGCTGTCACACATAACATACCTGTTAGTGTAGTACCTGTAGTTGAGAATAGACCCAAAACCAAACAGGTTTAGGTCTCTAAAACTAACTAACATGTGGTTATAATTGCAGGGTTCTTCAACATGCCAAAGAAGCATCTGGTATGTAGACAGTGGAGGATCTATGCACATGACAGGAAGCAGCTCCCTTCTTAATGACTACTCTCAAGGAAAGAAGGGATTTGTCTCCTTCGGCAATGATGCAAAGGGTTACATAATCGGAAAAGGCTTTGTTTCCAATGGGGAAATAAGGTTTGATGATGTTAACCATGTGGAAAATCTCAAGTACAATCTCTTGAGTGTCAGTCAAATGTGTGACAAAGGCCATGTTGCCCTTTTCACAAGCCAGAACTGTCGGATTCTGTCATCCAAAGTTCTGAGTTTGATTGACAAGGTGTTGGATGAATACACTCTCCTGTAGGCCAACAGGACAGGAAGAGTGTATGCCTTCAATCTTTCCAAAAAGATAGATCTAAAAGGCCATCCTTGCCTATTCTCCAAGGCCTCTCCTCAAGAGTCTACTCTATGGCATAGAAGGCTGGGGCATGTTAATTTCAAGAACATGAATCAGCTGATAAGCCATGGTTTAGTAAGAGGATTGCCTTTGAAGGAGTTCAAGTGTGAAGATGACTGCACTGCTTGCTTAAAAGGAAAACAACACAAAGTTTCATTCCCTTTAATAGAAGAACCAAAGTCCATTGCCTGCTTGCAGCTCCTGCACATGGATCTCTTTGGTCCTGTCAGAGTGATGAGCATGGCAAAGAAGAGATACTGCCTGGTAATTATGGATGATTATTCCAGGTTTGTATGGACTTTCTTCTTGCACTCCAAGGATGAAGCAGCAAAGACTATCACGAACTTTGTGTTATTTGTAGAAAAGCAGTATTCCCTGCAGGTCAAGTGTGTGAGGAGTGATAATGGAACAGAGTTTAGAAACCACACACTTGATGACTTCTACCTGTCCAAGGGAATTAAAAGGCAGTTTAGTATTCCTAGAACTCCTGAGCAGAATGGAGTGGTTGAGAGAAAGAACAGGACTCTCATTGAAGCTGCAAGGTCAATGTTGGCTGACTCAGGGCTGCCACTGACCTTTTGGGCTAAAGCTGTCAATACAGCTTGCTATGTACAGAATAGAGCTTTAGTGAATAAGAGGTTGATGAAGACTCCTTATGAAGTTCTTCATCATTTGGCCCCTCTGATTTCATTCTTTAGAGCCTTTGGGTGTCCATGTTTCATTCTCAACACTAGCAACCCACTCCAGAAGTTTGCTAGTAAGGTGTATGCAGGGTATTTTGTTGGTTATTCATCAACTTGCAAGGCATACAGAGTCTTCAACTGTAGGACAAAGGTGGTTGAAGAAACTCTGCATGTTAAGTTCAATGAATCTCCAAAGGACAAGATTCCACAAAACCCTGTGGATTTGTTTGATCTGGACATACTGTAATTTGTTCCTTATCAACCTCCAGTTGTTGAGCCTGTCAATAGCTCTCCACCTGGTGGTACTGATGATGATGTAGTCAGTACTCACCTCTTCAGGTTTAGTGACAACCTGCCTGAGTCCACTAACCCTGATGCCCCTGTAGCCTCAGCAGCTCCATCCACAACAAATGCTGATGAGATTTCTGCTTGCTCTACTTCATTTAAGCTGTCATCTTCTACATGGTTTCAGGAATCTCAATCACCATCTGTTGCTGCTGATGGGTCTACAAACACTTGCACAGATATTATAGTCTATCAAGAGCTGAAGAATCACCCCAAATCTCAAATCATTGGTGATATCAATGCTGGAGTTTCAACCAGGAATCAATTGTCCAACTTCTACTTCTATGCTCTCTTCATCGGTCAGCAAGAGCCAAAGAACTATCATGTTGCTTTAAGATACAATGGATGGGTGGAAGCTATGCAACTTAAGCTTCTTCAGTTCAAGAAACAGCAAGTGTGGGAGCTTTTTCCATTACCCCAAGGTAAGTGTGCTATAGGCACCAAATGGGTATTTAGGAACAAAACAGATGAGAAGGGCCAAATAGTCAAGAACAAGGCCAGACTGGTTGTTCAGGGGTTTGCACAAGAGGAAGGCATCGATTATGATAAGACCTTTGCCCCTGTGGCCAGACTGGAAGCAATCAGACTGTTCTTAGCTTATGCTACCTTTCACAGTCTTAAGGTCTATCAAATGGATGTCAAAAGTACCTTCTTATATGGTAAAATAAAAGAAGAAGTTTATGTGTGTCAACCACCAGGCTTTGAGGACAATAAACATCCGGATTGGGTGTACAAGCTTGATAAAGCTCTTTATGGGCTGAAGCAAGCTCCTTGAGCTTGGTATGAGACACTATCAACTTTTCTTCTAGAGAATAAGTTCACTAGAGGCACCATTGATAAAACCTTATTCATCAAGACTGTGGGACAACATAAGCTCCTTGTTCAAATTTATGTAGATGACATCATCTTTGCATCCTCTGATCTAAAGTTGTGTGATGAATTTACAAAGCTCATGAAGCTAAGGTTTGAAATGAGTGCTATGGGAGAATTACAGTTCTTTCTAGGTTTGCAAATCAAACAACAGGCTGATGGTATCTTTATTCATCAGTCTAAATACATCAAAGAGTTGTTGAATAAGTTTGATTTACAAACCTGTAAGCCCTGTTCTACTCCCATGAGCAGCATCATACAACTAGATGTAGACAAGAAAGGTAAAGCGGTTGATGAAACCCTTTACAGATGTATGATTGGGTCCTTGATGTACCTTACAGCTTCTAGACCAGACATCATGTTTGCAGCATGTGCCTGTGCTAGATTTCAGGCTGCACCTAAAGAATCCCATTTGATTGCAGTCAAAAGGATCTTTAGATATCTGCAAGGTACCCAATCACTAGGTCTTTGGTATTCAACTGGGCATTCTTGCAAATTAGTTGCTTTCTCTGATAGTGACTATGCAGGATGCAAAGTTACCAGAAAATCCACTTCTGGTGGTTGCCAATTCCTAGGCAATTGTTTAATTTCTTGGCAGAGTAAGAAACAAACATCAATTGCTACATCCAGTGCTGAAGCTGAGTACATTGCTGCTGCAAGTTGTACATCTTAGATACTCTGGCTTCAGAACCAACTCTTGGATTATGGCATTACAGAGACTAAGACTCCATTACTAATGGATAGTGCTTCAGCTCTTTGTATTGTTAAAAATCCAGTCCAGCACTCTAGGACCAAACATATAGAGATCAGACATCATTTTATTAGGGATTGTTATGAAAAAGGTCTGATTGATCCAAAGTTTGTGCCTAGTGCTGATGAGCTTGCAGACATTTTCACTAAGCCTTTAGATAGTGCCACATTCCAAAACCTGGTACTAAGGCTTGGTATGCTGCAGCTAGAATAATTTGACCAATGCTGATGCTCTCAGATTCACAAATACTGATGAGCATTAGTATGCAAGGGTCAAATATAAGTACTGATGAGTAATTTAGTCTTCAGCATTTTCACAACTACTGAAGACTAAAATGCTTCAATGTACTGATGTACATTATTTGTTGAAAACAACTGATGTAGTGAGGTGGATTACAACTACTGATGTATTATTTTCAAACAAATAAGTACTGAAGAACAAATTTTGTTCACAAGTACTGATGTGTAATCTTACACACAAGTACTGAAGACAAAATTTGTTCACCAGCTCTGAAGAGTATTTCATCAGCACTTGTGAACATCTGATCACAAGAGCTGAAGGCATAAATACTCACAAGAGCTGAAGGGTCAATGAAACATCTGAAAGTCAGCCAAAGAGCTGATGAGTAAATGTGGAGGTCAGCATGAAACAACTGATTTGACAGAAACAGCTGATGAGTAATTTTACTCTTCAGCTGATGCCAACAGCTGCTGTTTCATACCCAAACAACTGAAGGACAAAACCATGTCTTCAGTAGTTTCACAACTACTGATGGCTAACACCAAGTCCTCAGTTGTTTACAACAACTGAAGCAATACCATGTCTTCAGTAGTTCACAACTACTGATGTCAGTAGTTCACAACTACTGATGTCAGTAGTTCACAACTACTGAAGGCTAACACCAAGTCTTTAGTTGTTACAATGTCTGAAGATGAAAACTAGGTCTTCAATAGTTTATAACTACTGAAGACTGACAATAAGTCTTCAGCCGTTTACAACATCTGAAGGACAAAACCAAGGTTTCAGTAGTTTCAACTACTGAAGACCAACACCAAGTCCTCAGATGTTACAACCACTGAAGGTTGAAACCACGTCATCAGTCGTTTCAACCACTGATGACTAATGCCAAGACCTTCAGTAGTTTTCTTTCAGCCTTTGCCATACCCTATAAATACCCAACCTTCAGAGCTTTTAATTCTCACTTGACCTAACTTTTCAAAAACCTCTGAACTTCCCATACACCATTAATGGCGTCCATGCAACTCAAACCTCGACACAACTGTGTCGCCCATCTCACAAAATCGCCATTCTAGGCCAAATTTTACAATGCCGTCGATCTCATGAACGACTCTCCATACCAAACGGCATTCCTTCTCAACCCCACCATATACACCGTTTCCTTGTCGGAGTTCTGGACGAACATCACCGTCCAAACCGGAGAGAACGATGGCGAGGTCTCTCTCCGGTCCTCCGTCAACAACCACCCAGTGGTTATCACTCCAGCTACTATTCGACAAACCCTAAAGCTGGAGGATGCCACCTTCCCAACCTCTTACCCCAAGGGCGCCCTCGATCTATCCTTCACCGCCAATGACTATCAGGGCGACCTATCTGCCTCCACCTTGTTGAAGAACCACTTCCCAGATCCCCAACGTCTCATCTTCCACATGGTGAATGTGTGTTTGGCCCCCAAAACATCTTCATGGGACCAGATGTCAACAAGGTGGGAACAGGTATTATTTTCTATATTTGAGAAACAACCACTTAACTTTACTGAAATTATATTTTTGGAACTCAAAGACATGGCTGCTAAACCTTTTGCTAACGGATGGATTTTATATCCTCGGTTCATTATGGCCATGATCGAAGACCAGCTTCATGCTGAGGGACTTGTTGGCACTGGGGTCCCTACCATGGCTGTTTTAGCCGAGGTATACTCCAGGCACAACACCGACCAATCACTCAAATAGGCTGGCCGGCTGCGAAAACCCACGCAGCAGGAACCCACAGCCTCCACCTCCAAATCAAAAGTCCCCACCAAGCCAAAAACCAAAAAGAATCCAACAAAGGCTACTCAGGGAATGAGTCCCCTGAGGATGCCCCTGCAACACAAAGGCAGGAAGTGGCTGCTGGTCAGATTCTCCCAGCAATCACCACGACTCCACCCACCACAACCGCACAGGCTTCCTCTCAACAGGTGTCTGATGCAACCACTTCTGGGGCAGCCACAAATCTGGAATCTATATCACTTGAGAAGATTGCCATTGAAACGCACATTCCTCCCCATGTGCACTCTGCTTCAAGCCCATCACCTACTGAAACCGCCCCACAAAGCCCTACACTCATAATCGCCAAAGTGTTGACTCACCTGAGCACTCCACCCTCTCCCCAGAAACCAATTACAACTGGGGAAACTCCAACTGAAGAGAGGGTGGACACAAGTGCTGGTGGGAGCCCCCAACACAGAGAATCACATATCCAATCTCCCAGTGTGGCTAGGGAGATAGGATATTCTTGTGAGGCTGCCACTTCCTCTACATCAACATTTGAGCAGGGTGAAGCTGGTAACATCAATAAGGCCTCACCAAAGGCAACTGCCGATGATGGATACAATCCGGAGGCTGGAAGTCCCCAGTACCAATACCAAGGGGCACATGCAACTTCTGAGCCACATTCAGAGCATGTATATCCTGACACAGTCAGGAGGTCAGGTGATTCAGTTCACACTGATGATGACCTGTGCTTCTTCTACGATGTCAAACCCCAACCAATGCACCCAAAAAGGGGGAGACATCAGTGCAAGCTAAGAGGAAGAGGGGAGAGGAGGAGTTAGAAGTAGGGAGAGAGGAGGTAATTGAGAGGGAGAAGGTTGAGGAGACTGTTAGGGTGAAGGGGAAGGAGAAGGTGAGGGAGGAGAGTGAGCGAATAGAAGTGGCTGAAATCCAAAAGGATTTCAGTGTCACTTATCAAAAGAAGAGAGGAGAGAAGGAGGGAGAGAAGGTAGAAAAGAGGGACTCTGATCTAGCAGTCCTTGTCAAGGAGGCTGATGCTGAGCATAGCCGATCAATGGACTCTGTCATTGGTCAGCTGTTCAGGCAAGGCTTTGACTTGGACACTGCTTTGCTAGATCAGGAGATTAGGAGAATGGAGACTAGGGAAATAGAATACCGATGGTCTACTTATAGCCAAGAGGAAAGAAATAGACTCGAGGCTATGAGTAGATTCATTTCGAAGTATCTGGGCAGGCCAATCCTAGACATCAAATCTTGGACCAGGGACAGAATCTTGGCTATAGCCACCAAGATCTGTTCAGCTGGTGATTTTACCAAGGGGTTGGTCGCTGAGGCCCTACCAGAAGCAGGTGCTAGGAACAGGACCCTGCTAGCAAAACAGACCAAACCTTCCCTTATCTCAAAATTGCTAGCAGTGCCTGCCAACATTCCCACACCAACAACCCAAACACAACCCACAAAACCAACCCCTTCACCATCAAAACCCACAGCCGATGATCCACCCTTGCAGAAGAAGAGAAGGGTGTTGAGGCTGTAAGAAGAAGAAGAATAGGAGGATGAGGAGGATAGACTGCCTCTTTCTGCAGTCATCCCTCTACCCAAAGTCAAACCTCAAACCATCACTCCCACCTCACAGATGGATACTGTGAGGGTTAAGCTAGAGGAAAAGGAGCAGCAGAGATTACACGATGAAGAGATGCTGAAAAGAATTGACAAGGCCTATGTTGCTTCTACTTCCATTATGAATATGCAGAAGGAAGCTCTGAGACTCTTCACTCTTAAGCAAACCTTTCAATATGAGAAGGATAGAGTGAGGACTTGGCCTGATCCTAGGGTGGCTCACAGGATAATTAAGAAAGAGATTCCTGTGAGATACAAGAGCCAACTTAAGAGAATCGTAGATGAAGTGATCTCTGTGGCTCTTGTAATAACACCCTGGGAGATAGTAGAGGAGTTAAAGAAAGCCTATAGAGCTAAGCAACCACCCTAAACAATGTTGGACAATAGGGTGGTGAGGAAGGGCTTAGTCTATAAGAGGCTTGAGAACTTCTACAAGGATGATCTCAACTTGTTGCTAGAAGGCAAACACCTAGATGAATTCGCCTATAGGCAAGTCACAACAGTTGAGCTCAAGAATGGCAAACAGGCCAAGTTTGTCTCAGAGCTGTACGGCCGAGAAGGGTTATTCGAAGGTGAGGCTGAGGACTTAACCAAAGAAGAACAAATGATATTTCTTCAAGCCTACACTAGAGAATCCTACCGGCTTGTACATGGGAAGTAGGTCTCATGGATGGGACAACAGCTCTGTGTCCAAGTCCCCAAAACAGGGCTCCTATCCATACTCAGCCAATCAAATCTCAGAGACTACTTCCCAGTCCAGTGCTTATCAGGGTCAACTTCTGATCTGATCCAGAAGGAAATAGACCAATATTTCTGCCAACAATAAGTGGGACAACAAATAAATTAGAGGTTTTGGCTGCATTGGTTCAGGGGGAGTTTATTGGACCAAAAGAACCATGAGCCAAGATCAGGAAAACCTCTAAGTCCCACATGTCATAACAACAACTGCTGAAGACATTCATCAGCAGTTTGACAAAGTCTGAAGAATCAACAGCTGAAGATCAAAGATCTGAAGTACAACAGCTGATGATCCCAAAGTGCTGAAGATAAGTACTGAATTCTGAAGTACTGAAGCATACAAGTACTGAATACTTCAAGTACTGCATACAAGTGCTGAAGATCAAAAGATGAAGAACTGAAGATCTACTACTGATGCACAAAGTCTGAAGACAAAAGACTGAAGACATCAGCTGATGACATCTACTGAAGTCATCAGCTGATGAAACATCTGAAGACCAAAGTCTGAAGACAAGTGCTGAAGACTCAGAGTTTGTCACAACAGCTGAAGAAGTCTTCTTCAGTTGTTGTGATGATTTTTCCTTTCAGTTGTTTTGTTTTTCTTTTCAGTAGTTTGTACAACAGCTGAAGAGTTTGTTCTTCAGTTGTTATAGTTCAGTAGTTATACACGACTAAAGAGTTTGTTCTTTAGTCGTTGTAGTCTTTCAGTAGTTTCCTTTTTCAGTACTTGTAATAGGTAGACAGATTTTGTAAGAAGATGTCAGCTGTTGACATCTTCAGTAGTTTTATGTTCTATCAGTAGTTTGTTAATAATCGGTTGATGTCACTGTCAAGTGACATCATCACTCGTCCTTTTGCCGTCTATAAAAGGATGGTGAGCCATAGTGTATTAGGTGCCGAAACGTGCGAAGTTATAGAAAATATCTTTTTGCAGAACTTTTCTCTCTCTCTATGTTTGAACTTTTACATGCAAAATCTTTTGCGTTCTTGCTATAATCGCTAATCATTGTGCTAAATCCGCTGCAAAAACAATCTAATTGATCAAACTAAGAGGCTGAGATCCTTACATGGTACATATTCGTGGCACCAGGATGAATCAAGTATCGAGTTTTATGAGCCTCGTCCATGATCTTTCCACGTAGATCCCTATAACGAGGAATCCACATCCATCCAGATCGGGTTCTAACACCAAGAGTGTTCTCACCCAATTCCACGACTAGACCTTTGATCCTTTCAGAGTTAAGACGTTCTTCTTTCAAAGCCTCGTCTTGAAACTCCTTGACTTGCGTCATCACGTCAGAGGTCAAGTCAACTGATACCCCTTCACCCGAATCGGCTTGGGTCTTTCCTTTCGGCTAAGGGCATCTGCCACCACGTTGGCCTTGCCCGGATGGTAATGGATCTTGGAATCATAATCCTTTATGAACTCCAACCATCGCCTCTGCCTCATGTTCAAATCTTTCTGCTGTAAGAAGTACTTCAAGCTCTTGTGGTCAGTGAAGATGGTGCACTTCGTCCCGTATAGGTAGTGCCACCAAATCTTCAAGGAAAAAACCACAGCTGCTAGCTCCAAGTCATGAGTAGGGTAGTTAACCTCGTGAACTTTCAACTGCCGGGATGCATAGGTTATAACCTTCCCTCGTTGCATCAACACACAACCCAACCCCGAGTAAGAAGCATTCGAATAGACTACCAAGTACTCGCTTCCTTCGGGTAAGGATAAAACAGGAGCTTACGTTAACCTCATCTTTAAATCTTCAAAAGCCTTCTCTTGATCTTGACCCCATAGAAACTTCATGTCCTTGCGGGTCAACTTAGTCAACAGAGAAGCAATCTTGGAGAAGTCTTGGATGAATCTTCGATAATATCCCGCCAACCCCAAGAAGCTACGGATCTCGGATGGCGTCTTTGGAGACTTCCATTGCATCACCGCATCCACTTTTGCCGGGTCTACCATAATCCCCTTGGGATTTACCACGTGACCCAAGAATGGAACTTCGCATAACCAGAACACACACTTGGAGAACTTAGCATAAAGCTTCTCCTTTCTCAATGTCTCCAACACTTCTCGAATATGACCGGCATGCTCTTCTTCACTCCTTGAATAAATCAGGATATCATCGATAAATACAATCACTGATTTATCTAACATTGGCCGACACACTCGATTCATCAAGTCCATAAACGCAGCTGGCGTGTTGGTTAAAACAAAAGACATAATGAGAAACTCGTAGTGTCCATAATGCATGCGAAAAGTTGTTTTAGGAATATCCTGCTCTTTTACCTTCAACTGATGGTAGCCAGATCGAAGGTCTATCCTTGAAAACCAACCAGCACCTTGAAGTTGATCAAATAAGTCATCAATCCTTGGTAATGGATACCGATTCTTCACCGTCAGCTTATTCAAGTCACGGTAGTCGATGCACATCCTCATACTACCGTCCTTCTTTCTCATAAAAAAGATCGGGGAACCCTAAGGAGAGATACTCGGTCTAATGAACCCCTTATAGAGTAACTCCTTCAGTTGCTCCATCAATTCGTTCATCTTTGAAGGAGCCAAATGATACGGTGCCTTAGCGACAGGCTGAACATCGGGTATCAAGTCGATCTGAAATTTGATTTCACGATCCGGTGGCACACCTGATAAGTCCTCTGGGAACACATAAGGAAAGTCACACACCACCGGTACATCGGACAATTGTGGTGTTAACGTGTCCACATCTTTTACGTAGGCCAGATAGGCACTACATCCTCATCTCAGGTATTTTCCCGCCACCGCCATCGAAATCACTTTCGGAATCGTCGTAATTCGATCACCGTATATCATCACCAAACTCCTGTCAGGCGCTGTCAATCTAATCATTTTCTTGCGACACATAATGTTCACCTCATAGTCCGCTAACCAATCCATTCCTAGGACTACATCAAACATGCCTAAGGTCATCACAAACAGTCTAGCGGGAAACTTATGACCTTCTAGTTCTATGTCACAAACCTCAATCAAGTCAGAAATCCTTGTAGACTTACCTATGGCAGTTTCTACATCAAAAGGCTCATCAATACATCTACTACTAACAGGTAAATTAGCACAGAAAGCGATAGAAATAAAACTTCTACTAGCACCTGAATCAAATAACACAGAAGCAAGAGTTTGGTTTACTAGAAACGTACCTGAGACAACATCAGGGTCCGTCCTAGCCTCTTCCTTGGTCATTGTGAATGCTCTGGTAGTTTCCCTCTATCCTCCTTCCTCCAGCCTCTTCTTAGCTCCAAAACTCTGAGCCCGTGGCTTCTTGTAGTCCTTGCTCATGTGGCCTTCCTCACCGCAGTTATACATCGTATAAGTCCACACACATTTGCCACATGACCGGGATTTCCACATTTGAAGCACGCATCCATCCCCCACTTGCACTCGCCCACGTGCTCTCTTCCACACTTACTACACTTTTTCATCCCTGAACTTGGGGACACCATCCTCCTGTCATCCACTCTCCTCCTTTTGTTATTTGGAGTGAAACTACCACGTCCAAACCTCTTCTTTCCCCAGCTCTTCTCACCATCGCCCGTCCTCTTTACCTCGACTACCGCCACTTCTCTCTCATCATATAACCTACCCGCCTGGTCCACCACCGATCGAAAGGTACCCAGTCGGGCAACGATAAAATGCCTGCGTACGTCAGCTGGCAATCCTTGTATGTACTTCTTAATCTTTTGTAACATCAGCGTCACCTGATCTGGCACCAACCTCGCCATCTCATTGAACTTGGTGGTGTATTGCCGGTGTGTTATGGTACCAACCTCCAGCTACTGGAACTCCATCTCTATTTTTTCGAGTTCTCGGTGAGGATAGAATTCCTCGATCACCAGTTTCTTCAACTCCGACCATCTCATCTTGCTAATGGCGCTGCTACCCTCTGCCTAGACAATATTGTCCTACCAATATAAGGTCGTATCCATAAACGAGTGGGTAGAAAACTTCACCCTCTGGTCTTCTCGACACTCGCTGATGTCAAGTACCGCCTCCATTTCTCTCACCCATCGGTGAGCAGCAGCAGCGGTGCCATTCCCATCGAAGGCTGGGGGCTTGCACCTTTGAAATGCCCTATAGTTACAGCCTCGTGCTGCCTTGAGTACAGGCTCTTCTTCTTCCTCCTCGTCAGTAGAGACAAGCGTCTCAGTCTCCGGTTGATCTCCCCCTCCCGAGGACCTATTCCTCTCCTTCCTTTCTCCTTCCCCTACAGCTTTTATTATTTCGGTCACCATAGACGGTAAAATCCTCTGCATGACCTGGTGAACCTCCTCCACCACAGCCTCCTTCACTGAGGCCCTCAAATTAGCACACTCATCACCACTTGTCGGATGAGGGGTCTCAGGCTCTTCATGAACCACTTCTTCAGCTCTGGGCCTTCCTCTTTTGACCCGTGGTCCAGCACCACATCCACCTTGTGCTCCACGCCTAAAGGCCTTAGATGATCTACCTCCAGCCATCCTCTAATCACTATAAGATTCAAACACTAACATGTTCATTCAAGGGAATATCTCAGTTTATGTTAAGTATAGTAAGTCCCTAATTATAGTGGCCAGTTGTGATTAACCACTTACTTTACTCTTCTACCCCAAGCACTTCCTATCCTGATTACATCAGTATCTAAATCTACTAAGGGAAAACAGATCAAACAACATGCGCACATAATACCGGTTAACATTTAAGAAAATACCTGATGGCATGTAGCTACTTGGACTGGCATTCCTTCCCTTTGTCCTATTCTCAGTTTAACTTTAGGTTTCTTTTGAAAATATTTACCCATTTCACTTAAACTTTGGCTCCGATACCAACTTGTAAGGCCCCGTTCCCCGGCAACTCACAGTTGGTCATTCATCGCACATAAGTCATACAATATACATTTATTTAAAACATCATAATAGAATAACTTAAAGCCATTTCATATATTGATGATAGCTTTTGCAAAATAATACAATTTAGTAACTGTTACAAAATATCATATTTGCATTACATCACAAAAACGTTATTGTTATACAAATGGATGCCATCCCAAAAATGCAAAGTAGCTGCCCCGTGCCATCCTCAGCAACAATCACCTGCCAACTGGAAATTACATAAAAGTCAGCGTTGCTGAATGAGTTCTAGTTTTATAAAATATATATTACCTTTTGCTCGTTAAAACAATTTATTTACCACCACACATAATCACACATCATACGTACAACAAGGTAATATTTATTATCTTCCTCCATCGTTCGTTTCGTACATATCACATATTTCGTCCTTATCGTACTTTTCGTACGTTATTTATTATCTTTAACTTCTATCTAGATCATGTCAAGCTTACCCTCCTCATGGCACGCAGCCACGATTTCTGAGGTTGAATGATAAGGATCCCGTTTCGTACCTTATTATTATCTTTCGGAAACATTCTTTTCATACTTTATCACTTCCTTCATTCCATACTTTATCGTCTCGCTTATTTCGTTCTAATTCTAGATCCTGCCAGGCTTTTCCCCCATCGCGGTCCGAAACCGCCATTCCAAGCATAAATATTCTTTATTAATTGGCACGAAGCCCGTGGCCCGAAGCCACAATTCTAGGCACAAAGCCCCGTTACTGTTGGCATAAAGCCTGTGGTCCGAAACAACCATTCCGGGCACAAAGCCTCATTTCTAATTGGCACAAAGCCTAGGGTCAAATGACAAGGATCTCGTTCGTACTATGGGTTCAGTCACCTAGACTGTTCCCCCTGTGTGTGAACCCTCATGGGTTAAAATTGCTCATTATAACACACAGTTGAGCTATCAACTCACAAAGATTTGTAACCATTCTTTCTCTCTTCTTACAAGCCTTTTCTTTCTTTCGTTACGTTTCACTTTTCATCTCTGTTATCTTTCTTTTCATTGTGTTATACTTTACATTCATTCACTTTTTCGTCATACTACGTAAAGTAATAACACAATACTTAACGTATGTTATACTACAATGTAAATACATTTGAAAACTAATAAAAGATAATAGCTTATATACATAGGCATGTCACACATTAATCATATTATCATGCATATACTATTCATAAACCCTGACTTATTTATGCTTAGAATAATCCAAAACAACCCACTAGTCAAACTAGGGTCAAACCCTAAAATTCTACTTTTCCTCAAAATTCCAAAATAATTCTATGTGTGCTGGGCGCATGGGCACTATGCAGGCGCATGGGCACTATGCAGGCGCATGGCCACTATGCGGGCGCATGAACACTATACGGGCGCATGAACACTTAGGCGCATGGGACACTTTGGGCGTATGGGCACTATTTGGGCACATGACCCAACACTTAACCCTTCTAGACAAATTCTAGGTGCATGAGCACTATGTAGGCGTATGGGCCTGACTTAGACGCATGGGTACTTGGGTGTTTTAGGCACACTTAGACATTTAGGTAGTTGTGCGCATGGGTACTATTTCAGCCGCATGAACAACTACTTGTAACCAACATCACCATAATTCAAGCCTAAATTCAATTCTAACAGATTCTAAACTTAGTTCTCGTATTCTAAGCATCAAAAACACATCAATAACATCTTCATAACCATAAATCATCCCAGTTCATACCCCACCCGCATACACACATACACATCCATACGGGTATAAATATCCATTTTATAAAATTGTTTATACGCGTATTTCCAGCCCCAAAATTAGTTAAAACATGTAAAAAGGGGGATTTAGAACTCACATTAGCTGTTCTCAAGTTTAAACTCTTCAACTTGAGATTCTTAGATGATTCTAACACCTAAACATGTCCAAAAACACGTGCCCGAACACATACATACACATGAGAAATGTAGAAAATGGTTTTATGGCTAGAAATCCATAAAAACCAACCTAATTATACTAAATTTACTTACTTTAACTAAAGTTGGCTGCCCTCTCTCTCTAGAACCGGATATCTTCTGCTCTCTCTAAAAATGTTGAGAGCTTGAATGGCAGAAGGTGTGGGCGGCCATACTTGCTTTTGTACAAAATATAATATATTATTTTGTACTTTTGACACATTTAACCACTCAACTTGGGTTAAATTGCATTTCTACTTTTATTCTTCTTTTGCAACTTTTTAAAATATTCGGGTATTACAATTTTTGTAGTTTTTATTTTATAATTTTCTCTTTTGTTTCTTTCTATTTTCTAGTTTTGTATTTGCTTTTTTCTGTTTCTATTGAGCATACACACAGTATATACAATCAGGCAGTCAATTTTAATAGTTTCTCTTTTATTTTTCTTATGAAAACAAGGGAGGGTTCGTTTCACTTTTATGATTCAAACAACTAAAATATACTCAATCAAGTAATCAAACATGACTAATGAGTCCAATTTACTCGACCAAATACTCAAAGCGTCCTAGTAAAAAGGTTTTTGTAAATAGTTGAAATTTGAATAAAAATCATTAAACCATTTTTAGAGTTACCTCTGACAAAATGATATCATATTTCTATATGTTCTGTTTTTGAGTGTTGGACAGGATTAGCTGTGATAAACATGGCAGTGGTGTTATCAATGTAAATAGAAGTTTTAAGAAATTTGAACATGTAATCCAGTAGTTGGTTTTGAGAACATCTTGCTGAAGTAGCTATGTACTCAGCTTCTGCGGTTAAAACAGAGACATTTGTTTGTTTTTTAGATTGCCACGACACTAACCTGGGGCCCAAAAACTGACAACCACCCGTTTTAGGTTTACGATCTTGACAACATCCTCCATAATCACTATCTATATATCCATGTAACTCGAAGTTTCCTTCATAAGGATATCCTAACCCTAAAGCCGATTTTCCTTTTAGATACCTGAATATTCATTTAATAGTGTTTACGTGAGATTCCTTCAGGTCAAATTAGTACCCAGCACAGACACAAACAGCATACATTATATCAGGTGTAGATGCAGTAAGATATATCAAAGAACCAATCATAGATCTGTATAGTGGTCAACTGATTTTCCGTTCAGATCTGGTTCAATCTTGGTATCGACATCAGCTGGAGTTCTTATAGATTGACAATCTTGCAGTTTAAACTTTTTCAAGAGTTTTTCAATGAATTTTTCATGATTAATAAAAATTCCATTTGCAGACTGTTTCACTTGCTAGCGAAGGAAAAAATTAATTTCTCCCATAGAACTCATTTGGAAACAAGACTTCATGACTTCTTCAAATTTATTGCACAATTTTGGACTTGTAGAACCGAATATGATATCATCAACATACACTTGAACACATAAGAGATCATCAGTATCCTTCTTTATAAACAAAGTCAGATCAATTTTCCCTTGAGTGTATCCATGCTGGACCAAATGTTATGACAATATATCAAACCAAATTCTAGGAGCTTGATGAAGACCATACAATGCTTTACTAAGCTTGTACACATGATGAGGATATTTTGAATCTTCAAAACACAGAGGTTGCTTGGCATATACATACTCAGTGATTGGTCAATACAGGAAAGCGCCTTTTACGTCCATCTAGTACACCTTGAATTTCATATATAATGCATAAGCCAGGAAGAAAAGAATTGCTTCAAGTCTTACAACTAGAGCAAATACTTCATCATAATCTTATCCTTCTTCTTGGGTGTAACCTTATGCAACGAGTCTGGCTTTGTTACGAACACCAATCCCCCGATCATCTGACTTGTTTCTAAACAACCATTTGGTGCGTATGGCGTTTTCTCCTTCATCATAATCTATTATGCTATGACGCTTCTATGATGTTATTAGGGATAATTTAAGATAGAAAACACGAGTATAAGCAACGATTTTCTTTTTCTAAATGACTCCTCGTTATTCTCTCATTCAATGGACCTATAATCTGGGACGTGTGATGGTTCTTGTGAACACGAGACGTTGGAATCGCATCTTCTTGAACATTAGCATCCAGATTAGTCTTGTTCAAGTCAGAAAGCTGCTGCAATAGGTTTGAAGAATATGGACTGAAATTAGGAACTTTACTCGGTTGTTGGGCCAAGCATCTTAAAACAAATTGAAGATTTCTAATTATTTTTTAATAGGAAGACTTGAAGAACAAAAGCAACAAAATTATTAGTCTAGGGTTTATTTTGTAAATATTGTAAAAATTAGACTAGTATAAATAGCATGTAAATCATCGTTTTTAAGGGTGGATGGTTCACCACCTAAGGTGGGAATCATACTCCATCAATAACATCATGATATCATCATCCTTCATGGATGATGAATTCATCATCAGATCAATAAACAACAAGCATTAAACACTTTTGTTTTCACCATTATCAAATTTTAGCATCTAATCATCAAATATTATTTGTACCAATTTGAATTCTAAGATCCAGGCTCATCGATCCTGTTTGAATTGGGAACACACCAATTGGTATCAGAGCTGGAGTTAATGGATTCATATTTATTTTGATCAGATTTCATAGTTAGATTGCTAAAATTAGTGAAGATTTGAAGATAGCTTGGAGAAAAAGTTTTTGGTGTTCTTCACTATATCTATGAATTTGATGGTGGATCTGATGAAATGAACATTAATTTGCTGTAATCTAATCATTTCTATAATAAAAACATCAATTGGAAGGCAAATCAATCAAATTTGGATGCAATTTGATTTGAATTTCGGTTTCCAGTAGCATTCGAACATTTACACACACTAGTGTGTGTGTTCTTGGTGTTTTCAACAAATTCTCAGATCTGGAGCATGGAAATGGACCAGCAATCAATTTCGATTTGGATTTGTGGTGTTATAACATCAATTCGACAATCCAACAAACAATACAAGGTGAATTCATAGTTAATCATTGCATTAGTTTTTGGGTTTTTGGTGTTCATGAGATGCTAATCATAATTCAGATTTAGTTCTGATTGTGAATCAAATTTTGTGTTAAATTGATATGCAAACAAGTTACAAAGCAATTTGATACAAAAATCAATACAAACAACCATTGTGAAGCACCTACAGCATCCCAACAGCTATCAACAACTCAAATCAGCCGAGCAACAACTTGTTGATTATATATAAGTGTGAAAACTGTTCAGGGCATGAGTACTGTTGAGGAGCATGAGCACTGTACAGGAGCTTGAACACTATTCAGGCACATAAGTTAGATACAAACGTCTACACTTGGTCAATTTTCATGAACCTGAAGTCCACAAGAGAACTATTAAGGCGTATGAGAACTATTCAGGTGCATGAGAACTGTTTAGGTACACGAGAACTGTTCAGCTGCATGAGGACTATTCAGGTGCATGAGAACTGTTCAGATGCATGAGGTCGACTTGAAGCGCCCATAACCATTTTCAGCAACAACCATTTTCAGCAACAACTGTTCAGGCGCATGACAATTGTTCAAGCACATGAGCTTGAAAAATGCCCAACACACTTACACAAATTTCTTAGGTTTGTGTATGTGAGTTGGGACACAAAACGAAATTATTTTTCCAAAGTTTTGAAGACCTCGCTTCCACAACAACAAAAAAAACTCTCGGCTTTAAACAACTATTCAACAAAAACAAGATCAATCTTCATTTTCACATCGGAAATCTACAATTTAGGGGGAGTAGTGTTGGGTCAAGCTGTGACAACCCTGAAAATAATAAACGATTTTATACATTATTATACATATACATGTCATACTTATATATTATTATGTCCAGTATTTATATATATATATGAAAAATTTACGTATGCATGCATATATATTGAGAACAACGTACGTGTGCATGCATATATATATTGGGAATTCACGTATGCATGCATAAATATGGAGATTTCATATGCTTGCATGCATGTATAAAAATCTAATGTGCGTGTTTACATGCATGTAGATGAATTAAGAAAACATACTTCTACATATATATACATGTATATATACACCCATGACTTAGACTTATGATTACTACATATGTGTATATATACCCATAAGCTAATTTATGATTACTACAAACAAGTAAGGATACATGTTGCAAAAGTTTACATATGTATGTATTAACACATATCGATAAAACATCCATATATATATATATATACAAATTAAGAGAATTATAACCAAAACATCACAACACAAGTTAATTATTATAACACTCGGCTAATTAGAACCACAATCACCAAACCAACCGAGTTAAACCTTAAACAATAAAGAAAATACTTAAAAATATAAAATAATTATATAAAATTCAGATAAATTCACAGAATGATACGTTGGAGGTATAAAAGTCTCTGGAATTATTTCAGAATTTATTTCTTTATTATAATTGAGATATGAATTTTTATGTTTTTTGCAATAAGAAAATAGAAATAAATAGTTAAATTATATAATAAAATATGAAAAAATCATGGATGTAATACTAAATCATAATATGCATAATATATAAATTTCATAATTTTTGGATTTATATAACTACTTTTTATAAATATTATGATTATTCTAAAATTTACAGAAATATATCTGCTATGTGTTAGAATCTGACATATTTATATAATATTCTATGTTATATATTAAACTTTATGTAAAATTTTAGGAATTTATAGAGTATATAAACTATTTTAATGAATTTTAGGAATACTATGGAAATTACAGAAAACAATCTGTTGGGAAGTAGATGTTATAAAATTTATAATATGTTACAGACTGTTGAAATAATATTCTGTAAATTTTTGGTGATTTTTGGATAACCGTAGCTAATTTTAGTGATTTATGGAGACTTTGGACTAGTTATAAGTACTTATGTATAGTAAAATAAATGAGGAGAATTTTATGATAACATCATTTGACTATTTTACAGCTGAACATTCAAAAATTAATTAAATCTCAGGTTCTGAAAATTTTAAAAGAAATTAATGTCTAATTCTGTGAATTATTTTATAGGTTCCACTTTAGAGATACGGTGAGATTAATAGCCCCATTTTCAACCCTTTTGATATTTGTAAAGTTTTGGGAGAAAAAGTATACCGGTTACATTGATGTATTATTTTGAAAATATTTTGAGACTTGCTGTCATTTGTGATACAACCATTAGTTCGAATGAGGAACCGTCTGATAATATTAGTAGCGCTACTTAGGAGAATATTTACACCAACAGGATGAGTGTTGTGATGTTATTTTCCTGCACCTAACCGAATGGGGTTGAGATGTAATATTATCTGATTTTGTGAATATTCATGACAGTATGATTATGTTGTGTACAGGTTTGGTTGTAATTGATACATCAACAAAAATTACTTTGTATTGAAATAAACCTATATTCTCACCAACTTTTGTTGACTATTTTGAGTATGCTTTTTCAGGAAATGATGACTAATACCTTTGAATTTAGTTCCGAGGTTCACAACGGTTGGGGAGAAATTGTTGGAAGGGTTTGCGTTACACTAACAGTCAACATAGTTGACTATAGTGTGTATGTTGACGCACACTTTCACCGTATCTGAAGACATGCAGTAGTTTAATCAAGTTGTAAAAGATTACATCTAATTTTGAAAACTTATGTATAAGATGTAATCTTGAATATTATAAATAAATACATGTCCTACTTTATTGTTTTAAGTGTGTATGTTTATTATTTACTCCGCTATAATTAATGCACTCTGATCAAACGAGTCGCACCCGAACCGCATTTCACGCTTCTGCCGGGATGTGACAGGTTAGTATCAGAGCCATTGGTTATGGGGAACTAGATATTTTGAAAATATCTAGACTATAACCATAAGCTAAAAATATATTTAAAAATATTTTCTATTGTATAATTTTATGATTTTATGAGAACTATGTGAACTGTGTGAAATTCTGTAATTCTATGATTTCATGTTTAGATTCTAATTACAATGATACTTGACTAACCATTTTTGTGAAACATTATAAAGAAACTTGTGCAGTTATGAATTCAGATAGTTACCACTATGAGACCGATCCTTCCGAATGTCCAGACCATAGCAACTCTAAGGAAATAACTTCTGAACCAGAACCCCAACAAGCTATGGAAATTCCTCAACTGGAAAAAGAATCAAATTTTTATGTTCGACGTGCCCCGGTACAGGTTAGAGGATATACAATTAAGCCTCCTAGGAAAAATATAAAACGTGGGAGCAAGTTTAGAACTAAGCAAGCTAAGGACATAGAAATGCAGCAGTCTGATTTTTATGAAAGTAAGGATAAAGTAACTAAGAGAAAAGAGTTGGATCAAGTGAAAACAGCTCGGCAAACTCTTAGGAAACTTAAGAAAATACAGCTAGGAATCTAGAAAATCCAGAAGGACATCAAGAAACTCAAAACACCCAAAAAGGGTATCTTCACAATGATATGGAAATGGATTCACAGGAACTAGAAGACTATAGTCTAATTGTGAATCCATGGATCTCAATTCAGGAATTATCAGTATTAAAATAAATCAAATCAATGATCGTGGAATTATCATTAATTGATGTTTAATTGTTTTAATGATTATTGATGAACACCAACACAAAAACACAATAAATATGAACTCAATAATTATTCAAAGTATTTCATTAATTATCAGTAATGATTACAAAAGAATAATTAAGAATGACTATGAACAATGATTTCTGTGAATCGAATAATGTTGTTGTTGATGTGACGGCGGTTAGGGTTGCACGATGATGTAACTCTTGACAGCCGTAATATTGCTTGATTGTGTTCGCCGAGATGTGAAACCTAGGACTCATATTTATAGACGGTTTGAGTAGGTTAAGGAAACACCGGATCTCTTGGGATTTGTTATTGATTGTGTTGACTTGTTTGACTTCTTGGTATTTGAAATCACACAAGTATTCTGTTCTTCCGCAGGAGTCTTGTCGTCCGCAGGAGTTTTGTTCTTCCGTAGATGTCTTTGTCTTCCGTAAAAGTGTTGTTCTTCCGTAGGAACTGTCTTCCGTATAAGTCTTCACTTCATACAATCCTTGATCATCCGCAGGAATCTTCACTTGTATGGTCTTGTAAGAAACATGTCTACGGATTAACAATAATGTTCATCCGTAGATGTTTCTTACACTTGGTCAATTTCAGGAATCCTACCAAGTATATTGATTTTGCCTGTCAACAGTCACAAAGCAACACACATATATATGGGTTAACCTATAGATTCAATGCACATATATATATATATATATATATATATATATATATATATATATATATATATATATATATATATATATATATATATATATATATATATATATACTGACTGTTACAATTATTAATTACAAGACTTGATCCAAGTTCTAAGCCTATACAAAATGATCTAGACCTATACAATCTAGATCCAACACTAATCTATCTGAAAAATAAAAATAAGAGCTTAAATGATCTATGTACTTTTGTGTTAAAATATTTATTTGGTATGTGTTAAATGATTTTGTGTTACACTATTTATTTATGATACTAATGTTACAATTCACTATAGTGAATCACGCCGCCAAAAAGAAACACTCAGCCTGGCCAAAGAACAGCTCGAGTGGGACAACCCAGAACCCGACTTGGGGAAGAAACACCCGTGAACACTGACACAAATGAGAATGACAGGATTTCTCAGATAGTAGCCCAACAAATAGAAGCTACCTTACCTACCTTGATAACTCAACTCCAACAAAATCTAAATTTTGGAACCACCTCACACCCACCAGAAGGAACTGAAAATATTAACACCAATGGGCGACAGGAAGAAGAAATCTGAATGGAGTTTCAAAAGGTTGTTCTTACAAAACCTTTATGTCCTGCAGACCCTGAGAATTCGATGGAAAAGGAGGAGCTGTACAAGCCTTAAGATGGCTAGATGAAATAGGAGTTTTGGAAATCAGTAACTGTGCTGAAAATTCCAAGACACTGTTTGCCTCACATTCACTAAAAGGAGAGGCACAATCCTGGTGGAAAATGAAGGTACACACTAGAGGTAGGAATGTTATGAATAAAATAAGTTGGGAAGAATTTCGAAAGCTAGTAATAGAAAAATACTACCCTTATAATGAAATAGAAAAATTAGAGGCTGAATTCTTAGCACTAGAAATGAAAGGAGCAGCACATCGGGAATATACTGATAGGTATAATGAACTGTCTAGATTAGTACCACATCTGATAACCCCGGAATCAGAAAGGATAGGGAGGTAAATTTGGGGACTAGTACCACAAATAAGAGGGTTAGTAAAATCTGCAAGAGCCAAAACCTTCCAAGAAGCAGTAATCCTGTGAGGAAGTTTGATAGATGAAATGATCAGAAATGGATCATTATGTCATCCACAGGTAGGGGAGAAAAGGAAATGGAATGAAAACCACTCAGGAAGAGAGAACCACTAGAAAAGAATAACCCGACCTCCACCAAGAACTTTCCTAGGAACATCTCAAGGAAAAAGGATGGATAAACAACCACAGTGTAATATCTGCCAAAGGTATCATACAGGGAACTGTATGACAGTGGTTTGTTACAACTGCAAAAAGAAAGGACATATCTCTCAAGACTGCAAAAACCCTACCAACCCTAAAACAGTCTGCTTTTAGTGTGGAAGTGAAAATCATTTTCGTAATGAGTGTCCACAACGAAAAGGCAAGGCTCCAATTAACCAGAACAACCCCCGTGGAAGAGCTTTTGTGATACAAGCTGATGAAGCTCGCCACGAACCGGAAGTAGTAACGGGTACGTTCCTTATCAATAACCAGTATACCAAATTATTATTTGATACAGGAGCAACTCGTAGTTTTGTTTCAAATATTTTTAGACCATCAGTTAGTTTAATATCTGAGAAATTAAGTGATAACTACATGATAGAATTAGTGGATGGTAAAATGATAGAAGCTGATAAATCATTCCTAACTGCATTTTGAATTTAGATGAATATTGTTTTGAGATAAATCTGATTCCTATCAAACTAGGAGGATTTGATGTTATAATAGGAATAGATTGGTTGAGTAAAAATCATGCTGAAATCATTTGTGATAAGAAAATAATAAAAATTCCTTTGATTAAGGAAGACAAAATTCTCTTTATATATATGGTGATAGACCAAATGATATTGTAAAATTGATTTCCAGTGAAAAAGCACAAAAATGTTTAAATGAGAAATGTTTGGCTTTCTTAGCTCACATAGTTGATGCGAAACTTGATAAGGGAAATTTGGAAAGTGTTCCAGTTAAAAATGAATACTCTGATGTTTTCCCTGACGAATTACCTGGATTACCACCCCCTCATCAAGTAGAGTTTAAAATAGAGTTAATACCAGGAACAGCCCCTATTGCTAAAGCACCCTATCGTTTAGCACCAACTGAAATGAACGAACTCATGACTCAATTACAGGGATTATTAGATAAGGGATTTATATGTCCTAGTATATCACCTTGGGGAGCACCAGTTCTGTTTGTCAAAAAGAAAGATGGAACTTTTAGGATGTGTATCGATTATAGAGAACTCAATAAGATTACTATAAAGAATAGATATCCTCTCCCTAGAATTGATGATTTATTTGATCAGTTGCAAGGATCTAGTTATTTTTCTAAAATAGATTTAAGATCAGGATATCATCAATTAAGAGTACAGGAAGACGATCTTTCTAAAACTGTATTTAGAACTAGGTACGGGCACCATGAATTTCTTGTAATGCCATTTGGGTTAACCAATGCTCCAGCAGTGTTTATGGACTTAATGAATAAGGTATGTAAACCTTATTTAGATAAGTTTGTTATAGTCTTCATAGATGACTTTCTGATCTATTCTAAGAATAAGGAAGACCACGAACAACACCTGAGGTTAACTTTGGAGTTACTTCAAAAGGAAAAGTTATATGCAAAATTCTCAAAATGTGAATTTTGGAAAAGAGAAGTACAATTTCTAGGACACATAGTTAACCAAAATAGAATACAAGTTGATCCAGCAAAGATTGAGGCAGTCAAGAAATGGGAAGTTCCAAAAACCCCAACTGAGATACGGTAATTCTTAGGTTTAGCAGGATATTACAGAAGATTTATAGAAAACTTCTTAAGAATAGCTCAACCATTGACAGAATTGACCCAAAAAGATAGAAAATATATATAGGGAGAAAAACAAAATGAAGCTTTTGAACTCCTCAAAAGTAAGTTATGTAGTGCACCCATATTAGCTTTACCAGAAGGGACAGATAACTTCATAGTATATTGCGATGCATCACGTCAAGGTTTTGGATGTGTTTTAATGCAAAAAGATAAGGTAATTGCATATGCATCCAGACAACTTAGAGGTAGTGAAAAGAATTATACCACCCATGATCTAGAATTAGGAGCTGTAGTATTTGCACTAAAAATGTGAAGACATTACCTGTATGGGACTAAGTGTATAATATATACACACCATAAAAGTCTGCAACAGATCTTTGATGAAAAGATGTTAAATATGAGGCAGAGAAGATGGGTGGAACTACTAAGTGATTACGACTGTGAAATCAAATATCATCCTGGTAAAGCAAATGTAGTTGCTGATGCTCTGAGTAGGAAAGAAAGAACTAAGCCATTACGGGTACGTGTTATGAGAATGGAACTACGTTCAAATCTGTTAAATCAAATTCGGGAAGCTCAACAAGAAGATGTATTAAAGCTAAAAGGGCAACTAAAAGATATAAAAGAAGAAGCAGATGGAATTTTAAGATTTAAAGGAAGAATTTGGATACTTGACAATAACATGATTAGAAAAGTTGTTCTACAAGAAGCTCATAAGTCAAGATATTCTGTGCATCCAGAAAACAATAAAATGTACAAAGACTTGAAAAGCCAATACTGGTAGCCAGGCATGAAAAGATCAGTCAGAAAATTTGTGGAACAATGTGATGTCTGTTCAAGAATAAAGGCTGAATATCAAAAACCTTTAGGATACTTGCAGCAGCCCGAGATTCCAGAATGGAAATGGGATCAAATTACTATGGACTTCATAACTAAGTTGCCAAGAACTAGGAATGGATATGATACAATTTGGGTTATAGTAGATAGATTAACTAAGTCAGCTCATTTCTTACCTATACGAGAAGATTATAAGATTGAGAGACTAGCAAGAATTTACATAAAAGCAATTGTGTCCTGACATGGAATACCTGTATCCATTATATCAGATAGAGATAGTAGATTTACTTCCAGATTCTGGCAAACTCTGTTGGAGCATATATTGTCATATATAGTGTGTCCGTCGCTTGACGAATAGTCTATGCTTAATGTATTACACTTGATATGTTGTAAACATATGAAACTGGGTCATTCGTAGGAGCATATGCGAATGAGACTCAGTCGTACGACTGAACCATGCTAATGGACCAGTCGTGCGACTGAAAGATGCGATTGGGGCTTTCGTAAGACTGAACCATAAGAATGGTCCAGTCGTATGATTGGACCATACGCATGGTCCAATCGCACGAATGGGCCCAGTCGCATCTAATATGGGTGAGGCCTATATATACCAGTTTCAATGTGTAGAAACCTAAGGGTTTTGAAAGGGTTTGTCCCCGGGGGCCTAGGGGCTGCCGGATGAGAGGGGAGATCATGCTCGATCTCCCCTTGCCAAGAGTCTATATTCTTAAGTTGTAACGAGCTTAAAATCATTATGTTTTATCAATGAAATCATTCATTTATTGTTCGTACTTTTGTTTATCTTTTGGTTTATCACCTTCCGTCAAGAACACGCTCGGATGTTCATCGATCCAGTGACTTCACAAACTCTACAAAAAGCTTTAGGAACCTAAGTAAATTTAAGTACAGCTTATCACCCGCAGACTGATGGACAAAGTGAAAGAACAATACAAACTCTAGAAGATATGTTAAGAGCTTGTCTTATAGATTTTGGTGGAAATTAGGATAGTCATCTACCATTAATAGAATTTTCATATAATAACAGTTATCACTCTAGCATTAGGTTAGCACCATTCGAAGCTCTGTATGGAAGAAAGTGTAGATCACCCTTGTGTTGGAATGAAATAGGTGATAGACAACTCACAGGTCCTGAACTAATCCAAGAAACCACAGACAAGATGACTGATATTAAAAATAGACTGAAAGCAGCTCGTGATCGACAAAAGAGTTATACAGAAAAATGAAGAACGCTATTAGAATTTCAAATAGGAGACAGAGTCTATCTGAAGATATCTCCCTCTAAAGGAATCTTTCGGTTTGGAAAATCTAGTAACCTAAACCCTAGGTATATTGGTCCGTTTAAAATCGTTGATAGAATTGGTGCTGTGGCATATAAGTTGGAATTACCTCAAGAATTAAGTGTAGTGCATAACACTTTTCATGTGTCCAACCTCAAGAAATACTTAACCAATGAAACTTTAGAGGTGCTAGTTCAAGAAGTCAGAATAGATAGGAGACTTCATTTCCTGGAAGAACCAATAGCCATTGTAGACAAAGATATAAAGAAGTTAAGAAATAGAATTCCCAAAGTGAAAGTTAAATGGAATGCAAAGAGAGGACCAGAATACACATGGGAAAGAGAAGATGAGATTCAGAGGATATACCCCCACTTATTCAGAGGTAATAATCAATTAAGTTCTTTTAAAATTTAAGAAGTTACACTCCAAGGAATTTCGGGACGAAATTCTTTTAACAGGGGGAGAATGTGACAACCTTGAAAATAATAAACGATTTTATACATCTCATGAACACCAAAAACCCAAAAACTAATACAATGATTAACTATGAATTCACCTTGTATTGTTTGTTTGATTGTTGAATTGATGTAGTAACACCTCAAATCCAAATAAAAAATGATTGTTGATCCAATTCCATGCTCTAGATCTGAGAATTTGTTGAAAACACCAAGAACACATACACTAGTGTGTGTAAATGTTCCAATTCTATTGGAAAACCCAATTTGCCTTCGAACTTGATTGATTTGCCTTCCAATTGATGAATCTATCATGGAAATGATTAGATAACGTTAAATTAATGTTGATTTCATCAGATCCACCATTAAAGTCATAGATCTAATAAAGAACACCAAAAACTTTTTCTCCAAGTTTTCTTCAAATCTTCACTAATTTTAGCAATCTAACCATGAAATCTGATCAAAATCAATATGAATCAATCAACTCCATCTTTGATACAAATTTATGTGTTCCGGATTCAAACGGGATCCATGAGCTTGGATCTTAGAATTCAAATTGATATGAACACTATTTGATGATTAGATGCTAAAATTTGATAATGATGAACAAAAATGTGTTTAATGCTTGTTTTTATTGATTTGATGATAAATTCATCATCCATGAAGGATGATGATATGATGATCTTGTTGACGGAGTATGATTCCCACCTTAGGTGGTGAACCATCCACCCTTAAAAATGATGATTTACATTCTATTTATACTAGTCTAGTGTTTACAATATTTACAAAATAAATCCTAGACTAATACTTTTGTTGCTTTTGTTCTTCAAGTGTTCATATTTAATAATAATTGGAAATATTCAATTTCTTTGTAGGTGCTTGACCCAACATCGGTGTGTTGATAAAATAATCAAGATGATCAATAATAACTACATCATTATAAACTAATGAAGTTCCAGACTCAGTTGAACAATTTCAATACCTTCATTAGGAATTGGTTGTGAAACATTTGAATTTCAGAAATGGGAGGTTCTTTTGTTGAGATTGAGATATTGAGATTGATCATGAGATTCAGAACGAAATATTGGATCTTTAACAAATGAAAAGAATGGGTAATGTGGGCTTGAATCATCCATATCATAAGAATCAGAATCATCATAAAAGGATCTGAGATCTCCTTCTTGGATCTTTAAGAAAATCTATATTAGATTTCCTACCAAATATCAACTCATAAGGAGTTTTCTATTTATCTTCACGAGTAATGTACGATTATGCATAAAAGATGTTGTGGATGCATCTACTAACATGGAACGTGCAGCCTCAATCAAAGTTCTGTTTTTGCTTTCAGTAACTCCATTTTGTTATAGAGTTCTAGGAGCACTGAACTGACGAGCAAATTCTTTTCTACAAAAAACATGTCAACATTGGCATTTTAAATTCAGTTCCATTATCACTTCTAATGATTTTCACTTTTTATTCTAATTGATTTTCTACTTAATAATAAATTATTTTAACAATTCAGCAGTTTCAGATTTAGCATGCAAAAAGAAAACTCATGAGAATCTTGTAAAGTCGTTAATGATAACGAAACAATAATATTTTTCCAATACTCTGAACATTTGTTGGTCTGAATAAATCCATGTGAAACATCTGTAGAGGCTTGGAATTTGAGTTTATCAGATTGGGCTTATAAGATGCTCTATGTTGCTTTCCTTTTAAACATGTTGTGTAGTGATCTGTAGTAGCAAACTTCTTTGTTAGAATTCCTACTACATGATTTCCTGCTACAAGCTTGTTCATGTTCTTGAAATTGGAATGTCCGAGACGTCTATGCCATAACTGACTTTCATCATTTGATGCTTGAGCAATTAGGCAAGTTGTTTCTGCAGTATGATCTACTTGAGACATATCTAGCTTGTATACATCTCGATCACAAACAGTTTTAAAAACTACCCATTCTTTGCTTATCTGAAAACCTGGCTTCAAAATATAACAAAAAGAATCATCAATAAAGCATAATAAGATTTGTCATAAATTTGGGAAGCACTAAAAAGATTAAAGTTCAACTGTGCACAATAGTTGACTTTATCAAAGCTAATGATCCCATTGGACATTGTTCCTTTTCCTGTAATTTTACCACCTGCATCACCTCCGAATGCAACATGAGTACCATCTTTTAACTTAAAATCTTACAACAAGGCAGGGTTGGCTGTCATATGTCATATGCTGGCTACACACACTGTCTACGTACCACGTGTTGATAGGTCTTCTTAGGCGTACCTTCATTTCAAAAATAGTTGAGTTATCAACCCATGCTGAGATGGTCTTAGGCTTGCCAAATTTATCAACAATTGTAAACTATTGAAAATGAAGCTTATTCAAATCAGACTTCTTTTTCTGTGTTAGTTTATTAATTCTTGTTTTGATAAATTTTTGATTATCTTTGAATTTCTTAATCCTCAAACCATGGTAACATTTTTAAGATAATCATCAAGATAGTTTAAATCATCAATAGGAACAATTTTAGAAAACTTTTGCGTACAAAACGTTTCATTATTCATTATCATAGATCGTGAAATGAATTTTCCTTGGTTATTATTCTTTGTTTGCATAGAGTAAGAATCATCATAATCATAATCAATCCTTCAAAAAGATCTCAAGCCTAAGGAAAGTTGTTTTTTCAACCTTTGAAAACCAAGATTTTGATTTCTTTGAAATTGTGGGTTGATATATCCATTCCTTGGCGAGTTCCTTTGGAAGTAGCAATTATCAGTTTTGTGATTTCTTTCATCATAAATGGTACACTTTATGTTGAAATAATAATCAGTTGTTGAATGGTTTTTCATATCATAAATGTGACAATACCTGCAGTCTGATGATTATACATATCACAATACCTTTGTTGAAATTTAAACAACTGTTGATTAACCATAGATATGAAAGCCACATTCAATCCTTGTTTTGATTTAGGAGTTGAAAAGTTAATCTATTATCTTTTATTAAAGAGTTTTTTCATTTAAGATTTGGGTTTTGACTTTTTTTCATTAACAGCGGAAGACTTTGAACAGAACCTGTTTTCAGATAAGAGTTAGATTTGTTCTTTGAATTTGATTTGGTTTCTGGAACTGTGTTCATATCAAAAATACTCGCAGACATAAACTTCATTAGTTTAAATTGCTAGATTGATTTGTTCTTTGAGTTTGATTGTTTTCACTTTAATTCTATGATAATTTTGCTTTAGCATTTTCCTTCTCATTCTCTTGCTTCTTGATCTTGATGATCTCTGCTTACTTTGGGATTGAGTATCTTCACGAGAAGACTCTTTGGCATTTTCTTTCGCATTCTGTTCTTTCTGTTATTTGATGAAGCTTGGATTGTTGATTCCATAAGGAAAAGAATCCTCTGATGTTACTCCATCCTGTTTTGCTTTCTGTAACACCTGGCCCCTCATACCAACAATATTGTCCGCTTTGCCCATGAGGAGCTCACGGATTTGCTTTTGGTTGCCCAGGTGAAAACTTCCCAGGGAGGTCACCCATCCCTGGATTGCTGTCACCTGAGCACGCTTAATTGTGGAGTTCTCCGCTCATCCACAGCCAATGCGCCCAAAACGTGTTGGTGATATTAGAGACCAGACATTCCTTATGAGCCAGGAATCTATTCTGTCCACGGCCGATGTGGGATTTATGTAGGGTGTCAGAATCACCCCTCCTTTGGACTCATCGTCCTCGATGAGCCCGAGAAGTCACCATCCTCGGTGAGGTATGTCCCACATCCCGAACGGCACAGGAGTGGCTCTGATACCATTTTGTAACACCCGGCCCCTCATACCACCAATATTGTCCGCTTTGCCCACAAGGAGCTCACGGATTTTCTTTTGGTTGCCCAGGTGAAAAGTTCCCAGGGAGGTCACCCATCCCTGGATTGCTGTCACCTGAGCACGCTTAATTGTGGAGTTCTCCTCTCATCCACAGCCAATGCGCCCAAAACGTGTTGGTGATATTAGAGACCAGACATTCCTTATGAACCAGGAATCTCTCCTGTCCACGGCCGATGTGGGATTTATGTAGGGTGTCACACTTTCCCTTTCTTCTTTGAATTTTTTGATCATTCTTTATTATAACATCTTCAACAAATTCTTCTGGGAAACAGCTTTCAATAAAACACTCATGATCTTGGTTCTTTTCTTTCATTACAAGAAATTCTTTGGGAGTAAACATCTTCTTCTTCACTAGTCATGGTTCATAAGATTTAACTTTCACTGGATGAACATTTTAAATCTTTTTTGGAATCTTGTTCCTCAAATATCTCAATATTTGTCTTCTCTTTATTACATTCTGCATCAGATTGCACATTCCTTTTCATATTTTGGAAGGCTTTTAGCTTAGCTTTGTTTTCAGGTGAATGATCATATATGCAAAAGTTCTCTGGTAAAGTGTATGAAATGGATTCAGGCATGGGTTCATGTGTGAAACCTAGACCTCTTTCATTTTTATCTTTCCTTTCACTTACCAATTGTTCTACAATAGCTTTAGAGCTTATAACTTTAGCTAGATCAACCTGAATTACAGCATGAGCTATTTTTTCTTCTTCTAAATTTTGGTCACCTCTTCAAGTTCTTTTTCAACAAGCTCAAGTTCTTTTAAGGTTTTATTCCATGAGGTTTGAAGAGATAAGATCTTTTCATTAGAGACTTTGTGATCATTTTTTAGTTTGTTGTGCATTACTTCTTCTTGTTTAAGTTTATCATAGATTTTAAGTGGATATGCTCTGTAAAGCTCAACTTGATCAAAACATGACTTTGACAGAAATTTCAGGATAACTTAAGGAAGAAGTCTCAAAGTCAGATAATGGATACTCAACCTTTGGTTGTTCAGACTGAGCCATTAGAGTAATTTCTTTTGAATCATCTTTTGGGTCAGATTTGTCACTCCAATCATACTCTTCATCATCATTTTTGAATCACCATCCGTCTTTGGATCATTTTCTTCTGACGAATCTTCATTTTGTACTTTAGCAACAAGAGCTAAACTTGATGTGAGATCAGCTGTAAATTGTTTAGCATATGCACTCTAGTCATAACCATCTTTGATGCTGACAACAAGAGCTTTCTTTAGCTCTTCAGTTGTTTTTTATTCTTCTTTAAGTTCTGGCATGGGAAGACTTTGATAAGGCTTTTGGAAGGTTTTCTAAGACTGTTGTTGGTTGCTAGAACCAGCTTGACCATTTCCTCCTTATTTCTAAGAGCTTTACATTCTCTGGAGAAATGACCATAATAGTTTCAATTGAAACACCTTGAATTTGATTTGTCAAAACCAACAGTCTTGTTTGCACTTGGCTTGTAATTCCTGTTGGCATATAAGTGTTTATGAGTTTTATAAGCAATCATTACCATCTGTCAATTCAAATCCATCTCTTTCACATCATCAGGATTCATCTCAAACAAATCCTGATAAGATCAACTTAGGTTAGATGACTACCTTGATAAGCATGAAAACTAGCCATGAAAGCAGTAAAAATAGATTTTGACTCATCATCCAGCAAAAAGATATTAAGAACATCTTTAACTTTGTTGGTTTTTACAGAGTTAGAAGACGGAGTCTCAGTTTGAGGTTTAGAAGTGTAACACCCGAAAGTTTGACTTTTTGGTATGTTATGCGACTGAGTCTCAGTCGCATGGAATTCATGCGACTGGAGGCCCAATCGCATGATGCTCGGACGAATGAAGGATCAACCGCATGGAACTCATGTGACTGAAGGCCCAGTCGCATGGTGTTCATACGACTGAAGGTCCAGTCGCCCCCGGACTTCGGGCGACTGAGTTGTACCTATAAAAGAGGAGTAGCTCTCTTCTTTCCCCAACACTTACACACTTCAGTCGGGAGAAAGAGCAGAAAGAGACAGAGCAAAGAAAGAAAAGAGAGAACGGGGTGATTCGGGCTCGAGATTTGTCGAGAGGCTATTCAAATCGAAGCTCTTCATCTTCTCCGTGATAATGTGAGTTCTAGGACCCCTCATTTACTTGTTTTTAAGCGATTTTGGGGCTGGATCACATACAAAACCCTATTTTTGAAATAGTGTGTGTTTGACCCATTTGGGTGAAATCTTGCATAAAGTGTTTAAAGTATGAATTTGGACTTGCACATGCTTGTATGACATCCTAGTATGACTTCCTAAGGTTTGGGAGGGTTAATTTGGGCTTGAATTGAGTTTAGAAGGGTTTTACAGCTGAATGTCGCGTCTGCTGTTCGTGATGAACTTCAGTCGCTGCCCAGTTAGGGCTAGGCGACTGAAGGGCCAATCGGCCAAATGAGGACGACTGATGTTCAATCGTACGATCGAGGCTCAGTGTCACGATTGAGTCTCAGTCGCACGATAGGCCATGCGATTGAGGGTTCAGTCGCATAAGTCCATTCGCATAGTAGTACAGACGCACGACTGAGGGTTCAGTCGCATAAGTCCATCCGCATAGTAGTACAGACGCACAACTGAGGGTTCAGTCGCATAGATCCATTCGCATAGTAGTACAGACGCACGACTGAGGGTTAATCGCATAGAAGCCCATTCGCATAGTGTCCATTCGTACGATAGAAGTCCATCCGCACGACTGAATGACCATTCGCACGACTCAGTCGCATAAAGGCCATGCGACTGGAGTATGTTCAATCGTCCAAATAGGGCCGATGTGAATGAGGAAAGAAGTATATGTGTTATGTATGTAGGCTAAGTATGATGTAGCCTTATATGATGGTAATGACTGATGATTTGTAACTATCGATGTTCCTTGATTTGATGCATGTTTATCTTTCCACAGTTGTACGAGTTATCATTAATAAATGAAAGGAAAGTATTACGTAAAGTATAGTGACAAAGTAATAAAGAAAGAGAAAGGAACATTAATAAAAGTTAACAAGTCTTGCAAGCTTATAGGAGTTACACGACTATGTGTCATTAGCTCAACTGTGTTGCGGGTTAGCTACCCATTGATGCACACAGGGTCAATCAATTGAGATTGGTAGGACCTTTGTGGCATGCCCTGGATGATCGGGTCGGCCTTGTACACAGTACACATAGCCCTTTCGAGGGATACATTTGAACCCTTCGGGGAAATACCCATAGCCCTTTCGAGCGATACAGTTACCCTTTTGAGGGATATAGATGGCCCGTCATCCGTTTTCCACCGCGCATATAGTTGGGGTATCGCTCACTGGTCCATACAGAAAGTGAAACATAAAGATTAAAGTTTACAGACAAGGCATACAGTACAGAGAAAGAACGTTATTTGTTCATACAGTTGATGCGTGCTCGCATATACAGTACCGTATTGTATTTTACAGAAAAAAGTATTTTTATATACTACATATAGAAAGTGTTTTACCACTATAAAACTAGAACTCACTCAGCAACGCTGACTTTTTATGTGTTTTCAGTTGGCAGGTAGGGTTGCTGAGGATGGCACGAGGCGGCTACTCAGCTCTTTTGGGATGGCATTCTCCTTTTGATAATGTTGCAACGTTATGTGTTGTGGGCCCATAATGCACGCAACACATTATGTTGCATGCACGCACAAGGTTCCTTGAGGATCTACATAAACGGGATTACTTAAGGAATCTTTTTTATGAAGAAAATTTTTATAGTTCTATACTAGAGGTCACAGTTTATGACCATTTTGTACACAGAAAAGATGTAATCTTTTGTAATAGTACTTTTGTGATGTAATGAAATAATAGATCTTTTGAAATTAAAGTATGTTGTATTAAATGGCAAAAGTATTTATAGTAAATGAATGTTTATCACAGAATTTCCGCTGCATGATGTTATTAAATTATTGTTATTATGTATTTTATGTGCGATGAACGACCAACTGTGAGGTGCCCGGGATAGGGGCCTTACAAGTTGGTATCAGAGCCAAAGTTTAAGTGAAATGGGTAAATTTTCAAAATAAACCTAAACTTAAACTGAAAATAAGACAACAAAAGGGGAAGAATGCCATCTGAGTAGCTGCGTGCCATCAGGTATTTTCCTAAAGTTAACCGGTAATATGTGCGCATGTTATGTGTTTATGTGTACTGTTAGACTTAGATACTAATGTAGTCAGGACAGGTAATGCTCGGGGTGCGAAGAGTAAAGTAAGTGGCTAATCATAACTGGCCACTATAATTAGGGACTTACTATACTTAACATAAACTGAGCCATTTCCTTGAATGACCGTGTTGGTGTTTGAATCTTTTAGTGTGATAGAAGATGGTCGGTGGTAGATCATCTAAAGCTTCACGTGGTGGTGGACGTGGTGCTGAACCGCGTGCCACGAGAGGAAGACCTAGGGTAGAGAAGGTAGTTCATGAGGAAACTGAGACCCCCCATCAGGAGGATGCAGACGAAAGCGCAAATTTGAGAGCCTCGTTAAAAGAGGCAGTGGTTGAAGAGGTACATCAGGTCATGCAGACGATCTTACCGTCTGTGGTGACCGAAGTAATCAAGGCTGTTAGGGAAGGTGAGAGGAAAGAGAGGAATAGGTCCTCAGGGAGACGGTTACAAACAGAGCCGGAAACGGTTCTATCTGATGATGAAGAGGAAGACGAGGAAGAGCAGGTGCAGGAGACAACACGGGGTTGTGATGTGGAATTAGAGGGCCATAAATTTCCGGTTAGACCATTTGCGATGACGTTAGGTGGTTTTGATTTGGTGCTTGGAATGGATTGGTTGGCGGACTTTGAGGCGAACATTGTGTGTCGCAAGAAGATGATTAATTTGACAGCGCCCGACGGTAGTTCAGTGACAGTTTATGGCGATCGGGTTACTACGATTCCAAAAGTGATCTCAATGGCGGTGGCGGGAAAGTGTATGGGGTGCGGATGCAGCGCCTACCTATGTTATGTGAAAGATGTGGAAACGCCAACACCATAACTGTCCGATGTTCCGGTTGTGCGTGAGTTTCCAGATGTGTTCCCGGAAGACTTATCGGGGCTGCCACCTGACAGAGAGATCGAGTTCCAGATTGATCTGATACCAGGCGCCCAACCTGTTGCCAAAGCACCGTATCGATTAGCCCCAACGGAAATGAAAGAGTTGATGGAGCAGTTACAAGAGCTGCTGGATAAGGGGTTTATTAGACCGAGTATCTCACCTTGGGGTGCTGGATAAGGGGTTTATTAGACCGAGTATCTCACCTTGGGGTGCTCCGGTCCTGGTTGTAAAGAAGAAAGACGGTAGCATGAGAATGTGTATAGATTACCATGAGTTAAACAAGCTGACGGTAAAGAACAGATACCCCTTGCCGAGGATCGATGACTTGTTTGATCAACTTCAGGGTGCCAGTTGGTTTTCAAGGATAGACCTTCGATCGGGCTACCATCAACTGAAAGTGAAGGAGCAGGATGTCCCTAAGACAGCTTTTCGTACGCGCTACGGTCACTACGAGTTCCTTGTCATGTCTTTTGGTTTGACCAATGCGCCAGCTGCTTTTATGGATTTGATGAACCGAGTGTGTCGGCCGATGTTGGATAAATCAGTGATTGTATTTATTGACGATATCCTGATTTATTCAAGAAGTGAAACGGAGCATGCCGGTCACATTCGAGAAGTACTAGAATCGTTGAGAAGGGAGAAATTGTACGCCAAGTTCTCCAAGTGCGCATTCTGGTTACGTGAAGTTCAATTCTTGGGTCACGTGGTGAATCCGGATGGGATTATGGTTGATCCGGTGAAGGTGGAAGCAGTAATGCAATGGAAGTCTCCAAAGACGCCATCCGAGGTCCGTAGTTTCTTGGGTTTGGCGGGCTACTACAGAAGGTTCATTCAAGACTTCTTCAAGATTGCTTCTCCACTAACCAAGCTGACCCGGAAGGATGTGAAGTTTGTATGGGGTCAAGCTCAAGAAAAGGCATTTGAAGAACTGAAGGTGAGATTGACCCAAGCTCCTGTTCTGTCATTACCCGATGGAGGTGAGGATCTGGTGGTTTATTCTGATGCTTCCTATTCGGGATTGGGATGCGTGTTGATGCAGAGGGGAAAGGTTATAGCTTATGCATCCTGAAAGTTGAAAGTTCATGAGGTTAATTACCCTACTCATGACTTGGAGCTAGCAGCCGTGGTCTTTGCGTTGAAGATCTGGAGGCACTATCTCTACGGGACGAAGTGAACCATCTTTACCGACCACAAGAGCTTGAAGTACTTCTTCGAGCAGAAAGATTTGAGTATGAGGCAAAGGCGATGGTTGGAACTTATAAAGGATTATGATTATGAAATCCACTACCATCCGGGCAAAGCCAACGTGGTGGCCGATGCCCTTAGCCGAAAAGAGAGGCCCGAACCGATACGAGTGAAGGCATATCAGTTGATTATGACCTCGGATGTAATGAAGCAGGTCAAGGAGTTTCAAGATGAGGCACTGAAAGAAGATCATCTTAACTCAGAACGAATGAGAGGTCTGGTCGTTGAACTGGGTGAAAACGCGTTTGGCGTCAAGACTCGATTTGGGCGGATGTGGATTCCTCGATTTGGGGATCTACGTATGAAGATTATGGACGAAGCCCATAAAAGTCGATACTCGATTCATCCTGGCGCTACCAAGATGTACCAAGACATGAATAAAGATTATTGGTGGCCGGGTATGAAACGCGATGTGGTGGAGTATGTGAGTAAATGTCTCACGTGTTTGCAAGTAAAGGTAGAGCACCAGAAGCCGTATGGAAAGATTCAACCGTTGGATATACCGGAATGGAAGTGGGAGCACATCACCATGGATTTTATCACAAAGTTGCCACGTACCCCGAAAGGGTATGATACGATATGGGTGATTGTGGATCATCTGACGAAGAGTGCTCACTTCCTACCGATGCGCGAGACATATTCGTCCGAGAGGTTGGCCGATCTTTTCATCAAAGAGATTGTGACTCGTCATGGTGTACCGGTGTCGATTGTGTCCGATCGCGACACCCGGTTTACATCCAAATTTTGGAAGAAATTCCACGACGCTATAGGGACGAGGTTTCGTATTAGCACGGCTTATCATCCTCAAACTGATGGTCAGTCGAAAAGGACCATTCAGTCTTTGGAGGACATGCTTCGGGCATGTGTTATTGACTTTGGGGGAAGTTAGGATGACCACTTGTCGTTAGCTGAATTCTCATACAACAACAGCTATCATGCCAGTATCGGCATGCCACCCTATGAGATGTTATACGGTAGGAGATGCAGGACACCCGTCTGTTGGGGTGATATTGGTTAGAAGGAATTGGGAAGCGTCGAAGTGATCGAGGCTACGACTGAAAAGCTCGAAAGGATCAAAGCCTATATGAAGGCAAGCAAAGACAGACAAAAGTCGTATGCCGATAAACGACGCAGACCGATTGAGTTCCAGGTGGGTGACCGTGTCATGTTAAAGGTCTCACCTTAGAAAGGAATCATCCGATTCCGGAAGCGGGGTAAGTTGATTTCGCGGTATATAGGCCCTTTCCGAATCATTGCTCGAGTAGGAGAGGTGGCCTGTAGGTCGGATCTACCAGATGAGTTAAGTGGAATTCACCCGACCTTACACGTATCTCATCTGAGGAAATGTTTGGCGGACGAGGATATGATCGTCCCACTGAGGGACATCGAGGTAGACGAACGGCTCAACTATGTAGAGCAACCAGTGGCGATCATCGTTCGTAAAGAGAAGAGGTTAAGAAATAAAGTGGTTCCTTTTCTGCGTGTACAGTGGCGGCACAGGAAAGGATCCGAGTCAACGTGGGAAACTGAAGAAGAAATGAGGCAGCATTACCCACGATTGTTTGAGAAATAACAGGTTTCGGGGACGAAACCTAAATAAGGGGGGTGGACTTGTAACACCCGAAAGTTTGACTTTTTGGTATGTTATGCGACTGAGTCTCAGTCGCATGGAATTCATGCGACTGGAGGCCCAATCGCATGATGCTCGGACGAATGAAGGATCAACCGCATGGAACTCATGCGCTGAAGGCCCAGTCGCATGGTGTTCATGCGACTGAAGGTCCAGTCGCCCCCGAACTTCGGGCGACTGAGCTGTACCTATAAAAGAGGAGCAGCTCTCTTCCTTCCCCAACACTTACACACTTCAGTCGGGAGAAAGAGCAAAGAGCGATAGAGCAAAGAAAGAAAAGAGAGAACGGGGTGATTCGGGCTCGAGATTTGTCAAGAGGCTATTCAAATCGAAGCTCTTAATCTTCTCCGTGATAATGTGAGTTCTAGGACCCCTCATTTACTTGTTTTTAAGCGATTTTGGGGCTGGATCACATACAAAACCCTATTTTTGAAATAGTGTGTGTTTGACCCATTTGGGTGAAATCTTGGATAAAGTGTTTAAAGTATGAATTAGGACTTGCACATGCTTGTATGATGTCCTAGTATGATTCCCTAAGGTTTGGGAGGGTTAATTTGGGCTTGAATTGAGTTTAGAAGGGTTTTACAGCTGAATGTCGCGTCTGCTGTTCGTGATGAACTTCAGTCGCTGCCCAGTTAGGGTTAGGCGACTGAAGGGCCAATCGGCCGAATGAGGATGACTGATGTTCAATCGTACGATCAAGGCTCAGTCGCACGATTGAGTCTTAGTCGCACGATAGGCCATGCGACTGAGGGTTCAGTCGCATAAGTCCATTCGCATAGTAGTACAGACGCACGACTGAGGGTTCAGTCGCATAAGTCCATCCGCATAGTAGTACAGACGCATGACTGAGGGTTCAGTCGCAAAGATCCATTCGCATAGTAGTACAGACGCACGACTGAGGGTTAGTCGCATAGAAGCCCATTCGCATAGTGTCCATTCGTACGATAGAAGTCCATCCGCATGACTGAATGCCCATTCGCATGACTCAGTCGCATGAAGGCCATGCGACTGGAGTATGTTCAATCGTCCAAATAGGGCCGATGTGAATGAGGAAAGAAGTGTATGTGTTATGTATGTAGGCTAAGTATGACGTAGCCTTATATGATGGTAATGATTGATGATTTGTAACTATCGATGTTCCTTGATTTGATGCATGTTTATCTTTCCACAGTTGTACGAGTTATCATTAATAAATGAAAGGAAAGTATTACGTAAAGTATAGTGACAAAGTAATAAAGAAAGAGAAAGGAACATTAATAAAAGTTAACAAGTCTTGCAAGCTTATAGGAGTTACACGACTATGTGTCGTTAGCTCAACTGTGTTGTGGGTTAGCTACCCATTGATGCACACAGGGTCAATCAATTGAGATTGGCAGGACCTTTGTGGCGTGCCCTGGATGATCGGGTCGGCCTTGTACACAGTACACATAGCCTTTTCGAGGGATACAGTTGAACCCTTCGGGGGAACACCCATAGCCCTTTCGAGGGATACAGTTACCCTTTCGAGGGATATAGATGGCCCGTCATCCGTTTTCCACCGCGCATATAGTTGGGGTACCGCTCACTGGTCCATACAGAAAGTGAAAAATAAAAAACAAAGTTTACAGACAAGGCATACAGTACAGAGAAAGAACGTTATTTGTTCATACAGTTGATGCGTGCTCTCATATACAGTACAGTATTGTATTTTACAGAAAAGAGTATTTTTATATACTACATATAGAAAGTGTTTTACCACTTATAAAACTAGAACTCACTCAGCAACGTTAACTTTTTATGTGTTTCCAGTTGGCAGGTAGGGTTGCTGAGGATGGCACGAGGTGGCTACTCAGCTCTTTTGGGATGACATTCTGCTTTTGATAATGCTGCAACGTCATGTGTTGTGGGCCCATAATGCACGCAACACATTATGTTGCATGCACGCACAAGGTTCCTTGAGGATCCACATAAACGGGATTACTTAAGAAATCTTCTTTATGATGAAAATTTTTATAGTTCTAGACTACAGGTCACAGTTTATGACCATTTTGTACACAGAAAAGATGTAATCTTTTGTAATAGTACTTTTGTGATGTAATGCAACAATAGATCTTTTAAAATTAAAGTATGTTGTATTAAATGGAAAAAGTATTTATAGTAAATAAATGTTTATCACAGAATTTCCACTGCATGATGTTATTAAATTATTGTTATTATGTATTTTATGTGCGATGAACGACCAACTGTGAGGTGCCCGGGATCGAGGCCTTACAAGAAGTTTAAGTTTTAGGAGGAGACTGAGGTTGAGTTGTATAAACATGAGCACTTGAATAAGAAGAATCTATGAAGAAACCTGCTCCAACGAACAAATCACCCTCTTCTCCTTGAGAGTTATCATCTTTTCCCAGAAAAGCATTCTCCACTGTGTTAGCTAAAGAAGAAACATACTTATACTGAGATGTTGATGCAGCTCTATCATTGTTTCTGGAGCTCTCATTAATTTCAACTGATTTAGTTTTGGCAATCAAAAGATCAAGTTCCATTCGGGACTTTTTAGTATGCTTCAACAGACTAACTGTCTGTTTTTATGAAGATGGAAGAGCATTAAGAAGTCTATTATTTAGATGTTTGAGATCATTTTTTATACCAGCAGTTGACATTTCAGCAGTTAATTGCACAAATCTGTTCATTATTTGATTGATTGTTTCTCCAGAAAGATGCTTATATAACTCCAATTGCCTCTTGAGTTTCTGCTTTTTGAGATCTTGTATCTCTTTACCACCTTCACAAATAATTTTCAAAGCTCTGTACATGGTTTAACCAGTTTGATAACCTTTAAGTCTAGTCAAGACTTCCAATGGTAACCCCTTGCACATCAGTGAGTAAGCTTTGATGTCATTCTTAACCTTCTTTAAGTCATCACCATGCGGACCATCCTCTAGATAAGGTTCTTGAGAGTCTTTTGTGTAAACAAATCCTCTATCAGGACCATCTGATGTAACAGGAATATGTGGTCCTTTCTGTATTGATTTCCATAGATTAGTGTCAATATAGTTTAGATAATGCTTTAATCTCAGTGACCAATTCTTGAAATCAACTTTATTCTTGAGCTTGGGAACCTTGTTCTCACAATCTACAGACTTAACCATTTTGTATTTTGAATTTATGAAAATGAATTGTTTTTATTGTTTTTAAAGTTTTAAAAGAAACTGAAATGAAAATATTTTTGGATTTTAGTTTTTAAAAATTTTCCAAGTATTTAATGAAAAGTCTGAATGCTGATGAGCCTGATGCTTCTGAAATGCCCAACTTGGAACAAGAAACGACTAAGGGAATGCCTTAGTTGAATTCTGAAACGCCTAACTGATGATGCGTCTGAACAGTTTTCAAATGCCCAAATAGTGTAGAAACGCCTAGGTACTTGGTTAAATTTTTGAAATTTTAGCCTGAAACGCCCAAACAGTCTCAAAACGCCTAAAATTTCTCAAGTTTCAACAAGTCCAAACAGTTGTAATGCGTCCAGATAGTTTAAAAACACCTACTCTGAAAATGCCTCGACAGTGATAAAATGCGTAAACAGTTGTAAGGCGTCTAAACACTTGGCGAAATTTTAGATGTTTTTCATACGCCATGCGCCTAATCCATCATCTTAAATAGTAACAGATCTTATCAATTCTTCAGAAACTTGTTCAGTTGATCTAAAACCTTCCAATTAGGTAGTAAATAGACCGATTAACAATCCTCAATCATCATTTCGATCTAACAATAACGACAAATCTATTTTCTTATTGATTTATAGTCCGAAAATGAAGAACACCTTTTCACACATAAATCTTATCAATTCACAGATCTGAATGGATTAAACACTAAATTGTAATTCAAATCATGTTTCTATAGATGAAACACAACTAAATACAACAACTAATCGATCGAATTTCTACAGAGCTCAAAAACTCCAATCACTGAACCGAAAGTTCTAATACCATTTGACAAGTTCAAATGGATCGATCTGCAATAATATGATAATGTAATGACCAATTCAAATATAATTATATCAACACACAAACGATTACTTCAAAAATTCATGGATTCATTGATAGCAAAATGTTGTGGATACAAAAATGTAGGGTGAATTACAATGATTACCTTTTTTGCACAATACATAAAAGTATCCTATTTATAATATCAAAAGAAAACAAGGAACATATATTTATAAAATAAGTCCCTATACTATGACGAAAATAAAAAAACAAATGATTATCTTTATAAGAGTCCTAACACTTTTAAACATGTTCCCCGTACCACAAGCATTAATAGAAACCACATTCATTGGTCTGCCCACTTCTGTATCTATCTCCATACTTTTTTCATTTTTATATATCATGTAGGTTTTGTGCCTTTCATTTGAAATCCAAGAATTTGCCCATCTGTATACAAAATTAATGAACTTAAAATACCCGTCAGTAGTTAAAAGTCGATAAGTGTTTGATGAACCATGTTTCGTAAGTCTACCTTAATGAATCGAGTTTCATAAGTCGACCTCGATGAAACAAATTTCATATGTCGACCTCGATAAACCTTCAATCATTTTTTTTGTATATCTTCTCATTTATCTCCAAACACAAAAATCTTGATGGGATTATAACATAATTTTCATATTAAAATATAATGAATAAAAATGTTTTATAATTTTTAGTTTGGAGGACTCTTAAGCTTTAGTTTTTATACTGTAGTGATGTCCTTGAATCTGCTCATGCCACTTTCACCACAACATATCACATACCGGGGTGGGGGGGAGGTACACACCACACTACATCACAATTTTTTTAATTAAAAAATACTTCATTAAGATAAATAAAATTATAAATTAAAAAGAAAATACAACATTAAAAAAAATTTAAAAATATGGAAATATTAAAACTAAAAATCTACAAATCAAACTCCCAACCAAGTATCCGGACAATTTAACATTTCCGTTCTAGTACGTTCTTCAACATCGGTTCGGGACATCGTCAAGCGATAGACAAATCTCTATGTTGCTTCCTGAATTGTTTATCTATTTAATAGTTTGTGTAGTTACAATTATGGTATGCAATTTGTGAATAAAGGAACTTTTCTGATCAACTTCTATTATATATTTTCTGCATCAATTACAAATCTTTATGTGAGTTTGAGAGTATGTTTGAGGCTTGTAACGAACAAGAACAATTTATATTCCGTTACTTTAATTCATTATATCGATACATGTCACTAAAGTCTCTACAATTCCTATAAAAATGATCTGAAATTTACACCAAATTTTCATAGTTCATTTTCTTTTAATCACATTCCCCATACCACAAGCATTAATAGAAACCACATACACTTGTCTACACACTTCTGAGCCTATCTCCATATTTTTTTTAATTTTGTATATCATGTACGTTTTGTGCCTTTCATTTGGAATCCAATAATTCATCCATCTGTATTTAAAAAGACCCCCCCCCCCCCCCCCCCCCCGCCCTCTTCAATTTTTATGAGAAAGAGCAAACTGAATAATCATATGACAACAGCTTCAAGCAAATCATCCCCATTTTTAATTGTATCATCTAAACAAAATGGATCATCGGTAACAATGCTCTCATATCCAGTCGTTATCAAAATCATATTGTTCATCAACATCATTCATTTCCACTGATATCCAGTCATGCTCTCATATCCAGCCTCCGCCTTGATCATGATTATTTGCTTCTTTCTGTCATCAAAACATCAAAAGTTTTTCTATCAACTTGAATCCCAACTCTCTCCATAATATCTTTCCCATAGCATTTGTAAATATACATACTCTACCCAAGGCTATCGGCTCTTAATTATCGTCATCATAAAACTCCCCACCCCCCTCCCCAAAAAAAAAATTCCTATGTATTTATAAGATTCAGATGTACACATCACTAAACGGAAGACGTGTAATTTCCACCCACACGAACCTCTCACCCAACAAAAATCGTTAAGTGCTGGATTATTAAATATAAACAAGAAAAAAATTATGTAATAAAAGTATTTTATAGTAGAAGTAAGTAGTTACGAGAAACATGATTGAATAGAACGAGGTTTATGTTACACTAGATGCATTTCCTTCCACGTCTTACTACAAAAGATATTTTAGTGGGTTCACTAAATCCACCTCGATCTCTAAATCAATGAAGCTAATGTGAATTTATATAAGAAAGGTGTAACAAGTAAAAATATAAAATATAAACTAAAAATACGTAAGTTTAGCACAACCCAAAATAAACTAAATCTAATGAAATACTAGTACTATGCTCTTGCTATATATTTAGCCCCTACTATTCTCATCAATTCCATACTACGTACTCCATAATCTCTCTCTCTCTCTCTCTCTATCTGAATGGATATTCTAGCAAAAAACAAAGAAATATGTCTAGAACCAATTGAAAAGGTTGATTCGGAGTCGTTAACGACCAAGAGAAGGAGCGGAGCCTATTTGACATGGGAAGATCTTCGAGTTTCAGTTTCGAGCTCAAATGGAAGTGCAGGTAAAACCATACTTTGTGGTGCCAGTGGTTATGCAAGACCAGGAGAGATGGTGGCCATTATGGGTCCATCTGGTTGTGGCAAATCTACTCTCCTTGATTCTTTGGCTGGTATGTAACCTCCATTCCCTACAAAAGTGATTAAATGTGGACAAATGAAATGTGAAATACAAAGCATAAAACTAGAACACTAACAAGAACGCTGACTCTAAGTATATAACTCAAGAAGTGAGAAGGGATTAATTAAGAAATAATGTTTACAAACAACTATGCCTTTAGATCTTTGTTGCATACCAACGCAGGGCGGTTAGCGTCAAATGTAAGGAACACTGGACGCATTCTAATAAATGGAAAGAAGCTCAGACTCACATATGGCACTATGGTATATTTAGTTATTTACAATTCTTTATAAGATTTTCAAGTAAAATAAAGGAAAGCAATGAACACAGTGTTGTAATTTTTCCTTAAGAATCAGACCAGCTTTTTGGATGTGTAGAAGGTGAATTCTGAATACATGATGTTTGTATAGGCTTATATGACTCAAGAACAAGTTTTAACATGGACTTTAACGGTTAAAGAAACCGTATACTACTCAGCTGAACTGCAACTGCCTAAGTCCATGCCAAGATCCAAGAAGATGGAGAGAGTAGAAAGACTTATAAGGGAGATGGGGCTTCAAGATTCCATTAACACAAGAGTAGGAGGCTGGGGAGTAAAAGGACTTAGCGGAGGCCAAAAACGGCGTCTAAGCATCTGCTTAGAACTCCTAACACACCCTAATTTTCTCTTGCTTGATGAGCCCACTAGTGGTCTTGATAGTGCGGCGTCGTATTATGTTATGAGTCGGATTGCTAAGCTCACTCGAGAAAAGGAGATGATAGTTTTAGCAGCTATCCATCAACCAAGTAGCCATGTTTTTGGGCTTTTTAATAATATGTGTCTTCTCTCATTGGGGAAAACAACATATTTTGGTCCTACATTTGCAGCACATCAGGTAATATTCAACTCATGATGGTAACAATTATCACAGGAATTACAATAATAACAAACTATATAATGAATGTAACTACCTGTGCTGTTATAATCAGTTTTTTGCAGTAAATGGGTTTCCTTGTCCAGATCTACAAAATCCTGCAGATCACTTTCTTCTTATTATCAACACAGACTTTGATGAGGTAGATCGTAATTATTCAATTGTTCACGTCGATGAATTAAATTTCTAACAAAATAATAGGTTTATTCTAAATGTTAAGCCTTTTACCACTTTTAGGACCATGTTAGTGGAGATATAGCTGCTGAGAAAGTAGTTGATGCACTTTCTGAATCATACAAGTCATCTGAGATATATATGAATGTCAAAAGTGAAATAGCTGCTATATGTGATCAGGTGCATAATCTCACTATATATGTTTGCTTAGATAACCAATGACTACATTGCATTCATTAGCATATACTGATAACTACGCGTTTTGCAGGAAGGAGGCCTGATAGAAAAAACAGGAAGCATGAAAGCTAGTTCCATTACACAATGTCTGGTGCTTGCAGAAAGATCATTCAAAAACATGTATCGCGATCTAGGATACTATTGGTTACGCCTTGGTATATATATTGCTTTGGGTTTTGCGGTAGGAACAGTCTTCTACGATCTTGGTTCCGGATTTGGCTCTTTAAATGTAAGTTATTAACCATATTGTGTGAAACCAAAGTTACAGTCCATTATGGGAGATTCTGCTGCTAAAAATTTATTTCCCTGCTTTATATAATTACAGGGTAGGATTTCAATGCTCATGTTCGTCTCTTCATTCCTTACAATCTTGGCTATTGGCGGTTTCCCCTCATTTGTGGAGGAAACAAAGGTTTGTTGATGCATCATGTGTGTTCTTGTAGAAAAACTAATGTGCTTTTATAAATTCCGTTTTTAACAAAATTTTTTGCAACTATATGTGTAGGTCTTTCAATACGAACTATTAAATGGGCACTATGGGGTTGGATCATATGTTATCGGCCATGCAATCTCCTCAACCCCCTACCTACTTCTCATATCTTTAGTACCAGGGATAATAGCTTACTCGCTCGCAGGCCTTCAAAGGGAATGTGAAAAATTCATCTATTTTGCATTAGTGATATTCGCATCAATGCTTATCGTTGAAACCCTTATGATGATAGTAGCTTCCCTCGTGCCAAATTTGCTCATGGGCATAATATCAGGTGCTGGAATCCAGGGGTTGATGATACTAGGTGCTGGGTTTTTTCGATTGCCAGATGATCTAGCTCAAGTATTTTGGAGATATCCCGTGTACTATGTTTCATTCCATAAGTATGCATTACAAGGATTGTCCAAAAATGAATTTAAAGGACTTAAGTTCCCTGAGTACATGGGTGGCTCTTCTACCATTGATGGTGAGATGATATTGACAAAATTATGGCAAGTAGAGATGGGATACTCCAAGTGGGTAGATCTTGGAATCTTGTTTAGTATGGTGTTTGCATATAGAGTAATACTTTTTTGTATATAAAGATAACAGAGAGGATGAAACCTATGGTTAGAGCTTTCTTGTGGAAGCTAGAATCATGAAGGTGATACAAAGACTATAGCCAACAAGTTAGAAAAATAATTTTGTATTAATGGTTAAACAAAACTTTTGCTTAATTTAGTTATCATGTACTTTGAATGAAAAATAAAATATGGGCTTAATGCGAAATATTTTTATATTGTATTTATCGTATCGAATAAAGACACTTGTGTTATAATTTTATACATCTTAATTGTTGTTTTGTTTTTTTCATTAGTTCTTAGATTCAGTTGCATATTTTCACTACAAAACATAAGTTTTTACTGACACTAAACTCCATCTATTGGTAACGCGACACATATGTATGGTTATTTCTGGCACACATAATTCAATGAACACCAATTCAAACAAAATAGTTAGCTTCCCCTTAACAAAAAGGTTAGAACCTATTTATGATAAGCTCGTATTTCGGTATATAATTTATCCATTAGACGGACCAATGATGGCACAACCCAAAACAAAATGATTTACAAGTGTCGAGATCATATTTGAAATCTTATCCTTAGTATTACCGAAATGTTTCCAAGGTCTGTTACTAACATTTTATCATGGTTAATGACTAAATATGGATTAGTGTCGTAGTGGACACAACATTAAACAAAGTGCATTTTGCTTGTTTTAGAATTTTATTTGTAGTACAAGAATTGAACATACGTTGATTTATGACAAAACTATTATAAATTTTCCTCGAGGTCCTTTCGCAAGTAACAAGAAACAACAAATAAAATCTAACCTTTGTTGTATTTTTGGATTCTTACCTAAGGATATAGTTCTCAAACTAAAAATTTCGATCATTACAATCACAATGCGAAAACATCCACCCATACCGTCTTTCATAAAAACAAAATCTACAAATAAGTGTCGATATGATTAAAGGAAAAAAATAACAAAATATTAAAACAAATAAAAAAAACAATATGACTTGTTCAGACTTAAAATTTAGTAAGATATAAGTTTCAGTGTAATTTAATCTTATTCTTTATATATAACTCTCTTATAAAACTAGATATCCTGACATATTATAAATTATTTTATCTAGTATTTACTAAAAATGTCTGGGTGATGAGGGTCTCCAATGCTTAACAGATCTATTCAACACTATCTTTAAGACAGGGAAGATGCCAGACCAGTGGAGAACCAGTGTCATAGTCCCCATATATAAGAAAAAAGGAGATATCCAAGAATGCGAAAACTACAAGGGAATAAAGCTACTGAGTCACACGATGAAACTATGGGAAAGAGTTATTGACACGTGAATTAGACGGGAAACCCAGATAGCAATAAACCAATTTGGATTTATGCCAGGACGCTTTGCAACAGAAGCCATACACGTCACAAGACGGATAATGGAGAAATATAGAGAAAAGAAAAGGGACATCCATATGGTATTAATCGACCTAGAAAAGGCCTATGACAGTGTACCGAGACAACTAATTTTGGAAAGTCTACGACATAGAGGGGTACCAGAGAGGTATATCAAATTAATTAAGGATATGTATGACGGGGCAAAAACATGTGTGCGAGCACCGGTAGGAGACACAGACTCATTCTCAGTGGAAGTGAGACTCCACCAATGATCGGCATTGAGTCCATTTCTCTTCGCACTAGTGTTGGATGAGATGACTAAGTCAATACAACAGTCAGTCCCGTGGTGCATGCTCTTCGCGGATGATATTGTCTTAATATCAGAATCTAAAATAATGCTTAACGACAAGCTAGAGCAGTAGAGAGCAGCGCTAGAGAGTAGAGGATTAACGATAAGTCGCTCTAAGACGGAATACATGCATTGTAACTTTGGTGGCGACGATGAAGAGGACACCCAAATCAGTATCCAGGGCATGCCGGTCCCACCAACATAGAGCCGAGTCCATAAACTAATGAGTTGCAAACTTCACCTTCTAGTCCTCCCGGCACTCGCTGATTTCAAGGACATCCTCCATCTCCCTCACCCATCGGTGAGAAGCAGCAGCACTGCCATTACCATCAAAGGTAAAGGGCTTGCATCTTTGAAATGCCCCATAGTTACAGCCTTGTGCTGCCTCCGGCACAGGCTCTTCTTCTTCCTCTTCCTCATCAGTAGGAATAACCGTCTCGGTCTCGGGTTGTTCTCTCCCTCCCGAGGACCTGTTCCTATCCTTCATCTCTCCTTCTCTGATAGCTTTAATCACTTCGGTCACCACAGACGGCAATATCGTCTGCATGACCTGATGAACCTCCTCCACCACGGCCTCCTTCACCGAGGCTCTCAAATTAGCACTCTCATCACCACCCTTCGGATGAGGGGTCTCAGGCTCCTCATGGGTCACCTTTTCAACCCTGGTCCTTCCTCTTGTGACCCGTGGTCCAGCACCATGTCCACCACGTACTCCGCCTCGTGAAGCCTTAGAAGATCTACCTCTAGCCATCCTCTAACACGCTATAAGATTAAAACACTAACACGGTCATTTAAGGTAATAACTTAGTTTATGACAGGATCTCAGCCTCTCGTTTGATCAATTAGATTATGTTTGCAGCGGATTTTAGCACATTAATTAGCAATTATTCAAGAACATAAAAGATATTGCAATTAAAAGCATAAACATAGAGAGAGAAGAGTTCTGCGAAACATTAAATGTTCTATTGCTAAGCACGTTTCGGCAATTAAAACAGCATGGTTCACCATCCTTTTATAGGCGGCAAAAGGATGGTGGTGATGTCCTTTTTCTGACATCAACTGATTATTAAAATTACAACTGACAGAACATAAAACTACTGAAGATGTCAACAGCTGACATCTTCTTACAAAAATGTTCCTATCTTTTACAAGTACTGACAAAAGTAAAACTACTGAAATCCTACAATGACTGAAGAACAAACTCTTCAGTCATTTATAACTACTGATACTATAACAGCTGAAGAACATGCTCTTCAGCTGTTATACAACTACTGAAACAAAATAAACTACTGAAAAGGAAAAACCATCACAACAACTGAAGAAGACTTCTTCAGCTGTTGTGACAAACTCTAAGTCTTCAGCACTTGTTCTTCAGACTTTGGGCTTCAGACGATGTAACAGCTGATGACTTCAGTAGATATCATCAGCTGTTGTCTTCAGTCTTTGTCTTCAGACTTTGTGCTTCAATAGAAGGTCTTCAGTTCTTCAGTTCTTCAGCTTTTGATTCTTCAGTACTTGTCTTCAGTACTTGAAGTCTTCAGTACTTGTAAGATCAGTACTTCAGACTTCAGTACTTGGTCTTCAGTACTTTGGAGTCTTCAGCTGTTGTTCTTCAGTTCTTTGATCTTCATACTTTGTTCTTCAGACTTTGTCAGAACAGCTGATGGGAGTCTTCAGCAGTTGTTGCAGTGGCATGTGGGACTTAGAGGTTTTCCTGATCTTGGCTCATTGGTTCTTTTGGTCCAACAAACTCCCTCTGAACCAATGCAGCCAAAACCTCTAATTATTGTTGTCCCACTTATTGGTGGCATAAAGATTGGTCTATTTGCTTCTAGATCAGATTAGAAGTTGACCCAGATAAGCACTGGCCTGAGAGGTAGTCTCTAGTGTTTGTTTGGCTAAGTATGGATGGGAGCTCTGTCTTGGGGAATTGGACACAGAGCTGTTGTCCCATCCATGAGATCTACCTCCCATGTACAAGCCGGTAGGATTCTCGGGTGTAGGCCTGAAGAAAGATCATTTGTTCTTCTTTGGAAAGGTCTTCAGGCACACCATCGAACAATCCCTCCTGACCGTACAGCTCTGAGATGTACTTGACCTGTTTTCCATTTTTGAGCTCAACTGTTGTGGTTTGCCTGTATGCAAATTCGTCAGGATGTTTTCCCTCCAACAACAGGTTGAGCTCATCCCTATGGAAGTTCTCAAGCCTCTTATAGACCAAACCCTTCCTAATCACCCTATTATCTAGCATTGTTTGGGGTCATCGGTTGGCTCTATAGGCTTTCTCGAATTCCTCTACTATTTCCCAGGGTGTTATTACAAAAGCCACAGAGATCACTTCATCTACGATTCTCTTAAGTTGGCTCTTGTATCTCACAGGCATGTCCTTCTTGACTATCCTGTGAGACACCCTTGGGTCAGGCCAAGTTCTCACCCTCTCCTTTTCATATTGAAAGGTTTGTTTGAGGGTGAATAATCTCAGAGCTTCCTTTTGCATATTCATTATGGAGGTAGAAGCAGCATAGCATTTGTCAATACTTTTTAGCATTTCCTCATCGTGTAGCCTTTGCTGCTCCTCCTCTTCTAATTTTACCCTCACAGTGTCCTGCTGTGAGGTGGGAGTGATGGTTTGTGGTTTGGCTTTAGGTAGAGGTATAACTGCTGAAATGGGCAGACTATCCTCCACATCCTCCTCTTCTTCTTCTTCTTGCAGCCTCAACACCCTTCTCTTTTTCACCAAGGGTGGATCATTGGCTGCGGGTTTTGATGGTGAAGGGTTTGGTTTTGTGGGTTGTGGTTTGGTGGTTGGTGTGGGAATTTTGGCAGGCACTTCTAGCAATCTAGATATGAGAGAAGGCTTAGTCTGTTTTGCTAAAAATGTCATGTTCCCAGCACCGGCTTCGGAGAGGGCCTCAGCAACCAGTCCTTTAGTAAAAGTACCAGCTGAACAGATCTTGGTGGTTATAGCCAAGATTCTGTCCCTGGACCATGCTTTAATATCAAGGACTGGCCTGCCCAGATACTTTGAAATGAATCTACTCATAGCCTCGAGTCTCTTTTTGTCCTCTTGGCTATAAGTAGACCATCGGTGTTCAATCTCCCTAGTTTCCATCCTCCTGAGCTCCTGATCTAGCAAGGCAGTGTCCTTGTCAAAGCCTTGCCTGAACAGCTGATCAATGGCAGAATCCATGATTTGCTGTGTTCAGCATCAGCCTCTTTGACAAGGGCTGCTAGATCAGAGTCCATTTTCTCTCCCTCTCCCTTTTTCTTATCAGTGATACCGAAATCCTTTTGGATTCCAGCCACTTCTATTTGCTCAGCCTCCCTTTCTTTCCTCTTCCCTTTCTCCCTCACCTTACTAGTCTCCTCAACCAACTCCCTCTCAACCACCACCTCTTTTTCTGCCTCTTTCTCCTCCTCTCCCCTCTTCCTCTTGGCTTGCACTGATGTCTCCCCCTTTTTGGGTGCATTGGTTGTGGTTTGACTATCAGCAAGCGCCTTAGTAATGGCAACCTCCACCATAGGTTGTATGTAAGTGGGAAGCCTCTGATCAATGGTTTAAATGACTATATCTTAATTATAGGTGTGATGAGAGGCAGGGATTTCTGGAGGATAGCATCCAGCTGCTCAGGGGGGTTCTGACCCTGAGAGCTAGTGCCAGAAGCAGGGGCTGGTGGCCGAGTTTATGGGAGTGGCTCAGTGTGTATGAGACATTCGGGTGAAGGTGCCATCTGTGGGGTTGTGGTGGCAGATGGACTTCTATCTCGAGTCATTTGAGCAAGAAGCTCTTTGAGTCTGCTTATCTCATCCTCTAAGATAGTATTTTGAGCTACTACATTGTAGAAGAAGCTCAGGTCATCATCAGCATGAGCTGAATCACCTGACCTCCTGACAATGTCAGGATGTACATGCCCTGAGTGTGGCTCAGTAATAGCATGTGCCCCTTGTTCATGGTACTGGGGACTTCTAGCCTCCGGATTGGATCCATCATCGGCAATTGCCTCTGGTGAGGTCTTATTGATGTTACCAGCTTCACCCCGCTCAGATGTTGATGCAGAGGAAGTGGCAGCCTCACCAGATTGTCCTATCTCCCTAGCCACACTGGGAGATTGGACTGATTCTCTGTGCTGTGGACTCCCACCGGCACTTGTATCCACCCCCTCTTCGGTTGGAGTCTCCCTAGTTGTAATAGGTTTCTGGGGAGAAGGTGGAGTGCTCAGATGGGTCAGCACTTTGGCTATTGCCAATGTAGGGCTTTGTGGGGCGGCCTCATCAGTAGATTGGCTCGAAGCAGGGTGCACAGGGGGAGGACTGTGCTTTTCAATGGCAGTCTTCTCAAGTGAGATAGACCCCAGTAGTGTGGTTGCCCCAATATTGGTTGCATCAGCTCCTGTTGAGAGGAAGCCTGTGCGATTGTGGTGGGTGGAGTCGTGGTACCTGCTGGGAGAATCGAACCAGCAGGCACATCCTGCCTTTGTGTTGCAGGGGCATCCTCAGGGGACTCATCTCCCTGAGTAGCCTTTTTGGGCTTCTTTTTGGCTTTAGGTTTGGTGGGGACTTTGGATTTGGAGGTGGAGGCTGTGGGTTCCTGCTGCGTGGGTTTTCGCAGCCGGCCAGCCTGTTTGAGTGTGTGGTCAGTGTTGTGCCTGGAGTATACCTCGGCTAGAACAGCCATGGCAGGGACCCCAGTGCCAACTAGTCCCTCAGCCTGAAGCTGGTTTTCTATCATGGCCATGATGAACCGTGGATACAAGACCCAACGGTTAGAAAGTGGTTTTGAGGCCATGTCTTTAAGTTCCAAAAAGATTATGTCAGTTAAGTTCAGAGGTTGGTTCTCAAAGATAGAAAACAATACCTGTTGCCACCTTGTTGACATCTGGTCCCACGAAGAGGTTTTGGGAGCCAGACACACATTCACCATGTGGAAGATTAGACGTTGAGGGTCCGGGAAGTGTTTCTTCAACAAGGTGGAGGCGGAGAGGTTACCCTGGTAGTCGTTGGATGTGAATGATAGATCCAGGGCACCTTTGGGGTAGGAGGTTGGGTAGGTGGCATCCTCCAGATTTAGGGTTTGGTGTAGGGTAGCTGGAGTGATAACCACGGGGTGGTTGTTGACGGAGGACCGGAGAGAGACCTCGCCATCCTGCTCTCCGGTTTCGACGGTTATGTTTGTCCAAAACTCCGTCAAGGAGTCGGGGTATATAGTGGGGTTGAGGAGAAAAGCCGTGTTGTAGGGTGAGTCGTTCATAAGATCAACGGCTTGGTGAAATTTAGGCCATAATGGCGATTTGGTGAGATGGGCGACACAGTTGTGTCGAGGTTTCAGTTGCATGGTCGCCATTAATGGTGTATGGGAATTTCAGAGGTTTTGAAAGATTAGGTCAAGTGAGGAGTAAATGCTCTGAAGGTGGGGTATTTATAGGGTAGGGTAAAGGCTGAAAGAAAACTGAAGGTTTTGGTGTTAGTTATCAGTTGTTGTAACGACTGATGACGTGGTTTTAACCTTCAGTGGTTGTAACATCTGAGGACTTGGTGTTAGTCGTCAGTAGTTGAAACTACTGAGACCTTGGTTTTGTCCTTCAGATGTTGTAAACGTCTGAAGAGTTACTGTCATTCTTCAGTAGTTATGAACTACTGATGACCTAATATTCTTCTTCAGACGTTGTAACAACTGAACACTTGGTATTAGCCTTCAGTAGTTGTAAACTACTGAGATCAGTAGTTGTGAACTACTGAAGACATGGTATTGCTTCAGTTGTTGTAAACAACTGAGGACTTGGTGTTAGTCATCAGTAGTTGTGAAACTACTGAAGACATGGTTTTGTCCTTCAGTTGTTTGGGTATGAAACAGCAGCTGTTGGTATCAGCTGATGTGAAATTACTCATCAACTGTTTCCGTCAAATCAGTTGTTTCATACTAGCCTCCACACTTACTCATCAGCTCTTTGGCTAACTTTCAGATGTTTCATTGACCCTTCACCTCTTGAGAATATTTGCCTTCAGCTCTTGTGATCAGATGTTCACAAGTGCTGATGAAATATGCTTCAGAGCTGGTGAACAAATTTTGTCTTCAGTACTTGTGTAACATCAGTACTTGTGAGCAAAATTTGTTCTTCAGTACTTATTTATTTGAAAATCATACTTCAGTAGTTGTAATCCACCTCACTACATCAGTTGTTTTCAATAAATAATGTACATCAGTACTTTGAGTCATTTTAGTCTTCAGTAGTTGTGAAAGAGCTGAAGACTAAATTACTCATCAGTACTTGTATTTGACCTAATGCTCATCAGTAGTTGTGAAGTAAAAGTATCAGCATAGGTCAAATCAATCAAGCTGCAGCATACCAAGCCTTAGTACCAAATTTTGGAATGTGGCACTATCTAAAGGCTTAGTAAAAATGTCTGCAAGCTCATCAGCACTAGGCACAAACTTAGGATCAATCAGACCTTTCTCATAGCAATCCCTGATAAAATGATGTCTGATCTCAATATGTTTGGTCCTAGAGTGCTGGACTGGATTCTTAACAATACAAAGAGCTGAAGCACTATCCATTAATAATGGAGTCTTAGTCTCAGTAATGCCATAATCCAGAAGTTGGTTCTGAAGCCAGAGTATTTGAGAGGTACAACTTGCAGCAGCAATATACTCAGCTTCAGCAGTGGATGTAGCAATTGATGTTTGTTTCTTACTCTGCCAAGAAACTAAACAATTGCCTAGGAATTGGCAACCACCAGAAGTAGATTTTCTGGTGACTTTGCATCCTGCATAGTCACTATCAGAGAAAGCACCTAATTTGCAAGAATGCCCAGCTGAATACCAAAGTCCTAGTGATTGGGTACCGTGCAGATATCTAAAGGTCCTCTTGACTGCAATCAAATGAGATTCTTTAGGTGTAGCCTGAAATCTAGCACAAGCACATGTTGAAAACATGATGTCTGGTCTAGAAGCTGTAAGGTACATCAAGGACCCAATCATACATCTGTAAAGGGTTTCATCAACCGCTTTACCTTTCTGATCTACATCTAGTTGTGTGATGCTGCTCATGGGAGTAGAACAGGGCTTACAGGTTTGTAAATCAAACTTATTCAACAACTCTTTGGTATATTTGGACTGATGGATGAAGATTCCATCATCCTGTTGTTTGATTTGCAAACCTAGAAAGAACTGTAATTCTCCCATAGCACTCATTTCAAACCTAAGCTTCATGAGCTTTGTAAATTCATCACACAACTTTGGATCAGAGGATGCAAAGATGATGTCATCTACATAGATTTGAACAAGGAGCTTATGTTGCCCCACAGTCTTGATGAATAAGGTTTTATCAATGGTGCCTCTAGTGAACTTATTCTCTAGAAGAATGGTTGAGAGTGTCTCATACCAGGCTCTAGGTGCTTGCTTCAGCCCATAAAGAGCCTTATCAAGCTTGTACACCCAGTCAGGATGTTTATTGTCCTCAAAGCCTGGTGGTTGACACACATAAACCTCTTCTTTTATTTTCCCATATAGGAAGGCACTTTTGACATCCATTTGATAAACCTTAAGACTGTGAAAGGCAGCATAAGCTAAGAATAGTCTGATTGCTTCCAGTCTGGCCACAGGTGCAAAGGTCTCATCATAATCGATGCCTTCCTCCTGTGCAAACCCTTGAACAACCAGTCTGGCCTTGTTCTTGACAATTTGGCCCTTCTCATCTGTTTTGTTCCTAAATACCCACTTGGTGCCTATAGCACACTTACCTTTGGGTAATGGAACAAGCTCCCACACTTCCTGTTTCTTGAATTGAAGAAGCTCAAGCTGCATAGCTTCCACCTATCCATTGTCTCTTAAAGCAATATGATAGTTCTTTGGCTCTTGCTGACTGATGAAGAGAGCATAGAAGCAGAAGTTGGACAATTGATTCCTGGTTGAAACTCCAGCATGGATATCACCAATGATTTATGAAGTGGGGTGATTCTTGAGCTCTTGATAGACTATGATATCTGTGCAAGTGTTTGTAGACCCATCAGCAGCCACAGATGGTGATGGAGATTCCTGAAACCATGTAGAAGATGGCAGCTCAAACGAAGTAGAGCAAGCAGAAATCTCATCAGCATTTGTAGTGGATGGAGCTGCTGAGGCTACAGGAGCATCAGGTTCAGTGAACTCAGGCAGGTTGTCACTAAACCTGAAGAGGTGAGTACTAACTACATCATCATCAGTACCACCAGGTGGAGATCTGTTGACAGGCTCAACAGCTGGAGGTTGATAAGGAACATATTGTAGTATGTCCAGATCAAACAACTCCACAGGGTTTTGTGGAATCTTGTCCTTTGGAGATTCATTGAACTTGACATGCAAAGTTTCTTCAACTCCCTTTGTTCTACAGTTGAAGACTCTGTATGCCTTGCAAGTTGATGAATAACCAACAAAGTACCCTGCATCCACCTTACTAGCAAACTTCTGGAGTGGGTTGCTAGTATTGAGAATGAAACATGGACACCCAAAGGCTCTAAAGAATGAAATAAGAGGGGCCAAATGATGAAGAACTTCATAAGGAGTCTTCATCAACCTCTTATTCACTAAAGCTCTATTCTGTACATAGCAAGCTGTATTGACAGCTTCAGCCCAAAAGGTCAGTGGCAACCCTGAGTCGGCCAACATTGACCTTGCGGCTTCAATGAGAGTCCTGTTCTTTCTCTCCGCCACTCCATTCTGCTCAGGAGTTCTAGGAATGCTAAACTGCCTTCTAATTCCCTTAGACAGGTAGAAGTCATCAAGTGTGTGGTTTCTAAACTCTGTTCCATTGTCACTCCTCACACACTTGACCTGTAGGGAATACTGCTTTTCTACAAGTAACACAAAGTTCATTATTGTCTTGGCTGCTTCATCCTTGGAGTGCAAGAAGAAAGTCCATACAAACCTGGAGTAATCATCCACAATTACTAGGCAGTATTTCTTCTTTGCCATGCTCATCACTCTGACAGGACCAAAGAGATCCATGTGCAAAAGCTGTAAGTAGGCAGTGGACTTTGGTTCTTCTATTGAAGGGAATGAAACTTTGTGTTGTTTTCCTTTCAAGCAAGCAGTGCAGTCATCTTCACACTTGAACTCCTTTTGAGGCAATCCTCTTACTAGACCATGGCTTATAAGCTGATTCATGTTCTTGAAATTAACATGACCCAGCCTTCTATGCCATAGTGTAGACTCTTGAGGAGATGCCTTGGAGAATAGACAAGGATGGCCTTTTAGATCCATCTTTTTGGAAAGATCTAATGCATACACTCTTCCTGTCCTGTTGGCCTTCAGGAGAGTGTGTTCATCCAATGCCTTGTCAATCAAACTCAGAACTTTGGATGACAGAATCCGACAGTTTGGCTTGTGAAAAGGGCAACATGGCCTTTGTCACACATTTGACTGACACTCAAGAGGTTGTACTTGAGATTCTCCACATGGTTAACATCATCAAACCTTATCTCCCCATTGGAAACAAAGCCTTTTCCGATGATGTAACACTTTGCATCATTGCCAAAGGAAACAAATCCCTTCTTTCCTTGAGAGTAGTCATTAAGAAGAGAGCTGCTTCCTGTCATGTGCATGGATCCTCCACTGTCTACATACCAGATGCTTCTATGGCATGTTGAAGAACCCTGCAAACACAACCATGTGTTAGTTAGTCTTGGAGACCCAAACCTGCTTGGTTTTGGGTCTGTTCTCAGCTACAGGTGTAGCACTAACAGGTGTGTTATGTGTGACAGCTTGAGGTGAAGAAGATGGTACAGAAGAGGAACCCTTTGGCTTGGACTTCCTTTTCTGTGGTTTCAACACAGGAGCATCTAAGTGGTTGACTCTTCCCACTAGTTGTTGAACCATCATCACCAACTGTGTCTGATTCTGTGATAAAGCCTTCAGCTCTTCAGACACATTGGAGTTTGCTGATAATGAGTTCCTATGTTGTACCATCTTTTCCTGAGCAACCTCAGCTGTTGCCTGAGTAATCCATACCTTCTTTTTAGATTTAGCTTTGGGCTTAGGGATTTCAGGCTTGGATGTTGCTAGTACAAACTTGGTTTCAAACTCATTCTTCATTTTATTGATGTCCTCATTGATTTTCTCCTTCTGTTTTAGTTTGGAACCCCTTTTGTACCAGCAATCATTAGTTAGATGATTGAACAAGCCACATATCTCACATGGCTTTTTCTTCATCTTATGCTGATCATCAGCTGAAGAGGATTTAACTACTGAAGACTTGTTCTTCAGCTGTTTGTCATCAGTACTAGCAGTTTTCTTCCTAGTGCCTACTTTCCTGGTATCCTCTCTAGCTGTCTTCAAACCTTTCCTACTGTTAGTTTTCTTCTCTTCAGTGCTAACAGTTTTGAGGTTTGAACTTCAGATGTTGTCACTTGCTCTCCAGTACCTTCAGTACTTCTAGTGACAACACCTGAGTTGATCAGCCTTTTGGTCATGTGACAGTCAGCATTTGAACCATCAGCTGTTGTAGCATCAGCTGATTGGTTTTGGCAGGAGTAAATGCTGACATCTATCTCTGATGATGATGATTCAGAGGATAGTAGGTCACATGATGAGAAGGATTGGTTATTGCTCTCCCCATCAGATTCAACTTCTGCTCTTGAAGTGAAATCTGTGGGAGGAGCAGTGTGATTATAACCAATGCCAAACTTCACATTGGAAGCTGATTGCTTACTAAGAAGCATTTCAAAACCCTTGCATGATTGCACCCATCGATCATACTCAACTTGGGTGGTTGCAAGAGTTTCTTGAGGTCTTTGTACTTCTCTAGAAGTACATCTTCCCTAGCTTTATCATCTTTGATTTGGCATTTAAGCTTGTAAATCTCATCATTTTTATCTTTTAGTGCAGCCTCAGAATCAGCTTTTCTTTTGGAAATAGTGAGCTCAAGCTCAAGATTTTATCTATTAAAGCTACATTTGCTTCTCTAATAGAAGCAAATGCTGCTATGCATGATTCTGAACAAAGCTTGGCTTTTGCCTCAGTGGATACCTGAGATGAGGCATTGGATGATGACCCTTCAGCAGAATCAAGGGCCATCAGAGCAAGATTTCCAAAAGGTTGGTCACCACCATGTTGACCAGCACCTTGGAGTAGTTGTTCCTGACCAGATAGCTCTTCTGGTAGACTACTCCAGTCAACAACACTTGGGGTGAAAAAGCTGTGTTGTTGAGGTTGTGTGTGATGATGAGATTGGGAAGATTGAGGCTCAGGAAGAGCATGAGGTGGTTGAGCCAGGGGTGCTTGAGTTTGACTAGGATGAGGCATGTAGTAACAGGGGTAAGGATATGGCATATGACCCTGTGGCACAAAATAAGCAGGTGGTGCCTGTGCCTGAGATGGATGGGTAGAACTGGAGGAAGGTTGCCCTTTGTGCTGTGAGCTATTGCTGGGAAAAGTCACAAAGGGTGCAGATGAGTTAGATCCAGATGATCTACACTCTCTTGCAAAGTGTCCAAGCCTTTGGCACTTGTGACACCTCAACTTGCTCTTGTCAAAACCAACTTTGGTTTTGCCCGAGAGTCCTGGGAATTTCCTACCAGTTCTCTTGTAGAACTTTTGAGAGTGGATATTTATCATTGCCATTTGGTTCAAAATATCCATCTCTTCCAGATCATCATCTGGAATGCCCTTCAAGTCCTCCATCAGAAAACACAAGTTGTCACCACCACCTCCTAAACTACTAACACCAACAAAAGCTTGTTCTGAGTTGGTAGAGAAATCAATATGCTCATCATAAGAACTGTCTGATGAAGCATATTCTGACTCATGACTTATCAAGGCAGCATTACCTTGGACAAAGTCATCAGCAAGCTTGCCAGAAGAGGACAACTTCCTCTTTTGCTCTATCTCTCTCTCAAAAGTGAGCAATTTCCCATGAAGTTGGGTGAGAGATAGAGTTTCCAGATCAGCACTGGAGCGTAGGACAATGGTATATGTGTCCCATCTCTCAGGCAATGACCTGAGGAACCTGTTGTTCATCTGGCTGTTGGAGTACTCTTGTTTGACCATCTTCAGCTCAGAGATCAAACAAGAGAACCGCTCAAACTGCTAGGTCAGAGTCTCACCCTTTCTATATGAGAAAGTCTCATATTGTTGGGCGAGGATTTCCCTATTGTTTGCTAAGACCGAATCAGTTCCTCCAAATTGTTCTTTTAGAGCAACCCATAGGTCATGAGCAGACTCATGATGCAAGAGCCCTGAATATATCTCATTTGGAATGGCCATGGCTAAAATTCCATGGGCTCTAGCATCAATTTCAAACAGCTTTAGATCTTCGTCTGAATATTGTTCAGGTTTCTTCACAACCTGTTCATTAGATTCCGGGACGCTCACCATAGGCTTGTATGGCCCATGCACCACTGACTTCCAACAACCAGCACTGTTGACAGCCAAGTGGTGTAGCATACGTCTTTGCCATATGTTATACTCGTTCCTAACCAGCATCGGAGGCTTGGTTGAGGAACCAGTATTGTGAGGATCATTAGTTGGTGTTGTCATCTCAGGTTTTAGTCAAAAACAAGTTTAAACAAGACGAACGTAACTCAAAACCACCAAAAGACATCAAGATTTTGGCCAGAAACAGCAGAAACTCACTCTCTATGGCTAATTCTTGCAAATTGCTAATTCGATCAAACTGAGAGATCAAAAGAGCAGTTTCAAATGATCAATAGTTAAATCAAACAATGATTAACCTGCTCTGATACCATTTGACAGGATCTCAGCCTCTCGTTTGATCAATTAGATTATGTTTGCAGCGGATTTTAGCACATTAATTAGCAATTATTCAAGAACATAAAAGATATTGCAATTAAAAGCATAAACATAGAGAGAGAAGAGTTCTGCGAAACATTAAATGTTCTATTGCTAAGCACGTTTCGGCAATTAAAACAGCATGGTTCACCATCCTTTTATAGGCGGCAAAAGGATGGTGGTGATGTCCTTTTTCTGACATCAACTGATTATTAAAATTACAACTAACGGAACATAAAACTACTGAAGATGTCAACAGCTGACATCTTCTTACAAAAATGTTCCTATCTTTTACAAGTACTGACAAAAGTAAAACTACTGAAATCCTACAACGACTGAAGAACAAACTCTTCAGTCGTTTATAACTACTGATACTATAACAGCTGAAGAACATGCTCTTCAGCTGTTGTACAACTACTAAAACAAAATAAACTACTGAAAAGGAAAAACCATCATAACAACTGAAGAAGACTTCTTCAGCTGTTGTGACAAACTCTGAGTCTTCAGCACTTGTTCTTCAGACTTTGGGCTTCAGACGATGTAACAGCTGATGACTTCAGTAGATATCATCAGCTGTTGTCTTCAGTCTTTGTCTTCAGACTTTGTGCTTCAGTAGAAGGTCTTCAGTTTTCAGTTCTTCAGCTTTTGATTCTTTAGTACTTGTCTTCAGTACTTGAAGTCTTCAGTACTTGTAAGATCAGTACTTCAGACTTCAGTACTTGGTCTTCAGTACTTTGGAGTCTTCAGCTGTTCTTCTTCAGTTCTTTGATCTTCATACTTTGTTCTTCAGACTTTGTCAGAACAGCTGATGGGAGTCTTCAGCAGTTGTTGCAGTGGCATGTGGGACTTAGAGGTTTTCTGATCTTGGCTCATTATTTCTTTTGGTCCAACAGTTTATGTCAAGTATAGTAAGTCCCTAATTACAGTGGCCAGTTGTGATTAGCCACTTACTTTATTCTTCATACCCCAAGCATTTCCTATCCTGACTACATCAGTATCTGAATCTAATAACGGCAAACAGATCAAATAACATATGCATATAATACCAGTTAATATTAAAAAAATACCTGATGGTACGTAGCTACTCGGACTGGCATCCCTTCCCTTTGTCCCATTCTCAGTTTAAGTTTAGGTTTCTTTTGAAAATATTTACCCATTTCACTTAAACTTTGGCTCTTATACCAACTTGTAAAGCCCCGTTCCCGGGCACCTCACAGTTGGTCATTCATCGCACATGATCATACATTTATTTAAAACATCACAGTGGAAATTAATTAAAACCATTTCATATATATTAATGAAAACTTTTGCAAAGTAATACAATACAGTTAACTATTACAAAATATTATAATTACATTACATCACAAAAACATTGTTGTTATATTAATGGATGCCATCCCAAAAATGCCAAGTAGCTGCCCTGTGCCATCCTCAGCGACTTTTACCTGCCAACTGGAAAATACATAAAAGTCAGCGTTGCTGAGTGGGTTCTAGTTTTATAAATAAAATACCTTACTTTTGTTAAAACCTTTCTTTACATTCATACGTGATCATGCATCGTATGTACAGAGAGAAAATATTATTTTTAACTTTCATTATCATTCATTTTCCATCACCATCATATTCATATATTCTTTCATTTCCTGCTTTTCATTAACGTTCTTTTACTTTCGTTCTCATTCATTCGTAACGTACTTTACATCATTCTTTTACTGTCTTTCTTTCGTACGTTACGTCATTCTTTTACTTTCATACGGATCGATGACAATACCCGAACATTGTGCACGAAGCTGATGTTGCGCCTGCGGTAATTAAACCACAAATATTATGCATGATGCTGACCCAGTCACCTAGGGCAAGTCATCTCTCACATTCATTCAAACCAATTGGTAATACCCAGAACATTGTGCACGAAGTGGATGCTGGGCCTGTGGTAATTAAACCACAAACATTGTGCACAAAGCTGACCCGGTCACCTGGGGCAAACCAAAGGTCTTGTCAATCTCATTGATTGACCCTGTATGCATCCTTTGGGGTAGCTAACCCGCATCACAGTTGAGCTAATGAAAACATGGTCGTGCTCCTCCTTTTATTTGTTTGCAAGCCATTCTTTCATTCATTACGTTTTACTTTTCATCTTTGTTATCTTTTACTTCGTTACGTTATTCTTTACGTTCTTTCATTCATTTATTATACTACGTAAAGTAATAACATATTATTTAACGTATTTTATAATATAATATAAATACGTTTGATTACCATCAAAAGATAACACATAAATACCGTACATTAATCATACATACCATAACCCTAAACCATCCTATCATCATGCTTAAAATGGTTAATAATAACCCATAAGTCAAATCAGGTCAAACCCTTAAATCTTGGGTCTTCCTAAAATTTCAGAAATAAGTCTAAGTGTTTGGACGCACCGGCACTATTTGGGCGTTTCTGCCCTGTTTACGCGTTTTGCCACTATGCGGGCGTCTGACTTATACTTAACATCTATACTTAGGCGCATGGCCCTTTTTGAGCGGTTGGGCACTATTCAGGCGCATGGCCCAACACTTGGTTCATTCTGGTCAAATGCCATACGCATGGTTACTATTCAGGCGCATGGGCCTGACTTAGGCACATGGGCACTTAGGCGGTTGAGCACTATTTAGGCGTATGGGGCTTCTGGGCGGTTGGGCATACTTAGGCAATTTGACCGTTGGGCGCATGGGCCACTTTTTAGGCGCATGGGCCACTTTTTAGGCGCATGGGCCACTTTTTAGGCGCATGGGTAACCAACTTGCACCTATTCAACATAATTCAGTCTCAATCCAACATATATCATGATCTAAGCTTAGTGATAACATTCTAAGCGTCATATTATGAACATATCTACAATTCAAACTCAAATTTATACCCACCCACATACACATTCGTACATATACATAGGGGTACAAAAACCCATTTTTATGAAAACATGTTTACATGCATTTCCAGCCCCAAATCAGTTAAAAACATGTTAAAAAGGGGTCCGAGAAACTCACCTTATGCAACTTTCGTGTACGACTTCTTCAAAACCTGAATGCAATGAGTTCAAAAGCCTAAAAACCCACCAAAAACACACAACCAAACATAAAAACACATGCAAGAACAACTTAAAAACACTAATTCTGACCTTAAATTCAGCCTTCTTCTTCTTCTTCTCTCTAGAAACTCAAATTTTGCTCTTTCTCTCTCTAAATACGAATAAAAGTTGGTGTGCAGACTAGAGGGGGCGGCCATGCCCACTTTTGTACCAACTTTTGATACTTTTTATCATTTTGACACTTTTAACCCCTCAACTTTGGGTTAAATTATATTTCATTCTTTTATTCACGTTTATTATTTCTTTCTCGTCTATAAAAATATTCGGGTGTTACAACAATTTGGTGTTTAATCCATTCAGATCTGAATTCTCATCAGATTTGTGTGCGAAAGTTGTTCTTCAAGTTCGAACTCAAATTCAATCCGAAAACCTAATTATTGTTGTTAATTGAGAGAAATGATGATTGAGGATTCATAATCGATCTATATACTACCTAATTAGAAGCGTTTAGATCAATTCATCAAGTTTTGAAGAAATTGATAAGATCAAGATGTTATGAAGATGATGAATTAGGTGTTTGAAGTGTAAAAAACAACTAAAATTTGCTTAAGTGTTTAGGCGCTTGAACACTGTTTAGGCGCATTAGCACTGTTTAGGCGTTTCAGTTTTGGATGTTTCACCACTGTTTAAGCGCTTGAAGACTATTTTGAACTACTGAATTCTAGATGTTTGAAGATTGTTTGGGCGTTTTACCCTAGGCGTTTGACAACTGTTTAGGCGTCTACCACCGTTCAGGTGGAACTGTTCAAGCACATCATCAGTTGGACATTTTAGAATTCAACTAAGGCATCCCCTTAGGTGTTCAAAGTTGGGTGTTTCATAAGCAGTAGGTGAATCAGAATTCAGACTTTTCATTCAACACTTAGAAATATTTTCAAAAAATAAAATCCAAAAATATTTGCATTTTATTGTTTTATTTCAAACATTAAAAACAACAAAAACAAATCATTTTCATTAATTCAAAATTTTGAAAAAATGGTTATGTTTGAAGATTCTGAGAATAGGGTTCCAAAGTTGAAGAACAAACCTGATTTCAAGAACTGGTCACTCAGATAAAAGCATCACCTAAACTCTATTGACCCTAACTTGTGAAAGTCAATAGAGAAAGGACCACACATCCCAGTTACTTCTAATGGTCCTGATAGAGGATTTGTGCACACCAAAGACTCTCAAGAACCTTATCATGAGGATGGTTTTATTGGTGAAAATTTAAAAAAGGTCAAGAATGATATTAAAGCTTACTCACTGATGTGTAAGGGTTAACATTTAGATGTCTTGACTAGATTGGAAAGTTATCAGACTGGTTATACCATGTACAAAGCATTAAAGATTATTTATGAAGATGGTATGGAGATTCACGATCTTAAAATGTAGAAGCTCAAGAGGCAACTAGAGTTATTTGAGCATCAATCTGGAGAAACAATCAACTAGATGATAAAAAAGTTTGTGCAACTTAATACTGAAATGTCAATAGCTGGCATTAAGAATGATCTCAAAGATCTAAATGATAGACTTCTCAATGCTCTTCCATCTTCATAGAAGCAAATAGTTGCACTGTTAAAGCATACTAAAAGGTTTCCAATGGATCTTGATCTTCTTATTGACTAAAATGAATCTGTTGAAATTGATGAGAGTTCTAGGAATAATGATAGATTTGTATCAACTTCTCAGTATAAGCATGTTGCTTCTCTTTTAATTAATGTGGAGAGTGCAATTCTGGCTAAATATGATGGTACTCCAGAAGATTAGGGTGGTTTGTTTGTTAGAGCTAGTTTCTTCACAAGTGCTCCTATCTACACAACTCAACCTCAGTCTCCTCCTAAAGCTCAAACTCCTAAATCTCAATCTGACACTCCATCTTCTAACTCTGTTAAACCTAGCAAAGTTTAAAGATGTCATTAATATGCTTTTAGAGGATGAAGAGTCAAAAACTGCTTTTACTTCTTTTATGGCAAGTTTTCAAGCTTATCAAGGAAGCCATTTAACTCAAGTTGATCTTTTGTTGCAGGATTTGTTTGAGATGGATCCTGATGATATGGAAGAGATGGATTTAAACAGGAAGATGGTGATGATTTATTATAGAACTCAGAAACACTTCTATGTGAACAGGAACTACAAGCCAAGTGCAAACAAGCTATTGGTTTTGACAAGTCCAAGTCAAGGTGTTTCAACTGCAATAGCAATGGTCATTTTTCAAGAGAATGTAAAGCTCCTAAGAATCAAGGAGGAAATGGTCAATATAGTTCTAGCAGTCAAAGATATCATCAACAATAGTCTTAGGAAACATTTAAGAAGCCTTATTAAAGTCTTCCCATGCCTGAACTAAAGGATGAGACAAAATCAACTGAAGAGCCAAAGAAAGCTCTTGTTGTGAGCATCAAAGATGGCTATGACTAGAGTGCATATGCTAAACAATTAACTTCTGATCTTACTTTTAGTTTAGCCCTTGTTGCTAAAACTCAGAATGAAGACTGGTCTAAAGATAATGATCCTAAGGCTGATGGCAATTCAGATAATGATAATAAAGACAATGATTGGAGTGAGAGATCTGTCCTAAAAGAAGACTCAAAAGAAATTGCTCTCAAGGCACAATCTGAATAACCAAATGTTGAACACTCATCATCTGATTCTGAGATATCAACTTCAAATTATATTGAAATTCCTATTGAATTCAGAGAAAAAAGATGCATAAAAGCATGTTTTGATCAAGTTGAGCATTACAGAACTTATTCATACAAAATCTACGATAAACTAAAACAAGAAATAGCAATGCAAAAAGATCATATCTCTTCAATCTCCATGGAACAAAACTTGAAAAGAACTTGAAATTGTTAAAAACCAACCTGAAGAGATGACTAAAATCTTGAACAAGAGAAAATAGCTCATGCTTGTTGGTCCATTGATAATCGAAAACAATGCTAATGATGATAAATGCCAACCAAATACAACTGCAACAGCAAAATAAACAATAATCTATCAAAGAGTTTAGAAATATAACCATATTACCCAAAGAAGAATCAAACAAACAAGGCTCAATAATAAGAAATGATGATTCCAGCCCAAATACACAATAAGAAGAGTAATGCAGAAGTATATTCTCAAATTAGGGTTGTGCAAAACTTTCCATAACAGATTACAAAGTTTCAGATATAGAGTTACCATAGTTTCGCTGATAGTTTCGCTGGGTTGAAAACTGTCCTGACCAATCCCTTAGATTCACCAGACTGCGAAACACAATTTCGTCGCGTGACCTAAGTCTGCTGACTTCCAGCAAAACTATAGTTTCGCTGGTAGTTTCGCTGGTAGTTTCGCTGGTAGTTTCGCTAGTAGTTTTGCCGAATCAATTAAAACTACTACTAAACTGAAACTAACTACTATTTCCCTTCAATAAAAAAACTAACATAAATCCTACTACAAATAAAGCAAAAAACAAACAAACTAACTAAGGTGAGTCCAACCTACACTTGATCTTCAATACTCTCCCTAGGTTGGACCTCACCGGCTTCATCTTAATTCTCCTCTTGAGCTCCAGCCTGGTCTCCCCCTTTACCTTCATCTTATTTGGCTTTCTCTATTTCTTGTTGCTCAGCTCCAGGCTCTTCCACTGCATCATCTGCATCTTTAGCAGTTTCTTTCTTAGTACGTGCACTGGCTTGAAGTAATTCCTTAGTCAAATCCTGCACATCCATTCTTGTCTCGTCAACTTGAATGACTTTATTTGTTAGCTCCCTGACTTCAGCTCTTACTCCCCTAGCTTTGTTAGCCACTCTCATAAATAGATTGGCTTTAGTCCTTGTTTTAGCTCCAACTCTTGCTTTAATTATGACTTTCACATATAATCTTAAGGTCTTCATCTCCAAACAAAAACACCTCCATAGGATCAAACGGTCTAATCTCTTGATCACCGTTAATCCTTATCACTGCTTCCCCAGTATTATTGTCATAAAACCATTTGACAAAATCTTTTAGCATTGGGGGAAGTGGATTGGGCACATGTACTCTGTTAACAGTCTTTGCAAACTTTAATTTCATCACGATCTTGCCTTTGCCTGTAGCCCAATCCAATTCCTTCTTGGACCTCTTTCTTTCAGGCTTCATGTAACTGAAGGCTTCAAAATTGTCATTTAGCCTCTTCTTAATCTCTTTCTCCAACAACATAGTCCTCTCACTAGCATCAGGGTCTATCAATGGGATCTCAGCCAACATCCTTCAAATGTAGTTCCACCTCTCGGCTGGATACATGTTCTCCTACAGATATGTGATCTTTCCACTGAAGTCATGTCTAATTGCCAAACAGTCAACAAATATCCTCATGTTCATTTGTGCCAGTCTTTTATTTTCTCCATGTCTTGGCATATTTGGAATAAGATCATCAATTAGCATCTGGATAAACCTTGGATATAGCAACCACTTGTCTTTCTTTAGGGCCATAATATTCTCAGTCATACAGTCAAAGATTAGTTTTCCAATATTGGCCTTTAGACCTCTGTAGAAGATGATCATTGCCCTAGCCCAATGAATATTTAGCCCGTCTGGTCCTCCCTTTCTATGATCCAGACACATGATAAAGACGTGCGCTATATATCTACATTCCTTTGAAAGAAGAGATTTCTTTATTTCCTTCTTGGAACCAAAAGGTGGCCCTTCAAACCCTATACTTCTGCATGCCTCCAGAACTTAGGCATCAGACAATACACTTCTGGCCTATAATCTTCTTCAAGGCGAAGTACCCGGGCAATAGTACCCTGGCAGTTATCAGTATGTCATGACCGTCAATCCTTGCAACTATCCGGGGTGGCATGGTTCCAACATCATGCTTAGCTGATCTCCAAAAGTCTTTCACGTGAAGGTCAAAGATGGTAGGCATATGTGAAATGGCATAAGATCTGGGAGATTGCCTCAACCATCTGATATAGTCTCTAAATCCTGCCGCTTTTGGATTCCCATCATCCAGAAGAGCCACAATGTTGAACTTATCATCAAACTTTAAATTAGCCATGTTAATCTGAAATGATAACACAAATAGGTTAGTGAAAAAGATATACACAATAAGAGACAAAACAATGATAATGAAAAGTAATATTTGGCTAGTTTCGCTGGCAGCGAAACTGTAATTTCGCTCAGCGAAATAGTTAGTTTCGCTATCAAGAAACCATAGATTCGCTGATGATAAAGCGTAGATTCGCTGAGTCTAATGTATTGGGTTATATGCATTACTTGTTTAAGAGTTTTGCTGCCAACTTATTTTCTAATTTAGCTTAAGAGAAACTATATTTCGCTATTAGTTTCGCTTTGGATTAAACTCAGGAAGTCATACCGGGTGAATCTATAGTTTCGCTGAATTTTTCCCAGTGAAACTGTCACTTGTGCTCGGACAGCTCAATGTTGCAGTTTCACTTGAAACTATGAACTTTTGTTCAGTTTCGCTGAAGTATCTCAGAGTTTCACTGAACGAACTGTAACTTTTCCACTTTAGCAAAACATGATCAGCTGAGAAATTAGCCGAAACAACACCGATTAAAGCTAAGAACAATGTCGCCTAACACACCTAAGCATAAACCAACGGTTTATTTCATCAAACAGGAAAGATGTAATATTTGACCGAGGTATTGTCGAGAGAAACTAGAGTTAGGGTAAATTCGTACTTATGAGACTCGGATCTCAAACTGTGCATTATATGCCACTTAATTTCGCTGGGAGCGAAACTATAGTTTCGCCACTGTATGTGAGTTGCTCACAGTTGAGCGTGACTGTTGGTGAAAGTATAGTTTCGCCCATTGTTTCGCCTTTTTTATGTTTATACAAACATCTATTAAAAATAATTTCCTCACCCTACAATTCCAACATAAAATGCAAACAAATAACTAAACGATTGTAATATGAACAAATAGAATAAAATAAAAGGAAATAAAGTAAAATAAAATATCAAAAAGGATATAGTTTGCATTCTTTTCTTGAAGTTTTTCTGAGAATCAAGTCTTGGTGAGATTGCTGATATGTTTGTCCCCTTAAACCCATGCCTTATTCTTTTCAACGAGTGACCTGCAACTGATCTTATCATGTTTTACTTTTAATTAGAGAAGCTCAAGTAACTTGGTTCCCACAGACATCCGACAAAGAACTTATCTCGTCATCAAGGTTTATTAAGTGTAATAATTGATTTTGCTTGAGTAGTTTATAATTGACACAGATGCATGCATATGATAGCATGATCTATTGATGAGACACAATAATAGACAGACTCTAAGATGATATCTCTAGGTCTATACTTACGTATAACAGAGGAGATGTACATCTTATTCCAAAACATAAGAGCTTCAGGTCAATGCTTCAGTATAGTAGAGAATATCAGCTTAGCATGTTGATGAGAGCTTTAGCTCAATGCTTTCGCATAGCAGAGAATATCATCACTCCAGGTCATTGCACACGCATAGCAGAGGAGATAAACATGTATTTTATTATACCTTACATACAATTTGGGCTAAGAGATGTTAGACCCAATCACAGACTAAGAACAAACTTAAGACAAAAATCATCCACTCTCAACCAAGTTTTGACAAGACTTGTATCGTTGTGCAGACCAAGATGTCATGAGAATAATTCTATTACTGAGTTCTTTGATAGTTAGTTTTAGCTACACAATCATTGTTTACTTCATTTTCAGGCTGAGCCTATCATGCATATCCCAACGCAAGCCGTTGACCTCTTTTTAACTTCTTTTTTTGGGGGTTCTTGAGAGAATGAAATTTAAAACACTTTAAAAGTATATTCTCCCCCTAAATTTCTATTTACCCTCTCGGGAATATAAATTTATTTTTGTTTTCCACATATAAAGTAAAAAAAATAAGAAGGAATATGTGTAACACCCAGATATTTTAAGAAGTTGTAAAAAGAAAGTATAAAAGTGGAAAATGCCATTTAACCCAAGTTATGGGGTTAAATGTGTCAAAAGTATAAAAATTAATAATTACTTTATACAAAAGCAACATGGCCGCCCATGACATGTTGATTTTCACCTTTTTGATTCGGATTTCAGAGAGAAAAGAGGAGAAGCTTCGAGTTCTTGAAGAAGAACAAGAAGAAACCAAATGTGAGGTAAGATTTGGTGTTTTATTTTGTTCTTGGCTGGATTTAGTCTCGGTTACATGCTTATATGTGTATGTGTGTTTGGGTTTGTGTGTTTTAGACGTATCTAGGTGTTTGAATTCTTTGGAAAGTTCAAGGTTTAGAGTTTGAGGCTAGAAAACAGTAAAGGTGAGTTCAAGACCCCATATTTCTACCCTTTTTATAAATTCTTGGGCCTGAAAATGTATGTAACTACTTTTACAAATGTTTTATAAGTAACCGTATGTATCCATGCATGTACGATGATGTGTATGAATGTTTTATGTTAGGTTCATGCTTAGAATGGTATGAGTAAGCTTAGATTAAGTTATTATGCTGTTTGGGACTAAAAATGTTAGAAACATACCAAACACGTTGGCCATGTGCCTAAATAAGGCCCATGCACCTAAACCTGCCTTAGAGAAGTTTCCAAGTAGAGTCATGCGCCCAAACAGGGCCCAACTGCCCAAACAGTGCCCCATAAGTCTAGAAAATGCCTTGGAATTTCTAACTAATAGTCCATGAGCCTAAACAGTAGACCTTGCATCTAAGACTTAGTCTCAGACGCCTAAGTATAATCCAAATGTCCAAATAGTGCCCATGCACCTGAAATGGTTTAGACGCCTAAGTGTCAAAACGCCCAAATAGTGCCCATGCGCCTAAATAGGCCTCATACGGCTGCATAGCGCTCATGCGCCTAGAAAACTTAGAACATTTTCTGAAATTTTGAGAAAAACAGAATCATTAAGGTTTGACCCAAAGTTGACTTAGGGATTTTAATTGTTATTATATTGCATTATTTTAAGTGGTTTTTAGGATCATAGTGATTATTGTTGTGTGACTTATGTGGTGTGTTTATGATCATGAAAGCAAATATTATCATTAACAAGTGAAAAAACAATGATAAAGAGAAGTGGAACCTAATTAAAATAATGAAAGTCTTGCAAGCATATAGGAGGTGCACGACCATGTTGTTGTTAGCTCAACTGTGATGCGGGTTAGCTACCCCAAAGGATGCACACAGGGTTAATCATTTGAGATTGACGGACCTTTGTAGCATACCCTAGGTGACTGGGTCAACCTCGTGTACAGTGATCATAGTCTTTTGATAGACCACAGGCCCAACACCAGTTTTTCACGCACATAGTTTAGGGTAATGCTCATTGGTCCACATAGACAGTGAAAGATAAAGTTAAAGAGTATGAAATGAACAAAGGCATATCGTAAAGAAAGAAAGCATTACTTTGTTGTATAGTTGATGCGTGCTCACGTACAAGAGTAAGGAATGTTTTTTTATAAAAGAGTATTTTCATATATATATACATTACACAAAGTATTTTAATACTTTCAAAACTAGAACTCACTCAGCAATATTGACTTTTATACATTTTCAGTTGGCAGTAATTATTGCTGAGGATGGCACGAGGGTGAAGCTACTCAGCGGAAAAAGACTGGCATCCATTCTTATGTTAAGATATTGTTGTTTTGTAATGCAATTGAACAACTTTTTTGTGACCTAAACCCCATTGTATTGCTTAACAACAGTATTTATTAATATTAGAGAATGGCTTTTAGTAACGTAATTCCACTGTTTATCTTATGAAATGTGTATTAGTGTGTATCTATGATGCAATGAATGACCAACTGTGAGTGCACGGGAACGGGGCCATATAAGTTGGTATCAGAGCCAAAATTTAAGTGAAATGGGTAAATATTTTCAAAAGAAAACTTAACTTAAACTGAGAATGGGACAAAAGGAAGGGATGCCAGTCCAAGTAGCTATGTGTCATCAGGTATTTTCTTTAATGTTAACTGGTATTATATGCGTATGTTATTTGATATGTTTGCCCTTAGTAGATTTAGATACTGATGTAGTCAGGATAGGAAATGCTTGGGGTATGAAGAGTAAAGTAAGTGGTTAATCACAACTGGCCACTGCATGTAATTAGGGACTTACTATACTTGACATAAACCGAGCTATTACCTTGAATGGCTGTGTTAGTGTTTAAATCTTATAGTGTGTTAGAGGATGGTTGGAAGTAGATCTTCTAAGGCTTCATGAGGTGGAGTACGTGGTGGATGTGGTGCTAAACCATGGGCCATAACAGGAAGGCCTAGGGTGGAGGAGGTGACTCATGAGGAGCCTGAGACCCCTCATCTGGAGGGTGGTGACGAGAGTGCTAACTTGAGAGCCTTCGAGAAGGAGGCCATGGTGGAGGAGGTTCATCAGGTCATGCAGATGATCTGCCGTCTGTAGTGATCGAGGTGATTAAGGCTGTTAGAGAAGGAGAGAGGAGGGATAGGAACAGGTCTTCGGGAGGGAAAGAGCAAACCGAGACTGAGACGGTTGTCCCTACTGATGAGGAAGAGGAGGAGAAGAGCCTGTGCCTGAGGCAGCATCAGGCTGTAACTATGGGGCATTTCAAAGATTCAAACCCCCTACCTTTGATGGTAATAGCACTACTGCTGCCGCCCACCGATGGGTGAGGGAGATGGAGGCTGTCCTTGAAATCAGCGAGTGCCGGGAGGACCAGAAGGTCAAGTTTGCTGCCCATTCATTTATGGACTCGGCTCTATGCTGGTGGGACAAAATCGTCCAAGCCGAGGGTAGCAAGGCGATTGGTAGAATGAGGTGGAGCGAGCTGAAGAAGTTGGTGATTGAGGAATTCTATCCTCATCAGGAGACGTACAAGGTGGAAAGGGAATTCCTGTAGCTAGAGGCGGAACCATGACACATCAACATTACACCACCAAGTTTAGCGAGATGGCATGGCTGGTGCCGGATCAGGTGACACCCCTGTCACGCAAGATTAAAAGATACATCCAGGGTTTGCCGGCGGATATCCACAGGCACATGATCGCCGCTGACCAGGTACGTTTTGGTCGGTAGTTGACTTGGCTGGACGGTTGTATGATGAGAGGGAGGTGATGGTGGCTGAGGTGAGTAAGAAGGGTGGTGGTGACTGGAACTAGAATGGGAAGCGGTTCGGACGGGGTGGTGCTCCGGTAAACAACAAGAAGGCTAGGGTGGATGATCGACGGGTGATTGCTGCAGGCTCAGGAGTGAAGTGATGCGGGAAGTGTGGAAAGGAGCACGCTGGTGAGTGCAGCCTGGGGCTTAATGTCTGTTTCAAGTGCGGGAAGTCCAGCCACATCTCTAGAGATTGCAAAGCAGCGAGGTGCTTCAACTGTGGTGAAGTAGGCCACATGAGCAGGGTATGCAAGTAGCCAAGGGCGGAGAGTTCCGGAGCAGGGAAGAAGACCGGGACTAAGGAGCATAAAGCAAGCGCCAGGGCATTCACGATGACCAGAGAGGAGCTAGGACGGACCCTGATGTTTTGTCGGGTACGTTTCTGGTATTTCAAACTCTTGCTTCTGTGTTGTTTGATTCTGGTGCTAGTAGGAGTTTTATTTCTGCTGCTTTTTGTGCTAAGTTGCCTGTTAGTAGTAGACGTATTAATGAGCCCTTCGATGTAGAAACTGCTATTGGTAAGTCCACTAGAGTTACTGATGTGATAAAGGATTGTGCCATAGAATTAGAGGGTCATAGGTTTGCTTCTACGTTACATGTGATGCCCCTAGGTGGATTTGATGCAGTACTAGGGTTGGATTGGTTAGCAACGTATAAAGCGAACATCGTGTGTCGTAAGAAGATGGTTAGACTGACAGCGCCTGATGGGAGTTCGGTGACAATATACGGTGATCGAATTACGACGATTCCGAAAGTGATTTTGATGGCGGTGGCGGGAAAGTGCATGAGGTGTGGATGTAGCGCTTATTTGGCCAGCGTGAAGGATGTGGACACGTCAACACTAGAATTATCCGATGTGCCGGTGGTGTGTGAGTTTCCCGATGTGTTTCCGGGGGACTTATCAGGTGTGCCATCGGATCATGAAATCAAATTTCAGATCGACTTGATACCTGCTGCTCAGCCCATAGCTAAGGCACCGTATCGGTTGGCTTCGACAGAGATGAAGGAATTGATGGAGCAACTGCAAGAGTTGCTTGATAAGGGTTTTATCAGACGGAGTATATCTCCTGGGGTGCTCAGGTCTGTTTGTAAAGAAGAAGGACAATAGCATGAGGATGTGTATTGACTACCGTGAATTGAACAAGTTGACGGTAAAGAATCGGTATCCGTTACCGACGATTGACGACTTGCTTGATCAGCTCCAAGGTGCCAGTTGGTTTTCGAGGATAGACGATTGATCTGGCTATCACCAATTGAAGGTGAAGGAGCAAGATATTTCTAAAACAGCTTTTCACACGCGTTATGGACACTACGAGTTTCTCGTTATGTCTTTTGGTTTAACCAACGCGCCAGCTGCTTTTATGGACATGTTGAATCGAGTGTGTCGGCCGATGTTGGATAAATCAGTGATTGTGTTTATCGATGATATCCTGATTTATTCAAAGAGCAAAGAAGAGCATGCCGGTCACATTCGGGAAGTGTTAGAGACATTGAGAAAGGAGAAGCTGTATGCTAAGTTCTCCAAGTGCGCCTTTTGGTTGCGAGAGGTGCAATTTCTGGGTCACGTGGTAAATGCTGAGGGAATCATAGTGGACCCAGCAAAGGTTGAGGCCGTAATGCAATGGAAGTCTCCAAAGACGCCATCCGGGATTCATAGCTTCTTAGGATTGGCGGGCTACTACAGGAGATTTATTAAAGACTTTTCCAAGATAGCCTCACCTTTAGCTAAATTGACTCTCAAGGATGTAAAGTTCGTGTGGGGTCGAGAACAGGAGGACTTTTGAGGGGTTAAAGGCGAGATTAACACAAGCTCCTGTCTTGACATTACCCAAAGGTAGTGAAGACTTAGTGGTATATTCGGATGCTTCTTATTCTGGGCTAGGTTGCGTGTTAATGCAACGCGGAAGGGTAATAGCCTATGCATCCCGACAACTGAAACCCACGAAGTCAACTATCCTACGCACGATCTAGAACTAGCTGTTGTGGTTTTTGCGTTAAAAATTTGGCGGCACTACTTATACGGGATGAAGTGCACCATCTTCACTGACCTCAAAAGCTTGAACTTCTTCTTCGAGCCAAAAGATTTGAATATGAGGAAGAGGCGATGGTTGGAGCTCATAAAAGATTATGATTGCGAGATCCATTACCATTCAGGCAAGGACAACACGGTGGCAGATGCCCTTAGCCGAAAGGAGAGACCCGAGCCGATTCGGGTGAAGGCTTATCAATTGATTATGACCTCTGATGTGATGATGTATGTCAAGGAGTTTCAAGATGAGGCGTTGAAAGAAGATCATCTTAACTCTGAAAGGATGAGAGGCCTAGCCGTAGAGTTGGGTGAAAATACTCTCGGTGTTAGAACCCGATGTGGGCGGATGTGGATTCCTTGTTACGGGGATCTACGTGGAAAGATCATGGACGAGGCTCATAAGACTCGATACTCCATTCATCTTGGTGCTACCAAGATGTATCATGACTTGGAGAAGGATTATTGGTGGCCGGGTATGAAGCATGACGTAGCCAAGTATGTGAGTAAATGACTTACTTGTTTGCAAGTGAAGGCGGAACACCAGAAGCCGTACGGGAAAATCCAACCTTTGGATATACCTGAGTGGAAGTGGGAACATATCACCATTGACTTTATTACGAAGGTACCACGTACCCCGAAAGGGTATAATGCTATATGGGTGATAGTTGATCGTTTAACAAAGAGTGCTCACTTCCTACCGATCCGAGAGACGTATTCTTTTGAGAGACTCGCGGATCTATTTATCAAAGAGATTGTAGCTCATCATGGTATGCCGACGCCTATTGTGTCTAATTGTGACACTATCTTTACATCCAAGTTTTGGAAGAAATTTCACGATGCAATGGGAACAAGGCTACACATCAGCACGGCTTATCATCCTCAAACGGACGGTAAGTCTGAGATGACGATGCGGACACTCGAGGACATGCTTTGAGCGTGCATGATTGATTTTCGAGGAAGTTGGGATGACCATTTGCCATTAGGAGAATTCTCGTACAACAATAGTTATCATGCCAGCATTGGCATGCCACCATACGAGATGCTATATAGTAGGAAATGTACGATACCCGTTTGTTGGGGTGACATTGGTCAGAAAAAATTGGGAAGTTTTGTGGTGATTGAAGCTATGACAGAAAAGCTAGAAAAGATTAAAGCCTTTATGAAGGCAGCTAAGGATAGATAGAAATCTTATGCTGATAAGAGACGCATACTGATTGAGTTCCAGGTGGGTGATAGAGTGATATTAAAAGTCTCACCTTGGAAAGTTATCATTCAGTTCAGAAAGCGGGGCAAGTTGAACCCGAGGTATATAGGACCTTTCCGAATCATTGCTCGAGTAGGAGAGCTGGCTTATAGGTTAGAACTCCCCGACGAGTTAAGTGGAATTCACCCGACATTCCACGTATCTCATCTGTGGAAGTGTTTAGCAAACGAAGATATGATTGTACCACTGGAAGATATCGAAGTGGATGAGCGACTCAGTTATATGGAGCAACCAGTGGTGATCATTGATCGTAAAGAGAGAAGGTTAAGGAATAAAGTGGTTCCTCTTGTGTGTGTACAGTGGAAGCACAAGAAGGGATCCGAGTCTACGTGGGAGACTGAAGAAGAGATGAGGCAGCATTACCCTCATCTATTTGAGGAATAACAGGTTTCGGGGACGAAACCTATATAAGGGGGGTGGACTTGTAACACCTGGATATTTTTAGTAGACAAAAATGAAAGAATAAACGCTAATAAAAGGAGGAAATGTAAGTTAACCTAAGTAGAGGGGTTAAAAGTGTCAAAATGACAAAATATCAAAAAGGTTGGTACAAAAGTGGGCATGGCCGCCCACTCTAGTCTGCGCACTTTTCCGATTTTGTTCTAGAGAGAGAGAGCAGAAAACTCTCGGAAGCTGTAGAAGAAGAAGGAGAATTCAAAGTTTTTGGTAAGAATTCTTGGTTTTGTGATGTTATAAATGGTCCTAGTCTTGGTCATATGCTTAAAGGTGTTATTGTATGTTCGGGTGGTGTTTATGTGTGAGTTTTAGGTGTTAAACAGGTATGGGAAAGCTCAAGAGAAGGGTTCAAACCCGAAAGCAGCTAAGGTGATTTCTAAAACCCCCTTTTTAACACGTTTTTAACAAACTTTGGGGCTAGAAAATGCATGTGAACTTTTTTTATAAAAATAGGTTTCTACCCGTATGTGTGTGTGTGAATATGTATGTGGGTGGGTGTAACTTTGGGATATACATGTGTGTATGTACATGTTATGATGCTTAGGATGCTAATACTAGGCTTAGATCATGATTTAAGATGAAATGGGAATGATTTATGTTGTTTATGTGAAAGTTAGTTGCTCATGCGCCTAAATAGTGGCCCATGCGTCCAACATCGAATTGCCTAAGTGTGCCCAAACGCTCAGAAACCCATACGTCTAAATAGTGTCCAACCGCCTAAGTGCCCATGCGCCTAAGTCAGGCCCATGCGCCTGAATAGTACCCAAACATCTGGAATATTGACCATATTGACTAAGTGTAGGCCCAAACTCCTGAATAGTGCCCATGCGCCTAAATAGGCCTATGCGTCTAAGTGAAAGATGACTAAGTATAAGTCCAGACGTCTGCATAGTGGCAAAACATCTGAACAGGGCAGAAACGCCCAAATAGTGCCCATGCTCCTAGACACTTAAAATACTTTCTGAAATTTCAGGAAAAACAGAAAGTCTAGGATTTTGACCAAGTTTGACTTATGGGCAATAATTACTCATTATAAGCATGACTATGGAATGCTTTAGGGTTATGAAATGAATGAATGATGTATGGTATGTATAACGTGTTATCTTTCAATGATGATTAAACGTATTTATATTATATTGTAAAGTACGTTATATATTATTTTAAAGTACGTTATATATTACTTTACGTAGTATGACAAACGAATGAAAGAACGTAAAGAATAACGTGATGAAAGGAAGGATAACAATGATGAAAAGTAAAATGTAATGAACGAAAGAATGGCTTGCAAGCAAAATGAAAGGAGGTGCACGACCATGTTGTCATTAGCTCAACTGTGATGCGGGTTAGCTACCCTAAAGGATGCACACAGGGTCAATCATTGTAATTGACAAGGACCTTTGGTATGCCCTAGGTGACTGGATTAGCTTCACGCATAATGTTTGTGGTTTAATTACCACAGGTCCAGTATTAGCTTCATGCACAATGTTGGGGGTACGACCAATTGGTTTAAATGAATGGGAGAGATGACTTGCCTTAGGTGACTGGATCAGCTTCGTGCACAATGTTCGTGGTTTAGTTACCACAGGTCCAGCATCAGTTTCGTGCACAATTTTCGGGGTATTTTTCATCGATCCATATGAATGTAAAACAATGATGTAACATACGAAAGAAAGAAAGAAAGTACACAAGTACGAAAGTAAAAGAATGATAATAAGTACATTACGAAAGAATGAGAATGAAAGTAAGAGAATGTTAACAAAAAGCATGAAATGAAAACATGCTATGAATATGATGGTGAACACTGAATGTTAATGAAAGTTAAAAGTAATATTCTCTATCTGTACGTATGATGCATGATCGCGTATGAAAGTAAAGAAAGTTATATCGAAAGTAAAGTATTTTATTTATAAAACTAGAACTCACTCAGCAACGCTGACTTTTATGTATTTTTAGTTGGTAGGTAAGAGATGCTGAGGATGGCACGGGGCAGCTACTTGGTATTTTTAGGATGGCATCATATTATAATATTTTGTACTAGTTAACTGTATTGTATTACGTTGCAAAAGTTGTCATTAAAATATATGAAATGGTTTTAATTAATTTCCGCTGCGATGTTTTAAATAAATGTATATTTTATGTGCGATGAATGACCATCTGTGAGGTGCCGGGAACAGGGCCTTACATTCTGATTCTTTCTTTCAGCGACACCATTTTCTTGTGGTGTCCTTGCAGCACTAGACTGTCTGAGAATGCCTTTGCTTTCACAGAATGAGTCAAAGATGTGACTTTTTAATTCGGTTCCATTGTCTCTTCTGATGGCCATAAACTTCCGTTTGATGATGGTTTCAATTGACAGGATCAGCTTCTGCAACTCCTCTGCGACGTCACCTTTATTTGTGAGAAATCTTACCCAAGAATATGTAGAAAAATCATCTATGACAACCAAACAATATGATTTCTTAGTGATAGATTTAACACTTATGGGACCAAATAAATCAGTATGTAATTAAATGGTATTTTCAAGCTTAAGCTTGTGTGGCTTTTCATGCTGCTTTCCTTTAGCACAAGCCATGCACTTTTCTACCGCTGAAAAATCTTTGAGTGGTAGCCCCCTGAAAAGATTGTTTTTAACCAACTTATTTATGATTTTAAAGTTAACATGTCCTAAACGTCTATGCCATAAAAAGGATTCGGATGATGAGGCCTTTAACAGAAGACATGTCACAGTTGAGGTAGATTCTGTTGATCCCATATCCAGTAGGTATGTATCATTCCTCCTTGGAGCTTGCATGATTATTAAATTCTCTGGAACAGTGAACTAGGGTTTCAGGAATAAGCATTCATAGGACATAAGCAATACTGGAATGTCTTTATCACATATTTGTGATACACTCAATAAGTTGAATGCTTGTTCTGGAACGTAGTTCACTTTCTCTAGAGTCAATGAACCATTTGAGACTTCTCCCTGACCAATCATCTTCCCACCCTTCTTATCTCCAGCAAATGCAATATATCCTTCATTTATTATTCTATAGTTAGTGAGAAGATCCTTCAACCCAGTCATATGCCTGGAACATCCGCTATCAAAATGTCATAAGCTATTGACAGCTTTTCTTGAATGATCCTGGCATTAGAACACACTGATCATTAGGCGCTGGAAATAGGAACCCAAGTTTTATGTAACTTGGGTTTTGAATCATAAGAATTTTTACAAAAGAAATTATTTACAAAGTGATTTAATCTACTTCCCAAACAATGATTATGTACATTTTTATCAACATATTTAGGACAATTTTTAATCACATGATCATCCTTCCCACATTTATTGCAATGGGTTTTCAAACCTTTCTTTTTGTAGTTAGGAACAAGATTGTAATCAAATGCAATATCTTCCTCAGAATCTGTCACATGTGAATCGGAATTGCTGCATTTTTCATATGATTCTTTTACATTTTCTTTTGAGACATTAATTTTGACAGATTCTATTTCATTTTCATTAATGATTTTAATTTCTGAGGAAGATATTCTTGTTTCTTTAGGTTTAGAAATCCAAATTGGAGTAAAAGATGAGATAGGTTGAGAGAGGAACTTATCAAAACAGTTCGAGTCGGTAAGTCTTCCTGAAGCTTCTCTTAAAAATTCATCATTTTAATTAACACAAGCATTGATAACATTTGGACATGAGCTAGAAACATCCGATGATGAATAAGATGGACTAGAACTAGAACTACAAGAGCCATTGTCTAAACCATACTACTAGGATGCAAAACTACTTAAGCAAGTGTCTTTCAAAGACTTTTTAGAATTACAAAAGCTATGACTAGAGCTACCCAGACCACTAATGTTACCGTAACCATAATCCTCTCGAATCTCCTTATGGTTGACTCCTTCTAAACCTGCATGCAAACTGTTAGTATCATTCTAAAACAAGTCATTTGTTTGATGAGGTGTAGGTATAGTTGAATAACAGTAAGTACTTAGAGGAGGATAAACATGAGTGGTTTTGTCAAATTCCAACACTGTCTTAAGTCTAACCCCCCTTTGCTTCTTGCAAAGATCCTCATGTTTCATCCTAGATATTTTCCATCTTTCAAGTTTGCTTTTCAATTTGCATGTTTCAAACTCAGCAAAAGCTACACGTTCAGTTAACGACTCTATTTTAACATTTCTTTCCAAAATATTTCTCTTTAAATGCTCATTTTCTTTCAAAGCCTTATTCAATTTGATGAAATATTTAGACACATTTATTTTAAGTTCCTTATTTATTTGTTTTAGCTCTTTTTAATTTTCTAATAATAACCTATTAGCTTTATAAACTCCAAATAATCTTATTTTACATGGAGAAGAATACATATCTTGAATTAACTCATAAGGAAGACCCATGACCACTTTCTCGGCAGCTAGGGCTTTTTAACACTGACAGACTTTCTGATTTTCACTTGCTTCTTCTTTCATTTCTTTATTTTCCTCCAACTTAATCTCCCTTTTCTCAACCTTGCTCTTACTTTCCACATTCTTCAGCTTCATTAATCTTTTGTTCTTTAACTTCCTTAATCTCCCTATCTTCATCATTACTTTGTTGCCTCACACTACCATCACAAGCTTCTTCCATAACCTCATCCTTAAATTCACTGAAAGGATCAAACTCTTCCACAAACTCCTCCTCTATCCTCACCACCTCAGCTATTGACGCATGATTGATCTCTTCCTTTGTTTCTGTAATCTCTACACTTCGGTTGAAGTTGGAAATCAAGGTTATTTCTTTCTTTTGCTTGGCTTTTTCCTTTTCAGTAATCGGGATAACCTTTGAAGTTCCACTCGTTCCTGGTTCAGTGATGATTGGAGATGGACATTCTCTTTTCAAATGCCCCAACTGTTTGCAATTGAAACATCTCAACTTTGACTTATTAAAACCAAGCTTAGAATTTTGGTTATGATTTCCAAAGTTCCTTCTTCCAGTACACTCCATAAATCTCCTTGCACGTAGTATGAGCATTGCCACTAGCCATTGAATATAAGTTTCCTCTAAATCATCAGGATCTACCTAATACATGTCCTCAACCATCATTCCCTTACCCTTGATCTCTCCAGCAACTAAGGCTACATAACTGTGAACAAACATTCTAAATAGTGCCATGGTATTAGAATGAATTTGAGTGGGGACAGATGTCTTTGAGCTTGAATCAATACTTGAAGATCTACCACTGGCCTTGTCTGACATACTAATTCCTGTAGATCCACCATAAGCTACACCATACATAGTCGAGTTTGCAGCGGATGAAATCAATACAGCATTCTGAGGATATATTGTGGTTGGCACTAAGGATTGATTATATTCCCTTCTTTTCAGATCAAAGTCAAAAGATTTCAGTTTGTTAATTACATCCATAAGCTTGTAATCAGCAAAGTTTCTCTCCTGCTTCAGCATCCTCACTTGTAAGCTCTTTTTAGGTGGGAGAGAGTCTAAGAACTTGGTGACCTACTCATGATTACCAAACTGCTCATCATACCTCTTTAGAGTTCTTGAGACTAAAAAATCGATTGTTAACATCAGTAAGGCTTTCATTCTTATGTCCGACAAATGAATTAAACTCCTTCTCAGCTTGGGCTTTCTTGTCCTTCTTTAGATCTTCTTTTCTATCATAGAATTCACATAAGGCCTCATATAGAGACTTTGCACTTTTGTGCTCAGCAAAACAATTGTATATGTCTTGTGATAAGCATAAGGTCAAGGCCCCGAAAGCTTTCTAATCACGATCAATGTATCTCTTTCAGAGAAGGTTGAGGGGTCAGTGTTCACCTTGGTATGTTCACCGACAGTCACCGTTGGAGTGTGAGGACCTTTCATTATAGATTCCCATTTATTATGATCTGCATAAAAGAAAAAGGCCTTCAAGCATCACTTCTAATTCTTAAAATTGTCTATGTTTATAAGCCTCGGTGGCCTATTTGGTGCAACACTCTCCAAATCAAAGATGGTAATATTGGTTGATGTCATTTTCAAAGCAAGAAATAGATTCGCTGAACTTTGATAGATTCGCTGGTAAATTCGCCCGTAGTTTCGCCCGTAGTTTCGCTTGGTGAATGGGCAGCAGTTTTGCTAGAGAAATGCTATAAAGTTTCTAGTTTTGCTCACTGATTCACTAATACTTGTAGAACTTTCATTCTAGGACAATTTCACCAGCACTTTCGCTTGGTAGCTTGGTCAAGTAAGGTGAACTTTTGTTCAAACTATGTATATTCACAGGAATCCACTAAAAATTCAGTAAGTCACAGAGAGGGTAGTTTCGCTGGAAGCAGAACTAGTTTCGCTACAAGCAGAATTAATTTTTGCTGGAAGCAGAAACGATCCTGTTCGAATTATAAATCAATCTGAAATCACCTAAATCACTATGAATTGGTGATTGGATGATTGGGATAGCTTCCTATGCTCAAACACAGTATTTTTGAAAAGATTTTCAATCCAAAAACACACTCTAATGATCTGAAATGAATGAAAAAGTGATTTTAAAAAAACTTTTAAAACCCAACCAATGAACAAATCAAGAGCACTAAGGCTCTGATACCATATTGTTATTCCATTGATGATCGAAAACAGTGCTAATGATGATAAATGACAACCAAATACCACTAAAACAACAATCTAAACAATAATCTATCAAAGAGTTTCAAAATAGAACCATATTACCGAAAGAAGAATCAAACAAACAAGGCTCAATAATAAGAAATGATGATTCTAGCCCAAATACACAATAAGAACAGTAATGCAGAAGTATATTCTTAAATTAGGGTTGTGTAAAACTTTCCACAGCAGATTACAAAGTTTCATATATATAGTTACCATAGTTTCGCTGGTAGCGAAATTGTCCTGACCAAAGCCTTAGATTTACCCGGCCAGTTTTGCCGGGTGACCTAAGTCAGCTGACTTCTAGTGAAACTATAGTTTCGCTGGGTCAGTTGAAACTACTACTAGACTAAAACTAACTACTATTTATATTCAATAAACAAACTAACATAAATCATATTACAAATAAAGTATAAAAAGGATTTAAAAAAAAGAATGTGCATTCTAATGCAGAAACTGAAGAAGAAAAGATAAATGTTGAGATATTTTTGGAACAAGACTTAGAAAGATTAAAAATGGTCATCCAATTTAAATTAAATCTTATAAACCATGACAAAAAATTAAGAAGGTGTTTGTTCCCAAAGGATCTCATGAAGCTGTTATCAAAAAATGTGAGTCTGAAAATTGAGTTAACAAAGGTGTTAAATCAAATGACAAACAAAATCTAAAGAAGAAAGAGAAGGCAAAAGAAGATGTCATTACATCTGATGATTCATGTTCTTCTCAAAATGCTAATGAATCCCAAAGCAACACACCATCATCAAAATCAAGTAATTAAAGAAGGATAACGAAAAGTTCCAAAACTAAAACCTCTCAAATTCAAAATCAAATAAATCAAAATAAACCAGTGAAGTTTGTGTCTGCTAGTACTTTTGAGATGAACACAATTCCTGAAATAACATCAAACCCTAAGATCAAATCTAACTCTGATCTGAAAACAGATTCAGGTACTAAGTCTTCCACTGTCGATAAAAGATTTGTATCTATGGAGTCAAAGAATAGTGTAAATGATCAAAAACCAAAACCTAAATTTCAGAAGAATAACTCACAAATCAAAGACAACAGTTTAACCTTACTATTCCTAAATCAAATCAAGGATCAAATATGGCTTCCACATCAAAGGTTAACAAACAGTTGTTTAAATTTCATGAAAAGTATTGTGATATATGTGATATGTACAATCATAATACTATTGCTTGTTACTTTAACAGGTACTGTCACATATATGATATGAACAATCACTCAACAGTTGATTGTTATTTTAACAAGTACTATGCTTTATGTGATCAAAGAAATCATAATACCGAGGATTGTTACTTCAGAAGGAACTTGCCAAGGAAAAGTTATGTTAACCCATAATTTCAAGGAAATCAAAATCATAATTTTCAAAGGTTAACAAAACAACCATCCTTAGGCTTGAGATCTCTCAAAAGAATCAATTCTGATTATGATGAGTCTTATGTTGTGAAATCAAAACAGTATAGACATGGCAATTTCATTCCATGATATGTGAGAATGAACAATGAAAGGTTAAACAAGCAAAATTTTTCTAAAAATGCTTCAACTTATCTTGGATGATGATCTTGAAAAACATTACAATGCTTTGAAGATTAAGCAAAACAAAGATAATCAGAAAATTGTCAAATATGGAATTGAGCAAATAAAATCTAAAAAGAAGCCTGATTTTAATAAGCTTTATTTTTAGTAGTTTACTATTGTTGATAAGTTTGGCAAGCCCAAGACCATCTCGACTTGGGTTGATAACTCATCTTAAATTTCTTTGATATGCAAGTACACCTAAGAAGACCTATTAATACATGGTATGTTGATAGTGGGTATAGCTGGCATATGACAGGCAATCGTGCCTTACTACAAGATTTCAAGATGACAGATGGTACTCATGTTGCATTTAGAGGTGATACGGGTGGTAAGATCACAGGAGAAGGAACAGTGTCAAATGGGATTACCAGCTTTGATAAAGTCAACTTTTGTGCTCAGTTGAACTTTAATCTTTTAAGTGTTTCCTAAATTTATGATAAATCTTACTCAACTTTATTTGATGACTCTTATTGTTATATCTTGAAGCCAGTTTCCAGATTAGCAAGGAATGGGTAGCTGTTAAAGCCGTTCGTGATCGGGATATATACATGTTAGATATGTCTCAAGTTGATCCTTCTATAGAAACAACTTGTCTTATTTCTCAAGCATCAAATAATGAAAGTCAGTTATGGCATAGACGTCTCAGGCATTCAAATTTCAAGAACATGAACAAACTTGTTATAGGAAATCATGTAGTAGGCGTTCCTACAAAATAATTTGCTACCACTGATCATTGCACAGCTTGCCTGAAAGGAAACCAAACTAGAGCGTCTTATAAGCCCAAGCTGATAAACTCAAATTCCAAGCCTCTTTAAATATTGCATATGGATTTATTCGGTCCAACAATTATGTAGAGTATTGGAAAGAAATCTTATTGTTTAGTTATCATTGAATGACTTTACAAGATTTACTTAGGTTTCCTTTTTGCATGCTAAATCTAAAACAACTAAATTATTAAAAGAGTTTATCATTAAAGTTGAAAATCAATTAGAACAAAAAGTGATAATCATTAGAAGTGACATGGAACTGAATTTAAAAATTCCAATATTGACATGTTTTGTGCAGGAAAAGGATTTGCTCGTCAGTTTTGTGCTCCTCGTACTCCACAACTAAATGGAGTTGCTGAAAGGAAAAACAGAACATTGATCGAGGCTGCACATTCCATATTAGCAGATGCAAAGATTCCAATCACTTTTTGGGATGAAGCCATATCCACGTATGTTTTGTGTAGAATCGTACATTACTTGTGGAAGATAAATAGAAAACTCCATATGAGTTAATATTTGGCAGGGAACCTAATATAGATTTTGTTAGATCTTTAGGTTGTCCTGTATTGATTTTAAATTCAAGTGATTAGCTTGGAAAGTTTGATTCAAAATCTGATGAAGGATTTTTCATTGGATATTCATCGGCTTTAAAAGCCTTTAGAGTTTATAACTCTCGGACAAATGTTATCGTTGAAACTTTTAATGTTAAATTTCTTGAAAACTCATTTTCATCAGTTTTAATTGGTCCCGCTTGGTTATTTGATTTAGATTCATTGTCAAAATCTTTTAATTCTAACTTGTTTGAATTTTCAGGTGAAAAGAAGAAGCAAGTAGGAGATCTTGGATCTTTCAATGATGATTCTGATTCTGATGATATGGATGATTCAAGCCCAGATTACCCTTTATTTTCATTTGTCAAAGATTCTATATTTTGTTCTAAATCACATGATCAATCACAATCTCAACAAGCACAAGAACCTCCCATTTCTGAAAATTCAAATGTTTTACAACCTATTCCTAATAATGGTCCTGAAATTATTCACCCTGAGTCTAGAATTACATCAATTTCTTATGATGTAGTTGTTAATGATCGCCTTGATTATTTTATCAACTCACCGACTCAAGTGCCTAATTTCACTCTACATTCTTTAAAACATTTGCGGCAGCTATCTGACTTGAACCAGACTAATCAGGATGTTCATGTTCAAGAAGATGGGATTCCAACGTCTTGTATTCACAAGAATCATCCTACATCTCAGATTATAGGTCCTTTGAATAAGAGAATAACAAGGAATTATTCAAAAAAAGCAAATATGTGCTTATACTCATGCTTTCTATCTTAAATTGTTCCTAAAAACATCACTGAAGCTTTACAGGACAATAGTTGGATTAAGGCTATGCAAGAAGAGTTATTACAATTCCATAAATAGGAAGTGTTGAAGCTTGTGGATTTACCTGAAGGAGAAAATGCCATCGGCACCAAGTAGTTGTTTAGAAACAAATTAGATGATAGAGGTATTGTTGTTCGAAACAAAGCGAGACTCATTGCACAAGGTTACACCCAAGAAGAAGGAATTGATTATGATGAAGTATTTGCTCAAATTGCAAGACTTGAAGCAATTCGTGTCATCCTAACCTATGCTTTATAAATGAAATTTAGGTGTACCAGATGGATGTAAAAGGTTTTTTCCTGTATGGACCAAAAACTGAGGATGTATATGTCAAGCGACCTCTAAGTTTTGAAGATTCAGAATATCCTCATCGAGTGTACAAGTTAGTAAAGCATTGTATATTATTCATCAAGCTCCTAGAATTTGGTATGATACATTGTCACAACATTTGATTCAGGATGGATACACCAGAGGGAAAATTGATCTAAGTTCATTTATAATGAAAGATGCTGATGATCTCTTATGTGTTTAAGTGTATGTTGATGATATCATATTTGGTTCTATAAGTCCAAAATTATGAAATGAATTTGAAGAAATCATGAACTCTCTTTTCCTAATGAGTTCTATAGGAGAAATTAATTTCTTCCTTGGTTTGCAAGTGAAACAATCTGCAGATGGAATTTTTATTAATCAGGAGAAATTCATTGAAAAACTCTTGAAAAAGTTTAAACTGCAAGATTGTCAATCTATCAGAACTCCAACTAACGTCAATACTAAGATTGAACCTGATCCGAAAGGAAAAACTATTGACTAAACTTTATACAGATCTATGATTGGTTCCTTGATATATCTTACTGGATCTAGACCTGATAATGTATATTTTTTGTGTTTGTGCCAGGTATTAGTCAGACCCAAAGGATCTCAACTTATTGCTATCAAACGTATATTCAGATAACTCAAAGGAAAACCGGCTGTAGGGTTATGGTATCCTTATGAAGGAAACTTCGAGTTACAAGGATATACAGATAGTGATTATGGGGGATGTTGTCAAGATCATTTATTTTATAATGGGTGGTTGTTAGTTTTTAGGTGCCCGATTAGTCTCAAGGCAATGTAATAAACAAACAAATGTATCCATTTAAACTGGAGAAGCTGAGTACATACTGCATCATTAGGATGTTCTCAAATCCTTTGGTTACAAAACCAATTACTGGATTACAGGCTCAATTTTCATAAAACTCCTATTTCCATTGATAACACAACTGCTATGTTTATAACAGCTAATCCTGTCCAACATTCCAAAACAAAAAATATCTAAATTCAATATCGTTTTTTAGAGATAATTCTGAAAAAGGTCTACTCATTTTGGTTCAAATATCAACTGAAAAACAATTGGCTGATCTATTGACAAAAGCCATCTTACCGGGTAGGTTTGAGTATTTAATTACCTGATTGAGTTTCTTTCAGTATTTGAATCATAAAATTGAAGAGAACCCACTCCCATATATAAACAATAAAATTTCAAGAGAAACTATCATAATTGACTGCCTGTAAGGCCCCGTTCCCAGAACGCTTAAAGTTGGACATTCATCACACATACTATTTAAAACACATTAAGATTCACTTGAATAATAAAAACATTGCAAAGGAATAATTTAACAAAAATCATTTCATACATTAATAATCATTTTTGCCAACTAATACATCATTATTGGGGTTACAAAAGAACATTGAATTGTATTACAAGACAAAAATATTATTTCTACATAAGATGGGTGCCGGTCTCTATTTGCCAAGTAGCTTCACCCACGTGCCATCTTTAGCAACAAATTAACTGCCAACTGAAAATGCATAAAAGTCAGCGTAGCTGAGTGAGTTCTAGTTTTTATACGTAAAATACTTTTCATTCATTTATACATTATCTTTATTTTCATGCATGGTCATTCATCGTACATACATCAAGGTAATATTATTATTATCTTCCATTACTGTTAGGACTGAGTACGGACGGAGTACTCACTGATTCAACGTGAAACCAGATCAAATGGTGCGGAATCCTATTTGATTGGCGATCCAATCAGGGAGAACGTTAATCTGATCAAAACTAACGATGAGAATACGTTAAGAATTGATTAGAATCGATCAGAAACGTTCTATGAAGTTGGAAGGGACTCTCTGGATGAACAGGAATGCCTAGGGTTGATAATTCTCGAAGGGTTACATTTTTCCACGAATTAAGTGGTATTTATAGGTTACAGCTCTCATTCGTACGACTGAGCCATGCGTATGGCTCAGTCGTGCGACTGAGTCGTATGATTGATTCATTCGTATGACTGAGTCAGTCTTATGACTCAATCGTGCAATTGACTCAATCACCTTGTTCATTCGTGCGACTAGCCCATTCGCATGGTCCAGTCGTGCGACTGAATCATAAGACTTAGTTAAACATATTCCTGAACCTTTAATGATACAGAACTATGTCTAATAACTGTAAACATGTTCATATAAGCGTGTAACAATAAATCATATTAATAGATATAACATTCAACAACCAATAAACATTCAAAGAAGAGTTTTCATTTCATATATCAAACATTACATAACTATTACAAAATGAAAGTCAATTACATTTGAGCTCACTAGAGCTAGAACTAGCAACATGTGTACCAACAAACTCTCCCTTGGACCTAGTTCTATCTAATCTTTGACTTCCCTTTTAAACTCTTCAAACCTCTTAGCTCGTTCTTCTTTAGAAACACCAGCATTGATATTAAGTGCGAAGCATAGACGTATAACATGCTGAAACTGAAGTGCTTGCACGATATCCTGTGTATCAAAAAAATGGCCACTTGTACAATATGTATACATCAGAAGCGGACAAGTTTGTTAGCCACATAAGGTCAAATACCCTTATCGTCTCTACCTTCCCTTCCCTATCCAAAACTATGACGACCTCTCCATTGCACCAGTCATAATACCGCCATTTGAAATGGGGTGCAAAATCTTATGGCATCCCCCTCAATAGAATACGCGACATTATGCGCGGAGGGTGCCATTTCAGGACAATCTTTGGTCTTCCAGTAATAGGGTTTACCTCAGATCTTCTGATGTACCTTGTAGCTTGTTGAGGTTTGAAGTTCATACATCTGGTAAGATACTCACATTTCAGCGCAGCCTCAAACCAGCCTGACATTTTCTTCGTGTCAGCATGCAACAGCTTCAGTCGTGCCAGCTGGTTGAGCTCAAAACCAGGGAGAGTCTTTAGATCATGTGGGAATCTAATGTACTTGACTCCCTTCTCCCTCTTTACTGCATAAACGTTGAGATCCTCAAAATGAGCCATGATATAATCTTCCCTGACACCCTCTGATGCTTCTTTACTTTGTAGATCTTGGTGTAGGTACTTTGCTTAGCTGCAGCGTGCTAGGCTCTGATCTCTGAGAAACATGCAGCCCATTCATCCTTTCTGATATCTACATCGGCATCCGAGGCTGGGGCTTGGCTTGTAGATGCTTCTTCTTCCTTTTCCTTTTGACTCAGCTTCTCCAGAGTATCGCTGCCGAGAGTACTACCCAGATCGGGAAACACATTTCCCTCTCGGTCAGTATACTCAAGATAATGCTGAGCCGTGACATCCTCTATCTCAATCTCGTCTATATCGTTCACCTCCTCATCACTATCCACATCGAAGGTAGGAGCATCCTTCACTATCTCGTCTGGATTCAGCTGGAACATTTCAGCAAGTTGCTTATCAGTAAGTTCGTGAATTATTTCTCCTTCTTCAGGAGTATAACTCACGGACCTCCTGATAATCCCTCGCAGATCAAGTATCATAGTCAGTTGAGACTTGATCTGCTGTAAGGAAGCAACATCGTACTCATCTTGCTGAAATGCTGGATCAGCTTGATTTAAACATGTACCACAACAATAGTTAGTATGTATTCAAGATAATCAAACACTGAATAATAAATATATACATTAATTTCAGAACATCAAAAGGTGATTTCAAGTACAAAAGCTAAACAAAGTAAAACATCTAATCTTTACTTTTGTCTTGAATCCTCTCTGCTTCTTCAGCTGATGGTAAGGTAGGCGGGGTAGACGATGAGGCTCCTTGGTCTTGTTTCTTCTTTGTCCTTTGCTCTTGACCTGGAGCAGAGGCATATGCAGCTGCATCTCCTTAATCATCATCATCGTCATCCTCCTTACCTCTTGCCTCACCGTCACCCTCCTCATCATCATCATCACTGTCATCCTCTTCATCATCACCCTCATCATCATCACCATCGTCATCTCCATCCCCGATCTTCAGAGGCTCATCTTGTGATCCTTTAAACTTGAGCATGATCTTCTTGTTAGCAGCCTCCCACTCCTCCAATCTCTTTACCGATTCCTTTTTATGCTCGTGGAGTTGGGTGATCTGCTCAGCCTGCTGAGATATCTGCTGAGCTTGAGAAGCATTTAGCTCCTCCAGTTGACGTAGGTTAGCAGATTTCTCCACATCGGCTGCTAACAACTTCAGCACCATCCTGTTGAGTGTTGCAAGCTGTTCCTCCACTCCAATAGGAGGGAGGGATGATCCGGTAGGGAATGTGGAAAGGCCAGCTTGGTGGCTGGCGGTGGTAGTAGTAGCTGAGGTGAATATGGGTGGTGGAGTATGAATGGGTGGAGTGGTATGATGGGTGGCTGTGGTAGGTGGTGTAGTACTAGTAGGTGGTGTAGTGGTGGTAGGTGGTGTAGCGGTGGTAGGTGGTGTAGTTGTGGTGGTAGTAATCAGTGTGATCCTTCGTCTTTTTGGCTTCAGCCCATGTGGTTGAGCCATCCTCTTCCTCCGAGTCCCCTTGGACCCATAGGCTTCCCCTTGCCTGCTGGGCTGGTCTGGGGTGTATGATGGATCTGTAGTAGTCTCCCCAGACCCGCTCGGACGTCCACCAACCATCCTGATCCCCTCTCGGTGGCAACCACCCAGCTGCCCACCGTCCTAGTCAGTGGTTCCTCATCAAACTCTTCCCCCTCATCAGACTGGAAGTGCTGATGGGAACCAGTTGTCTCTAGATCACCGTGTGGAGATGGTGGAGATGTAACATTAGTAGTAGTGGTCTGAGTGTGAGAAGGACATGTATCTCCACCATCACTATTATCATCATCGTCTGAGTCATCATTAGGGATAGCTATCGGCTCTGAGTCTGAATCACTATCGTCGTGGCACCACTTCCTCTTCGTTGGCACCACATAGTCTTCCCGGGCCAGATGCCCAAATAATCTCCTCACTGGGGCTTCACTTGCTTCCCCCAGTATACCCTCATCCATCCTAGAGTAGTGTTATCCATGACCTCCAGGACCACAGCATCCTCTTTCTCCTTCGGCAGCGAGGGGAGCTTCTGATCTATGATCATCTGTATAAACCGTGGATACATACAGAAGCTTTCCTTTCCCTTCGCCTTGATGTTCTCCACCAGATAGGTGAAGATCATCCTAGAGAAGCTGAATGGATGATTAAGCACCAGTGTAGCATATGCGTTCTGCATCTGGTCTGAGAGCTCATCGAATCCACCCTTCCTTGATACGATGCATCTCAGAAGTACATGGGCTAAGTATTTGAACTGGGGGCATAAGTTGCTCTTGTTGAGCATACTTGCGTTAATGTCCCTAGAATACTTAGCCCTCATAAAGCATCCTCGAACAGTGAGGGAATGTAATTGGGTGGACAATCAGAATCATCCCCTAACTCCAGAACCGTCCTGATATCCTCCTCAGTAATCTGGATGGCCTCCCCGAATATAGAACTCCTGATAGTATGGGGCTCACTGGACCTATCTACAGTAGCGCCTTCCCAAAACACCTGCTATATGGATCTGTAAGGTGTGCATGGCATAGAGATCGCTCGGAAAATCCTCGAGCGTCGTAAGAATATGATGATGCCAGCAAACTCCGCATCGTTGCGGGAAGAGAGATCGAGATAAGCACATATGTTGTGCTTAGTGCTTATCGGCCACCGACTAGCCATCTGTGACACAAAGTAGATAAATATTAGTATGTGTCAAAGAATACCATACTTGTTTCATGAACTTAAAAATTTTGTTCAGTCGTACGAATTAGCTGAGCGACTGAGTTCTAGTCGTGCGACTGAACAGTGCGACGGAGATCTAGTCGTGTGATTGAGCTCATACGTACGACTGAGTCATGCGACTGGACTTAGTCGTATGTTCTCACATGCATTTACCTCAGTCGTGCGATTGAGCTCAGACGCATGGTTCAGTCATGCGATTGAACCATTCGTCCGTCTCAGTCGTGCGACTAAGCCATTCATCTCGCTCAGTCGTGCGATTGAAGTTCATCAGTGTGTCCAATCGCATGTCCGACAGTTTGTTCATTCAAATTTGATTTTTGAGCAATACTTGATGTTAAAAGTTCAAGATTGGCTCATTTGGTTCGCATATGACAGATTAAAACTCTAATAACTTTAATTTGTTCAAAAAGCTTAGTTTTAGTGGTTTATTTGTCATCTTTGGTTCGTTTTACATTAGGTCATTTTTTCGATCCTTTTGATGTTTTAGTAACCGATTAATCGTTCACATATTGTCCCTCAGTACCTATAGAGTCGTAACAAACACTCAGAGAGAGTCAAGAACAGGTCTAAGAAAATCAATCGAAATTTCGGCAGTATGTGTGTGTATCGTACGTCTGAGGGGCGATTTGGGAGAATGAAGCGACTAAGATAGACTCCCCCTCTATTTATACTAGGGCAACCTTCAGTCGTGTGACTGAACCTAGTCGCATGATTGATTCGTGCGACTGGGCTTCAGTCATACGACTCGCCCATTCGGTCATCTCCAATCGTACGATTGAGGTTCATTCGTGCGACTTTCACAGTCAGTCACCTCCAATCGTACGATTAGGCTCATTCGTATAGTCCATTCGTACGACTGGTCCATACTCATGGTCCAGTCATGCGAATGGGTTCATTCGTATGGTCCAATCGTACGACTGGTACATATTCATGGTCCAGTCGTGCGAATGGGTCATACTTGTGAAATTTTGCCTTTTTGACCCTTTGACACTTAGCCCCTTGTAGCAATATATAAAACATTTTGATCATTTGATCATCTCAAACATGACCAATTTAAGATTAAAACCTTTTGAGCACCTCAGATGTGATCCATTTATCCACCTGATCATCTCAGACATGATCCATTTATCCACCTGATCATCTCAGACATGATCCATTTATCCACCTGATCATCTCAGACATGATCCATTTTGTCACACCCCCCGCTGATAGCGGAAACACGGGGAATGCAAGCTAGACGGGATCGTCATAACACATGGTATACGATAGAGTAGCAATATAAATATGATGACAAGCGTGTCATGACGACACCCGAACACAAATGGAGACTTGTGTCGTGTATAGTCAATGTTCACGACAGCATAGCCATAAGCACAACATCAATGATCACATAAGCATTAAGGATAACTTGTAATGTAAATACCCACAACTCAGGAACAAGTATTTAAAAGATCATGTTTAAGTGATACACGATTAATGTTTACAAATATGCATCCTAGGGTCTCTTCTAAAAGGCAGCACTCCTAGATCTTCAATTACCTTGATCACCTGAAAAGAGATGCTCAAAACGGTCAAAATAATTGTTGGTGAGCTTCGCAGGTTTTAAGTAATAAAAGATATTAAGATGAAACCAGTAAGTTTAATAAAAGCTACCGCAACTATACTTATGTATAGGCGGTTTTACCAGTTATAAATAGCTACAACCAAACCTATTGTTCGGTTCCTCACGGGAATTGATGGCTGTAAAGAAAGTATTCTCAAGGCATAAATACTTTAATAAGACGTAGCAAGATCCACACAGCGCATACGTATAGTATATAACCAAACCAGTCCTTAGGTCCTATTACCGGGATTAATGGTTATATAAAAGGTTTTCCATAGTATAATGAGTTTAACATGACGTAGCAAGATCCACACAGCGCATACGTATAGGTTACAGCCAAACCAATCTTTAGGTCCCAACTACTGGGATTAATGGTTGTAATGGATGACTGGCTTAGAAGAACCACACAGAAGAACCACACAGAAGAACCACACAGAAGAGCCACACAGCCGAGAGCATCCAAGGTCAATAGCATTTACAAGTAGCATCAAATAACACATAACATCAAGTAGTAGCACATAGTAATGTGTTACCACTAAGCAACATACATAGTGGTAACATAGCACATAGTTCAAGTTCATATAGCAGCAATCAAAAGTAAGCAAGATAAGGTACTCATAGTAGTAGCAGCCAACTTCCACTAGGGAAGGTGCCTGAAATCAAGTTAAGTAGGTGAGCATTCTTTTCCCCTAAGTTGAAAATATTTTAAAAGGTTTTACAAGAGTAAAAAGGGGCCACGAAACTCATTGAATAGATGGTAAGCACGTATGATGAATATTCCCAATGGTAGTATGCTATGAACGGTCAAATAACTATTGACAGTTACTGACAGGCATTAATAATGAGCATAAAGCATAAGATTATGTTCAATATATGCGGGCAGTTTCGGTTCGGTCGTGGGTAGCACACACACAAGCAGGCATCACATATCAAGCTAGGTTGTCTTAAATAGTAATAGTATGCGTCTGTTGATAGCGTTGACTTTAATCTTTGTGGTCAAGCTATGACACTTTATTGATGTTACTTCATCATCATGAGATCTCCGCAGAGGGGATCCATACACACACACATCATCAGTCACACAACAGGACCGGACGCACGACTCAACCCTCCTTTCGCACGAATGGACCTTCAGTCGTACGAATCAGCTTCATTCGTACGATTGAACCTTCATTCATGCGACTAAGCATTCAGTCGTACCATGCAAGACCCAATCACACGACTCAACCTCCATACACACGATTGAATCTTCATTCGCACGAATCAGCTTCATTCGTACGATTGAACATTCATTCGTGCGACTGGCCTTTCAGTCGTACGGACTGACGCACAATCACACACAATCTCATTCGCACTGACTCAATCGCACGCACATTCACTTGCATGGACTCATTCGCACACATATTCAATCGCACACACCCAGTCACATGACTCAGTCGCACGACTCACCCTAGTCGCACCACTCAGTCACACGATACACCCATACGCATGACTCAGTCGTACGATTCGCCCAATCGCACGGCTCAGTCGCGTGAACAGACCCCAGTCGCGATGAACAGCTGATTCGCGACTGTCGAGTGTAGAGCAGTCTCCAGCTACTCCGTGCACTCGTTTTATACCCCAAAAACTTCCAGAATACCTAATCTACAATGTCTAAACAAGAAGCACACTCAGAAACGCAACATGCAAGCCTACACGACCTCATGTGCTCGGATGAACCCGAGCACCCAAAACCCTAGAAAACACAGAAGTGAAATCGAGCAAGAAACGGGTCAAACAAAGTTATCTACCTGCTAGAAGTGAGTATTTGCAAAGATAACCTAGATTTGACGGTGAAAACGCGAGAAAAAGGGTGGTTTTGGTGCTAGGATGGTGAAGAGTGTGAAGAAGAGGAGAAGATGAAGATGATGAAGAATGGATGGGAATGGGGGGTTTTTATACCCATCCCAAGTTTGCAAATGTCACTTTTAGTCCCTACACTTTGCCCCGAGTTCCTAAATTTTGTTTCGATTGAAAACGTCATTAATTAGTCTTGTTTTATTAATGATAAAATGTTGTTAATGATATTTATAATTTAAAAACGGTTTTATTTGTGACATTAATTTTATATAAAAATGTTGCGTTTAATGATAACGGGGAAAATCTTAGAAAAACGTCTTAAGATAACGACAAGGCAAGCAACGATAGCACTCATATAAGGATATCTAAGCAAGGCAAATATGGTATCCACGTAGATGGTTTATCAAGATGAAGGATGCCCGACAACAAAAGTTAATCGAACTCGTTAGATGACGGACCTTTGGTGACGGATGTCACACATTTATCCACCTGATCATCTTAGACATGATACATTTACCTTTTCAGAAACAATTTATTTAAGATTAAAGTTAAGTTCATTTTGTGACTTTCACTGAGATGAATAACATAGCATAGTCTGACACTGACACACTTTATAAATAACTTGAAAGACTAAACTAAGTAACAGAATAAACATGTTTTTGTGATTTTTTTAGGGTAGGGTTGAGAAGCCAATTTGCATTAACATCATTACCAAGACAGATTCATATGAAATCAGACAGGCATAAACAGAATTACTTGGAAATTTTATATACATTGAAAAGGAAACTAACATATTTACATATCACAGTTTCTCATTCATCTATGATTTCTAAGTTCTTAATGGGAATCATGCTTGATCTGATATGTAACACACATTGATTTTGAACATCAGGCGGTGCAGCCATGACGATTGTCAATATAGTTGTCCACTTAAATCTATACACAGACTTTTGACACATATTGGTGATGAATTAGGTTATGTTATTTCAACCAACATTTGTGGATCCCAAGCTTATATGGTAATCAACATTCCTCAGGAGACTATTGAGCGGTCTACGGGTATTTTGACAAGAAGAGACTATTCATAGAGCTTTCAAAGAGAAGCCAAGCCTCAGGTCAGTGCCATCGCACAGCGAAGAGGTGGCAAACAACAATGAATTCTAGAATATCTAAGTTATGCTTATCCTCAGGTCAGTGCCATCTCACAACAGAGAGGCACACAACCTATCTTCTTGTTGGAGCAAATATAAATTTTTCTCTTACACATAACGCACCAACAACATAGGTTATCAGCTTGATTGCATTTATTTTCATTTTTTCGTGCTTTGCTCTTTTTGTGGTCATCCGCACACTTTTAGTGGCGTTTATTTTCTCATCATCCCATACTGGAAATAACTGATTGTGTTAACCAGTGATAAGATAGGAACCCACAGTCAGTTGAATAGATTAGTTTAAATTGAGTTCACCAATAATGCCTACTAGTCTATTGTGTTGTGTTGGACCAAAAGAACCAATGAGCCAAGATCAGGAAAACCTCTAAGTCCCACATGCCACTACAACAACTGCTGAAGACTCCCATCAGCTATTCTGACAAAGTCTGAAGAACAAAGTCTGAAGATCAAAGAACTGAAGAACAACAACTGAAGACTCTAAAGTACTGAAGACTTCAAGTACTGAAGACAAGTGCTGAAGATCAAAAGCTGAAGAGCTGAAGAACTGAAGACCTTCTACTGAGGCACAACGTCTGAAGACAAAGACTGAAGACAACAGCTGATGACATCTACAGAAGTCATCAGCTGATACATCATCTGAAGCCTAAGTCTGAAGAACAAGTGCTGAAGATTCAGAGTTTGTCACAACAGCTGAAGAAGTCTTCTTCAGTTGTTGTGATGGTTTTTCATTTCAGTAGTTATGTATTTAGTTTCAGTAGTTTGTACAACAGCTGAAGAGCTTGTTCTTTAGCTGTTATAGTATCAGTAGGTATAAGCGACTGAAGAGTTTGTTCTTCAGTCATTGTAGGCTTTTAGTAGTTTACTTTGTCAGTACTTGTAAAAGATAGGAACACTTTTGTAAGAAGATGTCAGCTGTTGACATCTTCAGTAGTTTTGTGTTCCGTCAGTTGTAATTTTAATAATCGGTTGATGTCCTGTCAAAGGACATCACCACCATCCTTTTGCCGCCTATAAAAGGATGGTGAACCATGTTGTTTTAATTGCCGAAACGTGTTGAGTAATAGAAAAATTAATTTTTCGCAGAACTCTTCTCTCTCTCTATGTTTGTACTGTTACATGCAAAACATTTTGTATTCTTGATTTAATTGCTAATTTCGTGCTAAATCCGCTGCAAACCAATCTGATTGATCAAACAAGAGGCTGAGATCCTGTCATATGGTATCAGAGCAGGTTAATCATTGATCGATTTCACTATTGATCATTTGAAACTGCTCTTTTGATCTGTACGTTTGATCGAATTAGCAATTTGCAAGAATTAGTCATAGAGAGTGAGTTTATGCTGTTTCTGGCCAAAATCTTGAGGTCCTCTGGTGGTTTTGAGTTATGATTGTCTTGCTTAAACTTGTTTTTGACTAAAACCTGAGATGACGACACCAACTAACGATCCTCACAATACTGGTTCCTCAACCAAGCCTCCGATGCTTATGAGGAACGAGTATAACATATGGCAAAGACGTATGCTTTACCACTTGGCTGTCAACAGTGCTGGTTGTTGGAAGTCAGTGGTGCATGGACCATACAAGCCTATGGTGAGCGTCCCTGAATCTAATGAACAGGTTGCGAAGAAACCTGAACAATATTCGGACGAAGATCTAAAGCTGTTAAAATTGATGCTAGAGCCCATGGAATTTTAGCCATGGCTATTCCTAATGAGATTTATTCAGGGCTCTTGCATCATGAGTCTGCTCATGACCTATGGGTTGCTCTAAAGGAACAATTTGGAGGAACTGATTCGGTCTTAGCAAACAATAGGGAAATCCTCGCCCAACAATATGAGACATTTTTATATAGAAAGGGTGAGACTCTGACCCAGCAGTTTGAGCGGTTCTCTTGTTTGATCTCTGAGCTGAAGATGGTCAAACAAGAGTACTCCAACAGCCAGATGAACAACAGTTCCTCAGGTCACTGCCTGAGAGATGGGACACTTATACCATTGTCCTACGCTCCAGCGCAGATCTGGAAACTCTATCTCTCACCTAACTTCATGGGAAACTGCTCACTTTTGAGAAAGATAGAGCAAAAGAGGAAATTGTCCACTTCTCGCAAGCTCGCTGATGACTTTGTCCAAGGTAATGCTGCCTTGATAAGTCAGGAGTCAGAATATGCTTCATCAGAAAGTTCTTATGATGATCGTATTGATTTCTCTACCAACTCAGAACAAGCTTTTGTTGGTGTTAGTAGATCAGGAGGTGGTGGTGACAACTTGTGTTTTCTGATGGAGGACTTGAAGGGCATTCCAGATGATGATCTGGAAGAGATGGATATTTTGAACCAAATGGCAATGATAAATATCCGTTCTCAAAAGTTCTACAAGATAACTTGTAGGAAATTCCCTGGACTCTCTGGCAAAACCAAAGTTGGTTTTGATAAGAGCAAGTTGAGGTGTCACAAGTGCCAAAGGCTTGGACACTTTGCAAGAGAGTGTAGATCATCTGGATCTAACTCCTCTGCACCCTTTGTGACTTTTCCCAGCAATAGCTCACAGCACAGAGGGCAACCTTCCTCCAGTTCTGGCCATCCATCACAAGCACAGGCACCACCTGCTTATTTTATGCCACAGGGTCATATGCCATATCCTTACCCCTGTTACTACATGCCTCAGCCTAGTCAAACTCAAGCACCGGCTCAACCACCTCATGCTCTTCCTGAGCCTCAATCTTCTCAATATCATCATCACACACAACCTCAACAACACAGCTTTTTCACCCCAAGTGTTGTTGACTGGAGTAGTCTACCAGAAGAGCTATCTGGTCAGGAACAACTACTCCAAGGTGCTGGTCAACATGGTGGTGACCAACCTTTTGGAAATCTTGCTCTGATGGCCCTTGATTCTGCTGAGGGGTCATCATCCAATGCCTCATCTCAGGTATCCACTGAGGCTAAAGCCAAGATTTGTTCTGAATCATGCATAGCAGCATTTGCTTCTATTAGAGAAGCAAATGTAGCTTTAATAGATAAAAATCTTGAGCTTGAGCACACTATTTCCAAAAGAAAAGCTGATTTTGAGGTTGCACTAAAAGATAAAAATGATGAGATTTACAAGCTTAAATGCCAAATCAAAGATGATAAAGCTAGGGAAGATGTACTTCTAGAGAAGTACAGAGACCTCAAGGAAACTCTTGCAACCACCCAAGTCGAGTGTGATCGATGGGTGCAATCATGCAAGGGTTTTGAAATGCTTCTTAGCAAGCAATCAGCTTCCAATGTGAAGTTTGGCATTGGTTATAATCACACTGCTCCTCCTACAGATTTCACTTCAAGAGCAGAAGTTGAATCTGATGGGGAGAGCAATAACCAATCCTTCTCTTCATGTGACCTACTATCTTATGATTCAGCATCATCAGAGATAGATGTCAGCATTAACTCCTGCCAAAACCAATCAGCTGATGCTACAACAGCTCATAGTTCAATTGCTGACTGTCACATGACCAAAAGGCTGATCAACTCAGGTGTTGTCACTAGAAGTACTGAAGGTACTAGAGAGCAAGTGACAACATCTGAAGTTCAAACCTCAAATATTGTTAGCACTAAAGAGAAGAAAACTAACAGTAGGAAAGGTTTGAAGACAGCTAAAGAGGATACCAGGAAAGCAGGCACTAGGAAGAAAACTGCTAGTACTGATGGCAAACAGCTGAAGAACAAGTCTTCAGCAGTTTCATCCTCTTCAGCTGATGATCAGCATAAGATGAAGAAGAAGCCATGTGAGATATGTGGCTTGTTCAATCATCTTACAGATGATTGCTGGTACAAAAGGGGTTCCAAACTCAAACAGAAGGAGAAAATCAATGAGGACATCAATAAAATGAAGAATGAGTTTGAAACCAAGTTTGTACTAGCAACATCCAAGCCTGAAATCCCTAAGCCCAAAGCTAAATCTAAAAAGAAGGTAGTGGTTACTCAGGCAACAGCTGAGGTTGCTCAGAAAAAGATGGTACAACATAGGAATCCATCATCAGCAAACTCCAATGTGTCTGAAGAGCTGAAAGCTTTATCACAGAATCAGACACAGCTGGTGATGATGGTTCAGCAACTAGTGGGAAGAGTCAACCACTTAGATGCTCCTGTGTTTAAACCACAGAAAAGGAAATCCAAGCCAAAGGGTTCCTCTTCTGCACCATCTTCTTCACCTCAAGCAGTCACACATAACACACCTGTTAGTGCTGCACCTGTAGTTGAAAACAGACCCAAAACCAAACAGGTTTGGGTCTCTAAGACTAACTAACACATGGTTATGTTTGCAGGGTTCTTCAACATGCCATAGAAGCATCTGGTATGTAGACAGTGGAGGATCCATGCACATGACAGGAAGTAGCTCCCTTCTTAATGACAACTCTCAAGGAAAGAAGGGATTTGTTTCCTTTGGCAATGATGCAAAGGGTTACATCATCGAAAAGGCTTTGTTTCCAATGGGGAAATAAGGTTTGATGATGTTAACCTTGTGGAGAATCTCAAGTACAACCTCTTGAGTGTCAGTCAAATGTGTGACAAAGGCCATGTTGCCCTTTTCACAAGCCAGAACTGTCGGATTCTGTCATCCAAAGTTCTGAGTTTGATTGACAAGGCATTGGATGAACACACTCTCCTGAAGGCCAACAGGACAGGAAGAGTGTATGCCTTAGATCTTTCCAAAAAGATAGATCTCAAAGGCCATCCTTGCCTATTCTCCAAGGCATCTCCTCAAGAGTCTACACTATGGCATAGAAGGCTGGGTCATGTTAATTTCAAGAACATGAATCAGCTGATAAGCCATGGTTTAGTAAGAGGATTTCCTCTGAAGGAGTTCAAGTGTGAAGATGACTGCACTGCTTGCTTGAAAGGAAAACAACACAAAGTTTCATTCCCTTCAATAGAATAACCGAAGTCCACTGCCTGCTTGCAGCTCCTGCACATGGATCTCTTTGGTCCTGTCAGAGTGATGAGCATGGCAAAGAAGAAATACTGCCTGGTAATTGTGGATGATTATTCTAGGTTTGTATGGACTTTCTTCTTGCACTCCAAGGATGAAGCAGCCAAGACTATAATGAACTTTATGTTACTTGTAGAAAAGCAGTATTCCCTACAGGTCAAGTGTGTGAGGAGTGACAATGGAACAGAGTTTAGAAACCACACACTTGATGACTTCTACCTATCCAAGGGAATTAGAAGGCAGTTTAGTATTCCTAGAACTCCTGAGCAGAATGGAGTGGTGGAGAGAAAGAACAGGACTCTCATTGAAGCAGCAAGGTCAATGTTGGCTGATTCAGGGTTGCCACTGACCTTTTGGGCTGAAGCTGTCAATACAGCTTGCTATGTACAGAATAGAGCTTTAGTGAATAAGAGGTTGATGAAGACTCCTTATGAAGTTCTTCATCATTTAGCTCCTCTGATTTCATTCTTTAGAGCCTTTGGGTGTCCATGTTTCATTCTCAACACTAGCAACCCACTCTAGAAGTTTGCTAGTAAGGTGGATGCAGGTATTTTGTTGGTTATTCATCAACTTGCAAGGCATACAGAGTCTTCAACTGTAGAACAAAGGTAGTTTAAGAAACTCTGCATGTTAAGTTTAATGAATCTCCGAAGGACAAGATTCTACAAAACCTTGTGGAGTTGTTTGATCTGGACATACTGCAATATGTTCCTTATCAACCTCCAGCTGTTGAGCCTGTCAACAGATCTCCACCTGGTGGTACTGATGATGATGTAGTCAGTACTCACCTCTTCAGGTTTAGTGACAACCTGCCTGAGTTCACTGAACCTGATGCTCCTGTAGCCTCAGCAGCTCCATCCACTACAAATGCTGATGAGATTTCTGCTTGCTCTACTTTGTTTGAGCTGCCATCTTCTACATGGTTTCAGGAATCTCCATCACCATCTGTTGCTGCTGATGGGTCTACAAACACTTGCACAGATATTATAGTCTATCAAGAGCTCAAGAATCACCCCACATCTCAAATCATTGGTGATATCCATGCTGGAGTTTCAACCAGGAATCAATTGTCCAACTTCTGCTTCTATGCTCTCTTCATCAGTCAGCAAGAGCCAAAGAACTATCATATTGCTTTAAGAGACAATGGATGGGTGGAAGCTATGCAGCTTGAGCTTCTTCAGTTCAAGAAACAGCAAGTGTGGGAGCTTGTTCCATTACCCAAAGGTAAGTGTGCTATAGGCACCAAGTGCGTATTTAGGAACAAAACAGATGAGAAGGGCCAAATTGTCAAGAACAAGGCCAGGCTGGTTGTTCAAGGGTTTGCACAAGAGGAAGGTATCGACTATGATGAGACCTTTGCTCCTGTGGCCAGACTGGAAGCAATCAGACTGTTCTTAGCTTATGCTGCCTTTCACAGTCTTAATGTTTATCAAATGGATGTCAAAAGTGCCTTCCTATATGGGAAAATAAAAGAAGAGGTTTATGTGTGTCAACCACCAGGCTTTGAGGACAATAAACATCCTGATTGGGTGTACAAGCTTGATAAGGCTCTTTAAGGGCTGAAGCAGGCACCTAGAGCCTGGTATGAGACACTCTCAACTTTTCTTCTAGAGAATAAGTTCACTAGAGGCACCATTGATAAAACCTTATTCATCAAGACTGTGGGACAACATAAGCTCCTTGTTCAGATTTATGTCGATGACATCATCTTTGCATCCTCTGATCCAAAGTTGTGTGATGAATTTACAAAGCTCATGAAGCTAAGATTTGAAATGAGTGCTATGGGAGAATTACAGTTCTTTTAGGTTGCAAATCAAACAACAGGATGATGGAATCTTCATCCATCAGTCCAAATATACCAAAGAGTTGTTGAATAAGTTTGATTTACAAACCTGTAAGCCCTGTTCTACTCCCATGAGCAGCATCACACAACTAGATGTAGATCAGAAAGGTAAAGCGGTTGATGAAACCCTTTACAGATGTATGATTGGGTCCTTGATGTACCTTACAGCTTCTAGGCCAGACATCATGTTTGCAACATATGCTTGTGCTAGATTTCAGGCTGCACCTAAAGAATCCCATTTGATTGCAGTCAAAAGGATCTTTAGTTATTTGCAAGGTACCCAATCACTAGGTCTTTGGTATTCAACTGGGCATTCTTGCAAATTAGTTGCTTTCTCTGATAGTGACTATGCAGGATGCAAAGTCACCAGAAAATCCACTTCTGGTGGTTGCCAATTCCTAGGCAATTGTTTAGTTTCTTGGCAGAGTAAGAAACAAACATCAATTGCTACATCCACTGCTGAAGCTGAGTACATTGCTACTGTAAGTTGTACCTCACAGATACTCTGGCTTCAGAACCAACTTCTGGATTATGGCATTACTGAGACTAAGACTCCATTGCTGATGGATAGTGCTTCAGCTCTTTGTATTGTTAAAAATCCAGTCCAGCACTCTAGGACAAAACATATAGAGATCAGACATCATTTTATCAGGGATTGCTATGAAAAAGGTCTGATTGATCCTAAGTTTGTGCCTAGTGCTGATGAGCTTGCAGACATTTTTACTAAGCCTTTAGATAGTGCTACATTCCAAAATTTGGTACTAAGGCTTGGAATGCTGCAGCTTGAATGATTTGACCTATGCTGATGCTCTTACTTCACAACTACTGATGAGCATAGGTCAAATACAAGTACTGATGAGTAATTTAGTCTTCAGCTCTTTCACAACTACTGAAGACTAAAATGACTCAAAGTACTGATGTACATTATTTATTGAAAACAACTGATGTAGTGAGGTGGATTACAACTACTGATGTATGATTTTCAAATAAATTAGTACTGAAGAACAAATTTTGCTCACAAGTACTGATGTGTAATCTTACACAAGTACTGAAGACAAAATTTGTTCACCAGCTCTGAAGAGTATTTCATCAGCACTTGTGAACATCTGATCACAAGAGCTGAAGGCATAAATATTCACAAGAGCTGAAGGGTCAATGAAACATCTGAAAGTCAGCCAAAGAGCTGATGAGTAAATGTATAGGCTAGCATGAAACAACTGATTTGACGGAAACAGCTGATGAGTAATTTCTCATCAACTGATGCCAACAGCTGCTGTTTCATACCCAAACAACTGAAGGACAAAACCATGTCTTCAGTAGTTTCACAACTACTGATGACTAACACCAAGTCCTCAGTTGTTTACAACAACTGAAGCAATACCATGTCTTCAGTAGTTCACAACTACTGATATCAGTAGTTCACAACTACTGAAGGCTAACACCAAGTCTTTAGTTGTTACAACGTCTGAAGAAGAATATTAGGTCTTCAGTAGTTCATAACTACTGAAGACTGACAATACCTCTTCAGCCGTTTACAACATCTGAAGGACAAAACCAAGGTTTCAGTAGTTTCAACTACTGATGACTAACACCAAGTCCTCAGATGTTACAACCACTGAAGGTTAAGACCACGTCATCAGTCCTTACAACAACTGATAACTAACACCAAAACCTTCAGTAGTTTTCTTTCAGCCTTTGCCCTACCCTATAAATACCTAACGTTCAGAGCATTTACTCCTCACTTGACCTAACCTTTCAAAACCTCTGAACTTCCCATACACCATTAATGTCGACCATGCAACTGAAACCTCGACACAACTATGTCGCTCATCTCACCAAATCGCCATTATGGCCCACATTTCACCATGTCGTCGACCTTATGCACGACTCACCGTACCTAACGGCATTCCTTTTGAACCCCACCATATACACCGACTCCCTGACGGAGTTTTGACGAACATCATCGTCCAAACTGGAGAGCAAGAAGGTGAGGTCTCTCTCCGGTCATCCGTCAACAACCACCCGGTGGTCATCACTCCAGCTACATTGCGCCAAACCCTAAAGCTGGAGGATGCCACCTACCCAACCTCCTACCCCAAAGGCGCCCTGGATCTATCCTTCACATCCAACGACTACCAGGGTGACCTCTCCGCCTCCACCTTGTTGAAGAAGCACTTCCCTGATCCCCAACAACTCATTTTTCATATGGTGAACGTGTGTCTGGCTCCCAAAACCTCTTCATGGGACCAGATGTCAACAAGGTGGCAGCAGGTATTGTTTTCTATCCTTGAAAAGCAACCTTTGAACTTAACTGATATTATCTTTTTGGAAATCAAAGACATGGCCACAAAACCTCTTTCTAACCGTTGGATCTTGTATCCGCGGTTCATAATGGCCATGATAGAAAACCAGCTTCAGGCTGAGGGACTGGTTGGCACTGGGGTCCCTGCCATGGCTGTTCTAGCCGAGGTATACTCCAGGCACAACACTGACCACACATTGAAACAGGCTGGCCGGCTGCGAAAACCCACGCAGCAGGAACCCACAGCCTCCACCTCCAAATCCAAAGTCCCCACCAATCCAAAAGCCAAAAAGAAGCCCAAAAAGGCTACTCAGGGAGATGAGTCCCCTGAGGATGCCCCTGCAACACAAAGGCAGGATGTGGCTGCTAGTTCGATTCTCCCAGCAGCTACCACGACTCCACCTACCACAACCGCACAGGCTTCCTCTCAACAGGAGCCTGATGCAACCACTTCTGGGGTAGCCACACTTCTGGGGTCTATCTCACTTGAGAAGACTGCCATTGAAACGCACAGTCCTCCCCCTGTGCACACTGCTTCGAGCCCATCAACCGATGAGACCGCCCCACAAAGCCCTACATTGGCAATAGCCAAAGTGCTGACCCATCTGAGCACTCCACCCTCTCCCCAGAAACCCATCACAACTTGGGAGACTCCAACCGAAGAGGGGGTGGACACTAGTGCCGGTGGGAGCCCACAGCACAGAGGATCACAAGTCCGATCTCCCAGTGTGGCTAGGGAGATAGGACATGCTGGTGAGGCTGCCACTTCCTCTGCATCAACATCTGAGCAGGGTGAAGCTGGTAACATCAATAAGACCTCACCAGAGGCAACTGCCGATGATGGATCCAATCCGGAGGCTGGAAGTCCACAGTACCATGAACAAGGGGCACATGCTATTTCTGAGCCACACTCAGAGCATGTACATCCTGACATTGTCAGGAGGTCAGGTGATTCAGTCCATACTGATGATAACCTGAGCTTCTTCTTTGACATTGTAGCTCAAAACACTATCTTAGAGGATGAGATAAGAAGACTCAAAGAGCTGCTTGCTCAAATGACTCAAGATAGAAGTCCATCTGCCACCACAACCCCACAGATGGCACCTTCACCCGAAGGTCTCACAAGCACTGAGCCACTCCCACAATCTCGGCCACCAGCCCCTGCTTCTGGCACTAGCTCTCAGGGTCAGAACCCCCCTGAGCAGCTGGATGCTATCCTCCAGAAATCCCTGCCTCTCATTACACCCATACTAACAGATATAGTCATAAAGACCCTTGATGAGAGGCTTCCCACTTATATCCAACCCATGGTGGAGGTTGCCATTACTAAGGCGCTTGCTGATAGTCAAACCCCAACCAATGCACCCAAAAAGGGGGAGACATCAGTGCAAGCCAAGAGGAAGAGGGGAGAGGAGGAGTTAGAGGTAGAGAAAGAGGTGGTGGTTGAGAGGGAGAGGGCTGAGGAGAGTAGTAGGGTGAGGGAGAAAGGGAAGAGGAAAGAAAGGGAGGAGAGAGATGATATTGAAATGGCTGGAATCCAAAAGGATTTCAGTGTCACTTATAAGAAAAAGGGAGAGGAGGGAGAGAAGGCGGCTGACTCTGATCAAGCAGCCCTTGTCAAGGAGGCTGATGCTGAACAGAGCAAATCAATGGACTCTGCCATTGATCAGCTGTTCAGGCAAGGCTTTGACAAGGACACTGCCATGATAGATCAGGAGCTCAGAAAGATGGAGATAAGAGAGATCGAACACCGATGGTCTACTTATAGCCAAGAGGACAAAAAGAGACTCGAGGCTATGAGTAGATTCATTTCGAAGTATCTGGGCAGGCCAGTCCTTGATGTTAAAGCATGGACCAGGCATAGAATCTTGGCTATAGCCACCAAGATCTGTTCTGCTGGTGATTTCACCACAGGACTAGTCGCTGAGGCCCTCTCAGAAGCCGGTGCTGGGAACAGGACACTGCTAGTAAAACAGACCAAACCATCACTCATCTCTAGATTGCTAGCAGTGCCTGCCAACATTCCCACACCAACCACCAAACCACAACCCACAAAACCAACCCCTTCACCATCAAAACCCGCAGCCAATGATCCACCCTTGGAGAAGAAGAGAAGGATGTTGAGGCTGCAAGAAGAAGAAGAGGAGGATGAGGAGGATAGTCTGCCCATTTCAACAGTTATCTCTCTACCAAAAGCCAAATCCCAAACCATCACTCCCACCTCACAGTTGGACACTGTGAGGGTAAAATTAGAAGAAGAGGAGCAGCAAAGACTACACGATAAGGCAATGCTGAAAAGCATTGACAAATCATATGCTGCTTCTACTTCTATCATGAATATGAAGAAGGAGGCTCTGAGACTCTTCACTCTTAAACAAACCTTTCAATATGAAAAGGAAAGAGTGAGGACTTGGCCTGATCCTAGGGTGGCTCACAGGATAGTTCAGAAAGCTATGCCTGTGAGATACAAGATCCAACTCAAGAGAATTGTAGATGAAGTGATCTCTGTGGCTCTTGTAATAACACCCTGGGAAATAGTAGAGGAATTCGAGAAAGCCTATAGAGCCAACCAATCACCCCAAACAATGTTAGATAATAGGGTGATTAGGAAGGGTTTGGTCTATAAGAGGCTTGAGAACTTCCATAGGGATGAGCTCAACCTGTTGTTGGAAGGAAAACATCCTGATGAATTTGCATACAGGCAAGTCACAACAGTTGAGCTCAAAAATGGAAAACAGGCCAAGTACATCTCGGAGCTGTACGGTCGGGAAGGGTTGTTCGAAGGTGCGCCTGAAGATCTAACCAAAGAAGAACAGATGATCTTTCTTCAGGCCTACACCCGAGAATCCTACCAGCTTGTACATGGGAGGTAGATCTCATGGATGGGATAACAGCTCTGTGTCCAATTCCCCAAAACAGAGCTCCCATCCATACTCAGCCAATCAAACCCTAGAGACTACCTCTTAGGCCAGTGCTTATCTAGGTCAACTTCTAATCTGATCTAGAAGGAAATAGACCAATACTTCTGCCACCAATAAGTGGGACAGCCAATAATTAGAGGTTTTGGCTGCATTGGTTCAGGGGAGTTTGTTGGACCAAAAGAACCAATGAGCCAAGATCAGGAAAACCTCTAAGTCCCACATGCCACTATAACAACTGCTGAAGACTCCCATCAGCTGTTCTGACAAAGTCTGAAGAACAAAGTCTGAAGATCAAAGAACTGAAGAACAACAGCTGAAGACTCTAAAGTACTGAAGACTTCAAGTACTGAAGACAAGTGCTGAAGATCAAAAGCTGAAGAACTGAAGAACTGAAGACCTTCTACTGATGCACAATGTCTGAAGACAAAGACTGAAGACAACAGCTGATGACATCTACTGAAGTCATCAGCTGATACATCATCTGAAGCCTAAGTCTGAAGAACAAGTGCTGAAGATTCAGAGTTTGTTACAACAGTTGAAGAAGTCTTCTTCAGTTGTTGTGATGGTTTTTCATTTCAGTAGTTATGTATTTAGTTTCAGTAGTTTGTACAACAGCTGAAGAGCTTGTTCTTTAACTGTTATAGTATTAGTAGGTATAAACGACTGAAGAGTTTGTTCTTCAGTCGTTGTAGGCTTTCAGTAGTTTACTTTGTCAGTACTTGTAAAAGATAGGAACACTTTTGTAAGAAGATGTCAGCTGTTGACATCTTCAGTAGTTTTATGTTCCGTCAGTTGTAATTTAATAATCGGTTGATGTCCTGTCAAAGGACATCACCACCATCCTTTTGCCGCCTATAAAAGGATGGTGAACCATGCTGTTTTAATTGCCAAACGTGTTGAGTAATAGAAAAATTAATTTTTCACAGAACTCTTCTCTATCTCTATGTTTGTACTGTTACATGCAAAACATTTTGTAATCTTGATTTAATTACTAGTCTATTGTGTTGAATCTACCGACACATCATATAATGAACTAGCACCTCCCTAGATCGACTTTCTCCATGTAATTACAGTTACAAACAAGCGTACTATCATTTTCCCAATTTGTTAGACTTATAATTCTCTGACTAACAATTTTCTGTGATTTAATGAAACTAAAATTGCAAAAATTGAAAATCTTTTTGGTGTTCCAAGTAACTTGACGCCTGTGTACTATCACTTTCCATAGTGTTGAATCACATTCTTATCTTTGTTGTTTTTGCCTTTTTAGCTTATCTGCCCCCCTTTTTTTAAGTAAATACTGAAAGTAAACTAATCTCCTCCTAAAATTCTAAAACAAAAAATCTTTTTATGTTTTTGAATTTTTATAAGACAAGGAAATTAAAACAAATAAAAATAAAATAAAATTGAAAAACTAAACAAGTGTCGGACTAAGCATCTGTGTCTTCTGAAAGGATGTCACTTTTCTTTTTCACGCCGTTGACCTCTAACAGATAGAAAAATCTGGGTTTATCAAACGGTTTGGTGTAGAGGTCGGCACGTTGAAAATTCATGTTTATCTTAATCACATCAGTTAATTGTTTTTCATAGCAATCGCATATGAAATGATACTTTATGCCGATCTGTTTTGTTTTAGGGTGTTGAACAGGATTTTTAGTTACAGCTATGGCAGCAGAGTTATCAACATATATAGGGGTGTTAGAAAATTGGAAACTGTAGTCCGGCATTTGCTGTTGGATCCAGATGATCTGAAAGCAGCAACTTGCAGTAGCAACGTATTCAGCTTCACATGTTGATAAGGCAAACGAGGTCTGCTTCTTGCATTGCCATGTGACTAAACGCTTTCTAAAGAACTGACACCCTGCTGATGTTGACTTTCATCTTGCAGCCGCCATAGTCTGAATCACTATACGTAGTTAACTCAAGGTCATCATCATGAGGATACCACAACCCCAGTGTTGGAGTATCCTTCAGATAACGAAAAATCCTTTTTCCCCCTATCAGATGATTTACTTTGGGTTTGGCTTGATATCTTGAGCACATACATGTGGCGTACATGATATCTGGACGTGGGGCAGTGAGATACATAAGAGATCCGATCAACCCACGATACATAGTGGCATCCACCAACTCCCCATTCTCATCAGCTGCCACATCATGGTTTGTGGCGAGTGGGGTACCGGCTACAGTGACGTTTTCCATATCAAAACGACTTAGAATGTCTCCGACATACTTAGCCTGATGCAGAAAAATACCGGTAGGTGTTTGATCCACCTGTAATCCCAGGAAGAACTTCATTTCTCCCATGGTACTCATTTCAAATTCTGCCTTCATCTCAGATTCAAATTCTTTACATAGATCTTCATTTCGTAAACCGAAGATAATGTCATCCACATAAATTTGCACCATCAGTAAATCTCCATCTCTCTTTTAATAAACAACGTGCAGTCAATCACACCCCTGTGAAACCCGTGTTTCAGTAGATGGGTGGAGAGATTTTCATGCCAAGCTCGAGGAGCCTGATGTAGCCCGTACAGAGCCTTGTCCAACTTGTAGACCCTTTCCCGATGATAAGGATCCTCGAATCCTTCGGGTTGACTGACGTAGACTTCTTCACGGATTTCCCCGTAAAGGAATGCACTCTTTACATCTAGTTGATAGACTTTGATCTTCATATACGATGCATAGGCTAGGAAGATACGGATTGCTTCCATTCTAGCACGGGTGCAAACACTTCATTATTATCGACTCCCTCGACTTGTCTGAAAGACTTGAACTACCAGACGTGCCTTGTTTCTGATAACAACACCTTGGTCGTCCTTCTTGTAGCGTAGCACCCATTTGGTGCCAATTACTTTCACTCCTTTGAGCCTGTCAATGAGTGTCCACACTCCAAGCTTCTTGAACTGTAGTAGCTCTTCTTGCATAGCATTGACCCATGCCTCATCCTTCAGGGCATCGCTTACGTGTTTGGGCTCGACTTGAGAAACAAAACATTTGAAAGCCTCGTCATTCACGTAGCCCTTTTCCATAATTGCAGTATAATCAGCAGAATATAACTGATTTCTCGTCTGCACGCTGGAGTGGAGATCCCCAATGATAGCCTCCGGGGGATGATTCACACTGATCCTAGTCACACGTGTTATAGGAACGGCAACTTCAACATTAAGATTTGCGATGACAGGTTCAGTATCTGGATTCCCTGATGCATGTTCAGCAACTGATGAGGCTCCTTCTTGATTAACATTATGCTCCTTGCTGGTCTCAACTACTTTTTCATCGTCTGATGAATCATCACTCTCGTCCTGAGCAGCTGCTAAAGATTCCGAAGCACCACTAGCAGGTGTCACATTGCTGGTATCCAGATTCAGTGTATTTAGGACATCGTGCATCATGTGAGCAGCAATTCTTCATCTGAATCTATCTGAGGAAGGTTGAATGATTTGAAAAAGCCATCGAAGTCGAAGAATGACGACGAACCTTTTCCAACAGGGGGAATGGTGAATCGTTGCACATTGACATTGCACCATACTTCTACCTGACCTGTTGAGTTGTTATAAACTTGTTTGTCTGGTATGCTGTATCCAAGAAAAATCCCCTTATCTGCTTTCTCGCTGAACTTGCCCCTCGGAGTTTTCTTCAGTAACATGCATGGAGCTACAAATAGTTCCAGATACTCCATGTTAGGTTTGCATTTCTGAAGCAACTCATAGCAAGTCTTCCCATGCCGCTTGACTACTAACACACGATTAAGCGTATAGCATGCATTGGCACCAGCTTCATTCCAGAACTATACTAGCAGTTTTGAATCTGCCAACATAGTCCTTGTAGTCTTGATCAAGCTCCTATTCTTGCGTTCAGCAACTCCATTCATCTGTGGCGTGTATGTAGAGGTGAACTGGTGAACAATTCCCTTTTCCTTGCAGAAAGAATCCATCCACTGATTCTTGAATTCAGTTCCATTGTCTTAACGAATCTTTCTTACCTTCAGATTGTAGGGGAGTCCAGTGTTATTACGAGCACCTTGAATGACTCAAAGGTTTTTGACTTAGCTTTCAGAAACATCACCCAAGAGAAACGTGAGTAGTCATCCGTGATGACAAAGCAGTACCAGTCTCCAGCGATACTCTTCGTGCTGACAGGACCAAATAGATCCATATGCAGTAGCTCCAGTGGCATCTCTATAGAGTTAACGTGCTTGGTCTTGTGAGACTTCTTGGTCTGCTTTCCCTTCTGGCATGAGGCACAGAAATCTGAAAGTTTGAAGTTCTTTACAATAACTCCGTCAACTAAGTTGTTATGAATCAGATGATTCATCTTCCTGTGATTTATGTGTCCTATTCTCCTACGCCATGAGATGGACTCCTTCTCAGTTGCTTTTGATAAAAAGCACTGAACAGTCGACTCACTAGTAGAAGCATTTCACATGTCCAAGAAGTACAAATCGTTATACCTTGACGCTGATATTAAGACCTGCTCCTGAAGAATCTCCATCTCCTTCTTCAGAATGTAACACTTCCAATTATCAAACATCACTTTGAAGCCCTTGTCACATATCTTAGAAACTGAAAGCAAATTGTTTTCCAATTGTTGAACATAATTCACTTTATCAAACTTTACCTGTCCATTACCTACTTCTCCTTGTGCGGTAATGTATTCTCCTTTGTTTCAAGCAAAAGAAACATGCCCCTTTTAATTTGTTTGACATTGAAAAGGAGAGACTGATTTCCCGTCGTGTGCCTGGATGCTTCGCTATCTACTATCCATGCGTTGTAGATGCACTATAGCGGACAACCTGCACATAATAGAAAAAATTAGTTAAGGAAGGGGACCCAAGCCTTCACTGGCTTGGGTTTCCCAGAGGCATCACACATCACAAACTCAACCAACTGACCTTTGGCACTTGGAGAGACCTCATCCTTTAGCTTATCACCACAATCAGACACATTAGATGTTTTAGCTTTCCACAGACCATCCTTGTGTAAGGATTGTTTATGGTAAACCGATGATTGATTTATTGTTTGAACTTTGGGTTTGTTTTCAAAAACATGTTTCACCTCAGGCATCACAGACTTACCAGTGACTTGTCTATGTTGTCTGTGGTGTTGGGGAGGGGTAAAAGACCTAACAGGGGTTTTAGATCTCCGTTTTGAAGAAGACCGTTTAACATCTTGATCTAGTTCAACTTTAATCCTAGGTGTCTGATAGCGAGGACAGTTTGAAGAGATGTGACCTTTTTGTCCACAAGTATAGCATGATCTCCTCTCAACAGAACTAGGAGATCTCTTGTGGGGTGGGGAGTACATATCAGGTATGGGCTTTTTGGTCTCAACCTTTTCATTTTCACCTTGTTTGACAAATTTTACATGTTTAACATTATGATTACTTTATCTTTTAAGATGTTAGGACCGTGTACGGATGGAGTACTAACAGATTCTACGTGAAACCGAATCAAATAGCGCGGAATTTTATTTGATTGGCGATCCAATCAGGGAGAACGTTATCCCGATCAAACCTAACGATTAGAATATGTTAAGAATGAAGTAGGAATGATCTGAAATGTTCTATCAACTTGGAAGGGATGCTTTGTGCGAACTGGGATGGCTAAGGTTGTAAATTATCATAGTGTTGCATTTTGTCAACGAATAAATGGTATTTATAGGTTACAACTTTCATTCGTACGACTGAGCCAGGGGACTGGCTCAGTCGTGCGACTGAGTCATACGATGAATCATTCGTACGACTGAGCCAGTCTTATGACTCAATCGTGCGATTGACTCAATCACCTGGTTCAGTCGTGCGATTGGCCCATTCGCATGGTCCAGTCATGCGACTGAATCATAATACTTAGTTAAACACATTCTTGAACCTTTAATGATTCAGAACTATGTCTAATAACTATAAACCTATATAACATGTTTATATAAGCGTGTAACAATAAACAATTTAATAGATATAAGATCAAACAACCAATAAATGTTACACAACCAATAAACATTCACAGAAGAGTTTTTTCATTACATAGATTTAACATTACATATGTGTTACAAGATGCAAGTCTATTACATTGAAGCTCACTAGACTAGACCTAGGGACATGTGTACCAACAAACTCCCCCTTGGACCTAGATCTATCCAAAATTTGACTTCCTTCTTGAACTCTTCAAATCTCTTAACTTGTTATTCTTTTGAAACCCCGACATGGATATTGAGTGCGAAGCATAGACGTATGATATGCTGAAAGTGTAGTGCTAACACTATATCCTGCGTGTCAAAAAATAATGGCCACTTGTAAAGCGTATAAACATTTGATGCTGACAAGTTAATAAGCCACATGGGCTCGAACCCCTTATTGTGTCCACCGTGCCTTCCCTATCCAAAACAATGACGGCCTCTCCAGAGTGCCAGTCATAGTACCACCACTTAAAATATGGGGTAAAGTCCTGTGGCATCTCCCTCAATGGAATTCTGGACATCATACGCGGAGGGTGCCACTTCAGGACTATCTTTGGTAGACCAGTGATGGGACTCACTTCAGACCTATAGATGTACCTCGTAGCCTGCTGTGGTCTGAAGTTTACCCATCTCGTCCGGTATTCCCTTTTCAGGGCAGCCTCAAACCAGCCTGACATTTTCTTCGGATCAGCATATAGTAACTTCAGGCATGCCAGCTGGTTGAGCTCAAACCCGAGGAGAGTCTTCAGATCATGAGGGAATCGGAAGTAATCGATTCCCCTCTCCCATTTCACTGCATAAACTGCAAGGTCATTAAAATGGGACCAAGCAATGATCTTCCCTGACACCTTCATGTTCTTCTTGACTTTGTATAGCTTGGTGTAGGTACTCTGAGTTGCTGTAGCATGTTGGGCTCGGATCTCAGCAAAGCAAGCCGCCCATTCAGCCTTTCGGATATCTACATTAGCGTCCGGGGCTTGGGCTTGGCTAGTTGATGCTTCAGCTCCCCTTTCCTTCTCACTAAGTTTCTCCAGAATATCACTGCCGAGGGTGTTAACCAGATCTGGAAACACATTGCCCTCTCGGTCAGTGTATTCTGGATAATGCTGATCAGGGATGTCTTCTATCTCTATTTCTTCAACATCGTTAAGCTCGTCATCATCAGCATCATCACAACTTAGAGCATCCTTTACAATCTCGTCCGGGTTCAATCGAAAGATCTCAGCAAGTTGCTCGTCGGTTAGGTCGTGAATTATTTCTCCTTCTTCAGGAGTATAACTCACCGTCCTTCTGACGATTCCCTAAAGATCAAGAATCATTGTGAGTTGAGACTTGATCTGTTGGAGGGGCGCAACATCGTGCTCATCTTGCTGAAATTTCTGATCTGCTTGATTTAGACATACAGAATAACAATCATTAGTAAGTAATCAAGATAATTAAACATTAATCATTAAATATTTACATAAGTTACATAAACATTGAAAGATGATTCAAGAACAAAACTTGAATAATAAAACATCTAATCTGTACTTTTGCCCTGAATCATAGCCGGATCTTCAGCAGCTGGGGAGGTAGGCGGGGCAGACGATGATGCTCCCTGGTCCTATTTCCTCTTGGTCTTTTGCTCATGACCAGGAGCAGAGGCAGATGTAGCTGCATCCCCTTCATCATCATCACCATTCTTTCCTCGAGCCTCGCCATCACCCTCCTCATCATCATCTTCACTTTCATCCTCTTCATCATCATCCTCATCATCATCACCATCGTCATCATCCTCTCCTTCCCCAATCTTCAGTGGCTCAGCTTACGACAGCAAAATCTTCTTATTAGCTGACTCCAACTCCTCAATCTTCTGATTAGACAGGACGTTCTGCGCTTGGAGTTGGGAGATCTGCTCAGCTTGCTGAGCAATATGCTGAGCTTGAGAAGCATTTTGCTCCTCAAGCTGATGAAGCCTAGCCAACTTCTCCTCGTCTGCAACTAGCAGCTTCAGCACCATTCTGTTAGTGCTTCAAGCTGTTCCTCCACTCTAATAGGAGGAGGGATGATCCTGTGGGGAAGGAGGATGGGCTGGCTTCCTGGCTCGTGGTGGTGGTAAAGATTGGGGGTGGTATAGAGGTTATAGGTGGTGTAGTGGTGGTAGTGAAGATTAGGGATGGTATAGAGGTGGTTGGTGGTGTAGTGGTGGTAGTGAAGATTGGGGATGGTATAGAGGTGGTTGGTGGTGTAATGGTTGTGGGTGGAGGAGTGGTAGTGGGTGGTGGAGTGGTAGTAAGGTTGGCTGTGGTAGTGGTGGTGGCAGTGGAGGTGGTGAGTAGGGTAAACCTCCTACGCTTGGGCTTCACCCCATGTGGCTGAGCCATCCGTTTCCTCCGAGTCCCCCTGGACCCGGAGGCTCCCCCTCAGCTACTGGGAGAGTCTGGGGTATATGATGGGTTGACAGTAGAATCCCCAGACCCTCCCGGCGTCCACCAACCGCCCTAACTCCTTGTTCCGTAGCAAACACCCGGCTACCCACCGTCCGGGTGAGTCACTCTTCATCTGACTCTTCTTCCTCATCGGCTAGAAAGTCCTGATGGAATGCTGCCGTCTCTAAACCCTCTTGTGGTGATGGAGGAGATATGACATCTGCAGTAGTGGTCTTAACACCTGTATCTCCACCATCATCGTTATCATCATCTGAATCATCATCAGGGAGGACTATGTGCTCCACATCGGAGTCATTGTCGTCGTGGCGCCACCTACGTCTTGCCAGCGCGACGTAGTCCTCCCGGGCCAGATGCCCAAATAGTCTACTCACTGGAGGCTTAACCTGCTTACCCCGGTAGACCTTCATTCTCCCCAATGTCGTGTCGTCCATGACCTCCACGACGACCGCATCCTCTCTCTCCTTCGGCAACTAGGGGAGCTTCTGATCAATGATTATCTGAATGAACCTCGGGTACACGCAGAAGCTCTCTTTCCCCTTGGCCTCGATGTTCTCCACCAAGTAAGTGAAGATCATCCTGGAGAAGCTGAACGGGAAGTTCAGCACCAATGCAGCAAATGCATTCTGCATCTGATCAGACAATTCATCAAATCCTCCCTTCCTCGAGGCTATACAACGTAGAAGCACATGGGCAACGTACTTGAATTGGGGGTACAAGTTGCTTTTGTTAAGCATACTTGAGTTGATGTCCCTCGAGTACTTTGCCCTCATAAAACAGCCTCGGACAGTAAGGGGATGTAGTCTAGTTGGGCATCCTGCATCGTCCCCAAACTCAAGAACAGTCCTGATATCCTCCTCTGTTAGCTCAATATCTTGTCCAAAGATAGAGCTCCGAATAGTATGAGGCTCTGTGGACTTGTCCACAATAGCATTTTCCTAAAACACCTGTTGTATAGATCTATATGGTGTACACTGTGCCGAGATTGCTCGGAAGATCCTCGAGCGGCGTAGAAAGCTGATAATACCAGAAAAATCCGCAGCATTGCGGGAAGTCAGATCTAAGTGAGCACAAATATTGTGGTTGGTGCTCATAGGCCACCGACTAGCCATCTGTGACACAAAGCAATTTAAACATTAGTACATGTCAAATATAAACAAATTAGGTTAATGAATTTGAAAAGTTTGTTCAGTCGAGTGACTGAGCAGAACGACTGAGATCTAGTCGTGTGATTGAGCAGAACGACTGAGATCTAGTCGTACGATTGAGTTCATTCGTACGACTGAGTCATGCGTTTGGACTTAGTCGTATGTCTTCTCATGCGTTTACCTCAGTTGTGCGACTGAGCTCATACGCATGGTTCAGTCATGCGACTATGCCATTCGTCCATCTCAGTCGTATGATTGAGTCAATTGGACAGCTTAGTCGTACGATTAGAGTTCATTAGTGTGTCCAGTCGCCTATTCATTTGTTTGAACATTCAAATTCACTTTTTGAGCAATATATGATGTTAAACGTTGTGTATATGCTTATTACATTCGCATTACTCCCACTAAGCACTTATAAGCTTTAATTTTATCATTTAGATCGGTTTTAGTGGTTTATTGTAAGGCCCCGTTCCCGGGCACCTCACAGCTGGTCATTCATCGCACATAAAACATAATTCTTTATCGTTCTTCATAAAAACATTGCAGCGGAAGCATTAAAACATTCTTTTCATTTCAACAAAATGATCTTACAAAATAGTCGTAGACAGGGACCTCTAGTGGCAGGTTCCCCGTTCTTATCTTTGCTCATACAAAAATATTATTATAGTTCATTACATAAGATCATTTCATTATAAAAGCATTATAAAAAGGGTGTCATCCCAATGGAACTGAGTAGTCGCCCATACCTGCCAACTGGAAACACATCAAAAGTCAGCGTTGCTGAGTGAGTTCTAGTTTTATAATAAACGTACTTTCTTTCTTTAAAATCGTTCTTACATACATGCGATCACACCTCATACGTACATACACATAGATAACATCATTATTATCTTTTTCTCTTATTCATTCTTTATCTTTAACTTCCATTCATTCTCTGTCTTTTACTTTTATCTGGATCTGATTACACTTTACCCTCATCATGGCACATAGCCATGATTACTGAGGTCGAGCGACAAGGATCCCGTTCCATACGTTATCACTATGTTCCTCCCATTCATTATTTTCATTCGTTCGTTCTTTAGCTTTCATTACGTTTATTATCTTTTGTTCGTTTCATACTTTCTTTCTTCCGCAATTATCTCTCTCGTTCATCAACTCACGCGATACTCCCGACTCATGTCCGAAGACTGATACTGTGCCTGGGCCTGTACGCAAACCCCCGACTCATGTCCGAAGACTGACACAGTACCGGAGCACGCGATCTGTTCCTCATTCGTCTCATCTCCCTCTCACGCACTACTCCCGACTCATGTCCGAAGACTGATACTGTGCCGGGGCCTGTACACAAACCCCCGACTCATGTTCGAAGACTGACACAGTACTGGAGCATGCGATCCTCTACTCATCCACTTAGATGTCGTCTCATGCAATGTCCCCGACTCATGCTCGAAAGCTGATGTTGTGCCGGGGCCTTCTCACAAACCCCCGACTCATGTCCGAAGACTGACACAGCACCGGGATACACGACAAAGATCCCGTTTGAGTCAATCACCTGGATTGAGCTCTATCCGAGTCTGTTGCAACACAAAGTTGCTCTCCTCACTATCTCGTCTCATGTTATATCCCTGACTCATGTCTGAAGACTTATACTGTGCCAGGGCCTGTTACACAAACCCCCGACTCATGCCCGAAGACTAACACAGTACCGGGATACGTGACAGAGATCTCATTTGATTCTGTTGCAACACAGAGTCGCTCACCTCATACATACGCTCATTAGCTTTACGTTCGTTCATTCATTCGGTAATACATACACTCATTCATTAAGTTTCTCTTTTCATTATCTTTCACTTTACGTTACATAATACATTCATACAGTTATTAATCATAACATGTAAAGCCAAAGAAAGATAAACACGTGTTGACACAAGGAACCTTGACATTTACAAATCATCAGTCATTACCATCATACAGGGCTACATCATACTTATCATACATACATCCTGCATATACATGCAATTCTATCGTCATCGTGCCCACTCAACTTCTAAGCCTTGATAGTTATCACACATGTACCTACGGAGCTATCACATCATTTCCTACCCATGCTCTTTTCCTGAAGGCCAGTAATTGAACCATGTCTCTTCTCGTACACAACAGCCCTACTTGGGCGATTGGGCACCCTTCAGTCGTATGGCCTCCATGCGCCTGAACACTATGCGATTGGACCCATACGGATGAGCATCCATGCGGATGAGCCCCCAATCGTGCAAATGGATACTATGCGAATGGTCTCCTATGCGACTGAACCCTCAGTCGTGCGATTGGATTGTCATGCGAATGGATCTATACGACTGAGCTCTCTGTCGTGCGAGTGGACACCTGTACGACTGAGCATCTATGCGACTGGGCTCTCAGTCGTATGACCTGTCGTGCGACTGGGTCCCTTGTCGTGCGATTGAGCCTCAGTCGTGCGATTGAACCTCAGTCGTCCCTCAGTCGTGCGATTGGCTCTCCAGTCGCCTAGCCCTAACTGGGCCGTGAGTGCAGTTCATCCCGAACTGCAGCCGCGACTTTCGGCCTCCAAACCCTTCCAGACCTCATTTGAGCTCAAATCAACCCTTCTAATCCATAGGGAAACATGCCCCGACCTTATTCAAGCCTATCCAAGCCCGAAATTGAGCCCTTAACGCACCATACACATGCACACACATACATACACGGGTTAAATACCCAAAAACCTGAAAATAGTTTTTAGATGTGTTCCATCCCCAAAATCGGTTGAAACCAAGTAATTGAGGGGTCCTAGAACTCACCTTAGCAGCCTCCTCGGTTAGGGCTTCGTTTTGACTCGTCACACAACGAATTCCGAGCCCGAACCACTCTTTTTCTCTTCTTTCTCTCTTCTTTCTCTCTTCTCTTCTTTTTGGCTGATTTTGCAAGTGTGGGGAGAGGGTAAGGGCTGCCCTCTCCCTTAAATACTACAGTCCAGTCGCCGGAGTCCCCATACGACTGAACCTTCAGTCGCGTGAGCTCCATGCGATTGGACACTCCATTCGTGCGACTCCCATGCGTATGGAGCTCCAGTCGCATGACCTCCATGCGTATGGGACTCCAGTCGCATGACCTCCATGCGTATGGACGCTCCAGTCGCATGTCACTCCAAACAGAATTTTCCGGGTGTTACAATTATTTGTCCATATAAGTCACAGTTACTGTTAGGTCATAATTTTCATGATTTTTGATGTCATTTATCGGTTTTATTGATGAAGCATCACGCATATTACCTGTATAATCAACAACAACAGTCAGAAGGAGCAAATCTATGGTCTAAGTGAATCAAACGAAATTTTGGCAGAGTTTCGTTAAGTCGTACGGATAAAGGGTGATTTGGGTGTGTGGAGCGACTGAGGCCGATTCACCTTCTATTTATACTAGGGCAACCTCCAGTCGTGCGACTGAGCCTAGTCACATGAGTGAGTCGTGCGACTGAGCCTCAGTCGTGCGATTCACCTAATCGTTCACCTCCAATCGTACGATTGAGGTTCATTCGGACGTCTGTCATAGTCGGTCACCTCCAATCGTGCAATTGGGCTCATTCGTATGGTCCATTCGTACGACTGGTCCATACTCATGGTCCAGTCGTGCGAATGGGTTCATTCGCACGGTCCATTCGTACGACTGGTCCATTCTCATAGTCCAGTCGTGCGAATGGGTTATACTTGTGAAGTTTTTCCTTTTTGACCCATGAACACTTATACCCTTATTTCAATAGATAAAACTTTTTTGATCAATTTGATCGTCTCAGACATGACCATTTTAAGATTAAAACCACATTTGATCACCTCAGATGTGATCCATTTATCCACCTGATCATCTCAGACATGATCCATTTATCCACCTGATCATCTCAGACATGATACATTTATCCACCTGATCATCTCCGACATGATCCATTTATCCACCTGATCATCTCAGACATGATCCTTTTACCTTTTCAGAAACAATTGATTTTAGATTAACGTTAAGTTCATATTGTGACATTTTCTGCAATGAGTAGCATAGCATAATCCGACATTGACACACTTTACAAATAAACAAAAAGACTAAACTAAAAAACAAAAGAAACATGTTTTTGTGATTTTGTTAGGGTTGGGTAGATCAGCCTATTAGTATTAACATCATTTCCAAGACAGATTCCTATGGAATCAGACAGGCATAAACTCAATTACTTGGGACTTTTTATACATTTATTGAAATGGAAACTAGCATATTTACATATCACAGTATCTTATTCATCTGAGACTTCTAAATTCTAACTGGGAATCATGCTTGATCTGATATGTAACACACGTTGATTATCAACATCAGGCGGTGCATCCACGACGATTGTCAGTATACTTGTCCACTTAAATCCATACACAGACTTTTGACACGTATTGGTTATATATTAGGTTACCTTATTTCAACCAACATTTGTGGATCTCAATCTTATATGGTAATCAACATTCCTTAGAGGACTTTTGAGCGGTCTACGGGTATTTTAACAAGAAGAGACTATTCTTAGAACATTCAAAGAGAAGCCAAGCCTCAGGTCTGTTCCATCGCACAGCAGAGAGGCGGAAAACGACAATGATTTCTAGAATATCTAGTTTATGCTTATCCTCAAGTCAGTGCCATCGCACAGCAGAGAGGCACACAACCTTTCTCCTTGTTAGACCATTTTTAACTTTTTCTTTTGCACATAATGCACCAACAACATAGGTTATTAGCTTGATTGCGTTTATTTTCATTTTTTTTCGTGTTTTGCTCTTTTTATGGTCATCCGCATACTTTTAGTTGCGTTGATTTCCTTGTCATCTCTTATTGGAGATAATGATTGTGTTAACCAGTGATAAGATGGGAACCCACAGTCGGTTGAACCGATTAGTTTAAATTGAGTTCACCAATGATGTCTACTAGTATATTGTGTTGAATCTACCGACACGTCGTATAGTGAACTAGCACCTCCCTAGATCAACTTTCTCCGTGTAATTACAGTAACACCCAAGCGTACTATCATTTTTACATTTGTTAGACTTAGAATTCTCTGACTAATGATTTTCTGTGATTTAATTGAACTAAAATTGCAAAAATTTAAAATCTTTTTAGTGTTCCAAGTAACTAGACGCCTGTGTAATATCACTTTTCGTTGTGTAGAATCACGGTCTTATCTTCGTTGTTTTTGCCTTTTAGCTTATCTGCCCTTCCCCCATTCTTTTTTTTAAGTAAATAAATACTGAAAGTAAACTAATCTCTCCCTAAAATTCTAAAATAGAAAATCTTTTTGTGTTTTTGGATTTTATAAGACAAGGAAATGAAAAAATAAAATAAAATAAAATTAAAAATAAAACTGAACTAGTGTCGGACTAAGCCTCTATTTCTTTCGAGATAATGTCACTTTGCTTTTTCATGCCATTAACCTCTAACAGATAGAAAAATCTGGGTTTATCAAACGGTTTAGTGTAGAGGTCAGCGCATTGAAAATCCATGTTTATCTTAACCACATCGATTAATTGTTTTTCATAGCAGTCGTGTATGAAGTGATACTTTATGCTGATGTGTTTAGTTTTAGGGTGTTGAACCGGATTTTTAGTAACAGCTATGGCAGCAGAGTTATCAACATAGATAGGAGTATTAGAGAATTGCAAACCATAGTCCCTCATTTGCTGTTGGATCCAGATAATCTGAGAGCAACAACTTACACCAGCAACGTATTCAGCTTCATAGGTTAATAAGGCAACCGAGGTCTGCTTCTTGCATTGCCACGTGACTAAACGTCTTCCAAAAAACTGACACCCTGCTGATGTAGACTTGAAATTCATCTTGCAGCCACCATAGTCTGAATCGCTATACGTCGTTAGCTCAAAGTCATCGTCATGAGGATACCACAACCCCAGTGTTGGAGTACCCTTCAGATAACGAAAGATCCGTTTCACCCCGATCAGATGATTTACTTTCGGTTTTGCTTGATATCTGGAGCACAGACATGTGGCATACATGATATCTGGACAAGAGGCAGTGAGATACATGAGAGATCCGATCATCCCACGATACATAGTGGCATCCACCAAATCCCCATTCTCATCAGGAGCCACATCATGATTTTTGGCAAGAGGGGCACCGGCAACAGTGACATTTTCCATATCAAATCGACTAAGAATGTCTCCGACATATTTAGTCTGATGCAGAAAAATACCGGTAGGTGTCTGATCCACCTGTAATCCCAGGAAGAACTTCATTTCTCCCATGGTGCTCATTTCAAATTCTTCCTGCATCACAGATTCGAATTCTTTAAACAGATCTTCGTTTCATGAACCAAAGATAATGTCATCCACATAAATTTGCACCATCAGTAAATCTCCGTCTCTTTCCTTGATAAACAACGTGCTGTCAATCACACCCCTGCGAAACTCATGTTTCAGTAGGTGGGTGGAGAGCTTTTCATACTAAGCTCGAGGAGCCTGATGTAGCCCATACAGAGCCTTGTCCAACTTGTAGACTCTGTCCTAATGGTAACGATCTTCGAATCCCTCGGGTTGACTGACGTAGACCTCTTCACGGATTTCCCCATGAAGGAACGCACTCTTTACATCTAGTTGATAGACTTTGATCTTCACGTAAGATGCGTAGGCTAGAAAGATGTGGATTGCTTCCATTCTAGCTACTGGTGCAAAGACTTCATTATAGTCGACTCCTTCAACTTGTCTGAAGCCTTGAACAACCAACCGTGCCTTGTTTCTGATAACGGCACCTTGGTCATCCTTCTTGCAGCGTAGCACCCATTTGGTGCCAATCACTTTCACTCCTCTTCGCCGGTCAACAAGTGTCCACACTCCAAGCTTCTTGAACTGTAGCAGCTCCTTTTGTATAGCATTGACCCAGGCCTCATCCTTCAGGGCATCGCTTACATGTTTGGGTTCGACTTGAGATACAAAGCATTTGAATGCTCCATCATTCACGTAGCCCTTTTCCATAATTGCAGCGTAATCAGCAGAGTACAACTGATTTCTCGTCTGCACACCAGAATGTAGATCTCCAATGATAGCCTCCGGCGGATGATTCGTACTGATCCTAGTCACAGGTGTCGTAGGGACGACAACTTCAGTATTCGGATTTGTGACAGGAGGTTCAGTATCCGTATTTCCTGATGCATGTTTAGCAGCAGATGAGCTTTCCTCTTGATCAACATTATGCTCAATGCCTGTCTCAGCTGCTTCTTCATCATCTGATGAGTCATCACTCTCATCCTGATCAGCTGTTGAAGATCCAGATGAACCACTCGTAGGTGTTGTATCGCTAGTATCCAGATTCGGTGTGTTTAGGACATCGTGCATCATCTGAGTAGCAATCTCTTCGTCTGAATCTATCTGAGGAAGGTTGAACAATTTGAAAAAGCCATTGTAGTCGAAGAATGAAAATGGACCTTTTCCAGCAGGGGGGATGGTGAATCGTTGAACGTCAACGTTGCACCATACTTCGACCTGACCAGTTGAGTTGTTGTAAACTCGTTTATCTGTATGCTGTATCCTAAAAAGATCCCCTGATCTACCTTTTCACTGAACTTGCCCTCCGGAGTTTTCTTCAGTAACGTACATGGAGCTCCGAATGGTTCCAGATACTCCAGGTTAGGTTTACGTTTCTGAAGCAACTCATAGCAAGTCTTCCTATGCCTCTTGACCACTGACACACGATTAAGGGTGTAGCATGCGTTGGCAACAGCTTCATTCCAGAACTGCACTGGCAGTTTTGAATCTGCCAACATAGTCCTGGCAGTCTCGATCAAGCTCTGTTCTTCCATTCAGCAACTCCATTCATATACGGTGTGTATGTAGAGGTGAACTGATGAGCAATTCCTTTTCTTTGCAGAACGCATCCATCCACTGATTCTTGAACTCTGTTCCATTATCTGAATGAATCTTCCTAACCTTCAGCTTGTAGAGAGACTCTAGTGTAGTAACGAGCACCTTGAATGACTCAAAGGTTTCTGCCTTTGCTTTCAGAAACATCACCCAGGAGAACCGAGAGTAGTCATCTGTGACTACGAAGCAGTACCAGTCTCCGGTGATACTCTTCGTGCTGACGGGACCGAATAGGTCCATATGCAATAGCTCCAGGGGCATCTCGATAGAATTGACATGCTTGGTCTTGTGAGATTTCCTGGTCTGCTTTCCCTTCTTGCATGAGACACAAAAATCAGGAAATTTGAAGTTCTTAACATGAACTCCATCAACTAAGTTGTTATGAATCAGATGATTCATCTTCCTGTGGTTAATGTGTCCCATTCTCTTATGCCATGAGATGGAATCCTTCTCTGTAGCTTTAGACAAAAAGCATTGAACAGTAGACACGCTAGTAGAAGCATTAGACATATCTAGAACATACAGGTCATTATACCTAGATGCTGACATTAATACCTGCTCCTCTGGAATTTCCATCTCTTTCTTCAGAATGTAACACTTTCGATTATCAAACATAACTTTGAAGCCCTTGTCACATATCTGAGACACTGAAAGAAGATTGTTTTCCAATTGCTGAACAAAATTATCTTTATCAAACCTTACCTTTGCATTACCTACTTCTCCTTGTGCGGTAATGTATCCTCCTTTGTTTCCAGCAAAAGAAACGTGTCCCCCTTTAATTTGTTTGACATTATAAAGGAGAGACTTATTTCCTATCATGTGCCTGGATGCTCCGCTATCAACTATCCATGTGTTGGTAGAAGCACTATAGCGGACAACCTGCACATAATAGAAAATAATTAGTTAAGGAGGGGGACCCAAGCCTTGACTGGCTTGGGTTTCCCAGAGGCATCACACATCATGAACTCGACCCACTGTCCTTTATCAGTAGGTGGGTCCTCAATCTTCAACTTATCCATGCTTTCAGACACTTCAGATGTTTTGGCTTTCCACAAACCATCCTTGTGAAAGGATTGTTTATGGTAAACCGATGATTGATTGACAGTTTGAACCTTAGGTTTAGTTTCAAAGACAGGTTTCACCTCAGGCATCATAGACTTGCCAGTGGCTTGTCTGTGTTGTCTGTGGTGTTAGGGAGAGGTATAAGACCTAGCAGGTGTTTTAGACCTGACAGGAGTCTTAGACCTAACCGAAGTCTTAGATCTCTATTTTGGAAACTGTTTAACTTCATCTTCTAGTTCAATTTTAATTTTGGGTGTCTGATAGCGAGGATAGTTTGAAGAAATGTGACCTTGTTGACCACAAGTATAGCGTGATCTCCTTTCAACTAGACTAGGAGATCTCTTGTGGGGTGGGGAGTAAACTTCAGGTACTGACTTTTTGGTCTCGCTCCTTTGATTCTCACCTTCCTTGACAAATTTTACTTGTTTAACGTTATGGGGGTTTTGTCTTTGAAGATGATTGTTATCTTGCTTAACCGGTTTAGCTTGAGTGGTTTTGGAGATCTTAGGTTGTGTGGCAGCAGATTTTGGACCCAACCAAGAGATGTTTGAACATTCTCTTCCACCAGGTTTTCATTGATGGTTTTACCAGTTGTGCCTGATGTTAATGTTGTCTGATCAGCAGCCGGAGGAGCAAGTTTAACTGTTGTGTCCGGATCGCTGACCAGAGGAGTAGTCACCACATGGTCCTTTATTGGATTATTATTAATAGGACGTTGTTTGGTGTTCAAAAGGATCTCATGTGGTGGAGGCACAACCTTATAACCCAACCCTTCCCCGTTGTTGCGTTCCTTAACCAAGTTTTTCAAAATATGAGAAGAACTAGCTAGACTGTGGAGTTTTTGCTTTAAAGACTCATTTTCAACTTGCAAAACAGCTCTGTCCATTTTAGTTTCCTCAATTGTCTTTAAATAAAACTTTATATCATTTTCTGGGTTAAACGCGACAACCTCAGTTTCTTTTAGTTGTTTCTTTAACGCTTCAATTTTCTCCTTATAGCTGCTCTCGTTTTGTTTTAACACTCTATTTGCCTCCGTGCACAATTTTAAGTCATTTACTAAGTTATCATTACGATCTAATAACCTAGCAAATTTCAGATCAATGCTTTCCCTATATTTATCACATTCAACACAGGCATGTTTAATAAACAGATCATCCTTTGATTCTACCTGTGCAGATGTAGACGTTCCAGCCATGAAAGCATTTTGAGGTTCCGGTTGTGCTTCAGATTCAGCATTCAGTTCATTTTCAACAAGTTGATTAACAGCAGCTAAGGTCTCATCCACATCGGCAGTGTCAAGCTCAACTGAGTTCCCCCCCTCACTCGCTGAGTCTTCATTCAGATCTTCACAGATGCAATGTTGGCTTCACTATCAGTTAAGAATCGGAAGGACCATTCCTATCCTTCATCACCTTGAGCAAAGCTGTCTTTTTTCTCTTTATCCTGTTTGTCGAAGGATGAGAACGGGTTCCCATTTCCAGTCTTCTTTGGTTTGTGACACATTCCCGCTTGAAGTGGCCTTTTTCACCACAGTTTAAATAGGTGACTTTAGACTTGTCGAATCCAAAAGTAGTATCTTTGGTAGCCACCAGATTCTGTCCCATCTTCTTCACAAACTTCTTTGCTCATCGCACAGCACTTGCGAGAGCCCACATTATGTCTATTCTTTCCAATTCATTTTCATCCACCTGCTCATAGTCTTCATCAGCCAAGTGGCAGTTCCTAATCTTTCCTGCAACCAAACCACCATAAGAATGAACCACAACAGCAAGTAGGTCCATGTGCTCCTTATCCACTTCCACAGTTACTTTGCCTAGATTTTCTGTCACTAACATCGTCGATTGAGCAACTGTAGGACTTTGTTGAACCCCTGATGAAACATGTGACTCACCACCATATGATGCATTAGATACAAATGCAGTCTGCAGAGGGGTACTGGTAGATTTTGCAGTTGGAGTAGGAGTAGCATTGTAGAGGATGGATCCTGAGTGTATGCTCCCTTCTTTGTCTTGTACTTGTGTCTCACCTGTTCTTCTCTCAATTTCAGGATCAAATCATTGATATCCAAAGTCTCCAGCATTGAGTTATATCTTAGAGTGGAAATGAATGAATCCCACTTCTCTGGTAGCCCATCAGCCAAGCTTGCAACTTTTTCTTCCTTAGATGTTGTAACACCATGAGTGTGAAGTTCACTCATCAAATGGTAGAAGCGATCTATAATATCATCCAATCTTTCATTCCCAACAGAAGAGAAATTATCAAACTCTTTCTTTAACACTTTAGCCTTCAGTGACTTTAGTGTTGAATTACCATCATATCTCTTCTCAAGAGCATCCCATAACTTTTTGCTCTACTTATGTTCTGAATATTAATGAAAGATTTCTTTAGGAATTGACTGGGTTAGCATAGCATAGGCTTTCTTCTCTGCATTATAAGCAACCTTTTGTGCATCGCTTTGTCCACTCAAAGTCAGGGGTATGCCATCAGCACCTACTGGCATATTGTAGCCAGTCTTAATAGCATTCTAGAGATTGGTATCCACTCCATTAAGATGCATCTCAAATCTTTGCTTCCATTGAGGAAATTCATCAATAGACAACAGCTTAGGTGGTTTATTATGGTTCCCAATCTCATTTTCCAATAGCAAAAGGTTCTGGATCCTGGAGTCCTTCCCTGCTGAGAATGCAAAGTTCTCTGAGTCCATAATGAAGTAGTCTTAAACTTGAAAAACAATCAATGTGCGATTGAGCTGAGTCGTACGACTGGGCAGGCTAGGGCAGTTGTGCGAATGAGCAGAACAACTGGGACAATCGTGCGATTGAATGAGCGATTGGTCCAATCGTGTGATTGAACTGGGCGATTAGAGTTCAGTCATACGATTGAGTCAATTGTGCAACTGGGACTGCTGACTTTGAAATTTTTCAACCTTTTTCACACAATTCGACCTAAAACACACCTTTGAATACCCTAGACGGCTACAACTCGAAAAAGACTCAATTTTCAAAGCATGCACACGTAAAAACTGGATTTTGAGCAGAAAGAACGAATTTTTTCGATTAAAAACGTTGACTTTTTCTAAAACAAGATTGAATCCACGAAGAATCAAGAGCCAAAGCTCTGATACCACTTGTTAGGACCGTGTATGGACGGAGTACTAACTGCTTCTACGTGAAACCGAATCAAATAGCATGGAATTCTATTTGATTGGCGATCCAATCAGGGAGAACGTTATCCGGATCAAACTTAACGATTAGAATATGTTAAGAATGAAGTATGAATGATCTGAAACATTTATGAACTTGGAAGGGACGCACTGTGCGAACTGGGGCGGCTAGGGTTGTGAATTATCGAAGTGTTGCGTTTTTCCACGAATTAAGTGGTATTTATGGTTACAGCTTTCATTAGTACGACTGAGCCAGGTGACTGGCTCAGTCGTGCGACTGAGTCGTACAATTGAATCATTCGTACGACTGAGTCAGCCTTATGACTCAATCGTGCGATTGACTCAATCACCTGGTTCAGTCGTGCGATTGGCCCATTCGCATGGTCCAGTCGTGCGACTGAATCAGAATACTTAGTTAAACACATTTTTGAACCTTTAATGATTCAAAATTATGTCTAATAACTGTAAACCTATATAACATGTTCATATAAGTGTGTAACAATAAATAATATTAATAGATATAACATCAAACAACCAATAAATGTTATACAACCAATAAACATTCATAGAAGAGTTTTTTCATTACATAGATTTAACATTACATATATGTTACAAGATGAAAGTCTATTACATTGAAGCTCACTAGACTAGATCTAGGGACATGTGTACCAAAATAAGATGATTTTGATCTTGCTTAACCGGCTTAGACTGAGTGGTTTTTGAAATCTTGGGTTGTGTGACAACAGATTTTGAACCCAACCCAAGAGATGCTTGAAAATTCTCTTCCACCCTGTTCTCAATGATGGTTTTATCCGTTGTGCCTAAAGTTGATGTCTTTTGATCAGCAACCGGAGGAGAAGGTTTAACTGCAGTGTCCGGATCACTAACTAGAGGAGTAGTCACCACATGGTCCTTGATTGGATTATTATTAACAGGTCTTTGTTTGGTGTTCAAGAGGATCTCATGTGGTGGAGGCATAACTTTATAACCCAGTCCTTCCTCGTTGTTTCTTTCTTTAACCAAGTTTTTCAAGATATGAGAGGAACTAGCTAAACTATGTAGTTTTTGTTTTAAGGATTCATTTTCAACTTGTAAAACAGCTTTATCCTTTTTAGTTTCCTCAATTGTTTTTAAGTAAAACTTTATGTCATTCTCTTGGTTAAAAGCAACAACTACAGTTTCTTTTAATTGTTTTCTGAGCAAGTCAATTTTCTCCTTAAAACTGCTTTCATTTTGCTTTAATACACGATTAGCTTCAGTGCACAGTTTTAAGTCATTTACCAACTTATCATTATGTTCTAATAACCTAGCAAATTTTAGATCGACGCTTTCCCTAAACTTATTACATTCAACACATGCATGTTTATCAAAGAGATCATCTTTCGATTCTACTTGTGCAGATGTATGTGTGCTAGCCATGAAAGCAGCCAGGGGTTCCTAGTGTGGTGAAGATTCTGTATTTAGTTCATTCTCCATGAGTTGTTCAACAGCAGCCAAAGTCTCATCCATATCAGAAGTATCAAGCTCAACTGAGTTCTCCCCCTCACTCGTTGAGTCTTCGTTCAGATCATCAACCGATGCAATGTTAGCCTCACCATCAGATAAGAAACGGAAGGACCAGTCTTGTCCGTCATCACCCTGTGCTACCATTGCTTTGGAGTCATGGCTTGTTGACGTTGACTTTGGAGTCTTGTCTTTATCCTGCCTGTTAAAAGATGAGAACGGATTGTCATTTCGTGTCTTTTTGGATTTGACACACCTCGCTTGAAATGGCTTTTTTCACCACAGTTGAAACAGGTGACTTTAGACTTGTCGAATCCAAACGTTGTATCCTTTGTAGCCACTAGATTCTGTCCCGTCTTCTTAAACAAATTTCTTTGCTCTACGCACAGCACTAGTGAGAGCCCACATTATATCCATCCATTCAAGCTCTGTTTCATCAACCTGTTCAAAATCTTCGTCTGCTAGATGGCAATTTCCAATCTTTCCTGCAACTAACCCATCATAAGATTGTACCACAACAGCTAGTAGATCCATATGCTCCTTAGCAACTTCAATAGTTACTTTGCCCAAATTCTCTGTATTTAACTTCGTCGATTGAATTTCTAGAGCATTTAATTGGACACTTGATGATCCACCTGTTTCACAACTTGAGGATGTACTTGGGATGCTTGCAGATGTGTTAGACACGAAAGCAGTCTGCAGAGGTGCACTAGAAGACGCTGTAGTAGGAGTCACATTGTAGAGAGAAGGATTCTGGGAGTAGTTACCCTTCTTAGACTTGTACTTATTTCGAACCTCTTCCTCCCTCAACTTCAGAATAAAGTCATTTATGTGCAAAGTCTCCAACACAGCATTATGTCTCAAAATGGAAACAAATGAATCCCACTTATCAGGTAACCCATCAGCCAAGCTTACCACCTTGTCTTCCATGGAAGTTTTAACCCCATGAGTGTGCAGTTCACTCATCAAATGATAGAAGCGGTCGATCACATCATCCAAACTTTCATTCCCAATTGATGAGAAGTTATCAAATTCTTTCTTCAACGCTTTCGCCTTCAGAGACTTAAGTGTTGCATTTCCTTCATATCACTTCTCAAGAGCCTCCCATAACCTTTTGCACTGCTTGTGTTTTGAGAACTGATGGAGGATGTCTTTAGAAATATACTGTATCAACAATGCATAGGCATTCTTCTCTGCATTGTACACAGTCTTTTGTGCCTCTATCAAACCACTTAGTGTCAGTGGAACACCATCAGCTCCAACGGGCAAGGTGTAGCCAGTCTCAATAGTGTTCCATAGGTTTGTGTCTACTCCATTCAGATGAATCTCAAACCGTTGCTTCCATTGAGGATAATAGTCAAGAGACAGGAGCTTTGGTGGTTTGTTATGATTCCTGATCTTATTCTCCAAAAGTAATAGATTCTGGATCCTGGAGTCCTTCCCTACTGAGAGTGCAAAGTTCTATGTGTCCATATTGAATTAGTCCTAAAACTTGAAAACCAACTGTGTATGCGACTGGGGATGTGACTAGGGTGCGACTGGGGATGCGACTAGGGTGCGACTGGGGATGCGACTAGGGTGCGACTGAGACTCAACTGGGCGATTGAGCTTAGTCGTGCGACTGAACAGATGACTAGGACAATTGTGCGAATGAATAGACCGACTAGGCCAATTTCGTGCGATTGAACAAGCGACTGGGCCAATCGTGCGATTGAGCTGAGCGAATGGAGTTCAGTCGTGCGATTGAGTCAATCGTGCGACTGAGACTGCTGACTTCGAAAATTTTCAAACTTTTCATGCAATTCGACCCAAAAACACAATTTTGAAAACCCTAGTATGTTGAAACTCGAAAAGGATGAACTTTTGAACACATGTACTCGTAAAAACTGGATTTTTATGCAGAAGGAACGAATCTTTGGACTAAAAACGTTGACTTTTGCAAAAACACGATTGAATCCATGAAGAATCAAGAGCCAAAGTTCTGATACCACTTGTTAAGACCGAGTAAAGACGGAGTACTAACTGATTCAACGTGAAACCAGATCAAATAGTGTGGAATCATATTTGATTGGCAATCCAATAAGGGAGAATCTTAATCTGATCAAAACTAACGATGAGAATACGTTAAGAATGGATTAGAATCGATCAGAAACGTTCAATGAAGTTGGAAGGGACTCTCTGGACGAACAGAATGGCTAGGGTTGATAATTCTCGAAGTGTTACGTTTTTCCATGAATTAAGTGGTATTTATAGGTTACAGCTCTCATTTGTACGACTGAGCCATCCGTATGGCTCAGTCGTGCGACTGAGTCGTATGATTGATTCATTCATACAACTGAGTCAGTCTTATGACTCAATCAAGCAATTGACTCAATCACCTGGTTCAGTTGTGTGACTGGTCCATTGGCATGGTCCAGTCGTGTAACAGAATCATAAGACTTAGTTAAACATATTCCTGAGCCTTTAATGATACAGAACTATGTCTAACAACTGTAAACCTATATAACATGTTCATATAAGTGTGTAACAATAAATCATATTAATAGATATAACATTCAATAACCAATAAACATTCAAAGAAGAGTTTTCATTTCAAATATCAAACATTACATAACTGTTACAAAATGAAAGTTAATTACATTTGAGCTCACTAGAATAGAACTAGGGACATGTATACCAACAATTACTGTACATATTCGTTCAGTCATCATATTCATTTCTCATCGTTCATTCTGTTCATTTCGTACATTTCAAACTTTTATTCAATATGTTTCACTTTCATCTCGACCAATGTCATATGCTATACCCCCAAACATTATGCGCGAAGCTGGTACTGGGCCGAAGTCTATAAATAAACCCCCAACATTGTGCACGAAGCTGGCTCAAGTACCGGGGCAAGCGACAAGGGTCCCGTTTCATACATATTGGTCAATCACTAAGACCGCCCCCTATGTGCATCCTCATGGGTTAGCTAAACCGCACAAAATTGAGCTAACAACTTCTCAATAAGTTGTGACCATGAATACATTTGCTTGCAAGACATTCATTCATTCATTATGTTCCACTTTTCATTATCTTTAATATTTGACTTCATTTATGATAATACTTTACATACATGATCATAACACACCACGTAAGGTCATGTATCAATAAGTAATATCGGACATGCATAACATGCTCTAAACATACATAACACCAACCAACATATCCACCAAAACATCTTATGATTATAATCGTTAAGTTTCTAATTTCCTAAAATTTTAAAAAAATCTCTAAGGCATTAGGCGCATGAGCACTATGTAGGCGCATGAGCACTATGTAGGCGCATGAGTACTATGCGGGCGCATGAATACTATACAGGCGGATGGACAGTTGGGCGTATAGGAAAACTTAGGCGCATGGGAAAAACTTAGGCACATGGGCACTGCTTGGGCGCATGACCACTATGCAGGCGCATGGTACTTAAGCGCATGAGCCACTCAAGCGCATGGGCAGTGGGCGCATGGGCAAAGTGTTGGGCGCGTGAGGCAACAGTTAGGCGTATGGGCAGACTTAGGCGCATAGGCTTTCCAGGCACATATGCACTATGTTTAAGCACATGAATTCCATGCCATTTCAATCTTACTCTAACCCAGTTTCCAATCAACACTTAAGCAAATTCTTGACCCATTTCTAACGTATTAAACACCTAAACAAGCCTATAAACATGATTTACAAGCATAACACACCCAAGAATACATTCACCCGTATAAACAGGGTATAAACATACGGTTCACATATTTGTAAGTTATAAAAAGGTTAGTTACATATATTTTCAGCCTCAAAACAAGTTTAAAACATATAAAACCGGGGATCTAGAACTCACATGTTGCTGCCTACGAGTAAATCTCTTTTAAACCTGAGAGCACAAAAAGTTCCTAAACACACCAAAACACACAACCGAACATACATAAATGCATAAGAATCGGTCCCGAAGCTGAAAACTTAGCTGAAACCGAACAAAATGTATGAAAAACACTCACCTTACAAATTCACGGTTTTCCTCTCTAGAAACTGATGAAACTTTTGCTGCTTTTGTCTTCTTTCTTATTCTGCAGCCGAAATTTTGATTAGAAAGGTGATGTATGGGCGGCCATGCTTCTTTTAAACATAAAATAATAAAGTTTTGTCCTTCGATGCACTTTAGCCCCTCCACTTATGCAAATTCTCCTTTCTTTCTTCATTCTTTTCTCTTTTTAATAAATTTTCGGGTGTTACATTGCCTGATTGTATATATTGTATGTGTGTGAAAAAGTAAAAGAAAATATAAAAATAGAAAATATTAAAAGCAAATAGAAAGTTTTAAAACAAAATTACGAAAATAGAGTATCTTTAGTCATATATTATTTAGAAATGAATCAGTTTGTACAATATGTGAGAAATGATAGTACATTAGTTTTGATTAGTTGCATATTTCACTCCTTAATAAAGTCTGACGTGATCAGATATGATGTATAGGTAAACTCATGTAATTATACTGAAAAAGTAAATTCTTGTGATTAAACTAAATCACCTATGCATATAGGTGTGTCCATCTTAGGACTAATGAGTAGTATTAGCTTGTCTGATTGATTGCTTGTAAAGTTACGAACCTCACACCTGGTGGCGATATGATTAACCATGAGATTTGTTTAAAGCTTCTGTTCACTTCACTAATATAAGTCATCATAGACCTAAAGTGCTGACATATCCTTTGTTGTAAGTCATTACCGACGTGGATATTCTCTCATGATGCAAAAGATGCCAATATGCACAATCCATTCAAATAGATGTTACAGAGATTATCAATTGGTTTATCCATGATAATACTCTTCTTAACATAACATGAGATCTGGTTATAAGTATATATCAGGTTAATAAGTTAAGAAGAAGTGGTTTCTTGCATATCTTGATGATGGTTGATCTCTCTAAGTTTAAGTGTGGGTAACATAGCATCATATCTAATCAAACCTTAATCAATCCAAGAATTGTAAAAGTAAGTGTGTTGATACTTTTGCCAAAAACACTCATTCTCTGTCCTTGAATCTTGTGTCTCCTTTGCTATGAAATCACTGAACTGGAACACACCTCATTAGGATTTAATCACTGTTAATGATTATCCATAATTTATTTTATTTTGATGTGCTGATCTTAGCTTATATGATCTCACTGCATACTTATGATTCATTATATATAGTATACTTTTATTCTGCTTTATTTTACATTTGCATGATTTTATGTGTGCTGGCATGTTAATAGTGTTTGGTTTACTCTATTTGCACCGTAAATAAACTTCTAAGTTTGTCAACTTAAAAGTTTAGGGGGAGTAAAATGAAAAAGAAATAATCAAAATCCAATGTTTGGATGAAAAGGATGATGCTATCTATGACAAGCATGTGTGTGTTTGATATGATGAAAACATGAACCTGAAAATACTTTAGCACAAATAAAAGCTTCTTGTTATAAAAAATATGATCATTTGTATTTTTGAAAATTTTCAAAATAGAGACTAAAATGACAGGAAATGGTTTAGATAAAAATAAATACTAATGCATGATAAAAAATTTAGTAAAATTGTGCTTGATTGAAAATTAAAAATGTAATTTGACATTTGATAATGTATGATAAGTGAAAGTCAAAGTTGACTAAGTATGAAGTGTGAAAATTTATGATGAACAGTGTTAATGTGCATAAATAGTGTTTGGATGAAATTTGTGAAAAATTTCTAGGTGTTAGACGTATGAAAAGTTCTCATATGCCTGAATAGTGTCAAAAAGTCCAATTCATGAAATTTCAAATTTTTGTACAAGTGTTAGGTGTTTTGGTTCAACCTCATGCGCCTGAACAATTATAATGCTTCTAAACAGTACCGGACTTTCCAAAGTTGAAATTTTTGTAAGTGTGTATACTTGAACGGATCATGCGCCTAAACAGTTCTTATATGGACTGAGGGTTCATGAAATTGACCAAGTGTTAGGCGTTTTTGTCTAGGTCATACGCCTAAACAGTGCCCATGCGCCTGAACAGTGCCCAAGCGCCTGAACAGTTCTCATGTATCTATGGTTTTTCTGAGAAAATATGACCAAGTATGCTCATGCGTCTAAGTCTCACGCGTCTCAACATTGCTCATACGTCTTCACAGTGGTCATGCGCCTAAGAGTTTTTACACATATATATATTCAACACTTCGTAGAATTCTTCTTTTTCTTATCTACACTCAAAAACTCTATATTCTATCAGCTTATTCGACTCATTTCATTATCTCTGTGTTGTTTGATTTCCAGTTAATCTTTGTGTTGAATAGGTAAAATCATGGATTTCAAACATCGTGTTGATCTTAAATCATCAAATTTCATAACATAAACGAAACATTTGATTAGGCGTACGAAACCTATTCAGGCGTACGAACCCTAAGATGTGATGAAATTCAAAATTTGAGAATTGAATGTTTAACAATCATTAAAATTGAACATTAATGAGTTGTTAATACATATTTTTCTTAGTTTGGGATAATCAAAACTTCATTTCATCGTATTATGTTCTTGATGATTTGGTGTTCATTAGTCGACAATCAAGAACAAGAAATGAAAACTCATTTTGAATTTTTAATCAAAATAATGCTATAAATCATTAAAATTCAAATAATCAATAGGTTTTAGAAAAGATTGTTAATATTTAGTAGTCTTTAAAATTTTAAAACTTGAATTTGAATGTAATTTCTTATGGTATATTGTGTTCAACACTTAGAAACTTTTCTAAGTGACATCAATCAAGTTTTAAAAATTTAAAAATTGCTAAGTAATTTGATAATCCATAATAACAATTAAATCATTGTTATTCATGTATACTTATTGTTTGTCTTGTGTTTAAAAGATGACAAAATTAAAGTTTGAGCCTAAGCACAATGTAGCAGCCTTCTTAAATGAAGATGTTCATGATGCAGTGGGTTATGAAGACATGATTACATTCTTATTGAGAACAAGATGGTGTATGCTATGTGTGAAAAGCCAGTCATATATGCATGATTGATAAAGAAATTTTGGAGAACAGCTGAGATAGATAAAGATAATGAAGGAAGAAAAGTTTTGAGAGGATTTAGCACTGATGAAAGAATGGTAGAAGTTTCTGAACAGACAATAAGGGATGCTCTGAGATTAGAAAACAATGATCCACAAGACTTGGCTGAGTTTTCATTCAATGAATGTAGAGAGACATTCATTGTAATGGGTCATCCAGAAAATTTCCCAAAGAAGTAATTTTTTAGAGCAAGGGTTTACAATCACCGGTTACTATTATGCTACATATTTCAACATTACATGTCAAAGAAAAGTGCAGGTTGGAATTCATTTGATGTTGATATAGCATCTCCAATAGTAGATTTAGCCACAAACAAAAGATTTAATATGGCTAAATGGATTCTTAATGGATTTGCTTACAATCTAGAGAAAGGAATGAGAAACAAGTAGTTGATGTATCCCATATTTCTCCAGATGATCATAAATGAAAATATGGAGTCAGTAGTGAAAGATTTGATCTTGAACATGTGTCTGAAATAGTGTATAAGAGACTAGCTATGATTACTGTTGTTCAGAATGTACTTGTTTTTTTATTATATCATAAATGTGGCAAGAGGTGTTGTAAACATCAATGAAGATCATTTTCATTTGACTGAGGATGCTCCTATTGATCCTAATGATCTAATTAAAGATGTTAATCAAGATGTATCTAAGTCTGAAGATGAAAAAGCTGATGATGATGATTTAGATGAACTAAGAATGATGAAATTTCATCATATGATGATGATGATGATGATGATGATGGATATAAGAATGTAGGTGATCCAGATAAAGATGATGATAGTAAAGAAACACTATCAGATCATATGAATGAGTATATTAACTAAGAGAAAGCGAATGATCAGAGGGATGATGTGAATGAAGAAGCTAATGCTGGAGATGATATAAATGAAAATATGAATGAAAAATTTGATCAACAACATAGTATTTACTTTGATTAAAATGATGTAATTATGTCTGAGCCAATTATACAAAGTTCTACACCTGTTGTTGAATCTCAAATTCAAGCTACTCAAGAAGTATTCATTTCTAAAGAATCTCAACTAAAAACAACATAAAATGTGTCTGTGCAAACAGAAGAGGTGTATGATGTTGACATGATTGATTCCTTGAAAGAAGTGAATAAGGAACAACAAGAGATTATCAAGAAGTTAAGAGAGGAAAATGAAATGTTGAAAGTCAAATCATTAAACAAAGATATGTTGGTGACTGAGATTGAGGAATAATTGAAAGTGTTAAGTGATAAATATGAGAAGCTGAAAGCAAGCTTGAAAGATAAATCAGAAGAACTTGATGTTCTACCATCAGAGGAAGAAATAGACCTTGAAGCTCAAGAAATTATGATTCAAAGAATATCAGAAGCTGATAAAGGGAAAAGAAAATTTAATGAAACTATGATTGAATCTTCTACTGAACCAAAGTTGAAAATGCAGAAATCTATGGATGAATCGCTAAATGTTGATGAGAGCGATATCCAGAAGTAAAATTGAAGCTTTAGATGATATAGATTCTGATTTCCCTGATGATTGGTATGATGAGGTATTAGAAGATGAAGACATTCATGATATTGCTAACTCTCCGGTTAAAGAATTTCAAGAAGATATACCAAACAACTTTGATAAATGATACAATTATATGGTAAAAAAAGTACAATCGTGTATTTTTAGATGGTCTGACTGTATCTCAGATAAATGAAGGGTATGAAAAATGCTTATTAGCTGAGTCTCTGCTCCTGCTCATCCAAATGAGATTTGTTTAGAGCATGGTGAATGGACTTCAATGAATGAAGGCATTAATGTTGATGACATTCCAACGTCTAAGTTACACCAGCCAAATCTAGATGATATGAGTATTATTGCATTATAATTGTGGTTACAATCAAGAAATTATCCTAGAAAAAGGCTAAATAGATTACAAGGAACTTCTCTGAGGAATTTAGTCTGAAGTTTCCAAGGGACTGAGAAGTAGAGTAATAGTATGACAGTGCTTGATACAAATAATCTTCAATATCTTGAGATTACTAAGAGAACAAGAATGTTGAAACCACAAGAGATAAAATCAATAGAGTTAGTGAGGAGATCATATGAAAGGGGAAAATAGTTTATTGATATGTTTGCAGCTAGTGAAAAACATGCTTACAATGTTTCAGTTAATAAAAAAAACTGTGGAACAAGGCTAGATCTGCGGGATACATTATGCGTAATGTTTTGCAAATAGGTCAATCAATTTCTGAATTGCTGAATGCAACGATTGTTCCTGATAAAACAAAGAATGTAAATATCATAGCTTGGAAATACGATGAAGTTTTTGATGCATTTTTTTATTAAGAGAGTGAATGCTATATGCGATGTTTATCATTTTTACTCAAGCATCATTGCTCTTCCGGTTGAAGATCTGAAGGAGCTACATAAATTGCGATTGATTAATCCATCAAAAGGCACATAAAGGAGAAAATTTTGTAAAACTTCTAGATCGAGGTTCTCAAGAATGGCATCATTTCTTCAAACATGATGTGATCAGGAGGATAAAGAATATTTCAAAAACTTTAAGAAAAGAAATAAAGGTACTTCTAGTTCAACTGAAGAAGAAGGATTTTTGAGTCATTCAGTGATAGGTACTTTGATAAATTACCAAATCCTGGTTTGAAAGTGATCGATGGCACTCAAACTTCAAAATCAATTTTGAGATGGTTCTATCATGCAGATTCATTCCAGTTGATGTTGGTATGAAATCTGGATGATTGGGATAAAGATATGATATTCTTGTTTGGAGTGTTTGAGCTTAAACTCTTACATCCAAGTTATATCTCATTTTTGTCAAATCAAAAGTTTGAAAGAGTATCATCTGAGGTAGCTGAGAATGATATGAAATACTTTATGGGTGTGATTAAATAATGAATGTTTCTATGGAGCGAACTTCTTTGAGGAAAGCTCTAGCATATGTAAACATCATAAAGAAGGATATAAAGAACATTGAATTCATGAAGATTTCAAGTAAAGGTGACATGAAAATTCATTCAAGTGATTATCTAAAACCATATGAATTCTATACTAATGTTGACATAGTTGGTCTATCAAAAGAAACATTGGAAATGATGGAGAAGATGGAGATAAAAAGTAATGAATCCAATATAGAACAAGTAATTTTGACAGCTAAATTCAAGTAATCAATTTAGAAAGCTTTGAAGGAATTAGAGACGTATAAAGACAAACCGATGTTTTCAATCAAAGAAGAACCAGAAGAATTCCAATAGACTGAAGGTGAATTCAAATCTTAGTGGGAGTATTGTTGGAGCCTTTTTGAAGATTAGCATTAGTCATTTTATTTTGTTTTGTCATGGTATAGGGACTAATTTTTAATTATGTTCTTTAGTTTTCATTGTTAGTATAAATAGAATATTTGTGTTATTTTGCAGGGTGCGAAAACAGTGTTTGAAATAGTTAGAACTTTCTGTTGTTATTCACCTTGCACATTGTATCCATATGCATCTACTATCAATGAAAAGCAATGAATTTTGAAGTATTTGCATCTGTTTGATTACTTTGTGTTTATATTTGATTAATACATTACAATATCATCACATATCGATCAATTTTGAATCTATCAACATTGAAATATAAATCATAGAATAGCACATAACACATTGATTCAAATAACTGTTAGGTTTGTTGCATGTTTATCAAAGTTTATTTAACCATTTGAACAAAAACGCAACGAATATTTTGACATATGAAAGATGTTTTAGTTGCTGAAATAAACCATTTATTAACCAATATAACAAACCCAAGAACAAGGATCAAGTATATGTGGAAAGAAATGCTATCAAATATAAACAACCATAGGGTGTTCTTAGAATACAACCTTTCTAAGAACAAGAAGATGTGATATGGAAATCGATGGAGAAGATGATGATGTTATTGAATGGTAGCCTCCAAAGAAGAGGACCTCAAGCAAGTATACCCATAAGCTTCTTGCAAGCACCCAACTAGTTAGGAAGTTGAACACCAAACTCTTCTTATTATGCTTTCTTCCAACACCGAAAATTTCAGCCAAGAACTCTTCTAAATTCGAAAATTTTAGCCAAAAAAAGAAGAGAGAGTTTTGCTTTATGTGAGAGAGAGTGTGTATAGAGTGGAGTGTGAATTGGTTTAAGTCTTGTATTAAAACAAGAAAAAAGAATCCCAAGGAAAGCATCCAAGGGGGTGGCCGATTTTTGGTTCAAATGGGATCCCACCTATTTTAATTTTATAAAACTTTCACACGCTTTAACTCATAAGTTTATAAAATAACACCCGGAAATTTTCCTTTCTGCAGTGTTATGCGACTGAGAGCCAATCGGCCGACTGAGACACGAATGAATCTCAATCGACTGGAGGCTCAGTCGAATGAAAATCAGATGACTGAAGCTCTATACGCATGGAGTCACACGACCGGAGCTTCATACGCCCGACAATCGCACGACTGAAGGCTCAGTCGCATAAAGCCCGAGCGACTGAAGTGCCGATGCGACAGAAGCAGGGGCGACTGGACGAGGAGTATTTAAGGAAGAGGGCACTCTTACCCTCCTCCACACTCACAAAATTCAGTTAGAAAAAGAGAGAGAAGGCGACCGAAGAGAAAAAGAGAGAAAAGGGTGATCCGAGCTTGAAACTTGTTGAGCAACGAGTCCAAACGGAGCATTTCATCTCCTACCTGCTATTCTGAGTTCTAGAACCCCACATTTCCATGTTTTCATACGATTTTGGGGCTAGATCACATATAAAAACCCTATTTTTGTAAAGTGTATGTTTAACCCATTTGGGTGAAATCATGTTTAGTATGTTTAATGTAAGATTTTGGACTAGTATGAGTTTGTATGATGTCCTAAAATGATTACCTAAGGTTTAGGAGGTCTAATTTGGGCTTGAATCGAGTTTAGAGAGATTTTACAGCCGTATATCGCGGCTGCAGTTCGTGATGAACTCCAGTCGCTGCACAGTTAGGGTTGGGTGACTGGAGGGTCAATCGCACGATTGGGGAAACGACTGAGGGACAAACGCACGGCTGAAGTCCATTCGCACGACTAAGGCTCAATCGCCCGATTGAGAGTTTAGTCGCAAGACAAGACGTACGATTGAGATCCCAGTCGTGTATGTGCTCAATCGCACAGGTGCATCCGCACGATTGAGGGACTAGTCGCCTAAGAGTCCAATCGTCTAATGCCCAGTCGCATGGGGGTCGTGCGACTGAAGCATGCTCAGTCGCCCAAACAGTGCTGTCGAGGCTTAGAAGTTATGTTGGGCACGATGATGATAGTATTGCATGTGTATGTATGATGTATGTATGTTAAGTATGATATGGTCCTATATAAAGCTGATGAATGATGATTTGTAAATGCCGATGTTCCTTGTTTCGATATATGTTTGCCTTTTCGAACTTTACATGTTATGCTTAACGAATGAAATGAAAGTATTACATAACATAAAGTGAAAGATAATGAAAGAGGAACATGATGATGAATGTATGTATTAATGATTGAAAGAATGAATGAGAAATATGATGATGAATACATACATTAATGAATGAACGAAAGAACGTAAGAGAAAGGCTTGCAAGCAAATGAAAGGAGGTGCACACCCCTGGCAGGTGTCAGCTCAACTGTGAGGCGGGTTAGCTACCCCGAAGGATGCACACAGGGTCAATCTTTGAGATTGATAATGAGGTGAGCAACTTCATGTTGCAATCGACTCGGTTAGCAGGCAATCGTGAGATTGCCACTAAGGTGAGCGGCCGTGAGCTGCAACAGACTTGGATAGCATACGATAGAATGAAAGTGGAAGATAAATGGTACATGTACCTACCCCAGGTGACTGGATCAGCATTTGTGCACAACGTTTGTGGTTGATTACCACAGGTCCAGCACCAGCAGTATAGTATGATGATTGGGGTACTGTACATGTCACCGAATGTAATGAACGTTCTAACGAATGTAATAAATGTATGAATGAAAGTAAAGAACTTACGAATGAATGTAAAGAATGTATGTACACGAATGAAAGTTAATGAACGAATAATGAAGATAATATTAATATTATCTAAGTGTAGGTATGTTGTATGATCACATGTATGTAAGAACAGTTATAACAAACGAAAGTATGTTTTATTATAAAACTAGAACTCACTCAGCAACGCTGACTTTTTATGCGTTTCCAGTTGACAGGTAGTGTTTCTGAGGATGGCACGAGGCGGCTACTCAGCTCTTTTGGGATGGTATTCTTCTTTTGATAATGCTGCAACGCAATGGAATGCGGACGCATAATACATGCAACAACTTATGTTGCATGCAAGTGTCAAGTGTTCCTTGAGGATCTCGATAAACGGGATTACTTAAGGAATCTTCTTTATGATGAAATTTTAATATTTCTATATTAGAGGTCACTGTTTATGACCCTTTTTGTAATAGTGCTTTTGTGATGTAATGCAACAATAGATGTTTTGTAAATGATGTACGTTGTATTAACTGGCAAAAGCGTTTATAGAAAATGAAAATTTATCTTAGATTTTCCGCTGCATGATTTTATTAAGTCTATACAAATATATGTTTTACGTACGATGAATGACCAGCTGTGAGGTGCCCGGGAAAGGGAGCCTTACAAAAATTAAACCCCATTTTAATTTTATAACTTGAACACACTTTTATTTGTTATTATTTTACCAACTTAAATAATAATACAAATAATTTCTCATGAACAAATTATCCATATAATTTATTCTATTTCAAATGCAATAATTTAGAAAGCCCATTTTCTAAATTGGTGTCAATATTTGTTTGTTTGATCATATCAACAAATAAATATTTATTGGTGTTTGTTTAGCTTGTTATTGGGTGTGACCCGACTTGGATCATAACGTACTAACCACATCATTCTTGTATGTGACTTGGGCATATAAGATCCAACAATCTCCCACTTGCACGAGATTCATAGAAGATTGATGCAAGTAGTAAATACCGTCTAACAACGGTTCACTACCCTTAGTACGTATGACCAAGATCCATTCAATAACATCATCCTCTTCAAGTACCTTACTTGAAAATGTTTAGGTGAATCATTATCTATCCTTTTATCACAGATGTCATGTTAAATCCCAGACACACAGGGTGATCATTCTCCATTGATTTAACTTTAGCACGCCTTAGACATTTTACTCTCAACGAATAAGAGGGACGAATCCCATCTTGACTACATACGTCTCTCATAATCACCATGTACTATATCTGAATTTAGCCTTGTGTACTGCCATGTTTCAGAACAGCAAAGAACTAAGTCAAGGTATAATACTTAGTGAATATCAAGACCCAATACGTATCTCAGGTCAGAGGATACCAAATGAAATGTGCCTTTACTCAAAATTACTTATGATCAATCAAGAAGATTCCATGTAGTAATATTTGAGATGTGGGTCAGTTCAATATTTGTATCCCACATATATCTATGAACCTTGGTAGAAACCCTTTGATCTATATTCACCAATGTGAATATCCACCAATCCAAGTTCATAATAGTCTTATCCTCATACTTGTTCCCACAAGTATGAACGACTACGGACGTTTTGAGTAAACGATTTACTCATGGATTAAACATGCAAAATAGGAACAAAAACGCAACGAATATTTTGACATATGAAACATGTTTTAGTTGCTGAAATAAACCATTTATTAACCAATAACAAACCCAAGAACAAGGATCAAGTATATGTGGAAAGAAATGCTATCAAATATAAACAACCATAGGGTGTTCTTAGAATACAACCTTTCTAAGAACAAGAAGATGTGATATGGAAATCGATGGAGAAGATGATGATGTTATTGAATGGTAGCCTCCAAAGAAGAGGACCTCAAGCAAGTATACCCATAAGCTTCTTGCAAGCACCCAACTAGTTAGGAAGTTGAACACCAAACTCTTCTTATTATGCTTTCTTCCAACACCGAAAATTTCAGCCAAGAACTCTTCTAAATTCGAAAATTTTAGCCAAAAAAGAAGAGAGAGTTTTGCTTTATGTGTGAGAGAGAGTGTGTATAGAGTGGAGTGTGAATTGGTTTAAGTCTTGTATTAAAACAAGAAAAAAGAATCCCAAGGAAAGCATCCAAGGGGGTGGCCGATTTTTGGTTCAAATGGGATCCCACCTATTTTAATTTTATAAAACTTTCACACGCTTTAACTCATAAGTTTATAAAATAACACCCGGAAATTTTCCTTTCTGCAGTGTTATGCGACTGAGAGCCAATCGGCCGACTGAGACACGAATGAATCTCAATCGACTGGAGGCTCAGTCGAATGAAAATCAGATGACTGAAGCTCTATACGCATGGAGTCACACGACCGGAGCTTCATACGCCCGACAATCGCACGACTGAAGGCTCAGTCGCATAAAGCCCGAGCGACTGAAGTGCCGATGCGACAGAAGCAGGGGCGACTGGACGAGGAGTATTTAAGGAAGAGGGCACTCTTACCCTCCTCCACACTCACAAAATTCAGTTAGAAAAAGAGAGAGAAGGCGACCGAAGAGAAAAAGAGAGAAAAGGGTGATCCGAGCTTGAAACTTGTTGAGCAACGAGTCCAAACGGAGCATTTCATCTCCTACCTGCTATTCTGAGTTCTAGAACCCCACATTTCCATGTTTTCATACGATTTTGGGGCTAGATCACATATAAAAACCCTATTTTTGTAAAGTGTATGTTTAACCCATTTGGGTGAAATCATGTTTAGTATGTTTAATGTAAGATTTTGGACTAGTATGAGTTTGTATGATGTCCTAAAATGATTACCTAAGGTTTAGGAGGTTTAATTTGGGCTTGAATCGAGTTTAGAGAGATTTTACAGCCGTATATCGCGGCTGCAGTTCGTGATGAACTCCAGTCGCTGCACAGTTAGGGTTGGGCGACTGGAGGGTCAATCGCACGATTGGGGAAACGACTGAGGGACAAACGCACGGCTGAAGTCCATTCGCACGACTAAGGCTCAATCGCCCGATTGAGAGTTTAGTCGCAAGACAAGACGTACGATTGAGATCCCAGTCGTGTATGTGCTCAATCGCACAGGTGCATCCGCACGATTGAGGGACTAGTCGCCTAAGAGTCCAATCGTCTAATGCCCAGTCGCATGGGGGTCGTGCGACTGAAGCATGCTCAGTCGCCCAAACAGTGCTGTCGAGGCTTAGAAGTTATGTTGGGCACGATGATGATAGTATTGCATGTGTATGTATGATGTATGTATGTTAAGTATGATATGGTCCTATATAAAGCTGATGAATGATGATTTGTAAATGCCGATGTTCCTTGTTTCGATATATGTTTGCCTTTTCGAACTTTACATGTTATGCTTAACGAATGAAATGAAAGTATTACATAACATAAAGTGAAAGATAATGAAAGAGGAACATGATGATGAATGTATGTATTAATGATTGAAAGAATGAATGAGAAATATGATGATGAATACATACATTAATGAATGAACGAAAGAACGTAAGAGAAAGGCTTGTAAGCAAATGAAAGGAGGTGCACACCCCTGGCAGGTGTCAGCTCAACTGTGATGCGGGTTAGCTACCCCGAAGGATGCACACAGGGTCAATCTTTGAGATTGATAATGAGGTGAGCAACTTCATGTTGCAATCGACTCGGTTAGCAGGCAATCGTGAGATTGCCACTAAGGTGAGCGGCCGTGAGCTGCAACAGACTTGGATAGCATACGATAGAATGAAAGTGGAAGATAAATGGTACATGTACCTACCCCAGGTGACTGGATCAGCATTTGTGCACAACGTTTGTGGTTGATTACCACAGGTCCAGCACCAGCAGCATAGTATGATGATTGGGGTACTGTACATGTCACCAAATGTAATGAACGTTCTAACGAATGTAATAAATGTATGAATGAAAGTAAAGAACTTACGAATGAATGTAAAGATGTATGTACACGAATGAAAGTTAATGAACGAATAATGAAGATAATATTAATATTATCTAAGTGTAGGTATGTTGTATGATCACATGTATGTAAGAACAGTTATAACAAACGAAAGTATGTTTTATTATAAAACTAGAACTCACTCAGCAACGCTGATTTTTTATGCGTTTCCAGTTGACAGGTAGTGTTGCTGAGGATGGCACGAGGCGGCTACTCAGCTCTTTTGGGATGGTATTCTCCTCTTGATAATGTTGCAACGCAATGGAATGCGGACGCATAATACATGCAACAACTTATGTTGCATGCAAGTGTCAAGTGTTCCTTGAGGATCTCGATAAACAGGATTACTTAAGGAATCTTCTTTATGATGAAATTTTAATATTTCTATATTAGAGGTCACTGTTTATGACCCTTTTTGTAATAGTGCTTTTGTGATGTAATGCAGCAATAGATGTTTTGTAAATGATGTACGTTGTATTAACTGGCAAAAGCGTTTATAGAAAAATGAAAATTTATCTTAGATTTTCCGTTGCATGATTTTATTAAGTCTATACAAATATATGTTTTACGTACGATGAATGACCAGCTGTGAGGTGCCCGGGAAAGGGAGCCTTACAAAAATTAAACCCCATTTTAATTTTATAACTTGAACACACTTTTATTTGTTATTATTTTACCAACTTAAATAATAATACAAATAATTTCTCATGAACAAATTATCCATATAATTTATTCTATTTCAAATGCAATAATTTAGAAAGCCCATTTTCTAAATTGGTGTCAATATTTGTTTGTTTGATCATATCAACAAATAAATATTTATTGGTGTTTGTTTAGCTTGTTATTGGGTGTGACCCGACTTGGATCATAACGTACTAACCACATCATTCTTGTATGTGACTTGGGCATATAAGATCCAACAATCTCCCACTTGCACGAGATTCATAGAAGATTGATGCAAGTAGTAAATACCGTCTAACAACGGTTCACTACCCTTAGTACGTATGACCAAGATCCATTCAATAACATCATCCTCTTCAAGTACCTTACTTGAAAATGTTTTAGGTGAATCATTATCTATCCTTTTATCACAGATGTCATGTTAAATCCCAGACACACAGGGTGATCATTCTCCATTGATTTAACTTTAGCACACCTTAGACATCTTACTCTCAACGAATAAGAGGGACGAATCCCATCTTGACTACATACGTCTCTCATAATCACCATGTACTATATCTGAATTTAGCCTTGTGTACTGCCATGTTTCAGAACAGCAAAGAACTAAGTCAAGGTATAATACTTAGTGAATATCAAGACCCAATACGTATCTCAGGTCAGAGGATACCAAATGAAATGTGCCTTTACTCAAAATTACTTATGATCAATCAAGAAGATTCCATGTAGTAATATTTGAGATGTGGGTCACTTCAATATTTGTATCCCACATATATCTATGAACCTTGGTAGAAACCCTTTGATCTATATTCACCAATGTGAATATCCACCAATCCAAGTTCATAATAGTCTTACCCTCATACTTGTTCCCACAAGTATGAACGACTACGGACGTTTTGAGTAAACGATTTACTCATGGATTAAACATGCAAAATAGGAACATTAGTTGAAACATTATAACCAAATAATTTATTCAAAGAGGTTCCATTATCTAAATACAAAACTAAAAGGTCAAATCCAGTCACTAGAATATTGAAGTCCCATGGAACAACTATGACTTTCATGCTTTGCCTTTTCAAGGAGCTTCGTGAGTGGATCCGTAATGTTTTGATCCGTTTGAACTGAGAAAATGGAGTGCCAAACTGAGTAGCTGCGTGCCATCAGGTATTTTCTTAAAGTTAACCAGTATTATGTGCGCATGTCATGTGTTTATGTGTACTGTTAGACTTAGATACTGATGTAGTCAGGATAGGTAATGCTCAAAGTGCGAAGAGTAAAGTAAGTGGCTAATCACAACTGGCCATTGTAATTAGAGACTTACTGTACTTGACATAAACTGAGCTATTTCCTTGAATGACCGTGTTGGTGTTTGAATCTTTCAGTGTGATAGAAGATGGTCGGTGGAAGATCATCTGAAGTTTCACATGGTGGTGGACGTGGTGCTGAACCGCGGGCCACAAGAGGAAGACCAAGGGTGGAGAAAGAGGTTCCTGTAGTACCTGAAACCACTCAGCAAGAGGAGGTAGATGAGAGTGCTAAATTGAGTGCCTTGGTGAAAGAGGCAGTAGTCGAGGAAGTGCATCAGGTCATGCAGACGATCTTACCGTCTGTAGTGACCGAAGTGATAAAGGCAGTACGAGAAGATGAAAGACGAGGGAGGAACCGATCCTCAGGAAGACAGCAACAAACGGAGCGGAAACGGTTCTATCTGATGATGAAGAGGAAGAAAAGGAGGAACCGGTAAGGGAGACAACCCGGGGTTGTAACTATGGGCATTTATGAGGTGCAAGCCCCCTACTTTTGATGGTTCTGGTACCGCTGCTGATGCTCACTAATGGGTGAGAGAAATGGAGGTTGTCCTCAATATTAGGGATTGCCAGGAGGACAAGAAAGTGAAGTTTGCTACCCACTCTTTCACGGGTTCGGCTTTGTGCTGGTGGGACACTATAGTCCAAGCCGAGGGTAGCAGGGCCATCGGGAAGATGAAGTGGTCCGAGCTGAGAAGAATGGTAATCAAGGAGTTCAGTCCTCGTCAGGAAATGGATAAAGTTGAGAGAGAGTTCCTGTAGTTGTAGGCGGGGACGATGACCCACCAACAGTACACCGCCAAGTTCAATGAGATGGCGAGGATGGTACTGGACCAGGTAATACCGGTGTCTCGTAAGATCAATCGGTATATTCAGGGACTGCCGGCCGACATCCGCAAGCATTTGATTACTGCCCGACCGAGCACCTTTAGGTCAGCAGTGGATTTGGCAGGGAGATTGTATGATGAACGAGCTGTGGTGGTGAAGACTGAGGGTAGTAAGAGGGGAAGTGGTGAGAGAAATTGGCAGGGGAAGAGGTTTGGTCGGGGTGATGCTTCGACGAGCAATAAGAAGGCCCAGGTGGATGATCGTCGTGTGGCCACACCGGGTACGGGACTGAGGAGGTGTGGTAAATATGGAAGGGAACATGGAGGGGAGTGCAGACTGGGGCTGAATGTTTGTTTTAAGTGTGGGAAGCCCGGCCATATGTCAAGGGATTGCCGGGCAGGCAAATGTTTTAGTTATGGGGAAAGTAGTCATATGAGCAGAGACTACAAGAAGCAGAAGACAGAGGACTCAGGGGCGAAGAAAACAGGGGGTGAAGGACGGAAGGCGAGCGCCAGGGCATTCACGATGACGCAAGAGGAGGCCAGAACGGACCCTGATGTCGTGTCCGGTACGTTCTTGGTGAACCAAACTTTAGCCTCTGTATTATTTGATTTGGGTGCCAGTGAGAGTTTCATTTCTGCTGCTTTCTATGTCAAATTACCCGTTAGTAGTAGACGTATGGACGTACCGTTTGATGTAGAGACTGCTATAGGTAAAACTACCAGAATTTCCGAAGTGATAGAGGGTTGTGATTAGAGGGCCACAAATTTCCGATTAGACCGTTTGCGATGACTTTAGGTGGTTTTGATTTGGTGCTTGGAATGGATTGGTTGGCGGACTTTGAGGCGCACATTGGGTGTCGTAAGAAGATGATCTATTTGACGGCGCCGGACGGTAGTTCAGTGACGGTATATGGCGATCGGGTTACTACGATTCCGAAAGTGATTTCAATGGCGGTGGCGGGAAAATGTATGAGGCGTTGATGTAGTGCTTTCTTATGTTATGTAAAGGATGTAGAAACGCCAACACCACAACTATCTGATGTTCCGGTTGTGCATGATTTTCCAGACGTGTTCCCCGAAGACCTATCGGGATTGCCACCAGACCGAGAGATCGAGTTCCAGATTGACCTGATACCAGGTGCTCAACCTGTCGCCAAGGCACCATATCGATTGGCTCCGACGGAAATGAAAGAGTTGATGGGGCAGTTGCAAGAGCTGCTAGATAAGGGGTTCATAAGACCGAGTATCTCACCTTAGGGTGCTCCAGTCCTGTTCGTAAAGAAGAAAGATGGTAGTATGAGAATGTTCATCGACTACCGCGAGCTGAATAAGTTGACGGTGAAGAACAGATACCCCTTGCCGAGAATCGATGATTTATTTGATCAACTTCAAGGCGCCAGTTGGTTTTCACGAATAGATCTTCGATCGGGCTACCATCAGCTGAAGGTGAAGGAGCAGGATATCCCTAAAACAACCTTTCGTACGCGCTATGGTCACTACGAGTTTCTTGTCATGTCTTTTGGTTTGACCAATGCGCCGGCTGCTTTTATGGACCTGATGAACCGAGTGTGTCGGCCGATGTTGGATAAATCAGTGATTGTATTTATTGATGATATCCTGATTTATTCAAGGAGCGAAACAGAACATGCCGGTCACATTCGAGAAGTACTAGAAACGTTGAGGAGGGAGAAATTATTTTCCAAATTCTCCAAGTGCGCGTTCTGGTTGCGTGAAGTTCAGTTCTTGGGTCACGTGGTTAATCCGGAAGGGATTATGGTCGATTCGGCAAAAGTGGAAGCACTAATGCAATGGAAGTCTCCAAAGACGCCATCCGAGATTCGCAGTTTCTTGGGTTTGGCGGGCCACTACCGAAGGTTTATCCAAGACTTCTCCAAGATTGCTTCTCCACTGACCAAGTTGACCCGGAAAGATGTGAAGTTTGTATGGGGTCAAGCTCAAGAAAAGGCATTTGAAGAATTGAAGACTAAGTTGACCCAAGCTCCTGTATTGGCATTACCCGATGGAAGCAAAGACTTGGTGGCTTATTCTGATGCTTCCTACTCGGGGTTGGGGTGCGTGTTAATGCAAAGAGGAAAGGTTATAGCCTATGCATCCCGACAGCTGAAAGTTCATGAGATTAACTACCCCACTCATGACTTGGAACTAGCAGCTGTGGTCTTCGCATTAAAATTTTGGAGGCACTATCTCTACGGAACGAAGTGCACCATCTTCACAGACCACAAGAGCTTGAAGTACTTCTTTGAGCAGAAGGATTTAAACATGAGGCAGAGGCGATGGTTGGAGCTTATAAAAGACTACAACTGTGAGATCCATTACCATCCGGGCAAGGCCAACGTGGTGGCTGATGCCCTTAGCCGAAAGGAGAGGCCCGAGCCGATACGGGTAAAGGCATACCAGCTGATTATGACCTCGGATGTGATGAAGGAAGTCAAAGAGTTTCAAGATGAGGCACTGAAGGAAGATCATCTTAACTCAGAACGAATGAGAGGTCTGGTCGCGGAACTGAGGGAAAACACGTTTGGTGCCAAGACTCGATTTGGGCGGATGTGGATTCTCGATTTGGGGATCTACGTATGAAGATTATGGATGAAGCCCATAAAACTCGATACTCCATTCATCCAGGTGCTACCAAGATGTACCAAGACATGAAGAAAGATTATTGGTGGCCGGGTATGAAACGCGATGTGGTGGAGTATGTGAGCAAATGTCTTACTTGCTTGCAAGTGAAGGCCGAGCACCAGAAGCCGTATGGAAAGATTCAACCGTTGGATATACCGGAATGGAAGTGGGAGCACATCACCATGGATTTTATCACAAAGCTGCCACGTACCCCAAAAGGGTATGATACTATATGGGTGATTGTGGATCGTCTGACGAAGAGTGCTCACTTCCTACCGATGCGCGAGACATATTCATCCGAGAGGTTGGCCGATCTTTTCATTAAAGAGATTGTGACTCGTCATGGTGTACCGATGTCGATTGTGTCTGATCGCGACACCCGGTTTACATCCAAATTCTGGAAGAAATTCCACGAAGCTATGGGGACGAGGTTACATATTAGTACGGCTTATCACCCCCAGACTGATGGTCAGTCAGAAAGGACCATTCAGACTTTGGAGGACATGCTTCGGGCATGTGTGATTGATTTTGGAGGAAGTTGGGATACCCACTTACCATTAGCTGAATTCTCGTACAACAACAACTATCATGCCAGCATTAGTATGCCACCATACAAGATGCTATACGGTAGGAGGTGCTGGACACCCGTATGTTGGGGTCATATTGGTCAAAAGGAATTGGGGAGCGTCGAGGTGGTCGAGGCTACGACTGAAAAGCTTGAAAGAATCAAGGCCTACATAAAAGCAGCCAAAGACAGACAGAAGTCGTATGCCGATAAACGACGCAGACCAATCGAATTCCAGGTGGGTGACCGAGTTATGTTGAAGGTCTTGCCTTGGAAAGGGATCATTCGGTTCCGAAAGCGGGGCAAGCTGAGCCCGCGGTATATAGGCCCTTTCCAAATAGTTGCCCGTGTAGGAGAGGTGGCCTATAGGTTGGATTTGCCAGATGAGCTGAGTGGAATTCACCCAACCTTCCACGTATCTCATCTGAGAAAATGTTTAGCCGATGAAGACATGATTGTTCTGCTGGAGGATATTGAAGTAGATGAACGGCTAAATTATGTGGAGCAACCCGGGGCAATCATCGACAGAAAAGAGAAGCGGCTGCGAAACAAAGTGGTTCCTCTTGTGCGAGTACAGTGGAGGCACAGGAAGGGATCCGAGTCAACGTGGGAGACAGAAAATGAAATGAGGCAGCATTACCCACAACTATTCGAGGAGTAACAGGTTTCGGGGACGAAACCGAAATAAGGGGGGTGGACTTGTAACACCCGGAAATTTTTCTTTCTGCAGTGTTATGCGACTGAGAGCCAATCGAACGACTGAGACATGAATGAAGCACAACCGACTGGAGGCTCAGTCGAATGAAGATCAGACGACTGAAGCTCTATACACATGGAGTCACACGACTGGAGCTTCATACGCCCGACAATCACGCGACTGAAGGCTCAGTCACATGAAGCCCAAACGACTGAAGTGCCGACGCGACTGAAGTAGGGGTGACTGGACGAGGAGTATTTAAGGAAGAGGGCACTCTTACCCTCCTCCACACTCACAAAATTCAGTCAGGAAAAGAGAGAGAACAGCGACCGAAGAGAAAAAGAGAGAAAAGGGTGATCTGGGCTTGAAACTTGTTGAGCAACGAGTCCAAACGGAGCATTTCATCTCCTACCTGCTATTGTGAGTTCTAGAACCCCACATTTCCATGTTTTCATACGATTTTGGGGCTGGATCACATATAAAAACCCTATTTTTGTAAAGTGTATGTTTAACCCATTTGGGTGAAATCATGTTTAGTATGTTTAATGTAAGATATTGGACTAGTATGAGTTTGTATAATGTCCTAACATGATTCCCTAAGATTTAGGAGGTCTAATTTGGGCTTGAATCGAGTTTAGAGAGATTTTACAGTCGTATATCGCGGCTGCAGTTCGTGATGAACTCCAGTCGCTGCACAGTTAGGGCTGGGCGACTGGAGGGTCAATCGCACGATTGGGGAAACGACTGAGGGACAAACGCACGGCTGAAGTCCATTCACACGACTAAGGCTCAATCGCCCGATTGAGAGTTTAGTCGCATGACAAGACGTACGATTGAGATCCCAGTCGTGTATATGCACAATCACACAGGTGCATCCGCACGATTGAGGGACTAGTCGCCTAAGAGTCCAATAGTCTAATGCCCAGTGGCATGGGGGTCGTGCGACTGAAGCATGCTCAGTCGCCCAAACAGTGCTGTCGAGGCATAGAAGTTATGCTGGGCACGATGATGATAGTATTGCATGTGTATGTATTATGTATGTAGGTTAAGTATGATATGGTCCTATATAATGCTGATGAATGATGATTGGTAAATGCTGATGTTCCTTGTTTCGATATGTGTTTGTCTTTTCGAACTTTACATGTTATGCTTAACGAATGAAACGAAAGTATTACATAACATAAAGTGAAAGATAATGAAAGAGGAACATGATGATGAATGTATGTATTAATGATTGAAAGAATGAATGAGAAATATGATGATGAATACATACATTAATGAATGAACAAAAGAACGTAAGAGAAAGGCTTGCAAGCAAATGAAAGGAGGTGCACACCCCTAGCAGGTGTTAGCTCAACTGTGATGCGGGTTAGCTACCCCGAAGGATGTACACAGGGTCAATCTTTGAGATTGATAATGAGGTGAGCAACTTTGTGTTGCAACAGACTCGGTTAGCAGGCAATCGTGAGATTGCCACTGAGGTGAGCGGCCATGAGCTGCAACAGACTTGGCTAGCATATGATAGAATGAAAGTGGAAGATAAATGGTACATGTACCTACCCCAGGTGTCTGGATCAGCATTTGTGCACAACGTTCGTGGTTGATTACCACAGGTCCAGCACAAGCAGTATAGTATGATGATTGGGGTACTGTACATGTCACCGAATGTAATGAACGTTCTAACGAATGTAATAAATGTATGAATGAAAGTAAAGAACGTACGAATAAATGTAAAGAATGTATGTACATGAATGAAAGTTAATGAACGAATGATGAAGATAATATTAATATTATCTAAGTGTACGTATGTTGTATGATCACATGTATGTAAGAACAGTTATAACAAACGAAAGTATGTTTTATTATAAAACTAGAACTCGCTCAGCAACGCTGACTTTTTATGTGTTTCCAGTTGACAGGTAGTGTTGCTGAGGATGGGACGAGGCGGCTACTCAGCTCTTTTAGGATGGCATTCTCCTTTTGATAATGCTGCAACGCAATGGAATGCGGGCGCATAATACATGCAACAACTTATGTTGCATGCAAGTGTCAAGTGTTCCTTGAGGATCTCGATAAACGGGATTACTTAAGGAATCTTCTTTATGATGAAATTTTAATATTTCTATATTAGAGGTCACTGTTTATGACCCTTTTTATAATAGTACTTTTGTGATGTAATGCAACAATAGATATTTTGTAAATGATGTATGTTGTATTAACTGGCAAAAGCGTTTATAGAAAAATGAAAATTTATCTCAGATTTTCCGCTGCATGATTTTATTAAGTCTATACAAATATATGTTTTACGTGCGATGAATGACCAGCTGTGAGGTGCCCGGGAAAGGGAGCCTTACAAAAAGTAAACCCCATTTTAATTTTATAACTTGAATACACTTTTATTTGTTATTATTTTACCTACTTAAATAATAATACGAATAATTTCTCATGAACAAATTATCCATATAATTTATTCTATTTCAAATGCAATAATTTAGAAAGCCCATTTTCTAAATTGGTGTCAATATTTGTTTGGTTGATCATATCAACAAATAAATATTTATTGGTGTTTGTTTAGCTTGTTATTGGGTGTGACCCGACTTGGATCATAACGTACTAACCACATCATTCTTGTGTGTGACTTGGGCATATAAGATCCAACATTCTCCCACTTGCACGAGATTCATAGAAGATTGATGCAAGTAGTAAATACCGCCTAACAACGGTTCACTACCCTTAATACGTATGACCAAGATCCATTCAATAACATCAACCTCTTCAAGTACCTTACTTGAAATTGTTTTAGGTGAATCATCATCTATCCTTTTATCACAGATGTCATGTTAAATCCCAGACACACAGGGTGATCATTCTCCATTGATTTAACTTTAGCAGCCTTAGACATCTTACTCTCAACGAATAAGAGGGACGAATCCCATCTTGACTACATACGTCTCTCATAATCACCGTCTACTATATCTAAATTTCGCCTTGTGTACTGCCATGTTTCAGAATAGCAAAGAACTAAGTCAAGGTATAATACTTAGTGAATATCAAGACCCAATTCGTATCTCAGGTAAGAGGATACCAAATGAAATTTGCCTTTACTCAAAATTACTTATGATCAATCAAGAAGATTCCATGTAGTAATATTTGAGATGTGGGCCAGTTCAATATTTGTATCCCATAAATATCTATGAACCTTGGTGGCAACCCTTTGCTCTATATTCACCAATGTGAATATCCACCAATCCAAGTTCATAATAGTCTTACCCTCATACTTGTTCCCACAAGTATGAACGACTACGGACGTTTTGAGTAAACGATTTACTCATGGATTAAACATGCAAAATAGGAACATTAGTTGAAAAATTATAACCAAATAATTTATTCAAGTAATGAAAGGTTCCATTATCTAAATACAAAACTAAAAGGTCAAATCCAGTCACTAGAATATTGAAGTCCCATGGCACAAGTATGACTTTCATGCTTTGGCTTTTCAAGGAGCTTCGTGAGTGGATCCGCATTGTTTTGATCCGTTTGAACTTTACGAATACATATCTTTCCCTTTTCAATTTTATCCCTTATATAGTTGAATCTTCGCTCAATGTGCCTAGTCTTTTGATGTGCACGGGGTTCCTTGATTTGAGCAATCGCACCCTCGTTATCATAAAGAATTTCTAAGGGATCCTGAATGGAAGGGACCACCCCTAGATCGGAAAAGAATTTCTTCAACCATGTAGCTTGTTGAGCTGCTAATGAAGCGGTGATGTATACTGACTCTATAGTTGATAATTCCACCACATCTTGCTCAGAGCTCTACTAAGAGACCGCTCCTCCGTTCAAGATGAAAGTGTTCCCTGATTGTGATCATGAATCATCCCGATCAGTTTGGAAACTTGCATCTGTGTAACCTCTTACCACGAGTTCTTCCTCCTAGATCCATAGATTAGTAACATATCTTTAGTCCTCCTTAGGTACTTAAGTATGTTCTTAACAGCCATCCAATGACTATTTCCAGGATTTAGCTGGTATCGGCTTATCATGCTCAAAGCGCATGACACGTCCGGCCTAGTGCATATCATTGCATATATGATGGATCCTATTGTAGATGCATACGGGATTCCTTTCATTTTATCTTGCTCAACCTTTGAGCTTGGACATTGAGTCGTACTCAATATTGTTCCTCTTTGAATAGGTACCGTACCTTTCTTAGAGTTTTCCATCTTGAACCTTTTCAAGATCTTATCAATATATGCACTTTGATTTAAAACTATCAACCGCCTTGATCTATACCTATAGATCTTTATTCCAAAAATATAGGCGGCTTCACCAAGATCCTTAATGGAAAAACAGCTTCCAAGCCAAGTTTTTAGACCCTCCAAGGTTGGAACGTCATTTCCAAGTAGTCGGATGTCATCGACATACAATACTAGGAAAGTGATGATGCTCCCACTAGCTTTCTTATTACACACATGCTTCATCAGCGTTTTTGATGAACCCAAATTTGATTACCTCTTCATCAAAATGGTGATTCTAACTTCTTGATGCTTGCTTCAATCCATAGATTGATTTCTTTAACTTGCATACTTTGTTAGGATGTTTTGGATTGACAAAACCTTTAGGCTGAACCATATAGACATCTTCCTCAAGATATCCATTTAGAAAAGTGGTTTTGACATCCATTTGCCAAATCTCATAATCATAATGAGAAGCTATGGCAAATAATATCCTAATAGACTTTAGCATTGCAACCGGTGAGAAGGTCTCATCATAATCAACCCCTTGAGTTTAAGTGAAACCTTTTTACTATAAATCTAGCTTTATAAGTATCCAAGTTTCTATGTATCTCGGTTTTCTTCTTGAAAACCTACTTACTTCCAACCACTTTGGAGTTAAGAGGTGGTACAACCAAGTCTCACCCTTGGTTGTCATACATGGATTGCATCTCAATGTTCATGGCTTCAAGCCATTTTTCACTATCCAAATTGGACATTACATCATGATATGTGGTTGGTTCATCGGAATCTACCACATAGCATCCATCTATGAAAAATCCATATCTTTCAGGTGGATTACTAGTTCTACCAGATCTGTGAATGTCTTGTGTGTATTGATCAACCATTTGATCATTCTCAACATCTTCATGTTGAGTGCTAGTGTCAACTAAACATGTATTGGGTTGTTGGTCTTGATCCTCCTCAAGATCCACTGTTCTATCGCTAGCTCCTTCCATAAGGAACATAGCTTCTAAGAACTCAGCCTTCTTGGAAACAAACTCCTTTTGTTTCAATGGATCATAGAAACAATATCCCATAGAATCTCTAGGATGTCCAATAAAGATACACTTAGCGGAACGGTATTAGCTTGTTTGAGGTGGGATTCTTAACATAAGCCTCATATCCCCACACCTTTACATATGATAGAGATGGAACTCTTCCATGCCATATTTTGAAAGAAGTCCTTTCCACTTTCTTGGTTGGGGCCATATTCAAAATACGAGCCACAGAGAGCAAAGCGAAACCCCAAAATGATAGGGGCAATGAGCTTCTAGCCGTCATAGATCGAACCATATCCAATAGAGTTTGATTTCTCCTCTCGGACACGCCATTGTGTTGTGGTGTTCTAGGCGGAGACAGTTGTGAGACAATCCCACAACTTCTAAGATAATCTCTAAAAGCATCACTTAGGTATTCACCTCCTCTATCGGTGTGGAGAATTTTTACTGACTTGTTGAGTTAATTTTTTTCTTCATTTTGGAAGGTTTTAAACATTTCAAAAGCTTCATCTTTATGTCTTAACAAATATACATACCCATATCGACTATAGTCGTCGGTAAAGATAATGAAGTATCTTTCATTGTACCTAGCCATTGGTTTAAAATGTAACACCCGGATATTTTAAAAAGTTATAAAAAGAAGAATAAAAGTGAGAAAATGCAATTTAACCCAAGTTGAGGGGTTAAATGTGTCAAAAGTACAAAATTTATATTTATTTTGTACAAAATTTAACCCACCTCTATACATCCTTTCATTCAGATATTTTAGAGAGAGAAAGAGTAGAATTCGGGTTTTTGAAGGAAGAACAAGAAGAAGTCGAAACCAAGGTAAGAATTCGACTGTTTTTTAGGTGTTCTTGACTGATTTCAGTTCGAGTGTACGCTTATGTGTGTGTTTGTACGTTTGTGTGTGGGTTTTTGGTGGGTTTTTAGGTGCTTGAGCTCATAGCAAACGGGTTTGAAGAAGTCATACTCAAAGTTTCATAAGGTGAGTTCTAGAACCCCCTTTTTACATGTTTTATATGATTTTGGGGCTGGAAATGCATGTACGGATGTTTTTATAAAAATGGGTTTTCACCCGTATATGTGTGTGTGTGAATATGGGTGGGCTTATGATATGGGTGTTTATGATGTTATGATGATATGATGTTCTTGTTAGAATGCTTAGAGTGTAAGAACGAAGCTTAGAACATGTTAGAATTGAACTTGGGACTGAAATTATGCTGGCTAGTTAAAGTTAGATGCTCATGCGCCTAAGTCCCATAAGCTTGTGTTAACAAAATGTGCTATACAAGTGTGTTAAAATAAAAATTTTCGCGCTGACCTGCCAGCACGGCCCCAGCTAGGGTGTTGCCCCTTGGACCCCACTAGAGGCTGTTGCCCCTAGGACCCCGCTATCAGGGGTGCCGCCCTCGAACTCCCATTGTTCCGCAAAGGGTCTGTAATGTTCTATGATGACTTGTACTTGCTATGCATGTTCTTATGTATGTTAATAAATGATGCATGATGTATGTTATGTATGATTATGTGTGACAATGTTATGCTTATGTATGATATGTTTCCTTATGTTCCTTGTTATGTATTATTTCGTGTCCCACGTATTATGAGTATGAAAGGAACGTGAAGTATTATGTAACATAGAGCGGAAGTTAATGTTAATGATATGTGGAATGTAAAGAAAGAATGAATGCATGCATTAATGAATGAACAGATGTAAGAAAAGTCTTGCAAGAAATGTATGGAGGTTCACACCCTACGAAGGGTGTTAGCTCAACTGTGTGTGGGTTAGCTACCCCGGAAGGATGCACACTAGTGTCTAATCCTTGTGATTGACCATACATATAGGATCTTTTCCTCTTACCCTGGTACTATGGTCAGGCCCCCGGGCATAATGTATGGGAGTCTATTTATAGACTTCGGCCCAGTACCCGCTTTATGCATGATGGTGGGGTATAGCACATGGCATTGGTTCGAATGAATTTACCCCGGTACTGTGGTCAGGCCACCAGGCACAATGTATGTGACTCTATTTATAGACTTCGGCCTAGAACCCGCTTTATACATGATGGTGGGGGTATAGCCCGTGGCATTGGCCCTGAACGTAAGGAAGATAAAGATGAATGTACGTGAAGTACGGTAAGGAAGATAACAAATGATAATGATGACGTACGTTGATGAATGAACGTAAGTTAACGAACGAATGTTGACGTACATTGAATGAAGGATAATGGAAGATAATAATGATATTATCTATTTGTACGTATGATGCATGACCGCATATGAAAGTAAAGAAAGGTTTTAACGAAAGTAAAGTATGTTATGTTTTTTATAAAACTAGGACTCACTCAGCAACGCTGACTTTTATGCATTTTCAAGTTGGCAGGTGATTGTTGCTAAGGATGGGACGGGGAAGCTATTTGGCATTTTTGTGATGGTATCCATTTGTTTAACAATGATGTTTTTGTGATGTAATGCAAATTATGATATTTTGTAACAGTTAACTACATTATATTATTTTGCAAAAACTGTCATTAATATATGAAAGGGTTTTAAGTAATTCCGCTGCGATGTTTTAAATAAATATATGATTTATGTGAGATGAATGACCAACTGTATGCGACCCGGGAACGGGTCCTTACATAAAAGGACCACATACATCCGAATGTATAATACCTAATAATTCTTTTGCCTTTTCGGTTTTGCCTCTAAAAGGTGCCTTAGTCATTTTGCCTTGTAAACAAGATTCACATACATCAAATGAATCATATTCACTTGCTTTTAAAAGACCATTCTTTTGAAGTGTTTGTATGCGCTTCTTGTTTATATGGCCAAGACGGCAATGCCAAAGATAAGTGTCACTCAAATCCAATTTGAGCTTCTTGGTTGTGGTTTGGTACAATGAGCTATCATATAATGTGTTTTCACGAGCCAATTCATAAATAGCATTAATAGAAATATCTTTATAATAAAAGATGTCATTTAAAGATACATGAATTTTATTTTCAATAAATGTCAAAACATAATTATATTGTCTTAATTGGGCAACTAAAATAATGTTCCTAGTCAAACTAGGAGCATACAAAACAATTTTTGAAAATTGCTTCCAAACCATTTGGGAGCTTCAAGATGTAGTCCCCTCGGTCTTCAACTTGAACATTTGCCCCATTTTCCCATGTATAGGCTAACATCCCCTTTCTTGAAGTCCTTACTTCTTTTAAACCCCTGTAACAAATTGCAAATATGAGTTCCACATCCGGTATCTAATACCCATGTGTTAGAGGATATTAAATTGAGATCAATATGAATCATGAAAATTGTAGCTGAGGTTTGCCCGACATCCCTCTTAGCTTGCAATTCTTTAAGATGGACAGGACAATTTCTTGCCCAATGTCCAATCTCCCCACACTTAAAGCGTGGGTCATTCGAAGCAACCTTTTGCTTCTTCTCCTCTGGTTTTGGTGGTGGCGCTTTTACCACTCCCTTTCCCTTTCCCCTAACGTACCCTTTACTCTTGGCAACACTTGCCTTGGGTGCAGGGTGAGGTCTCTTCTTGTTCCCACCTTTATTGATGGTGAGAACGGGTAAAACCTTTTTACCCCTGGCCGCCTCGGCTGTTTCTAGCATAGAGTAAAGCTCACTTATGTTCTTGTCCCACCCGTCCATGTTATAATTCATAACAAAGTTGTCAAACCTTTTTGACAAAGAGTTGAGGATCACATCCATAGCCAACTCTTTCGAGACGGGACAATTCAGCCTTTCGAGGCGGTCAATGTGGTTTTTCATCTTAAGTACATAAGATGAGACTGATTGGGTGTCATCCATACGACATGCATGGAGTGCTCGAACCGTTTCAAAGCGCTCTACCCTTGCTTGTTGTTGCAACGTTTCCTTCAACTGGGTAACATGTCATATGCTCCGTGATATTCATACTCCTTTTGGAGATTCGGAGTCATACTTGCCAACATAAGACAAGACACACGGGCCAAGTCCCTAGTGTATTTTACCCAATTATTATAGGCCTCCTCACTTCCTTATTGGGTTGATCGGGAATCGGGTCGTCTAAAACATATGACCGTTTCTCTTCCTTGAGAACAATTCTCAAGTTTCGAAACCAGTCGATAAAATTGTTATGGTTTAGACGCTATTTTTGGAGAATGGTTCTTAGTGATAGTGTATGAGCGGACGGGATGTCATTTTTTCATTGTTGTTGGTGGCCATCTACAAAATTTTAACAAAGTCCAATTTAGCATTTTTGATATTGTCATACTTTAGTCATTAATATTTTTTTATGTGTCATACACAAATTAAAATTCTAGAATCCAACATTATATTTAAATAGTTGTTAGGTGACTTTTATCCTATTATTTAAATTAACAAGATAGTCAACTTTTGACAATGGCAACCCTTTGCAACTTATAGAGGTATGGGATCGACTTAAACATCATATGTGTGATTGGCACGTTTATCCCATCAACATGTTTTGTAAACCATATTGTAGGTGATCCATTTAGCATGGTTTGCAAATCAAGTCACCCTCCTTACACATACATGTGAGTTTACCAATACAAGTGGTTAGGTGACCTTTATCCCATAAATATGGTATTCCCACCTCAAATCACAAGTTCCCTTAAAATGGTTAGGTGACCTTTATCCCATTAAGAGTTTGCAACTGACTCATGTGTTGTGCAAAAGGACGGTGTTAAACTTGTTTTCAAAAGGAATTTTTTTAGTTTTCAAAATTCTAGTTTAGAAAACTCTATGTACCTTGTATTTGTATGCTTTCAAAAACATGGTACCCTATGGTTCCTTTCTTATTAAAACCCTTTTATTAAAATCATTAATACTTTTAGTAACCTTTTATTAACCACGTAATGATAAAGAACCATTAATTTTCAGCTTGTTATGTTTGTTAATAAGTTTGTTATGCATATCCTTATATCAAACAACAACCATAAAACAAACAACCAAACAAGCATAACCATACAATCACAAGTGCATAACCATAGCCATTAAGTTGACTACACTTGTTTGCCATCACAAGTGTTGTCATTAGGTCTTTCCTAAGGGTTAACAATGACACATCAAAATGTGTCCATGAAATCCCACTTGAATCCACATCCAAATGCTTCAAGTGTCCATGTCTTTTGTGTCCTTCCTTTGTATCTTTCTTGGGTCTCCAACTTGTGCATCTTTTTTTAAAAAAATATATCCTAATACAATTTTTCTAATAAAGAAATGCACCTAATCTATTTATTACCTAACCAAAGAATAAATAAATTACAACCCAAAATAGAAACACACAAAAAAATTATTACAACCCTTTTAAAGAATAAAACCAAACATGACAAAACATTCAACCAAATCCAAAACACACTTGGTCAAGGCTATGTTATGCACCAAAACATGTATCCAAATACAAGATTCAAGCACAAAATGAACTCCCTTTTTAACCCTCAAAATTTCGGACAACATAAACTAAAATTTAAGGGTTTTTGTCCAAAAAAATAATCAACCATTTTACATCAATCCTTCAAGATTTATTCTAAAGCGTGTAAAATAAAACTTGAAAGACAAGGGATTTATATATCCATAACAAATCAGCCCCTAATGGGTTGAAAAAGTCCAACAAAACTAACTTTTCTTGGACTTTTAAAGCAAGTTTTCCACATAACCGGCTCTGATACCATTATTGGGTTTGTTGCATGTTTATCAAAGTTTGTTTAACCATTTGAACAAAAACACAGCAGGTATTTTGACATATGAAACATGTTTTAGTTGCTAAAATAAACCATTTACTAACCAACATAACAAATCCAAGAACAAGGATCAAATATATGTGAAAAGAAATGCTATCAAATATAAACAACCATATGGTGTTCTTAGAATACAACCTTTCTAAGAACAAGAAGATGTGAGATGGAAATCGATAGAGAAGATGATGATGTTCTTGAATGGGAGCCTCCAAAGAAGAAGACCTCAAGCAAGTATACCCATAAGCTTCTTGCAAACACTGAACTAGTTAGGAAGTTGAACACCAAACTCTTCTTATGCTTTCCTCCAAAACCGAAAATTTCAGCTAATAACTCTTCCAAATTCAAAAATTTCAGCCAAGAAAAGAAGAGAGAGTTTTGCTTTGTGTTAGAGAGAGAATGTGTAACGCCTAGAAATTTCAATTTGGAGTGTCATGCGACTGGAGCGTTCAATTGCATGGAAGTCATGCGATTGAAGCTCAACCGCACGACTGGAGCTTAATCGTACGATTGGAGCTGGAGCTTGGACGACTGAAGGTCAATCGCATGGAGAGCTCGGGTGATTGGACAGTAGTATTAAGGAAGAGGGCAGCCCTTACTCACTTCCACACTCACAAACATCAGCCATAGAGAGAAAGAAGAAGGAGAAAGTTCGGATTAATTGGGTTCGTGAGCAAAAATCGACGTGTAGCGAGTCAAATCGAAGCACTAACCGAGGAGGCTACTAAGGTGAGTTCTAGGACCCCTCTTTTACACGTTTTTGAAGGATTTTGGGCTGGAACACATCTGAAAACTATATTTTTGAGTTTTGGGTGTTTAACCCGTGTATGTATGAATGTGTATGTGTATAGTGTGTTTAGAGCGCGATTTCGGATGTGTATGTGTTTGAATGTCGTCATAGTATGATTCCCTAAGGTTTAGGAGGGTTAATTTGGGCTTAAAACGAGTTTGGAAGGATTTAGAGGTCGTGAGTCGCGACTGCAGTTCGGGATGAACTGCAATCGCTGCCCAGTTAGGGCTAGACGACTGGAGGGCTAACCGTACGACTGAGGGACGACTGAGGTTCAACCGCACGACTGAGTCTCAGTCGCACGACTGGGGACTTAGTCGCACGACCGGTCATGCGACTGGGAGTTCAGTCGCATAGGTTCACTCGCATGGTTGTTCAGTCGCACGACTGAGGGTCCAGTCGCGTAGAGGCCCATACGTATAGTGTTCAGTCATACGATAGGGAGTCCATTCGTATGATTGGGGTGTTCATCTGCATGGGTGTTCATCCGCATTGGTCCAATCGCATAGTTGTTCAGTCGCATGAAGGTCATGCGACTGAAGGGTGCCCAGTCGCCCAAATAGGGCTGTTGTGTACGAGAAGAGACTAGTTCAATTACTGGCCTTCGGGAGAAGAGCATGGGTAGGAAATGACGCGATAGCTCCCGTAAGTACATGTGTGATAACTATTGAGGCTTAGAAGTTAAGTGGACACGATGACGATAGAACTGCAGGCGTATGCAGGATGCATGTATGATAAGTATGATGTAGCCCTATATGATGGTAATGACTGATGATTTGTAAATATTGATGTTCCTTGATTTGATGTATGTTTATCTTTCTGTATCTTTACGTGTATTGTTTATGAATGAATGAAAAAGTATTATGTAACGTAAAGTGAAAGATAATAAAAGAGGAACGTAGTGAACGAACGCATGTATTAAGGAATGAATGAATGAACGAACACATGAAATAATGAACGGATGAAAGGCTTGCAAGCAAGTGTATAAGGTGAGCATCTCAGTGTCGCAACAGACTCGATAGTGGTCCTTGTCGCGTACTCCGGTATTGCAGGAGACAGGATCCAGATGAATGAGAGTAAGATTGGCTTACAAGCAGAAGGAAAGGAGGTTCACGACCCATTGAGAGTTGTTAGCTCAACTGTGTGTATGTTGTAGCGTGTGATTTTTGGCTAACCTATGAGGTGGCGTGCGATTTTGGCTAACCCCGAGAGCTCTCACACACACAGGGGGAGTAGGTCTTGGTGACCTCTCCGTTGGTGCGACTTGTGCGATATGTACGGTGGAACTCATAAGGGGACATAGACACAGTGGGAGTTCAGTTTTGGTAGCTGCTCCAATACGTGCGATGTGGTATTTACTGTGTGCTATGTGGCATGCGATCCTGGCCTACCTCATGTGGATTATGTAGCGTGCGATTTTGGCTAACCTATGAGATGGCGTGCGATTTTGGCGGAACCCCAAGAGTTCTCACACAGAAGGAAAGTTGATCTTCCTGACAACTCCATTGGTGCAATTCGTGCTATATGTACTTCAGGTACGAAGACGTGAAGGTGCGATAAGTAAGATAATGAACGAAAGAAGGACAGAACATAAACGGAAGAAACGAACGAATGTAAGGAATGTATGAATGAATGCAATGAACGTACGAATGAATGTAATGGATGTATGAATGAAGGTAAGAAATGTATGAACGAAAGAAAGAGTGTATGAACGAACGTGAATGATAACGATGAATGGTACACGAATGAAAGCTAATGAAAGAATGATGAAGATAATATAATATTATCTATGTGTACGTATGTTGTGTGATCGCATGTATGTAAGAACGGTATTAACAAAAGAAAAGTATGTTTTATTATAAAACTAGAACTCACTCAGTAACGCTGACTTTTTATGTGTTTCCAGTTGGCAGGTAGTGTTACTGAGGATGGCACGAGGCGGCTACTCTGCTCTTTTGGGATGGCATTCCTTTGTTAATATTTTTGTAATATTTATTTTGTGAATGTATTTCGAAAACAAAGTGGTGTTTGTTGAGGATTCAGATAAACGGGATTACTTAAGGAATCCTCACACCACCGCCAGTCACTGTTTATGCCTACTTCATAACTGATAACGATGTAGTATTTTGTAAAAGCTTTTATGATGAAATGAGATGTATTTTCGAATGTTTCCGCTGCAATGTTTATTTAAAATATCTGTAAATGTATGTTTTATGTGCGATGAATGACCAACTGTAAGGTGCCCGGGAAGGGGCCTTACAAGTTGGTATCAGAGCCAAAGTTTAAGTGAAACGGGTAAATTTTCAAAATAAACATCAACTTAAACTGAGAATGGGACGGAAAGGGAAGGAATGCCAATCTGAGTAGTTACGTGCCATCAGTTATTTTCTTAAATTTAACCGGTATTAGGTGCGCATGTTATGTGTTTATGTGCTACTGTTAGATTTAGATGCTAATATAGTCAGGACAGGTAATGCTCGGGGAATGAAAAGTAAGGTAAGTGGCTAATCATAACTGATCACTGTAATTAGGGACTTACTATACTTGACGTGAACTGAGTTATTCCTTTGAATTACCGTGTTGGTGTTTGAATCTTTCAGTGTGTGATAAAGGATGGTCGGTGGTAGATCTTCTAAGGCTTCACGTGGTGGAGGTACTGGCGGACATGGTATTGAACCACGGGCCACAAGGGGAAGACCTAGAGTTAAGAAGGTGGTTCATGAAGGACCCGAGACCCCTCATCCGGAGGGCGGTGATGAGAGTGCTAACCTGAGAGCCTCGATGAGAGAGGCGGTTATGGAAGAAGTGCACCAGACCATGCAGACGATCTTACCGTCTGTGGTAACTGAAGTGATAAAGGCTGTTAGGGATGAGGAGAGACGGGAAAGGGGTAGACCTTCGGGCGGAAGGAGACGGACTGAGACTAAAACGGTTTTCTTTGTTGACGAAGAGGAAGAAGAGGAGGGAGAGCCAGCGCTGGAGGCTGGACGAGGCTGTAACAACGGGTCATTTCAATGATGCAATCCCCCAACTTTTGATGGTAATGGCACCGCCGCTGCTTCTCATCGTGGGTGAGGGAAATGGAAGCCGTGTTGAATATCAGCGAGTGCAGGGAGGATCAAAAAGTGAAGTTTGCCGCCCACTCTTTCGTGGACTCAGCTTTGTGCTGGTGGGACAATATAGTCCAAGTTGAGGGTATCCGGGCTATCGGAAGGATGAAATGGTCGGAGTTGAAAATGTTGGTGATTGAGGAGTTCTGTCCTCACATGAGATGGATAAGGTTGAAAGGGAGTTCCTACAGTTGGAAGCGGGGACGATGACACATTAGCAGTACACCACCAAATTCAACGAGATGGCACGACTGGTGCCGGATCAGGTGACGCCTCTTTCGTGGAAGATCAAGAGGTATACTCAGGGCTTGCCGGCGGATATCCATAGGCACATGATCGTTGCCCGACCAAGCACGTTTAGGTCGGCAGTTGATTTGGCGGGAAGACTGTATGACAAAAGGACGGTGGTGGTGGTGGCTAAAGACGGCGGGAAAGATGATGGAGACCGGAATTGGAGGGGGAAGAGAATGGGACGGGGTGGGGTCCTGACGAATAATAAGCACGCACGGGGGGATGACCGTCATGTGGTCGCACCTGGTGCAGGGTCAGATAGGTTTGCAAATTGTGGGATAGAGCATTCGGGAGAATGCAAAACGGGACTAAATACTTGCTACAAGTGTGGAAAGCGTGGCCATGTGGCTAGAGAATGTGGAACCGTGAGATGCTACAATTGCGGAGGAATTGGCCATATGAGTAAGAACTGTGAGAAGCCAAGGGTGGAAGGTTCGGGAGTGAAGAAGACTGGAGGAGAAGGACAGAGGGCAAACGCAGCGCCAACACGATGAAGCAGGAGGAGGCTAGAGCGGACTTCGGCTGATTTCAGGTACGTTTCTGGTAATTAAGTTTGTGCACTTATGCCTTGTATGCGATGGTAGTAGTAGTTCGTTCCTACTGCCTTCGGTTATGAGTTGCATGGTAGGAGATGAAACGCCTAGGTGCCTTTCGATGTAGAGATTACTATTAGTAGATTCACTAGGTTACTTGATGCCTAGAGGATTGCATGATGCAATTGAGAAAGCTGTGTCACCCATTGTTTAGGAACAGTTTCAGCCTGTGATTAATTCATCGAACAGCAAAGTACGCATAGTTTCGACGTTGTAGCAAACAGGTAGAATAGGAGATCGGAAGCAAAAGAAAAAGATAAATTGGGTTTGGGCTCCCAAGGAAGCCAAGTTGTTTATCTATCATAGTGTACCTGCAAGGAACCTGAGAAAAACCGATCTCGGTTCAGTTATATTTGGAGCAACACATTGCACGATTAATGAAAGCCTTTTTCATCAGTCGTTTGGTTTTCAAGAGGGTCATTATTCATACATGAAGAACATCAAACAAGGGCCTGGGGTAAGCAGAAACTTTACATAAGTTGAAGGCCTTGTTCTTCAAGCACTAAAGCTGAAGGTTCTCAGCGATGCTCTAAAGCTCAATGATTATGACGTCGAGCCTTTGCTCGAATATTGTGATGTTCCTTTTAAATGTAGTAACCATATTCTACATGGCATGTTTGAAGTCGCAGGTGCTGGTCAAATGAACATTGATCAGTATGCATGGGTTGCCGATGGCGACAGTCCAAGGTAGACCAGAAGTTGAATGTTAATAAACGATGTGGAGCGATAGAATCCCAAGTGATAGACTGGAAAAGAGATGGGACAGTATTGCCCTCGAAGGCTTAAGGAACAACAGGTTTCGGGGACGAACCCGTTTAAGGGGGGTGGACTTGTAACGCCCGGAAATTTCGATTTGGAGTGTCATGCGACTGGAGCGTCCAATCGTATGGAAGTCATGCGATTGAAGCTCAACCGCACGACTGGAGCTTAATCGTACGATTGGAGTGTTCAATCGCATGGAGCTTGGACGACTGAAGGTCCAATCACATGGAGAGCTCGGGCGACTGGACAGTAGTATTTAAGGTAGAGGGCAGCCCTTACTCACTTCCACACTCACAAACATCAGCCATAGAGAGAAAGAAGAAGGAGAAAGTTCGGATTAAGCAGGTTCGTGAGCCAAAATCGACGTGTAGCGAGTCAAATCGAAGCTCTAACCGAGGAAGCTACTAAGGTGAGTTCTAGGACCCCTCTTTTACATGTTTTTAAAGGATTTTAGGGCTGGAACACATCTGAAAACTATATTTTTGAGTTCTGGGTGTTTAACCCGTGTATGTATGAATGTGTATGTGTATAGTGTGTTTAGAGCGTGATTTCACACGTGTATGTGTTTGAGTGTTGTCATAGTATGATTCCCTAAGGTTTAGGAGGGTTAATTTGGGCTTAAAATGAGTTTGGAAGGATTTGGAGGTCGTGAGTCGCGACTGCAGTTCGGGATGAACTACAATCGCTGCCCAGTTAGGGCTAGACGTCTGGAGGGCTAACCGTACGACTGAGGGACGACTAAGGTTCAACCGTACGACTGAGTCTCAGTCGCACGACTGGGGACTTAGTCGCGCGACAGGTCATGCGACTGGGAGTTCAGTCGCATAGGTTCATTCGCATGGTTGTTCAGTCGCACGACTGAGGGTCCAGTCGCATAGAGGCCCATACGTATAGTGTTCAGTCGTACGATAGGGAGTCCATTCGTACGATTGGGGTGTTCATCCACATGGGTGTTCATCCGTATTGGTCCAATCGCATAGTTGTTCAGTCGCATGAAGGTCATGCGACTGAAGGGTGCCCAGTCGCCCAAATAGGGCTGTTGTGTACGAGAAGAGACGTAGTTCAATTACTGGCCTTCTGGAGAAGAGCATGGGTAGGAAATGACGTGATAGCTCCCGTATGTACATGTGTGATAACTATTGAGGCTTAGAAGTTAAGTGGACACGATGACGATAGAACTGCATGCGTATGCAGGATGCATGTATGATAAGTATGATGTAGCCCTATATGATGGTAATGACTGATGATTTGTAAATATCGATGTTCCTTGCTTCGATGTGTGTTTATCTTTCTGTATCTTTACATGTATTGTTTATGAATGAATGAAAAGTATTATGTAACGTAAAGTGAAAGATAATAAAAGAGGAACGTAATGAACGAACGCATGTATTAAGGAATGAATGGATGAACGAACACATGAAATAATGAAAAGATGAAAGGCTTGCAAGCAAGTGTATAAGGTGAGCGACTCAGTGTCGTAACAGACTCGATAGTGGTCCTTGTCGCGTACTACGGTATTGCAGGAGACAGGATCCAGATGAATGAGAGTAAGATTGGCTTGCAAGTAGAAGGAAAGGAGGTTCACGACCCATTAAGAGTTGTTAGCTCAACTGTGTGTGTGTGTTATAGAGTGCGATTTTTGGCTAACCTATAAGGTGGCGTGCGATTTTGGCTAACCCCGAGAGTTTTCACACACACAGGGGGAGTAGGTCTCGGTGACCTCTCCATTGGTGCGACTTGTGCGATATGTACGGTGGAACTCATAAGGGGACATAGACACAGTGGGAGTTCAGTTTTGGTAGCTGCTCCGATACGTGCAATGTGGTATTTACTGTGTGCTATGTGGCGTGCGATCCTGACCTACCTCATGTGGATTATGCAGCGTATGATTTTGGCTAACCCATGAGATGGCGTGCGATTTTGGCGGAACCCCAAGAGTTCTCACACAGAAGAGAGAGTTGATCTTCGTGACAACTCCATTGGTGCAATTCGTGCTATATGTACTTCGGTTACGAAGACGTGAAGGTGCGATAAGTAAGATAATGAACGAAAGAAGGACAGAACATAAACGGAAGAAACGAACGAATGTAAGGAACGTGTGAATGAATGCAACGAACGTACGAATGAATGTAATGGATGTATGAATGAAGGTAAGAAACGTATGAACGAAAGAAAGAGTGTATGACGAACGTGAATGATAACGATGAATGATACACGAAAGAAAGCTAATGAAAGAATGATGGAGATAATAATAATATTATCTATGTGTACGTATGTTGTGTGATCGGATGTATGTAAGAATGGTATTAACAAAAGAAAGTATGTTTTATTATAAAACTAGAACTCACTCAGCAACGCTGACTTTTTATGTGTTTCCAGTTGGCAGGTAGTGTTGTTGAGGATGGCACGAGGCGGCTACTATGCACTTTTGGGATGGCATTCCTTTGTTGATATTTTTGTAATATTTATTTTTTGAATGTATTTCGAAAACAAAGTGGTGTTTGTTGAGGATTCAGATAAATGGGATTACTTAAGGAATCCTCATGATAAAATGAGATGTCTTTCGAATGTTTCCACTGCAATGTTTATTTAAAATATCTGTAAATGTATGTTTTATGTGCGATGAAGGACTAGCTGTAAGGTGCTCGGGAAGGGGCCTTACAGAATGTGTATGGAGTGGAGTGTGAATTGGTTTAAGTCTTGTATTAAAAAAAGACAAAAGAATCCCAAGGAAAACATCCAAGGGGGTGGCCGATTTTTGGTTCAAATGGGTTTCCACCCATTTTAATTTTATAAAACTTTCACACTCTTTAACTCATAAGATTATAAAATTAAACCCCATTTTAATTTTATAACTTGAACACACTTTTATTTGTTATTATTTAACCTACTTAAATAATAATACAAATAATTTTTCATGAACAAATTATCCATATAATTTGTTCTATTTCAAATGCAATAATTTAGAAATCCCATTTTCTAAATTGGTGTCAATATTTATTTGTTTGATCATATCAACAAATAAATATTTATTGGTGTTTGTTTAGGTTGCTATTGGGTATGACCCAACTTGGATCTTAACAGACTAACCACATTAATCTTATATGTGTCTTGGGCACATAAGATCCAACAATAACTATATATTAATAATCATAACTATTAATTAATTTAATATTACTTAAATCAATATTATTTATTTGTTAAGTCACCAACATTCAATAACAACTAGTGTGTGCTCAGCACACGTGTACGCAAGACATAATGAATCTAACAGAGTTTTGGTAATAGAAAATTAACGGATGTCACATTATCCCCATGTTGAAAAATCTACATCCCGAAAGTTGTGTTACATCACTAACCTACTTAAATAACACCAAGAAATCGAGTGAGTTGTCACATTGTACCTATTGTCAGCATCAACGCCATATTGCCACATTTACCACCAAATACCCTTATTGATATTTGAAGCCATCCATCTCACGACCACCGAACACCCTAAATTCGGGGTTTTTAAAATTTTATGGTGAGAAGGGAAGGGGATTTGGTGAGATGATGATCAATGTGCGATGGTGGAGGTGGGGATGATGATGATGGTGATGTTGTGATGCTGGTAATGATGCGATGATGGTTATGATGTAGTGATGGTGATGATACGATGATGATGGTAATCTATGGTGGTGGTGATGATGCGGTTATGGTGGGTAGATGGTGGTGGTTGTAGTCTTTGTGGGTGTTTGGTAGTGGCTGGTAAGGGGGTTGGGTAGTGGTGACAGTGGGTAGATGGTGATAATGGTGGTGGTAGGTAGATACTGGTGCTGGTGGCTAGTGGGGAAAGGATATTGGTTTGTAAAAGTAATATATAATTACACTAATGATCCCTAGATAAAAGAAATATATAATATTACAAAAGCAGTCCTCAAATGCTATTTTAGTTTTTAATTTTAATTTAGCAAAAAAGCTAACGACTGTTAGTATTAGTATCTTAACTCGTTACAAAATTTAGAATACAGTACCTCAGCCTATTACAAAAAGGTTTTAGTATCCAAATCTGTTATTTTCAAATAAATCATAGGGAACATTTATGTAATTAACTCTTAGTCATTTGACTTTAAAAAAAGAATAAATGGTTTAATCAAGAAAGTGGATGTGAGGACGAATGTAGTAATGGCATGTGTCATCAAATGTAATTAACTATTAGTATTATATAAACTTTTATTTAATATTGATATATGCTTATTATTTCTTCAAATGCTACCAATTAATATTATTGGATAATTGTGATATTTATTTTTCTAAATAATTATATACAAACAACAAATTCACGTTAATATGTTAAAAATCTCATCCTGCTCTTAGCGGGAGACTGGGTATGTTTGTTTGTTTGTTTTTATGTTAAAATCTCATGTGCAGTGATTATTTGTTGTTGCTCGTTGTCTGATACTTTATATTCATACGTCGTTAGAAGCATTAGAATATGTTGTTTTTGGATAATATAGGTTAAACACTAATAACCCACAACTATGAGAGGTGTGTGTTGGAGGCTAAAAATAAGGCGTGATGGTCATGTTTATCTACACATGCGCAATTGTTTATTTATCTATTAATAATATCATCATTGAATCCAAGCTTTAAACAAAGCAACTTCTTGTAAATTTGTCCAAATCATTTGGGCCGTACGTTGGATTGTTGTTCCTCTTCGTCTTCGTCTTTCACCTTTTTGTTCTTCAATCCCAAGCTCAAGTGGTTCTTATTCACCTCCATCGCTAGCTTCATCATCAAAAATTCGGAGTTTGGGTTCTTCATTGCGGGATGGGTTACCAAAAGGTCGGTTTTCGTAATAGGGTGTGAAAGGATCAAATTCGTGACTTCTTGTCTTGGATAAATAAACTAACCTAGTGCAACTTGAACAAAGTGTTAGGTCATTGATATTGCATGTAATATTGGGGATATTGTAAATAGGTTCTATCGATTGTTTCCTCGAGGCATTTAAACTCGAACCACCTCTAGAAACATTCTTGGTGGAGCAATATATAGCCTATTTGGAATCCATTGTTTCTTAGAGGAAATATAGGTAAAGTTTGACGTAAAATTTTGGTATAAAATGATAGTATTTATTGACTTAAATAAAATTAATAATAGAAACCTTCTTGCTAGGACCAACAATAGCTTCTTTTTTTATGGAATTCATTGTTTTGTTTGGAGTAAATGTTAGGTTAATTTTGGTGTAAAATATTAATATATATGAAACGATAGAATTTATAAGTTTAAAAGAAATTATTTCATTTTAACGGTCTAGTGACCGTTCAACAGTCTCAAAAAGCAAGGGATCCTTTGGCTTGTACCACCAAATTACAGAGGGCCAGTAACAGTGTAGCCATCCGGTAGCATTGTTTACATTTATTTATTATCAATTGAATTCGGAAATTTTAGGCGCATCGTAGGAAATTTTGAGAAAACCGGACCTAACCATCATGATTTAAGCTAACCGTGACAGTTTGAAGCCTAAAGGTCACGGTTCGGGTTAACCGTGACCGTTTGGGATTCAGAGAATGTTCTGCAACTCAAGATTGGGTAATTATTGGGAGTGTGTTTTATGGTTTTGGTGGTGTATATGTCACGGTTTGGCCAAACTGTGACATATTGGGTATAATATTTATTTTTTTTAATTATACTAGTTTGTGTTTATTTTTATTTTATCAAACGGTTAAATCTAGTCGTGACATAAGAGTTTGTGATTTGTGTTTATTTTTATTTTATCATATTACGAGTATTTTTCTGTTTGATCGTCATCGCTTAGGCTCGTCAAAAACCATAAAAACGAATATTGAAATTACCATTAACATCGGTTGTGTTTTTATTTTATCACATTACGAGTTTGTGTTTTTGTGACGTTACGAATTAATATATAAAAATGAATATAGAAATCATCATAAACATTATATACAATTACATAACAAATTGGTCATACATATAAAATTAACATTATCAAAATTACAAACATCGTATATAATTACCATTACAAACAACTAAACAAAAACAACGTAACATAAAAATATTATTATTATTATAATTCTTATTTTTATTAGAGTATATTATTATTATTATTATTATTATTATTATTATTATTATTATTATTACTACTACTACTACTACGACTACTATTATTATATTATTATTATTATTATTACTACTACTACTATTATTATTATTATTATTATTATTATTATTGTTATTGTTATTATTATTATTATTATTTTTATCATTATTATTATTATTATTATTATTATTATTATTATTATTATTATTATTATTATTATTATTATTATTATTATTATTATTTTATTATTATTATTATATTATTATTATTATTATTATTATTATTATTATATAGATGATCGTAATAGATTTAGAGATGGTTTAGGGTAGCTTTATGTTGGTCCATTTGATCGATTTTCAGTACAAATGATGGTTTGAATCGTTAAATATTAGAAATAATAACAAACGCAAAGATGGAGATGACTAAGAACAAGCAAAATGTATTCAAATGTAAGCAACTAATGATCCAATAAAATCAAAAGAAGAAAGCTCAATATATTTCAGTGAATAACAGCTTACAAATGTTTCTTGCAACACAAATACACGATTAAGGTTTTTGCAAGGATGCCCAACAATGAGCAAGATCAAATCTATATATAACAATCCTAGTTTCTCAGACAGTTTTGCTATGAGCGAAACTGTGCTACCGAAACTATAGTTTCGCCCAGCAGAAACAACAGTTTCGTCGGGTGAGCTAAGCAGTTGACTATGAGCGAAACTACAGTTTCGCTCATAGTTTCGCTGGACTACAAAATTACATAAACTAATAAACATACAAAAGTAAACTAACATTAAACCTATTACAAAGCAATATAAACATAATCTAATCTAAGGTGAGTCCAGCCTATACTTGATCTTCAATACTCCCCCTAGGTTGGATCTCACCGCCTTCTCTTGTCTTCATTTGTCTACTCGGCTCTAGTCTCTCCCGTTGCATCTGATGTATCTTTATCTGCTCCTGCAGCATCACCCTTAGGAGCTTTAGTAACTGATTCACTCTAGTCACCTCCTGTTTCATTATCTCCCTTGGGACGAGCACTAGCTTGCTCAAATTGTCTTGATAAGTCCTGGATATCCATAGTCAGATCATCTTGAGCTCTCACCATCTCAGCTAGCTCCTTCACTTCAGCTCTTACCCCTCGCACCTTGTTAGCAACGACCATAAAGAAACTGGGCTCTCTCCTTGTCTCCTCCCCTGCCCCTGCTTTAATATGGTTCTCACAAAGTACCAGTAGGTCCTTATCACAAAAAGTGAATAGCTCCACAGGATCAAACAGTTTGTACTCTATCCCGTCCTTCACCCTGATCATTGTGTCCCTCGTGTTGTTATCATAGAACCATTTTTCAAAACCTTGCAGTCTTTGGGGAGGGGATCCGACAGTCTAATGCTATTCACCGTTTTTGGGGGTTTCACCTTTAGCATGATTCTCCCTTTACCCGTCTCCCAGTGTTTGTCTTTCTTTGACCTTCTCCTTTCTGCCTTCATGAAGCCAAACGACTCAAAATTATCATTTAGTCCATTCTTAATCTCCTTCTCCAGTAGTTTAGCTCTTTTGCTAAGATCAGCATCCAATAACAGCAACACTGCCAACCTTCTCAGATCCTACTTAAGAAAGGTCTTCAAAGTCTTCCTCTTATGCAAGTAAGTGATTCCTCCCCCTCTCATCTTTATCATATACATTTTGAGGCCGGGGTTATACTTCTAGTTAACATTTCTCTTATTAGCCTCCTTTTTGCTCAACCCTTCCATGCTTTGGAATAGGGGAGTCAGTTCCTTAGGCTCTTTCTCTCTTACAAACCAGTCCTCCTTCTCCATCTCAATCACATCATTCTCATCCTCTCCTTTCTTGAACACATAAGTCAGTGGTCTTTCATCCACTTCATAATATTCAGGCTCAGAATCATAATCTACCAACTGCTCGTCATCCTCCTCCTCATCAATCAAACCTTTCTCAGCAGCCTTCTCAACACCTACAGTCTGCTCTTGGAATATTTCTTCTCCTCCCAGATCCTCCATGTTCATTCCTATATCTACAAACCCAACCTCAAACACCTCTTCCACATTCTCCATATTTATAGACTCCATCCTTATTCCAGAACCTCCTGCTTCCTCAGTTGTTGCACCAGATGTGCCCTTTCCTCCCTGGGAAGATGTACCCACGTGTAGAAATGGGTACCTGGAAGTATCAGTCAAATCATCCAACTCATGTTGAGTTAGCTGATTATAGAGGCCGGCTGCAGTATTCAGATCATTTACTTCTTCAAGCAATCTTTTGATCAGTTTGTTCTGATCTATCAACATCTTGTCATACCATCAATCCCTTTATCCTTCTTCCTTTCCCTTAACTCTTGATTTGTAAGCTTTATTTTAATCATACTCAACTCATTGGCCAGAGATGTGTTGAGGTTTCTTATCATATTGTCATCCAATCCAACCCTTCCTTCTGTCCTCAAGGGCTTAGTAAAAGTTTGGTGTCAGTGTTTAGTCCTCCTCTCCTTTTCTCCCTCATCAGTTTTCTTCTTAGCCCTTGTTTCTTTCTTAGCTCTGGCCTAAGATGCCATCTCATGAACCTCATCCTCAAACACATAATCCTTCTACTTTGCATATCTCTTCCTTTTCTTCATATCTTCATATTGTTTAAGCCCTGTTTCTTATGCTCTTTTATCCTCAGACTCAATTACTCTCCTGATATTACCTAAACGTTCTTGAGGATACATATTTTCCCAGAGATGAGTGATCTTCCCGCTAAAATCATGCCTAATAGCACAGTAGTCTGCAAAAATGCGGGTGTTCATCTGTACTAATCTCTTATCTCTCCATGTCTGGAAATATTAGGAATGAGATCATCTATAATCATCTGAAAGAAACGAGGGTACAACAGCCACTTGTCCTTCTTCACCGCCATAACATTCTCCGCCATGCAATCAAATATAAGTCTTGTAATATTGGCCTTCTACCCTTTATAGCAAATCATCATGGCTTTTGTCCAGTCCAAGTTTAGCCCATCTGATCCATCTTTAAGGTGATCTAAGCACATGATAAACATGTGGGCTATATATCTCCACTCCTTGGAGAGAAAGGAATTTTTGATTTCCTTTCTTGTGCCAAAAGGAGGTCCCTCATATCCCATTGACGTATAGGCATCAAATACTTCCTGATCTGATAATATGACCTCCTCTCCAGTATCCTTATCGAGTCTCAGCACCCTCGATATAACCTCAGCAATGATGACTAGGTCATTGTCCAGCACCCTAGCCACAATCCTCTGTGAATTGGCTCTCGTATCATACTCAGCTATCCGCTAGAAATCCCTGATGTGTAAGTCATATATAGTAGGGGAATGTGAGATCGCGTAGGCGATTGGAGATCTCTGTAACCATCGAATGCAGTCTGTAAATCTAGAAGCTTTTGGATGAGTGTCATTCAAGATGGCAGTAATGTTGTTCCTCTCATCAAACTTCAGATTTGCCATTTAATCTAAAAACCAGATGAAACGTATTAGAATGGTATGTTAAACAATAATATTAAAGAAAAATAACATAAAGATTAAAACTGAACAAAAAACAAATTAATTTCGCTGGTAGAAATTATAGTTTCGCTGGACAAGTTTTTGTTCTGGCAAGCGAAAATGTAAAACAATTGTTAATTAGTTTCGGCAGGACAATGCAATTAATTCGACAGGCCGAAACTATAGATTCGGCTCAACGAAACTAAAGTTTGATCAGCGAAACTGTTAAGTTCACTCGGACTGCATGACTGCACAGTTTCACCAAAGAACAAATGCTGACAAGTATTTGTTCTTCCGTATTAACAAATGTGGAGAACTGAACAAATACGAGCAAAGGATTTACACATCTGCATTAACTAATAGGGATGCTCAGCAACAAATGCACCAAGTATTTGTTCATCCGCATTTGTCAATGCTGATGACCGAACACTAATGCGGTTGAAGAAAAACAAATGCTGATGAAGTTCAACACATCCGCATTAATCAATGCGGATGAACAAAACAAATGCTGATGAAGACCTTTTGTACTTAGACTAGATTATGTATAGGGGTATTTTAGTCTTTTGTAAAGGCTCCCTGTCAGCCTATAAATGGAATAGACAATCTTGTATGTGAGGAGACTTTAGAATCTTGACCTAGACTTTTGACTTTAGTCTAACGTTAGACAATCAGAATATCACATTCTTTTGTCCACAAGGTGTGCAGTTACTGTATAGGGCTCAAACCTTAGCATTTATTGTAACTGTTCATCTTAATCAATACAAAGAGCATTTATGACTATTTCTTGCATTCAATGTTCTGTGTTTGTATGATTCCGCCATATAATCACTGACTCAATCAACATATTTGGTCCTTGTTGTTTCACAACAAAAGAGAAATTCAGTTTCGCTGGACTATCAGTACTTTCGTAGTAAGAACTGCGAGGGTACCGAAGAGTCTCAATCGAATTAACTCACATTATTGCCATTAAACCTAGGAAAGACTAAGGTCCTGAGTTCAAAACTCACTTGCGAATGAAAATCAAAGGTCAATCAAGAATCAAAATCACAGAAGCTTAGATTCGTATAAAAAGCAATCAGTAAAACCCTAAATGTCTAAACCCTCTAATGTGCGAAAATGAGAAGTTAATTTTGCAAATTGAGTTATATAGGAATTAGTTTCGCAGGCAGCGAAACTATAGTTTCGCCCGTGTAAGCTCTGGTCGAAACTGACCTTGCAACGTGCGAAAGAGCCAGCGAATCTATAATTTCACCCTGCCAAACTACCAGCGAAAGTATAGTTTTGCTGGATACTTAAAAATTAAAATTTTTATTTTCCTTTTAAAATAAATAAAGGAACGATTATTTAGAAAAGAATTAAAATAAAGTAAGCAAAATAAAAGAAATCAAAAGAAATTTTCCCTACAAGACCTCACCACACTTCACGTATTTTTAACAAAATCAAACGATGGAAAAAGAATATGAATGAGAAGCTGAAAGGATCTTCTAGAGAATCAAAGTTTGGCGGATTGTTGATATACTTGTCCCTTTAAGTCCATGCCTTCTTCGTTTCGACAAGTGCACTGCAGCTACTGTTATCATGTTTTGGTTGTTTTAAAGAAAACATTGAATGACCCAGTACCCGTAGACATTTGGCAAAGAAACTGTTGGAACCTAAAAGGGGGAGTATTGTTGGGCCCTGAAAGGATCATACATGCCAATTCAAGTAGTGGATGATGGTTGTTCTGCTGAAATCTCCCTAAGTCCAAGAACCAATGCGGATGAAGAATCTGCATCAACAAAAATAGACAAGTGTCGGCTATCTGCATTTGTACATGCGGATGACCAAAGAACAAATGCTGACAAGTATTTGTTCTTCCGCATTAACAAATATGGACAACTGAACAAATACGAGCAAAGGATTTACGCATCTGCATTAACTAATAGGGATGCTCAGCAACAAATGCACTAAGTATTTGTTCATCCACATTTGTCAATGCTGATGACCGAACACTAATGTGGTTGAAGAAAAACAAATGCTAATGAAGTTCAACACATCCGCATTAATCAATGCGGATGAACAAAACAAATGCTGATGAAGACCTTTTGTACTTAGACTAGATTATGTATAGGGGTATTTTAGTCTTTTGTAAAGGCTCCCTGTCAGCCTATAAATAGAATAGATAATCTTGTATGTGAGGCGACTTTAGAATCTTGACCTAGACTTTTGACTTTAGTCTAACGTTAGACAATCAGAATATCACAGTCTTTTGTCCACAAGGTGTGCAGTTACTGTATAGTGCTCAAACCCTAGCATTTATTATAACTGTTCATCTTAATGAATACAAAGAGCATTTATGAGTATTTCTTGCATTCAATGTTCTGTGTTTGTATGATTCCGCCATATAATCACTGACTCAATCATTATATTCGGTCCTTGTTGCTTCACAACAAAAGAGTATTTCATTCTCACAAAACCCAGTCAATTGGTATCAGAGCTTTGGCACTTGGTTCTTCTTCAAATCTGCATAGATATAAGTTGAGCACAATTGATCTGGTGATTAAGTTGCTGATAGAGTGTTCGACTACCTCTATTCAGTATACAAGTTGAATAATCTGCTGAAATACTTCAATAATCACTGTTCATCCATAATCAACATCTAAAACAAGTCTGTGAATAGTGGCTTCAACATAAAATCATACTAGAAACATAATCAGAAAGTTAACAAAAGAAGTTCTAACAAATTTCTGCTCTACACTCGGCAGATCTGGTTATATAAGCCTGTTTTGGACTTACTTGACTAGGAGGACTTAAGAATCAACTTAATCAGTACTTAAACAAGTTAAAAACAACTTATTAAAATGGAGTCATATAATTTCTCTGAACTTGATCATACTCCTAAACCTCCTATGCTTAAACATAAATCTGAGTTTAAGCAATGGAAGATTAGGTTTATGAATTACATTACAGGTGTAGATCCGGACTATTGGATTTCCATATGTAAAGGGCCTCACATTCCAGTGACACTTTCTGCTGATCAAGCTGCTCTATACAAAACCTTAAGAATACCCATAGAAGATCTTACTCTTGATGATGATTACTACAAAAAGATAAAAATTGATCTCAAAGCTTATTCCATTCTAACTCAAGTACTAAAAATGGATGTGCTGAAAAGGCTTGCGAAGTATGGAATAGCTAAAGATGTGTGGGATGCACTGCTGATTATGTGTGAAGGCAGCAGTGAAGTAGTTGAAAATAACAAGGATAAACTTGTTAATCAATATGAAACATTTCATCACTCCAAGGGGGAGTCAATCTCTAAACAATTGCATAGATTTAGGCAGCTGGTGAATCATTTAGAGATTATGGGGGTCACATATAAAGTCAAAGAGTTGAACAAGAAAATGCTGCACAGCCTTCCTGAAAGCTGGAAACAAAATGTTACCATGCTGAAGAACACTCTTGATCTAGAGAGTACCACCTTGGACATCATGATAGCCAAAATTGAAGCTCTTGAACGTGATGAAAGGAGCAGGAACCTTGGTGGACCTAGAGTTGTTGAAGCATATAAATTTCCACCAGACACTCACTCAGCGGAAAATGCCTTTGTTACTGAAGATGATGATTTTCTTTACTCAAGAGATCAAGTGAAGACAACTGGTTTCATTGCTGCCCCATCAACAAACAAGCCATCAACATCAGCTCAACCAACAGGGTTCACTGCCACTCCTACTGGTATGTCTGAAGACCAACGATCTGAAGAGCAAAAGGCTACTTATAATGCCTTTGTTGCAAGCTTTGAAGCATATTTGGGAGGTAGACTCATTTTTTCCCACCTGATCCAAGAAGACTTGGAAGAAATGGGTCCAGATGATGTGGAAGAAATGGATCTGCAATGGCAAATGGCTATGATAGCAATAAGAGCCAAGAAGTTTTTCAGAAAAGGGAGAAAGCTGAGTTTGAATGAAAATACAAAGCTTGGATATGACAAATCCAAGGTCAAATGCTTCAATTGTGGCATGACTGGCAATTTTTCAAGAGAATGTAATGCCCCCAGAAGAAACAACAATAACTTTCAAAGGAATTCTTAGGGCCAATAAACATCACAACCAAACTCAAGCTATCAGTCAAACAATCATCAACAGCAGTAGTATCATGACCAACAATAACATCAACATCCATACCAGATGCAGCCACAACTGTTGATACATATTCATGTACCTAGTTTATGTTCTGAAATGTAAAAGTCTTTCATGTCTTACACATGTGTAATCTAATATAATGAAGTGATTGATTATATATAAAATGTATTAAGATGGTTATATGTGATTGATTATGTCATGTTATAGTTATATTGATTGTAATTCACATATATGAACTAACTATATAGGTTTGATGTTGTTTTACATATTTCTAAGTCAATAAGAACTTAGAAATGTGTTTAACTTAGTCATGTGGACATTCATGCTAATGGACCACACTTATGGCCCATACGCATGAATGAACCATGCTTATGCACCAGCCGCACAACTGAACTAGGTGACTGGATCAGTCGTATGATTGAGACATAAGATTGGTTCAATCGCACGACTGAACCTTCAGTCGTGCGAATGAGTCAATCGCATGCTTCAGTCGCACGACTGAACCATGCTAATGGTTCAGTCGTACGAATGAACACTGATAACCTATAAATACCACATAATTCATGGAAAAACATCACACTTCGAATTACTTCATACTACTTCATACCCTAGCCGTCAAGAGCGCCACAAATCGTAAATCCAAGTTCGTAGATTGTTCCTAATCGATTTCAATCCATTCTTAACGCTTGTTTCATTGTAAGATTGATCGGGTTATTCGTTCTCACTGATTAGATCGCCAATCAAATAGAATTCCGCACTATTTGATCTGGTTTCATGCAGAATCCGTTAGTACTCCGTACGTACACGGTCCTAACAAGTGGTCTCAGAGCTTAGGCTCATGATTTTGCATGGATTGTAACACCCGGAAGTTTGACTTTTTGGAGTGATATGCGACTGAGTCTCAGCCGCATGGAATTCATATGATTGGAAATTCAATCGCATAATGCTCGGACGATTGAAGGATCAACCGCATGGAACTCATGCGACTGAAGGTCCAGTCGCATGATGTTCATGCGACTGAAGGTCCAGTCGCCCCTGGACCTCAGGCGACTGAGCTGTAACTATAAAAGAGTGGCAACTCTCTTCTCTTCCCCCACACTTACACTTTTCAGTCGGGAGAAAGAGCAGAGAGCGAGAGAACAGAGAAAGAAGAGAAAGAAAGAGAGAACGTGGTGATTCGGGCACGAGATTTGTCGAGAGGCTAGTCAAATTGAAGCTCTTCATCTTGTCCATGATAATATGAGTTCTAGAACCCCTCATTTACTTGTTTTCAAACGATTTTGGGGCTGGAAGACATTTAAACCCGCTTTTTGAAAAAGAGTATGTTTGACCCATTTGGGAAATCTTGGGTAACGTGTTTAAGGTATGATTAAGGACTTGTATATGCTTGTACGATGTCCTAGTATGAATGCCTGAGGTTTAGGAGGGCTAATTTGGGCTAGAAATGGGTTTAGAGAAGTTTGAATGTCATAGGTCACGGCTGCTGTTCGTGAAGAACTCCAGTCGCTGCCCAGTTAGGGTTAGGCGACTGAAGGGCCAGACGCACGACTGAGGAACGACTGATGTCCAATCGTACGATTGAGGCTCAGTTGCACGACAGGCCATGCGACTGAGGGTTCAGTCGCATAAGTCCATTCGCATAGTAGTTCAGTCGCACGACCAAGGGTTAGTCGCATAGAAGCCCATACGTATAGTGTTCATTCGCACGATAGGAGGTCCATTCGTACAATTGTATGCTCATTCGCATAGCTGCCCAGTCGCATGATCCAGTCGCAAGGAGGTCATGTGACTGAAGTATGTTCAATCGCCCAACTAGGGCTGATGTGAATGAGGAGAGATGTGTATGTAGGATGCATGTATGATAAGTATGATGTAGTCTTATATGATGGTAATGACTGATGATTTGTAAATATCTATGTTCCTTGTGTTGATGTATGTTTATCTTTTTAGGACTTTACGTGAATGAATGAATGAATGAAACGAATGCAATAAGAACGTAAAGTGAAAGATAATGAAATAGGAACATGATGAATGAATGCATGCATTAATGAATGAACGAATGAATGTAAGAAAGGCTTGCAAGCAAATGAATGGAGGTGCACACCCCTGGCAGGTGTTAGCTCAACTGTGATGCGGGTTAGCTACCCCGAAGGATGCACACAGGGTCAATCTTTGAGATTGATAATGAGGTGAGCAACTTCGTGTTGCAACAGACTCGGTTAGCAGGCAATCATGAGATTGCCACTTAGGTGAGCAGCTGTGTGCTGCAACAGACTTGGCTAACATATGATAGAAGGAAAGTGGAAGATAGATGGTGCATGTACCTACCCTAGGTGACTGGATCAGCATTTGTGCACAACGTTCGTGGTTGATCACCACAGGTCCAGCACCAGTAGTATAATATGATGTTTGGGGTACTGTACATGTCACCGAATGTAATGAACGTTCAAATAAATGTAATGAATGTATGAATGAAAGTAAAGACGTACGAAAGAATGTAAAGAAGGTATGTATGAACGTGAATGAGAACGATGAATGGTACACGAATGAAAGCTAATAAACGAATGATGAAGATAATAATAATATTATCTAAGTGTACGTATGATGTGTGATCGCATGTATGTAAGAACGGTTAATGAATGAATGTATGTTTTATTATAAAACTAGAACTCACTCAGCAACGCTGACATTTTATGTGTTTCCAGTTGGCAGGTAGGGTTGCTGAGGATGGCACGAGGCGGCTACTCAGTTCTTTTGGGATGGCATTCTCCTTTTGATAATGTTGCAACGTAATGTGTTGTAGGCCCATAATGCACGCAACACATTATGTTGCATGCAAGTGTCAAGTGTTCCTTGAGGATCCCGATAAACGGGATTACTTAAGGAATCTTCTTTATGATGAAAATTTTTATACTTCTATACTAGAGGTCATTGTTTATGACCCTTTTGTAATAGTGCTTTTGTAATGTAATGCAACATTAGATGTTTTGTAATTGATGTACGTTGTATTAAATGGCAAAAGTATTTATAGTAAAATGAATGTTTATCACAGAAGTTTCGCTCCATGATTTTATTAAGTTATTGTAAATTATGTCTTTTACGTGCAATGAATGACCAACTGAGAGGTGCCCAGGAGCGGGGTCTTACAAGTTGGTATCAGAGCCAAAGTTTAAGTGAAATGGGTAAATTTTCAAAATAAACCTAAATTTAAACTGAAAATGGGACAGGAAGGGGAAGAATGCCATCTAAGTAGCTGCGTGCCATTAGGTATTTTTCTTAAAGTTAACCGGTATTATGTGCGCATGTTATGTGTTTATGTGTTACTGTTAGACTTAGATACTAATGTAGTCAGGACTGGTAATGCTCAGGGTGCGAAGAGTAAAGTAAGTGGCTAATCAAAACTGGCCACTGTAATTAGGGACTTACTATACTTGACATAAACTGAGCTATTTCCTTGAATGACCGTGTTGGTGTTTGAATCTTTTAGTGTGATAGAACATGGTCGGTGGTAGATCATCTAAAGCTTCACGTGGTGGTGGACGTGGTGCTAAACCACGTGTCACGAGAGGGAGACCTAGGGTAGAGGAAGTGGTTCATGAGGAAACCGAGACCCCTCATCAAGAGGGAGTAGACGAGAGCGCCAATTTGAGAGCCTCGGTAAAAGAGGCAGTCGTCGAAGAGGTACATCAGGTTATGCAGACGATTTTACCGTCTATGGTGACCGAAGTGATTAAGGCTGTCAGGGAAGGTGAAAGAAAAGAGAGGAACAGGTCCTCAGGATGACAGCAACAAATAGAGACGGAAACGGTTCTATCTGATGATGAAGAGGAAGAGGAGGAAGAGCATGTACGGGAAACAACACGGGGTTGTAACTACGGGGCATTTATGAGGTGCAAGCCCCCTACTTTTGACGGTTCTGGTACTGCTGCTGATGCTCATCAGTGGGTGAGGAAATGGAGGTTGTCCTCGATATTAGTGATTGCCAGGAGGACAAGAAGGTGAAGTTTGCTACCCACTCTTTCACGGGGTCGGCTTTGTGCTGGTTGGACAATATAGTCCAAGCCGAGGGTAGCAGGGCCATAGGGAAGATGAAGTGGGCCGAGTTAAAAAGGATGGTGATCGAGGAGTTCAGTCCTCGTCGGGAAATGGATCGAGTTGAGAGAGAGTTCCTGCAGTTGGAGGCGGGGACGATGACCCACCACAATACACCAACAAGTTTAACGAAATGGCGCGGTTGGTGCCGGAGCAGGTGACGCCGGTGTCTCGAAAGATCAACTGGTATATTCAGGGGCTGCCAGTTAAAATTCATTGGCATTTGATTTCTGCTCGACCGAGCACCTTTAGGTCGACAGTTGATTTGGCGGGAAGTTTGTATGATGAACGGGCTGTGGGGGTGAAGACTGAGGGTAGTAAGAAGGGAGGTGGTGAGAGAAACTGGCAGGGGCAGGGGTTTGGTCGAGGTGATACTTCGACAGGTAGCAAGACAGCACGGGTGGATGATCGTCATGTGGTCATGTCAAGTGCAGGGTCGAGATGTGACATCCGGTGATTTTCCGTTAGCAAACTCCATTAGTTCCGTTAAGTTTTACATACACGCGTCGTAAGCACACACTAGTTGTCGTTTGACGTTGGTGACTTAATAATAATTAATAATGTTAATTTAATAATAATCTACTTGATTAGATGAGTATTGTGTTATGCTTATGTGTTATGTGTTTACGCGATTTAAAGACTATTCGGGAATTTTATCGCGTAACGCGGAAACGCGCGTGTTATTTCGTATGTCTTGTGTTTTTACAAAATAAAATATCTAAGGGTTACTATTAGTTTATATGTTAATATTATTAAGTTAAAAACACATTACAAATAGTTAAAAACTTAATTTTTATAAAAATAACAAAACGCAAGTTTAGAGGGGGTATAAATGTAAATTGGCTAAAATAAAACAACCCAAACCCCACCCAAATACCCATGACCGACCTGCAGCCTCCCTTTCCTCTCTTCTCTGCGATTTTCAGCCTTCAACCTTCAATTCTTCATGGTTTTGTTCGATTTCAAGCCATAGAACGCGAATTGGACCTTCATTAACAAGTACACACTTGAATTAAAGGTTAGTCTTGATGTTTTTGTGGGATTCTTGATAGGGCCGAACCTATAGCTGCGAAATTGGAGTTCAATAGGCTGAAATTTTGATGTTTTGGTGTTGTTCACATGTTATTTAGGTTGTATGTATGTTGTTTAGAGTTGATTATGCAAGAAAACAACACTTTTGATTGATTGATTATGAAACTTGATTTACATGAACCCTAATTCGAAAATTTTGGGGCTTTTGTGGAATTGATTGTTGTTTGATGTTTTTAGGATGTTAATTAGTTCGTATGAATGTTAGAAAACATGAATTATGCAAGAAATTGGTGAATTGGGAACTTTGTTCATAGGTTACTAAAAATAGTAACTTTTATATATGAACTTGATAATTCAAGGATGAATTGGTGTTATTAGGGTGTTAATGATGTTGTATGAACATTAGAATTATGATATGAATGCTAGATTGTTGCTATAAATGCTAGAAATCTTAGGTTGGATGTTGTTGTTCATGTCTTGCCAAAGTAGAAAATTTTTAGTTTTGGATGAATGAATCATGCTAGGTTGATGTTGTTGATTATAGTTGGATGTTGTTATGAGCTTGAAATAGTATACTATTGATGAATTGTGACAGGATCTCAGCCTCTCGTTTGATCAATCAGATTGGTTTGCAGCGGATTTAGCACGAAATTAGCAATTAAATCAAGAATACAAAATGTTTTGCATGTAAAAGTACAAACATAGAGAGAGAGAAGACTTCTGCAAAAATTAATTTTTCTATTACTCAACACGTTTCGGCAATTAAAACAGCATGGTTCACCATCCTTTTATAGGCGGCAAAAGGATGGTGATGATGTCACTTGACAGTGACATCAACCGATTATTAAAATTACAACTGACGGAACATAAAACTACTGAAGATGTCAACAGCTGACATCTTCTTACAAAAGTGTTCCTATCTTTTACAAGTACTAAAAAAGTAAACTACTGAAAAGCCTACAACGACTGAAGAACAAACTTTTCAGTCGTTTATAACTACTGATATTATAACAGCTGAAGAACAACCTCTTCAGCTGTTGTACAAACTACTGAAATAAAATTACAAAACTACTGAAAGGGAAAAACCATCATAACAACTGAAGAAGACTTCTTCAGCTGTTGTGACAAACTCTGAATCTTCAACACTTGGTTCTTCAGACTTGGGCTTCAGATGATGTATCAGCTGATGACTTCAGTAGATGTCATCAGCTGTTGTCTTCAGTCTTTGTCTTCAGACGTTGTGCATCAGTAGATGATCTTCAGTTCTTCAGTTCTTCTGCTTTTGATCTTCAGTACTTGAAGACTTCAGTACTTTAGAGTCTTCAGCTGTTTTATTTCAGATCTTTGATCTTCAGACTTTGTTTCTTCAGACTTTGTTTCTTCAGACTTTGTCAGAACAGCTGATGGGAGTCTTCAGCAGTTGTTGCAATGGCATGTGGGACTTAGAGGTTTTCCTGATCTTGGCTCATTGGTTCTTTTGGTCCAACAAACTCCCCCTGAACCAATGCAGCCAAAACCTCTAATTATTTGATGTCCCACTTATTGTTGGCATAAAGATTGGTCTATTTCCTTCTAGATCAGATTAGAAGTTGACCCTGATAAGCACTGGCCTGAGAGGTAGTCTCTATGATTTGATTGGCTGAGTATGGATGGGAGCTCTGTTTTGGGGAATTGGACACAGAGCTGTTGTCCCATCCATGAGATCTATCTCCCATGTACAAGCCGGTAGGATTCTCGGGTGTAGGCCTGAAGAAATATCATCTGCTCTTCTTTGGTTAGGTCTTCAGTCTCACCTTCGAACAACCCTTCCCGGCCATACAGCTCTGAGATATACTTGGCCTGTTTTCCATTTTTGAGCTCAACTGTTGTGACTTGCCTGTATGCAAATTCATCAGGATGTTTTCCTTCCAACAACAGGTTAAGCTCATCCCTATGGAAGTTCTCAAGCCTCTTATAGACCAACCCTTTCCTAATCACCCTATTATCTAACATTGTTTGGGGTGATTGGTTGGCTCTATAGGCTTTCTCGAACTCCTCTACTATTTCCCAAGGTGTTATTACAAGAGCCACAGAGATCACTTCATCTACAATTCTCTTGAGTTGGCTCTTGTATCTCACAGGCATAGCTTTCTGAACTATCCTATGAGCCACCCTAGGATCTGGCCAAGTTCTCACTCTTTCCTTTTCATATTGAAAGGTTTGTTTAAGAGTGAAGAGTCTCAGAGCCTCCTTCTTCATATTCATGATAGAAGTAGAAGCAGCATATGATTTGTCAATGCTTTTCAGCATTTCCTCATCGTGTAGTCTTTGCTGCTCCTCTTCTTCTAATTTTACCCTCACAGTGTCCATCTGTGAGGTGGGAGTGATGGTTTGGGATTTGGCTTTTGGTAGAGGGATAACTGCTGAAATGGGCAGACTATCCTCCTCATCCTCCTCCTCTTCTTCTTCTTACAACCTCAACACCCTTCTCTTCTTCTTCAAGGGTGGATCATTGGCTGCGGGTTTTGATGGTGAAGGGGTTGGTTTTGTGGGTTTTGGTTGGGTGGTTGGTGTGGGAATGTTGGCAGGCACTGTTAGCAATTTACAGATCAGAGATGTTTTGGTCTGTTTTGCTAACAGTGTCCTGTTCCCAGCACCGGCTTCTGAGAGGGCCTCAGCGACCAGTCCTTTGGTGAAATCACCAGCTGAACCGATCTTGGTGGCTATAGCCAAGATTCTGTCCCTGGTCCATGATTTGACATCAAGGACTGGCCTGCCCAGATACTTCGAAATGAATCTACTCATAGCCTCGAGTCTCTTTTTGTCCTCTTGGCTATAAGTAGACCATCGGTGGTCTATTTCTCTCATCTCCATCTTTCTGAGCTCCTGATCTAGCATGGCAGTGTCCTTGTCAAAGCCTTGCCTGAACAGCTGATCAATGGAAGAGTCCATTGACTTGCTCTGTTCAGCATCAGCCTCCTTGACAAGGGCTGCTAGATCAGAGTCAACCCTTTCTCCCTCCTTCTCTCCCTTTTTCTTATAAGTGACACTGAAATCATTTTGGATTCCAGCTACTTCAATAGGCTCACTCTCCTCCCTAACCTTCCTCTTCCCTTTCTCCCTCACCCTACTACTCTCCTCAGCCCTCTCCCTCTCAACCACCGCCTCTTTCTCTACTTCTAATTCCTCCTCTCCCCTCTTCCTCTTAGCTTGCACTGATGTCTCCCCCTTTTTGGGTGCATTGGTTGGGGTTTGACAATCAGTAAGCGCCTTAGTAACTGCAACCTCCACCATGGGTTGGATATAAGTGGGAAGCCTCTCATCAAGGGTTTTTATTACTATCTCTGTTAGTATGGGTGTGATGAGAGGCAGGGATTTCTGGAGGATAGCATCCAGCTGCTCAGGGGGGTTCTGACCCTGAGAGCTAGTGCCAGAAGCAGGGGCTGGTAGCCGAGTTTGTGGGAGTGGCTCAGTGTTTGTGAGACCTTCGGGTGAAGGTGCCATCTGTGGGTTTGTGGTGGCAGATGGACTTCTATCTTGAGTCATTTGAGCAAGCAGCTTTTTGAGTCTGCTTATCTCATCCTCTAAGATAGTGTTGTGAGAGACTACATCAAAGAAGAAGCTCAGGTCATCATCTGTGTTACTGAATCACCTGACCTCCTGACAATGTCAGGATATACATGCTCTGAGTGTGGCTCAGAAATAGCATGTGCCCCTTGTTCATGGTTCTGGGGACTTCCAGCCTCCGGATTGGATCCATCATCGGCAGTTGCCTCTGGTGAGGTCTTATTGATGTTACCAGCTTCACCCTGCTCAGATGTTGATGCAGAGGAAGTGGCAGCCTCACCAGAATGACCTATCTCCCTAGCCACACTGGGAGATTGGACATGTGATTCTCTGTGCTGTGGGCTCCCACTGGCACTAGTGTCCACCCCCTCTTCGGTTGGAGTCTCCCCAGTTGTAATTGGTTTCTGGGGAGAGGGTGGAGTGCTCAGATGGGTCAGCACTTTGGCTATTGCCAATGTAGGGCTTTGTGGGGCGGTCTCAGTGGTTGATGGGCTTGAAGCAGTGTGCACATGGGGAGGACTGTGCGTTTCAATGGTAGTCTTCTCAAGTGAGATAGACCCCAGAAGTGTGGCTGCCCCAGTAGTGGTTGCATCAGGCTCCTGTTGAGAGGAAGCCTGTGCGGTTGTGGTGGGTGGAGTCGTGGTAGCTGCTGGGAGAATCGAAACAGCAGCCACATCCTGCCTTTGTGTTGCAGGGGCATCCTCAGGGGACTCATCTCCCTGAGTAGCCTTTTTGGGCTTCTTTTTGGCTTTTGGCTTGGTGGGGACTTTGGATTTGGAGGTGGAGGCTGTGGGTTCCTGCTGCGTGGGTTTTCGTAGCCGGCCAGCTTGTTTTAGTGTGTGGTTAGTGTTGTGCCTGGAGTATACCTCGGCTAGAACAGCCATGGCAGGGACCCCAGTGCCAACCAGTCCCTCAACCTGAAGCTGGTTTTCTATCATGGCCATTATGAACCGCGGATACAAGATCCAACGGTTAGAAAGTGGTTTTGTGGCCATGTCTTTGAGTTCCAAAAAGATAATATCAGTTAAGTTCAGTGGTTGGTTCTCAAAGATAGAAAATAATACCTGTTGCCACCTTGTTGACATCTGGTCCCATGAAGAGGTTTTGGGGGCCAGACACACGTTCACCATATGAAAAATCAGACGTTGAGGGTCTGGAAGTGTTTCTTCAACAAGGTGGAGGCGGAGAGGTCACCCTGATAGTCGTTGGATGTGAAGGATAGATCAAGGGCGCCTTTGGGGTAGGAGGTTGGGTAGGTGGCATCCTCCAGCTTTAGGGTTTGGCGCAAAGTAGCTGGAGTGATGACCACTGGGTGGTTGTTGACGGAGGACCGGAGAGAGACCTCGCCATCTTGCTCTCCGGTTTGGACGGTGATGTTTGTCCAAAACTCCGTCAGGGAGTCGGCGTAGATGGTAGGGTTCAAAAGGAATGCCGTTTGGTAAGGTGAGTCGTGCATAAGATCTACGGCATGGTGAAATTTTGGCCATAATGGCGATTTAGTAAAATGAGCGACACAGTTGTGTCTAGGTTTGAGTTGCATGGTCGCCATTAATGGTGTATGGGAAGTTCAGAGGTTTTGAAAGGTTAGGTCAAGTGAGGAGTAAATGCTCTGAACGTTGGGTATTTATAGGGTAGGGCAAAGGCTGAAAGAAAACTACTGAAGGTTTTGGTGTTAGTTATCAGTTGTTGTAACGAGTGATGACGTGGTCTTAACCTTCAGTGGTTGTAACATCTGAGGACTTGGTGTTAGTCTTCAGTAGTTGAAACTACTGAAACCTTGGTTTTGTCTTTCAGATGTTGTAAATGGCTGAAGAGTTATTGTCAGTCTTCAGTAGTTATGAACTACTGAAGACCTAATATTCTTCTTCAGACGTTGTAACAACTGAAGACTTGGTGTTAGCCTTCAGTAGTTGTGAACTACTGATATCAGTAGTTGTGAACTACTAAAGACATGGTATTGCTTCAGTTGTTGTAAACAACTGAGGACTTGGTGTTAGCCATCAGTAGTTGTGAAACTACTGAAGACATGGTTTTGTCCTTCAGTTGTTTGGGTATGAAACAGTAGTTGTTGGCATCAGCTGATGAGAAATTACTCATCAGCTGTTTCCGTCAAATCAGTTGTTTCATGCTAGCCTCTACACTTACTCATCAGCTCTTTGACTGACTTTTAGATGTTTCATTGACCCTTCAGCTCTTGTGAATATTTATGCCTTCAGCTCTTGTGATCAGATGTTCACAAGTGCTGATAAAATACTCTTCAGAGCTGGTGAACAAATTTTGTCTTCAGTACTTGTGTAAGATTACACATTAGTACTGGTGAGCAAAATTTGTTCTTCAGTACTTATTTATTTGAAAATCATACATCAGTAGTTGTAATCCACCTCACTACATCAGTTGTTTTCAAAAAAAATGTACATCAGTACTTTGAGTCATTTTAGTCTTTAGTAGTTATGAAAGAGCTGAAGACTAAATTACTCATCAGTACTTATATTTAACCTTTGCTCATCAGTAGTTGTGAAGTAAGAGCAATAGCATAGGTCAAATCAATCAAGCTGCAGCATACCAAGCCTTAGTACCAAATTTTGGAATGTAGCACTATCTAAAGGCTTAGTAAAAATGTCTGCAAGCTCATCAGCACTAGGCACAAACTTAGGATCAATCAGACCTTTTTCATAGCAATCCCTGATAAAATGATGTCTGATCTTTATATGTTTGGTCCTAGAGTGCTGGACTGGATTTTTAACAATACAAAGAGCTGAAGCACTATCCATTAGTAATGGAGTCTTAGTCTCAGTAATGCCATAATCCAGAAGTTGGTTCTGAAGCCAGAGTATCTGAGAGGTACAACTTGCAGCAGCAATGTACTCAGCTTCAGCAGTGGATGTAGCAATTGATGTTTGTTTCTTACTCTGCCAAGAAACTAAGCAATTGCCTAGGAATTGGCAACCACCAGAAGTGGATTTTCTGGTGACTTTGCATCCTGCATAGTCACTATCAGAGAAAGCAACTAATTTGCAAGAGTGCCCAGTTGAATACCAAAGACCTAGTGATTGGGTACCTTGCAGATATCTAAAGATCCTTTTGACTGCAATCAAATGGGATTCTTTAGGTGCAGCCTGAAATCTAGCACAAGCACATGTTGCAAACATGATGTCTGGTCTAGAAGCTGTAAGGTACATCAAGGACCCAATCATACATCTGTAAAGGGTTTCATCAACCGCTTTACCTTTCTGATCTACATCTAGTTGTGTGATGCTGCTCATGGGAGTAGAACAGGGCTTACAGGTTTGTAAATCAAACTTATTCAACAACTCTTTGGTATATTTGGACTGATAGATGAAGATTCCATCATCCTGTTGTTTAATTTGCAAACCTAGAAAGAACTGTAATTCTCCCATAGCACTCATTTCAAACCTTAGCTTCATGAGCTTTGTAAATTCATCACACAGCTTTGGATCAGAGGATGCAAAGATGATGTCATCTACATAAATTTGAACAAGGAGCTTATGTTGTCCCACAGTCTTGATGAATAAGGTTTTATCAATGGTGCCTCTAGTGAACTTATTCTCTAGAAGAAAAGTTGAGAGTGTCTCATACCAGGCTCTGGGTGCTTGCTTCAGCCCATAAAGAGCCTTATCAAGCTTGTACACCCAATCAGGATGTTTATTGTCCTCAAAACCTGGTGGTTGACACACATAAACTTCTTTTATTTTTCCATATAAGAAGGCACTCTTTACATCCATTTGATAAACCTTAAGACTGTGAAAGGCAGCATAAGCTAAGAACAGTCTGATTGCTTCCAGTCTGGCCACAGGGGCAAAGGCTCATCATAATCGATGCCTTCCTCTTGTGCAAACCCTTGAACAACCAGCCTGGCCTTGTTCTTGACAATTTGGCCCTTCTCATCTATTTTGTTCCTAAATACCCACTTGGTGCCTATAGCACACTTACCTTTGGGTAATGGAACAAGCTCCCACACTTGCTATTTCTTGAACTGAAGAAGCTCAAGCTGTATAGCTTCCACCCATCCATTGTCTCTTAAAGCAACATGATAGTTCTTTGGCTCTTGCTGACTGATGAAGAGAGCATAGAAGCAGAAGTTGGACAATTGACTCCTGGTTGAAACTCCATCATGGATATCACCAATGATTTGAGATGTGGGGTGATTCTTGAGCTCTTGATAGACTATAATATCTGTGCAAGTGTTTGTAGACCCATCAGCAGCAACAGATGGTGATGGAGATTCCTGAAACCATGTAGAAGATGGCAGCTCAAACGAAGTAGAGCAAGCAGAAATCTCATCAGCATTTGTAGTGGATGGAGCTGCTGAGGCTACAGGAGCATCAGGTTCAGTGGACTCAGGCAAGGTTGTCACTAAACCTGAAAAGGTGAGTACTGACTACATCATCATCAGTACCACCAGGTGGAGATCTGTTGACAGGCTCAACAGGTGGAGGTTGATAAGGAACATATTGCAGTATGTCCAGATCAAACAACTCCACAGGGTTTTGTGGAATCTTGTCCTTTGGAGATTCATTGAACTTAACATGTAGAGTTTCTTCAACCACCTTTGTTCTACAGTTGAAGACTCTGTATGCCTTGCAAGTTGATGAATAACCAACAAAATACCCTGCATCCACCTTACTAGCAAACTTCTGGAGTGGGTTGCTAGTGTTGAGAATAAAACATGGACACCCAAAGGCTCTAAAGAATGAAATCAGAGGAGCCAAATGATGAAGAACTTCATAAGGAGTCTTCATCAACCTCTTATTCACTAAAGCTCTATTCTGTACATAGCAAGCTGTATTGACAGCTTCAGCCCAAAAGGTCAGTGGCAACCCTGAGTCAGCCAACATTGACCTTGTTGCTTCAATGAGAGTCCTATTCTTTCTCTCCACCACTCCATTCTGCTCAGGAGTTCTAGGAATACTAAACTGCCTTCAAATTCCCTTGGACAGGTAGAAGTCATCAAGTGTGTGGTTTCTAAACTCTGTTCCATTGTCACTTCTCACACACTTAACCTGTAGGGAATACTGCTTTTCTACAAGTAACACAAAGTTCATGATAGTCTTGGCTGCTTCATCCTTGGAGTGCAAGAAGAAAGTCCATACAAACCTGGAATAATCATCCACAATTACCAGGCAGTATTTCTTCTTCGCCATGCTCATCACTCTGACAGGACCAAAGAGATCCATGTGCAGGAGCTGCAAGCAGGCAGTGGACTTTGGTTCTTCTATTGAAGGGAATGAAACTTTGTGTTGTTTTCCTTTCAAGCAAGCAGTGCAGTCATCTTCACACTTGAACTCCTTCAGAGGCAATCCTCTTACTAAACCATGGCTTATCAGCTGATTCATGTTCTTGAAATTAACATGACCCAGCCTTCTATGCCATAGTGTAGACTCTTGAGGAGATGCCTTGGAGAATAGGCAAGGATGGCCTTTTAGATCTATCTTTTTGGAAAGATCTAAGGCATACACTCTTCCTGTCCTGTTGGCCTTCAGGAGAGTGTGTTCATCTAATGCCTTGTCAATCAAACTCAGAACTTTGGATGACAGAATCCGGCAGTTCTGGCTTGTGAAAAGGGCAACATGGCCTTTGTCACACATTTGACTGACACTCAAGAGGTTGTACTTGAGATTCTCCACATGGTTAACATCATCAAACCTTATTTCCCCATTGGAAACAAAGCCTTTTCCGATGATGTAACCCTTTGCATCATTGCCAAAGGAAACAAATCCCTTCTTTCCTTGAGAGTAGTCATTAAGAAGGGAGCTGCTTCCTGTCATGTGCATGGATCCTCCACTATCTACATACCAGATGCTTCTATGGCATGTTAAAGAACCCTGCAAACACAACCATGTGTTAGTTAGTCTTAGAGACCCAAACCTATTTGGTTTTGGGTCTGTTTTCAACTACAGGTGCAGCACTAACAGGTGTGTTATGTGTGACAGCCTGAGGTGAAGAAGATGGTGCAGAAGAGGAACCCTTTGGCTTGGACTTCCTTTTTTGTGGTTTCAACACAGGAGCATCTAAGTGGTTGACTCTTCCCACTAGTTGCTGAACCATCATCACCAGCTGTGTCTAATTCTATGATAAAGCTTTCAGCTCTTCAGACACATTAGAGTTTGCTGATGATGGATTCCTATGTTGTACCATCTTTTTCTGAGCAACCTCAGCTGTTGCCTGAGTAACCCCTACCTTCTTATTAGATTTAGCTTTGGGCTTAGGGATTTCAGGCTTGGATGTTGCTAGTACAAACTTGGTTTCAAACTCATTCTTCATTTTATTGATGTCCTCATTGATTTTCTCCTTCTGTTTGAGTTTGGAACCCCTTTTGTACCAGCAATCATCAGTAAGATGATTGAACAAGCCACATATCTCACATGGCTTCTTCTTCACCTTATGCTGATCATCAGCTGAAGAGGATGAAACTGCTGAAGACTTGTTCTTCAGCTTTTTGCTATCAGTACTAGCAGTTTTCTTCCTAGTGCCTGCTTTCCTGGTATCCTCTTTAGCTATCTTCAAACCTTTCCTACTGTTAGTTTTCTTCTCTTTTGTGCTAACAGTAGTTGAGGTTTGAACTTCAGATGTTGTCACTTGCTCTCCAGTACCTTCAGTACTTCTAGTGACAACACCCGAGTTGATCAGCCTTTTGGTCATGTGACAGTCAGCATTTGAACCATCAGCTGTTGTAGCATCAGCTGATTGGTTTTGGCAGGAGTTAATGCTGACTTCTATCTCTGATGATGCTGAATCAGAAGGTAGTAGGTCACATGATGAGAAGGACTGGTTTTTGCTCTCCCCATCAGATTCAACTTCTGCTCTTGAAGTGAAATCTGTGGGAGGAGCAGTGTGATTATAACCAATGCCAAACTTCACATTGGAAGCTGATTGCTTACTAAGAAGCATTTCAAAGCCCTTGCATGATTGCACCCATCGATCACACTCAACTTGGGTGGTTGCAAGAGTTTCCTTGAGGTCTCTGTACTTCTCTAGAAGTACATCTTCCCTAGCTTTATCATCTTTGATTTGGCATTTAAGCTTGTAAATCTCGTCATTTTTATCTTTTAGTGCAGCCACAAAATCAGCTTTTCTTTTGGAAATAATGTGCTCAAGCTCAAGATTTTTATCTATTAAAGCTACATTTGCTTCTCTAATAGAAGCAAATGCTGCTATGCATGATTCAGAACAAAGCTTGGCTTTAGCCTCAGTGGATACCTGAGATGAGGCATTGGATGATGACCCCTCAGCAGAATCAAGGGCCATCAGAGCAAGATTTCTAAAAGGTTGGTCACCACCATGTTGACCAGCACCTTGGAGTAGTTGTTCCTGACCAGATAGCTCATCTGGTAGACTACTCCAGTCAACAACACTTGGGGTGAAAAAGCTGTGTTGTTGAGGTTGTGTGTGATGATGAGATTGGGAATATTGAGGCTCAGGAAGAGCATGAGGTGGTTGAGCCGAGGGTGCTTGAGTTTGACTAGGCTGAGGCATGTAGTAACAGGGGTAAGGATATGGCATATGACCCTGTGGCACAAAATAAGAAGGTGGTGCCTGTGCTTGTGATGGATGGCCAGAACTGGAGGAAGGTTGCCCTCTGTGCTGTGAGCTATTGCTGGGAAAAGTCACAAAGGGTGCAGAGGAGTTAGATCCAGATGATCTACACTCTCTTGCAAAGTGTCCAAGCCTTTGGCACTTGTGACACCTCAACTTGCTGTTGTCAAAACCAACTTTGGTTTTGCCAGAGAGTCCAGGGAATTTCCTACCAGTTCTCTTGTAGAACTTTTGAGAACGGATATTTATCATTGCCATTTGGTTCAAAATATCCATCTCTTCCAGATCATCATCTGGAATGCCCTTCAAGTCCTCCATCAGAAAACACAAGTTGTCACCACTACCTCCTGAACTACTAACACCAATAAAAGCTTGTTCTGAGTTGGTAGAGAAATCAATATGCTCATCATAAGAACTTTCTGATGAAGCATATTCTGACTCCTGACTTATCAAGGGGCATTACCTTGGACAAAGTCATCAGCGAGCTTGCCAGAAATGGACAACTTCCTCTTTTGCTCTATCTCTCTCTCAAAAGTGAGCAGTTTCCCATGAAGTTGGGTGAGAGATAGAGTTTCCAGATCTGCACTGGAGCGTAGGACAATGGTATATGTGTCCCATCTCTCAGGCAGAGATCTGAGGAACCTGTTGTTCATCTGGCTGTTGGAGTACTCTTGTTTGACCATCTTGAGCTCAGAGATCAAACAAGAGAACCGCTCAAACTGCTGGGTCAGAGTCTCACCCTTTCTATATGAGAATGTCTCATATTGTTGGGCGAGGATTTCCCTATTGTTTGCTAAGACCGAATCAGTTCCTCCAAATTGTTCCTTTAGAGCAACCCATAGGTCATGAGCAGACTCATGATGCAAGAGCCCTGAATAAATCTCATTAGGAATAGCCATGGCTAAAATTCCATGGGCTCTAGCATCAATTTCGAACAGCTTTATATCTTCATCCGAATATTGTTCAGGTTTCTTCGCAACCTGTTCATTAGATTCAGGGACGCTCACCATAGGCTTGTATGGTCCATGCACCACTGACTTCCAACAACCAGCACTGTTGACAGCCAAGTGGTGAAGCATTCGTCTTTGGCATATGTTATACTCGTTCCTCAAAAGCATCGGAGGCTTGGTTGAGGAACCAGTATTGTGAGGATCATTAGTTGGTGTCGTCATCTCAGGTTTTAGTCAAAAACAAGTTTAAGCAAGACAAACATAACTCAAAACCACCAGAGAACCTCAAGATTTTGGCCGGAAACAGCAGAAACTCACTCTCTATGGCTAATTCTTTCAAATTGCTAATTCGATCAAACGTAGAGATCAAAAGAGCAGTTTCAAATGATCAATAGTGAAATCGATCAATGATTAACCTGCTCTGATACCATTTGACAGGATCTCAGCCTCTCGTTTGATCAATCAGATTGGTTTGCAGCGGATTTAGCACGAAATTAGCAATTAAATCAAGAATACAAAATGTTTTGCATGCAAAAGTACAAACATAGAGAGAGAGAAGAGTTCTGCGAAAAAATAATTTTTCTATTACTCAACACGTTTCGGCAATTAAAACAGCATGGTTCACCATCCTTTTATAGGTGGCAAAAGGATGGTGATGATGTCACTTGACAGTGACATCAACCGATTATTAAAATTACAACTGACGGAACATAAAACTACTGAAGATGTCAACAGCTGATATCTTCTTACAAAAGTGTTCCTATCTTTTACAAGTACTGAAAAAGTAAACTACTGAAAAGCCTACAACGACTGAAGAACAAACTCTTCAGTCGTTTATAACTACTGATACTATAACAGCTGAAGAACAACCTCTTCAGCTGTTGTACAAACTACAGAAATAAAATTACAAAACTACTGAAAGGGAAAAACCATCACAACAACTAAAGAAGACTTCTTCAGATGTTGTGACAAACTCTGAATCTTCAACACTTGGTTCTTCAGACTTGGGCTTCAGATGATGTATCAGCTGATGACTTCAGTAGATGTCATCAGCTGTTGTCTTCAGTCTTTGTCTTCAGACATTGTGCATCAGTAGATGATCTTCAGTTATTCAGTTCTTCAGCTTTTGATCTTCAGTACTTGAAGACTTCAGTACTTTAGAGTCTTCAGCTGTTGTACTTCAGATCTTTGATCTTCAGACATTGTTTCTTCAGACTTTGTCAGAACAGCTGAAGGGAGTTTTCAGTAGTTGTTGCAATGGCATGTGCGACTTAGAGGTTTTCCTGATCTTGCCTCATTGGTTCTTTTGGTCCAACAAATTGTATGTTCATTGGGTGTTTACTATATTTGGGATGAACTTTCCCAAAAGGGAAACTTTATTGTGCAAGAACATTGGATATTGGGAATTTGACATGTTCATGGCTTTAGGATCATATTAGAATGCTTGTTGTGGATGCCTAATGTGTTAGAATCTGAAAATTGGGTTGTATGGAATGTTTATTAGGTTGTAGTGTGATTTATGCACTTTGGAGATTATGTATGGTTTTGTATGTTGACTAGTAACTAGGACATCATGTTTGGGACTGGAAATGGATCATATTGATGTATGTTGTAAGTATTAGACATATTGGATGTGTTGTGGTTAGTATGGATGGTTATTTGGTAGATTATCTGTTTTGACCCGTATATGCTAGTTCATGGTTATAGGTCATATAAGTAGGTTATTGCATGATTGGACCTTTTATATGGTACACTAGTTGTATTATGGATACACTGGTATATGCTCATGTCTGTTTAAATGGTTTACAACACATAATGTCACCAACAGGTCAAACGGGTCAACTAGGTCACATGTATGTTGTCATTATAAAACCTTGAGTTCTTTGATTGTAAAGCACTTAGAGTTTCCTTGGGAATTTCTGTGTACATGTACTTATGTACTTGTGTATTCTAGGTAACCTTTGAGGGTTTTCTTTCCACTCGTTCTTGTCAAGTTAAGCCTTAGATATCTATCACGCGTATCAGGTGAGTTCATGCCCCACTGTTTTACTTAATCTCTTTTAGGGGAGATAGCATACTGGTAACTCTACAACGCTTTTTATATTTAAGATGTGTATGATATTAATATAGTGTTGTTTACCATGATAAAGTCCTCACACTTTCGAATTATTAATATTGGATAGCGGGGAAAATTGGGTAGTACTACTGGGTCTGACGAGCCCCACCTGTGTGACTCGACGTCAACCGGGTGCAATTTGTCCTATGTACATTTGTCACGATATGGTGAAGTCGTGACAGGAGGCAAACATAACACAGTCAGCTTCAATTGCGAAATCACTATGTATTAATATCTTTTTGTTAATAGACTAGCTATCTATTACAATGCACATGCTTATATATATCACGATTGTTAAACTGTTATGTTTAAACGCAAACTCTTGAACTCACCAACCATTGTGTTGACTTTTTAGTATGCTATTCTCAGGTCGTTAATCTGGATTGCCAGTAGGGGCACTGCACGAGTCAAGCATACATTTGTTTATGTTTCCATGTTGTGTTTTTAAACAGTTGGTTGGCGTATGTTTTGCCATTTTACACATTTTTATATTTTGGGTTTGTTTTATTACTATACGCTTCCGCATGATTGTAAAAGTTTGAACTCTGGTTTGGTTTATGTTAAACGTAGCATATAGAGTCGTTCCAAGTAACTATTGACTGTGATCCTGGTTTGTTCACACGCCTCGCGGTAAAACTCCGCACGTGGATTTTGAGGGTGTGACAGATTGGTATCAGAGCCATTGGTTATAGAGAACTAGGTTGCATACACACTAGACTATAACCGCACACAGTTAGTTAGTTACTTGTTCCTGATTTTTCTACTGTATACTCACTGGCATACACAAATCACACTCTCTACCGCATGGCATCTTCATCGAGAGCACCTGGTAAACGACCAGCATCACCCACCCGATCCGAGTCCCCACCTCCTGGACCAGTACCCAACGATGGACTTGACTGGCCTCGTTTGGACTATCCACGAGGTGAGTTTGACTGGGATCAACCGTTTGTGCCACCTAAACGCGATCCTTCACGAGACTGGAGTTTCTACCCTAAGTTCGTAGATCACCTAATGTATAGGGAACGTGTACCAACACCGAGACCCAGAATTAGGACCAATACCGAGCAACCATTACCTTCACTTCCACGGATAGGACACTCCAATGAGCAGGTGATTACTGCATTAGTGGCAGCACTGGACACGGAACAACACTGGGTCCGGCGACTCACTAGCGATGTTTGTACACTACAGCACGAGGTGTACACGCTACGACACCAGCTGGATGCACTCGAGGAGCATCATGGTAAGACCTTGAAGGGGTGTTACCAAATGCAGGATGGTTACCAGATGTTGAGTGGACGCATGACCGCACGAGAGCAACGCGACGAAACAGCGGACAACAGGATTGCTGCATTAGAAGCTCAGTTGGCGGCGCTTAAGATGGTCATAGCTCCTGCTCCTGTGAAGGCCCCCGAGGAGGAGGAGGAACCAGAAGAGAAACCTAAAGGAGAACCTGAGGAAGAACCTGTAGAGATGGATGATGACAGTGACGGTTCAGACATAGTTGATTGATTCTATCTATTTCCTTTAAACGACTTGGACTATGTAGCGTTTCTTTATTTTGGAACCTATGTGGGAAGAGTTGTTTCCCCACCCGAACAACAAACTCAAATTTTGACACTGATAAATAATTTGTGACTCATTTGCAAATTTATTTACCTTTGGTTATTATTTTTGTTATAAATGTTGTGGTGATGACGAATTCATTATTTTCTTATTGTTTACTATACATCAATGAGATAAATATGTCTGATATTACTCATTATTGTATTTGTGAATGTAAAGTGAATAATGGATGCCCAAGGACGTGGACGTGGTCGAGGACGTGGACGTGGTCGAGGACGCGGGCGCGGGCGTGGACGTGGCGCCGGTGACCAAGGTGCAGGTGACCAAGGCGCCGGTACTATAAATATGACCCCTGCGGAACTGGCTGCTCTAATAAGTGCACAAGTCCAGGCAGCGGTAGCTACTGCTCAAGTAGGACAGCCAGCAGGACCGCCAGCGTGTACCTACAAGTCCTTTATGGACTGCAAGCCTCACACCTACAGTGGAACCGAGGGAGCTGTAGGGTTGGTAAGGTGGTTTGAGAAGACGGAGTCCGTGTTCTCAAAGTGTAACTGTCCACCTGCTGACCAGGTGAAATACGCTACCGGGACGTTAGATGGTGCTGCATTGTCTTGGTGGAACGCTCAAGTGGAGATGCTAGGGCTAGCCATGGCAAATGAACTCCCATGGAATGAGTTTAAAGATATGATGACTGAGGAGTACTGTCCTCGAAACGAACTCTAAAAGTTGGAAATGGAATTTTGGCAGCTGAAAATGCAAGGTTCAGAGATCGAGGCTTATACCACAAGAACTCATGAGCTGGCCACACTATGTCCTGGAATGGTGAACGAGATGCACAAGTGAGTGGAACACTACATCCGGGGATTGGTGCCTGAGATTAGGAGTATGGTGACTTCCTCCAACCCAGCCACTATTCAACAAGCTATTCGTCTAGCCCACAAACTGACTGATGAAGCTGTGGAGCAAGGACGGTTGCCAAAATGGGGCGTTGCGGCGAGCGTGCCCGACAACAAGAGGAAGTGGGATGCCTCCAACACCAACAACAACAACAATAGAGCATCATTGTCCGGTGGTCAACATCAATCTCAGCAACAACCACCGCAGCAACAACAAAGGAGGTTCGACAACAAACGTAATTTCAACCAGTCAGCCTCGAACAATCAAGGACCGAGCGGTTACGGTGGTAAACAACCTAGGTGCCCGCGGTGCAACTATCATCATGTTGGAAGATGTGACAATTACAAGTGTCAGCGGTGTGGCAAAATGGGACACTTAGCTAAGGATTGCCGTGGTGATTTGGTTAGGAAGCCACATCAACCTTATGAGACTCCAAAGGGTTGCTTTGAGTGTGGGAAAGAAGGGCACTACAGGCGATACTGCCCGCAGCTGAGGAAGAACGGTAATGGCAATGGCCAAAACAATAACAATCAAGGCAACAACAACAACAATGATGGAAGAGGCAATGGAAATGGTGGTAATAATATTGGATCCAAAGGGAGAGCCTTCGTCATTGGCTCAGGTGAGGCTCTAAATGACCCTACAACTGTTACTGGTAGGTTTTCTGTCAATGGATGTTTTGCTATAGTACTGTTTGATACTGGAGCCGATAGGAGTTTCATGTCCTTAAAGTTCTGTAGTCTCGTAAGTGATATCCCTTCTGCTTTAGAATCCAAATACACTGTGGAGTTGGTTGACGGTAAACAAATCCATGTAACACACATTCTTAGAGATTGTAAGATAGAGCTCGCTGGTCATACTTTCGCTATAGATCTTATGCCTGTTACACTAGGAAGTTTTGACGTGGTGGTAGGCATGGATTGGCTCTCTAATAAGCAAGCGGAAGTCATATGTCACGAGAAAATCATATGAATCCCTGTTGGTGATGAAATCCTTACAGTCCGAGGCGATAGGAGTGGTGCAGTGATGGGCATTATCTCTTACATGAAAGCACAAAAGTTACTGTGAAAAGGTCGTTTGGCTATTCTGGCACTCGTCACCGATAAGCAACCAGAGGAAAGAAAAATAGAGGACATCCCCGTGGTACGAGACTTTCCAGAGGTGTTTCCAGAGGATCTTCCTGGACTACCACCTCATCGTCAAGTGGAATTCCAAATTGAACTGACTCTTGGTGCAGCCCCGATTGCTAGAGCACCTTATCGATTAGCACCGAATGAACTACAGGAGTTGTCATCACAACTTCAGGAGCTTCTAGATAAGGGCTTTATTCGACCTAGCACATCACCTTGGGGAGCCCCTGTTCTCTTTGTTAAGAAGAAAGATGGCACGTTTCGAATGTGCATCGATTATATAGAATTAAACAAAGTCACAGTCAAGAACCGATACCCTCTACCTCGTATTGATGATTTGTTTGATCAGCTTCAGGGATCAAGCTATTACTCGAAGATCGACTTGAGGTCTGGTTATCATCAACTCAGAGTCCGTGAGGAAGACATCTCCAAAACTGCATTCCGCACTCGTTATGGTCATTACGAGTTCTTGGTCATGCCTTTTGGGTTGACTAATGCACCTGCGGTGTTCATGGACCTTATGAATCGCGTGTGCAAACCCTATCTTGATCAGTTTGTTATTGTGTTTATCGATGACATACTGATATACTCTAAGACCAAGGAGGACCATTCATCTACGATTAATCTTAGAACTACTGAAGAATGAGGAACTGTACGCCAAATTCTCTAAGTGTGACTTTTGGATACGCGAGGTGCAATTTCTAGGTCACATTGTTAATGAGAAGGGTATACATGTTGATCCTGCCAAGATTGTGGCGATAAAGAATTGGGCTATACCTAAAACACCGAGCGAGATAAGGCAATTTCTGGGATTAGCAGGGTATTACCGACGATTCATAGAGGGATTTTCTAAGATCGCACAACCTCTCACAGCTTTGACCCATAAAGGGACGACATATAAATGGGGTGAAAGTCAAGAGCCGGCTTTTCAATTGTTAAAACAGAAACTCTGTAGTGCACCGATATTGGCACTGCCAGAGGGGACAGATGATTTCGTGGTGTATTGTGACGCATCCATTCAAGGATTGGGTTGTGTCTTGATGCAGCGAGATAAGGTAATAGCTTAGCCTCGAGACAACTAAAGGTTCACGAGAAGAACTATACCACCCATGACTTAGAATTGGGTGCAGTGGTTTTTGCTTTAAAGATTTGGAGACATTACTTGTACGGTACCAAATGCGCTATCTATACCGATCACAAGAGTCTTCAGCACATCTTTGAGCAAAAGGAGCTGAATATGAGGCAACGTCGTTGGGTAGAACTTCTTAACGATTATGATTGCGCTATCAAGTACCATCCTGGAAAGGCGAACGTAGTTGCCGATGCCTTAAGCCGAAAAGAAACAGCTAAACCCAAGCGGGTACGAGCCTTACCGCTTACAATCAGTACCAATCTGGCTGAACAAGTTAAGGAAGCACAAATAGAAGCCCTGAAGGAGGAAAACATTGTTTCTGAGTCCTTATGGGGAATGGATAAGCAATTGGTAGTGAAAGAGGATGGAATTCGGTACTTCATGGATAGACTTTGGGTGCCTGTTTATGGAAATCTGAGGGATTTGGTTATGAGCGAGGCACACAAGTCTAAATACTCTATACATCCTGGATCTGACAAGATGTATCATGATCTAAAGGCGCACTATTGGTGGCCTAACATGAACGCGGATGTAGCTACATACGTGAGCAAGTGTTTGACCTGTTCGAAGGTAAAGGTGGAATACCAAAAACCATACGGACTGTTACAGCAACCCGAGATACCAATGTGGAAATGGAACAAATTTCTATGGATTTTATCGCTAAATTACCCCAGAATAATACCGGTTGTGACACAATCTGGGTTATTGTGGATTGGTTGACTAAGTCCGCTCACTTCCTTGCAATTATGGAAATGGACAAGATGGAGAAACTAACTCGATTGTATCTTAAGGAAATCGTTTCCAGTCACGGTGTACCGATCTCGATTATTTCTGATCGCGATGCTCGTTTCACATCACACTTCTGGCAGTCACTGCAGAAATCTCTCGGTACACGATTAGATATGAGTACTGCTTATCATCCACGGACTGATGGTCAGAGTGAGCGTACCATACAGACTTTGGAGGATATGCTACGTGCTTGTGTGATTGACTTCGGGAACAACTGGGAAGTTCACCTGCCTTTGGTGGAATTTTCCTATAATAACAGTTATCACACTAGCATACAGGCAGCACCTTTCGAGGCTTTGTATGGGAGAAACTGTAGATCACCGATTTGCTGGGCTGAAATTGGTGATAGTCAACTAACGGGTCCCGAGATAATACATGAAACCACTTAGAAGATTGTGTAGATACGGAATCGTATGGCAGCAGTGCGAGATAGAAAGAAAATTTATGCTGACAATAGACGGAAACCACTAGAGTTTCAGACTGGTGACAAAGTCTTATTAAAAGTCTCACCGTGGAAAGGCGTAGTTCGGTTTGGCAAGCGAGGAAAGCTGAATCCAAGGTATGTTGGACCATTTGAGATATTAGAAAGAATAGGTCCAGTGTCCTATCGACTAGCCTTACCTGATTCGCTGAGTGGAGTTCATAATGTATTTCACGTTTCAAATCTGAAGAAGTGTTTATCTGACGAAACACTAATTGTACCACTAGAAGATGTACAAGTGGATGAACAATTACGCTTCATCGAAGAACCAGTCGAGGTGATGGATCGTGAGGTGAAAACACTAAAGCAAAGCAAGATACCCATAGTCAAAGTTCGTTGGAACTCACGACGTGGACCAGAATTCACGTGGGAATGTGAAGATCAAATGAAGCTTAAGTACCCTCAACTGTTCGATACGATGCCTGCAGACAACGGTATTGATTTAAATTTCGGGACGAAATTTCTTTCAACATGGGGATGATGTGACAACTCATCCAAAACTCACTCGATTTCGATTTCAGTGTGCCAATGCAGTAGACCAGTGATGGAACACCCTCACCATAGGATGAAACACTCTCACCATGTAACGCAATTTTCGGGACGAAAATTCTTTTAACATGGGGATAATGTGACATCCGGTGATTTTCCGTTAGCAAACTCCGTTAGTTCCGTTAAGTTTTACATACACGCGTCGTAAGCACACACTAGTTGTCGTTTGACGTTGGTGACTTAATAATAATTAATAATGTTAATTTAATAATAATCTACTTGATTAGATGAGTATTGTGTTATGCTTATGTGTTTACGCGATTTAAAGACTATTCGGGAATTTTATCGCGTAACGCGGAAACGCGCGTGTTATTTCGTATGTCTTGTGTTTTTACAAAATAAAATATTTAAGGGTTACTATTAGTTTATATGTTAATATTATAAAGTTAAAAACACATTACAAATAGTTAAAAACTTAATTTTTATAAAAATAACAAAATGCAAGTTTAGAGGGAGTATAAATGTAAATTGGCTAAAATAAAACAACCCAAACCCCACCCAAATACCCATGACCGACCTGCAGCCTCCCTTTCCTCTCTTCTCTGCGTTTTTCAGCCTTCAACCTTCAATTCTTCATGGTTTTGTTCGATTTCAAGCCATAGAACGCGAATTGGACCTTCATTAACAAGTACACACTTGAATTAAAGGTTAGTCTTGATGTTTTTGTGGGATTCTTGATAGGGCCGAACCTATAGCTGCGAAATTGGAGTTCAATAGGCTGAAATTTTGATGTTTTGGTGTTGTTCACATGTTAGTTAGGTTGTATGTATGTTGTTTAGAGTTGATTATGCAAGAAAACAACACTTTTGATTGATTGATTATGAAACTTGACTTACATGAACCCCAATTCGAAAATTTTGGGGCTTTTGTGGAATTGATTGTTGTTTGATGTTTTTAGGATGTTAATTAGTTAGTATGAATGTTAGAAAACATGAATTATGCAAGAAATTGGTGAATTGGGAACTTTGTTCATAGGTTACTAAAAATAGTAACTTTTATGTATGAACTTGATAATTCAAGGATGAATTGGTGTTATTAGGGTGTTAATGATGTTGTATGAACATTAGGATTATGATATGAATGCTAGATTGTTGCTATGAATGCTAGAAATCTTAGGTTGGATGTTGTTGTTCATGTCTTGCCAAAAGTAGAAACTTTTTAGTTTGGATGAATGAATCATGCTAGGTTGATGTTGTTGATTATAGTTGGATGTTGTTATGAGCTTGAAATAGTATACTATTGATGAATTGTATGTTCATTGGGTGTTTACTAGATTTTGGGATGAACTTTCCCAAAAGGGAAACTTTATTGTGCAAGAACATTGGATATTGGGAATTTGACATGTTCATGGCTTTAGGATCTTATTAGAATGCTTGTTGTGGATGCCTAATGTGTTAGAATCTGAAAATTGGGTTGTATGGAATGTTTATTAGGTTGTAGTGTGATTTATGCACTTTGGAGATTATGTATGGTTTTGTATGTTGACTAGTAACTAGGACATCATGTTTGGGACTGGAAATGGATCATATTGATGTATGTTGTATGTATTAGACATATTGGATGTGTTGTGGTTAGTATGCATGGTTATTTGGTAGATTATCTGTTTTGACCCGTATATGCTAGTTCATGTTTATAGGTCATATAAGTAAGTTATTGCATGATTGGACCTTTTATATGGTACACTAGTTGTATTATGGATACACTGGTATATGCTCATGTCTGTTTAAATGGTTTACAACACATAATGTCACCAACGGGTCAAACGGGTCAACTAGGTCACATGTATGTTGTCATTATAAAACCTTGAGTTCTTTGATTGTAAAACACTTAGAGTTTCCTTGGGAATTTCTGTGTATATGTACTTATGTACTTGCGTATTCTAGGTAACCTTTCAGGGTTGTCTTTCCACCCGTTCTTGTCAAGTTAAGCCTTAGATATCTATCACGCGTATCAGGTGAGTTCATGCCCCACTGTTTTACTTAATCTCTTTTGGGGGAGATAGCATACTGGTAACTCTACAACGCTTTTTATATTTAAGATGTGTATGATATTAATATAGTGCTGTTTACCATGATAAAGTTCTCACACTTTCGAATTGTTAATATTGGATAGCGGGGAAAATTGGGTAGTACTACTGGGTCTGACGAGCCCCACCTGTGTGACTCGAGGTCAACCGGGTGCAATTTGTCCTATGTACATTTTTCACGATATGGTGAAGTCGTGACAGGAGGCAAACATAACACAGTCAGCTTCAATTGTGAAATCACTATGTATTAATATCTTTTTGTTAATAGACAAGCTATCTATTACAATGAACATGCTTATATATATCACGATTGTTAAACTGTTATGTTTAAACGCAAACTCTTGAACTCACCAACCATTGTGTTGACTTTTTAGTATGCTATTCTCAGGTCGTTAATCCGGATTGCCAGTAGGAGCACTGCACGAGTCAAGCATACATTTGTTTATCTTTCCATGTTGTGTTTTAAACAGTTGGTTGGCGCATGTTTTGCCATTTTACACATTTTTATATTTCGGGTTTGTTTTATTACTATACGCTTCCGCATGATTGTAAAAGTTTGAACTCTGGTTTGGTTTAAGTTAAACGTAGCATATAGAGTCGTTCCAAGTAACTATTGACTGTGATCCTGGTTTGTTCACACGCCTCGCGGTAAACCTCCGCACGTGGATTTTGAGGGTGTGACACGAGAAGGTGTGGTAAATGTGTAAGAAAGCATGGTAGGGAGTGCCGACTGGGGCTGAATGTTTGTTTTAAGTGTGGAAAGCCTGGTCATATGGCTAGAGAGTGTAAGGGCATAAGATGCTTCAACTGTGGAGAGAGTGGCCATATGAATAAAGACTGTAAGAAGCCGAGGCCTGAGAGTTCCGGCGTGAAGAAGACGGGGAATGAGGGATCGAAGGCAAGCGCCAGGGCATTCACAATGACGCAGGAAGAGGCTAGGACGGACCCTGATGTAGTGTCCGGTACGTTTCTTGTGAACCAAACTTTAGCCTCTGTATTATTTGATTCGGGTGCCAGTAGGAGTTTTATTTCTGCTACTTTCTGTGCCAAATTGTCCGTTACTAGTAGACGAGTGGATGTACCGTTTGATGTAGAGACTGCTATAGGTAAAACTACCAGGATTTCCGAGGTGATAGAGGGTTGTGATATGGAATTAGAGGGCCACAAATTTCTGATTCGACCGTTTGCGATAACGTTAGGTGGTTTTGATTTGGTGCTTGGAATGGATTGGTTGGCGGACTTTGAGTCGAACATTGTGTGTCGCAAGAAGATGATTAATTTGACAGCGCCCAACGGTAGTTCAGTGACAGTTTACGACGATCGGGTTACTACGATTCCGAAGGTGATCTCAATGGCGGTGGCGGGGAAATGTATGAGGCGTGGATGTAGCGCCTTCTTATGTTATGTAAAGGATGTAGAAACGCCAACACCAAACTATCCAATATTCTGGTTGTGCGTGATTTTCCAGACGTGTTCCCGGAAGACTTATCGGGATTGCCACCTGACAGAGAGATCGAGTTCCAGATTGATCTGATACCAGGCGCCCAACCTGTTGCCAAAGCACCGTATCGATTGGCCCTAACGGAAATGAAAGAGTTAATGGAGCAGTTACAAGAGCTGCTGGATAAGGGGTTTATTAGACCGAGTATCTCACCTTGGGGTGCTCCGGTCCTGTTTGTGAAGAAAAAAGATGGTAGCATGAGGATGTGTATAGATTACCGTGAGTTAAACAAGCTGACGGTGAAGAACAGATACCCCTTGCCAAGGATCGATGACTTGTTTGATGAACTTCAGGGTGCCAGTTGGTTTTCAAGGATAGATCTTCGATCGGGCTACCATCAACTGAAAGTGAAAGAGCAGGATGTCCCTAAAACAGCTTTTCACACGCGCTACGGTCACTACGAGTTCCTTGTCATGTCTTTTGGTTTGACCAATGCGCCAGCTGCTTTTATGGATCTGATGAACAGGGTGTGTCGGTCGATGTTGGATAAATCAGTGATTGTATTCATCGATGATATCTTGATTTATTCGAAGAGTGAGAATGAGCATGCCGGTCATATTCGAGAAGTTCTGGAGACGTTGAGAAGGGAGAAGTTGTATGCTAAATTCTCCAAGTGCGCATTCTGGTTGCGTGAAGTTCAATTCTTGGGTCACGTGGTAAATCCGGGTGGAATTATGATTGATCCGGCAAAGGTGGAAGAAGTAATGCAATGGAAGTCTCCAAGGACGCCATCCGAGATCCGTAGTTTCTTGGGTTTGGTGGGCTACTACAGAAGATTCATTCAAGACTTCTCCAAGATTGCTTCACCACTAACCAAGTTGACCCGGAAGGATGTGAAGTTTGTATGGGGTCAAGCTCAAGAGAAGGCGTTTGAAGAATTGAAGGCGAGATTGACCCAAGCTCCTGTTCTGTCATTACCCGATGGAAGTGAAGATCTGGTGGTTTATTCTGATGCCTCCTATTCGGATTGGGATGCGTGCTGATGCAGAAGGGGAAGGTTATAGCTTATGCATCCGACAGTTGAAAGTTCATGAGGTTAATTACCCTACTCATGACTTGGAGCTAGCAGCCGTGGTCTTTGCATTGAAGATTTGGAGGCACTATCTCTACGAGACGAAGTGCACCATCTTTACCGACCACAAGTGCTTGAAGTACTTCTTCGAGCAAAAAGATTTGAATATGAGGCAAAGGCGATGGTTGGAACTTATAAAGGATTATGATTGTGAAATCCACTACCATCCAGGCAAAGCCAACGTGGTGGCTGATGCCCTTAGCCAAAAGAGAGGCCCGAACCGATACGGGTGAAGGCATACCAACTAATTATGACCTGAGACGTGATGAAGCAAGTTATAGAGTTCCAAGATGAGGCACTGAAAGAAGATCATCTTAACTCAGAACGAATGAGAGGTCTGGTCGCGGAACTGGGTGAAAACACGTTGGGTGTCAAGACCCGATTTGGGCGGATGTGGATTCCTCGATTTGGGGATCTACGTATGAAGATTATGGACGAAGCCCATAAAACTCGATACTCTATTCATCCTGGTGCTACCAAGATGTACCAAGACATGAAGAAAGATTATTGGTGGCTGGGTATGAAGTGTGATGTGGTGGAGTATGTGAGTAAGTGCCTCACGTGTTTGCAAGTAAAGGCAGAGCATCAAAAGCCGTATGGAAAGATTCAACTGTTGGATATACCGGAATGGAAGTGGGAGCACATCACCATGGATTTTATCACAAAGCTGCCACGTAGCCCGAAAGGGTATGATACTATATGGGTGATTGTGGATCGTCTGACGAAGAGTGCTCACTTCCTACCGATGCGCGAGACATACTCATCCGAGAGGTTAGCCGATCTTTTCATCAAAGAGATTGTGACTCGTCATGGTGTACCGGTGTCGATTGTGTCTGATCGCGACACCAGGTTTACATCCAAATTCTGGAAGAAATTCCACGACGCTATGGGGACGAAGTTACATATCAGTACGGCTTATCATCCCCAGACTGATGGTCAGTCAGAAAGGACCATTCTGACGTTAGAGGACATGCTCCGGGCATGTGTGATTGATTTTGGAGGAAGTTGGATACCCACTTACCGTTAGCTGAATTCTCGTACAACAACAGTTATCATGCTAGCATTGGCATGCCACCATACGAGATGCTATACGGTAGGAGGTGCAGTACACCCGTATGTTGGGGTGATATTGGTCAAAAGGAGTTGGGGAGCGTCGAGGTGGTCGAGGCTACGACAGAAAAGCTTGAAAGAATCAAGGCCTACATGAAGGCAGCCAAAGACAGACAGAAGTCGTATGCCGATAAATGACGCAGACCAATCGAATTCCAGGTGGGTGATCGGGTTATGTTGAAGGTCTCGCCTTGGAAAGGAGTCATTCGGTTCCGGAAGCGGGGTAAGTTGAGTCCGCGATATATAGGCCCTTTCCGAATCATTGCTTGAGTAGGAGAGGTGGCCTATAGGTTGGACCTACCAGATGAGTTAAGTGGAATTCACCCGACCTTCCACGTATCTCATCTGAGGAAGTGTTTGGCGGACGAGGATATGATCGTCCCACTGGGGGATATTGAGGTAGACGAACGGCTCAACTATGTAGAACAACGAGTGGCGATCATCGATCGTAAGGAGAAGAGGTTGAGAAATAAAGCGATTCCTCTTGTGCGTGTACAGTGGCGGCACAGGAAGGGATCCGAGTCAACGTGGGAAACCAAAGCAGAAATGAGGCAGCATTACCCACGATTGTTCAAGGAATAACAGGTTTCGGGGACGAAACTAAATAAGGGGGGTGGACTTGTAACACCCGAAAGTTTGACTTTTTGGAGTGATATGCGACTGAGTCTCAGTCCCATGGAATTCATGTGATTGAGGTTCAATCGCATAATGCTCGGACGATTGAAGGATCAACCGCATGGAACTCATGCGACTGAAGGTCCAGTCGCATGGTGTTCATGCGACTGAAGGTCCAGTCGCCCCTGGACCTCAGGCGACTGAGCTGTAACTATAAAAGAGGGGCAGCTCTCTTCTCTTCCCCCACACTTACACTTTTCAGTCGGGAGAAAGAGCAGAGAGCGAGAGAACAGAGAAAGAAGAGAAAGAAAGAGAGAACGTGGTGATTCGGGCACGATATTTGTCGAGAGGCTAGTCAAATCAAAGCTCTTCATCTTCTCTATGATAATGTGAGTTCTAGAACCCCTCATTTACTTGTTTTCAAAGGATTTTGGGGCTGGAACACATTTAAACCCGCTTTTTGAAAAAGAGTATGTTTGACCCATTTGGGTGAAATCTTGGGTAACGTGTTTAAGGTATGATTTAGGACTTGTATATGCTTGTACGATGTCCTAGTATGAATGCCTGAGGTTTAGGAGGGCTAATTTGGGCTAGAAACAGGTTTAGAGAAGTTTGAATGCCGTAGGTCGCGGCTGCTGTTCGTGAAGAACTCCAGTCGCTGCCCAGTTAGGGTTAGGCGACTGAAGGGCTAGACGCACGGCTGAGGAATGACTGATGTCCAATCGTACGATTGAGGCTCAGTCGCACGACAGGCCATGCGACAGAGGGTTCAGTCGCATAAGTCCATTCTCATAGTAGTTTAGTCGCATGACCGAGGGTTAGTCGCATAGAAGCCCATATGTATAGTGTTCATTCGTATGATAGGAGGTCCATTCGTACGATTGTATGCTCATTCACATAGCTGCCCAGTCACATGATCCAGTCGCAGGGAGGTCATGCGACTGAAGTATGTTCAATCGCCCAACTAGGGCTGATGTGAATGAGGAGAGATGTGTATGTAGGATGCACGTATGATAAGTATGATGTAGTCTTATATGATGGTAATGACTGATGATTTGTAAATATCTATGTTCCTTATGTTGACGTATGTTTATCTTTTTATGACTTTACGTGAATGAATGAATGAATGAAACGAATGCAATAAGAACGTAAAGTGAAAGATAATGAAAGAGGAACATGATGAATGAATGCATGCATTAATGAATGAAAGAATGAATGTAAGAAAGGCTTGCAAGTAAATGAATGGAGGTGCACACCCCTGGCAGGTGTTAGCTCAACTGTGATGCGGGTTAGCTACCCCGAAGGATGCACACAGGGTCAATCTTTGAGATTGATAATGAGGTGAGCAACTTCGTGTTGCACAGACTAGGTTAGCAGGCAATCATGAGATTGCCACTGAGGTGAGCAGCTGTGTGCTACAACAGACTTGGCTAACGTATGATAGAAGGAAAGTGGAAGATAGATGGTGCATTTACCTACCCCAGGTGACTGGATCAGCATTTGTGCACAACGTTCGTGGTTGATCACCACAGGTCCAGCACCAGCAGTATAGTATGATGTTTGGGGTACTGTACATGTCACCGAATGTAATGAACATTCAAATAAATGTAATGAATGTATGAATGAAAGTAAAGAACGTACGAAAGAATGTAAAGAAGGTATGTATGAACATGAATGAGAACGATGAATGGTACACGAATGAAAGCTAATGAACGAATGATGAAGATAATAATAATATTATCTAAGTGTACGTATGATGTGTGATCGCATGTATGTAAGAACGGTTAATGAATGAAAGTATGTTTTATTATAAAACTAGAACTCACTCAGCAACGCTGATATTTTTGTGTTTCCAGTTGGCAGGTAGGTTTGCTGAGGATGGCACGAGGCGGCTACTCAGTTCTTTTGGGATGGCATTCTCCTTTTGATAATGCTGCAACGTAATGTGTTGTGGGCCCATAATGCACGCAACACATTATGTTGCATGCAAGTGTCAAGTGTTCCTTGAGGATCCCGATAAACGGGATTACTTAAGGAATCTTCTTTATGATGAAAATTTTATATTTTTATACTAGAGGTCACTGTTTATGACCCTTTTGTAATAGTACTTTTGTAATGTAATGCAACATTAGATGTTTTGTAATTGACGTATGTTGTATTAAATGGCAAAAGTATTTATAGTAAAATGAATGTTTATCACAGAAGTTCCGCTGCATGATTTTATTAAGCTATTGTAAATTATGTCTTTTACGTGCAATGAATGACCAACTGAGAGGTGCCCGGGAGCGGGGCCTTACATGGATTCAATTGGTTTTGGTGTCAGAACTAACGTTTTCATTCATAGGATACACTTTCTTGCATCAAAACTTGTTTTTGTCGAGTCTCTATGTTAAAAATTTTGTTTTTTCCATACGGCACATTAGGGTTCATGAAAATTCATAACTTTGAGTCAAGTGTTCTAAAAATTCGATCTTTTCCCGCAGCAGAAGGTTCAGACGCATGATTGGCCCAATCGCACGACTGAATCCCATTCACATAGTTCAATCGCACGACTGGACTCATTCGCTCAGTTCATTCGCACGGTTGAAGTATTTTATATGGTTGACCTCATTCGATTTTTCATTCGCATGACTGAATCCAATTGCATGATTAAAGCCATTCACATCCTTCAATCCCACGGTTGAACCAGTCGGTTGTCTAATCGTATAAGTCAATCTTTCTGTAAAACCTCTGAAAATCTCCCAGAAACAATAACACACGATCTCAATCTTGTGAACGCGGAATATAAACAAGATTGGAGTAGAAGAAGAATCAAATAGAACTCAAATGATATTCAATTGAAGAACAGAAACCTATTACAGGTCTTGTGCGTTTTCGCACAGAACAAAATGATAATCTGAACGAAAGCTTAATTACAAAAACGAAATCTAGCTATTTATACTAAACATCGAGTTCTCACGCGAGAGGCATTTCGCGCGGCTGTGGCTTTCGCGTGGCAGCTGTTCTCGCGTGGAAGCTGTTCTCGCGTGAATTCTTCCTGTCGCGTGGATCCAGTCTTTCGCATATGATGTTTTGCCGAGCCTTGATTTGTCTTCTACAATCTCCCCCTAGGCTCGGTGAAACATAATCAATCAAAGTCAATATTCGCCTTCTTGTAAGAGCCAGCATAGGCATACCATTTGTTTCTCAGGATCCGGTCAATCATCCATACGTACTGGCAAGATAGAAAATAAACAGACTCATCAGCTGAGATAGGGCAGTGTAACAGCTTGAATAAGTTATCTTTGCCAAACTTCATTAAGTCTGCTGGATCAATGATTTGATAAGACCTGTCTATACATCTGATCACAGCGTGACCGGAATCCTTTTCACATCTCCAAGATATAAGTTGCCTCAAAGTGTCGGGAGGAACTGGAGCATGCACAGGGACTTTTCTGATAAATTTGGGATGTTGATAGACTCGTATCTTCATAGGAGCTTTAGTATTTTCATCAATTCTTGTTGAGTCATCAATCAACTTTGATTTTGCAGTCTTAAAGTCTTTGAAATTTGTGCGCATCTCCCTTCTTATCATGGATCTCATGAGCTCAGCTTCACTGTAATTACTCTCATTGAAGAATGGAGCTTTGCCCATGGAGTATAAATCAGCAGCACATAAAGTATGGAAGCCTTGAGTGCTCTTTAGATAATCAATCTCTCCATTCCTTCTCTTTATGACATACATCCTTTTCTCGCTATCATAACCCCAGCTAATAACATGAGACATTTCACCATACTTTTGTTTTGGCTTTGATATAAACAGAAAGTGAGCTTCAGTAGGTGGTGGTGGTGCTTTGAATTGTAAACCTCCTCTAGTGTATAGGGCAATCTGACCAGTTGTATTTGTCTTTGTAGAATCAGTAGGAGTTTCACCACTCACAGTCTCATTGGGAATTTCTCCTTCTTCAAGATTGATGTCTTTGAATAGCTCTTGAAGGTTGTTCCCAAAAATGTCTGTATACTCATTCTGCTCTTCCAGATCATCAAAAATATCAAGTTCTTCTTCAACAGTTCCAGATGAAGTTTGTTGAAAAGAATACAGTTCCTTTTCATAAACACTTTCTGTGGCAGGGTCCAGTGGATCATATCCTTCTGGATTACTAACACTTGGTCTATCGACATTGTCAGTGTTAGTATCTCCAGTAGGACTCGAAGAAGAACCTGTAACATTACCTCCATCATTATCATCTCCATCATCATTATTACCATCATTACTTCCATCATCTCCACCATCATCATCATCACCATCATTTCCACCATCTTCATCATCATTATCATCATCATTTTCATCGTCATCCTCATCATCATCATCCTCATTATCATCAGAATCAGCATAATCAACTAACTCTTCATCCTCCCTTTCATGAACAATAGGCATAGAAACCATGTGTTCCGGCTCAACGAAAGCTGTAGATGTGTAAGCTTCGGTGATAGGTACTTCAGATGAAATATGAACATCTTCAGTAGTGCTAACACTTTGCTGTACAGTAGATGCTTGTGCTTCGTTGACCGTTTCCTTCTCAGGAACAATCTCAGTAGGAGGTGGGCTTGGAGAGCGTCTACTTGATTCACCAATTACTGTAGTAGACCTTATGATAGGGGGCTGATGAAGATAAGTCTGTGAAATGAATTCTCTCAGCTCGTTCAGTTGTCTCTCCAACCCAGAAGTGTAGTCAAACATGCTCTTCATTTGTTGTTCAAGAGAGGCCAATCTTGTGTCTTTGATAGCTGAGTCAAGATGAATCATGTTGATCAGATTTGTCTTTTCATCATTGCCTTTCTTTAATTCAGCAATCAACTTCATATTCTCAAAGTTTTCTTTCTCCAGGTTCTTTATTCTTTCTTCCAACGTGATAGAACCAGGAGTGCTTGTTGATTCCTCTCTCCTTGAAACTCAGGTGGAGTATTCAAGAGTGTATCTACATCAAACTCTAAATTTTCTTGATGAGGTGGTGTAGAAAAACCTGAGCCAGAAATATTAGCTGCTCCAGAAACAGGAACTGTTTCTGTTTCAGGAGCAGAAGAAGTCACATTGGCTGCCTGATCTTGCTCTGTCTCGGTGACAACCACATGTGTTCTTGCTCTTCTGGGTATAATACCACGACCTCTCTTTCTAACTGGATAATCTCTCCTTCTGGCCATTCGTTTTCTTCGTGAGGAGGTACTTGGCGACTCTTCAGGGACATAATCAGTATCCCTGTCTTCCTCATTTGGTCGAGAAGATGTTGGAGTAGAAGGGGTTGGATCAGTTTGGATCACATAGGGAACATTCCCTATTTGATCACTAGCAGTCTCGAAACTGGAAGCAGAGTGAACAACTTCTTCCATTCCTCCTTCACGCACAGGCTCATCTTCAAATAGCTTCTCAATCTCTTCATCAATATTATCTCTAGTAGTAGAAGTAGAAGCACCAGTCTGTGTTTCATCAATAGGTACATCTCCTCCCAAACCTCCTATATTCTCATCAACTTCTGTAAATCGACCAATCTTAGCAAAGCTTTCTCCTGAGCACTTGTTTCCACGTGCGCCAGTGAGATGAGTAAATATGTCTTTCTTGATGACCTGAACAACATACTTTGAAGACTTCAAAGTAGCAAACTCTGGATAAGCATCATTGATGACAAGTTGCACGAATCTCGGGTACATAATAAACTTTCTCCCAAGATTAGCTGTAACATTCTTCTGCATCTCTTGAAATATAACACCAGAAATGCTGAATGGAATATCATCCACCAGAGAAACCAATAAAGATCCAAACACAGCACTAAGACTATCCATGCCAGCCTTCAAATTACTCAAACAGTGAATTACCACATGAAATAAATATTTCCAGTATGGTGGTAACCACTTCTTCTCCAAACTTGGATATCTATACTCATATCCCATCCGAGATAGACAATCCATAACTACATCATCATCTAGTCTTATTGGTGCTCCCTCTTGGTCATTAAACAGAAGAACTCTGTTTAGTATGGCTTGAGAAACTGTCACCCTTTTATCCTTTACAGTGGCTGTGATAATCTGGTTTCCAGCTTCGTCCTTTTCTAGAGCAGCAGTGCTCCAGAAAGAATCTATCAACTCGGAATAGATGGCTGGATCAGCAGAAATAGCATAAACAATCCTTGAGTTCTTCAGCCCCTCAATCATAGAATTGAACAGCTCTTTTCCTTCAGGAACCTCATCTAAGTAAGCTATACAGTTGTGACTAGCTTTGAATATCATATTAGCCATCTGCATTGTAAAACAAAATCAAGATTAGAATACTTTGTTTATAACTTAATTATGCATATAGAATTTTAACACTTAGAACATTTTAGCTTTTGAGGTCTCACACTTAGAAAATTTTATCACTTAGAAACAATTTATCATTTCAAAACTTAGTCACATGTGAATACATGTACTGCACTTAAGATTTTATCAACAAAGAATGTTTATTAAGTGAAAACAAGTTGCAAGTGATAAGTCCATTTGACACAACAACAACAACACTTAGAAACAATTTCAAAAATTTCTGTCATGCGAAATCTCCAATCAAGCGAAAGTGAACTTCGTGCGACAACCTAGTCTCATGCGAAAATGAGTTTCATGCGAAACACATTTTTTAAGCGAAATCAAAGCTCACGCGAGAACTGTGTTCACACGAAAACCCTATGTCGCGTCTGTTCAATTTCGTGTGCGATTCGCACAACTCAAAGTTCAAATTAACACTTCAAAACTTGTTTTTAATCCATGAAATCCAGATCATTGCTGTCGCCTAAGTCTATTAGGTGTATTTTATCGTTCAATTTCAACTTTAAAAGTCCATTTCAAGATTTTAATGTCAAGATGTTAAGTTTCCCTTAGCATAGAACTGCTACAGTAACCAAATCAAACCGTTTATACCTTCAAAATCACACTATGCACGTACTAGAATGAGATGTGGATCAAAATAACAGAGTAGGAGTGAAATGGTGTATGCGAGAGGAGATTTCGGATGGTAAGCGAAAAATGTTTTCGGATGTGGTTTTGAGCGAAAAGTGATTGTGTCTTGAACACTGTGAAATTTATACCACTGACAAGTCACGCGAAAACTGATTTCGCAAATCCTTCTATTTCGCGTGACAGTCCATTTCGCATGCGAAACATTGTTTTTCAAAATTTTCAACTTTTTAAAATTCCTTTAATTTTTACACAACTTTCAATCTTTTTATTTTCAATGAATTAAGTCAACATAAAATGTTATTTACCAAGTGACCAATTAATTTAATGAATCTTCAATTTTCAAAAATTTTCTTGTTATTTATTTGTCCTAAAAATAAAACACTATAAAAGTGAAATAAAAACAAACACTACAAACAAAATAACATAAGAATGAAAATAATTAAAGAATCAAGATCGGATTTGCTTGTTTTGTAGAAATTTTCATAATGAGATCATATAGTTCTTTTGTCAAGTTAAGACTCTGTCCGGCTTTATTTAAAATAACTGGTTAAGTTGATTGTCAATATCTGTTGTCCGCTTTAAACTTATACTTCATGTTTTACTCAGAAACATAATGAGTGATATATATCATGTTTTGTGTTGATTTAATATAAGTCAGCGGATCCCACAATCAGAACTTTTGTAAAGTAATTATTATCCTTCAAGACACTATTGAGATTTTTCAAGTCACCCCAATTTGACTTAAACCATGTATTGATGATCAGTGATACCATTTATTGTAATCCTAAATATAACTATTTGAGCATAACTAGCCTGAGAAATATTTCTTAACCCGGAATATTAACAAGTTTAAGGACTTACTGACAGCCATCCGGACTTACGTCTGCCCTCTCAAGATGTTTAGGACTTACAAGCCATTCGGACTTACATGCCCCATCTTTCGATTTTGCCTTCCAATGTTAAAAACTATTCTCAAAATCAGAAAATATATACCATATAGTATGTATGTCTTTTAGACATATCTTTTGATTTGTTGTGCTTCTTGGCATCTTATATCCTATATGGCCTTTTTCCTTTTGGCATCTTTTTGCTCAATTATTTTCTTGTTGTATTTTTCTCCTTTTGATTTGTTGTGCTTCTTGGCATCTTATATCTTATATGGCTTTTTCCTTTTGGCATCTTTTTGCTCAATTATTTTCTTGTTGTATTTTTCTCCTTTTTGTTTCTTTTTGTATTTTTTTATCTTTTATATATATATATATATATAGTTATGATAATCACTGAATCAATCATATACAGGCTTGAGTATGACAAGATTATATCTCTCAGTCTGTGTTAGAACATTTTTGGCATAGAATCCTGATATGTTCCCCACTAAATCATATTTCTTCAATTCAAGTGTAATCACTCAATCATGATCTTTTCATTTCTGAAAGTAAAGCCTATCAACATATCAAACATAATCCAAGTGTATTCGTATTTAAGCCTTTGAAAGTACTTATACTCGTTTTGAACTTTGTAATATCATTTCTCATTTTAAGTATGAAAATTTCTTCTTTTGATTTTGGCAATCCTTTGATCTTAACTCCCCCTAAGACCAAAAATATTTTTTCAGAACTTGTTTTTCTAATTTTCTCCCCAAAAATTGTGATTGTCCTTTTAAGAAAAAGAAACAATTGCAATTTTATTCTTTAGTAAAAAAAGATGATAAAAATCCTTTTGTGAAGATTCATTAAACCAATTTATCCAAAGTTAATCATTCCCAATGATTGCACAAGGAAATCAAATCGAGAATGATCAAACGCCTTGGTAAATAAATCAGCGATATTTTCAGTTGACGGCACTTGTTTTAGATGAATAAGTTTACGATCAAAACAATCGCGGATAAAATGGATGCGGATGTCAATGTGTTTAGTTTTCGAGTGTTGAATGGGATTTTTCACGATGTTTAGAACTGCCGTGTTATCACACCAAATTGGTGTGTCATAAATGTTGAGACCATAATCGAGAAGTTGTTGCTGAATCCAGACAAGCTGGGAACAACAACTCGAAGCAGCCACATATTCAGCTTCGGCAGTGGATGTGGATACAGTGTTCTGTTTCTTACACTGCCAAGAAATGAGTCGGTTACCCAAGAATTGACATCCTCCTGTGGTCGATTTCCTGTCTAAGTTACAACCACCATAATCACTGTCAGTATAAGCAAATAAATTGAAATCAGAATTTCGAGGATACCAAAGACCAAGTTTAGGTTGACCCTTGAGATACTTGAAAATCCGCTTGACAGCTTTCATGCGTGATTCCTTTGGATCACTTTGATAGCGGGCACACTGACAAACAGGGAACATGACATCCGGCCTGCTTGCAGTGAGATACATGAGAGAACCAATCATCGATCTGTAAAGATGTTGATCAACTGATTCTCCTAATGGATCCGGAGTAAGATTAGGACGAGAAGCCATTGGAGTTGGAGCTACTTTGGAATCTTGAAACTTGTATTTTCAAGAATTGTCTGAACGTATTTTTCTTGATGAATGAGAATACCCGTCTCAGATTGAGTAACCTGAATACCCAAGAAAAATGAAATTTCCCCAAGTGAACTCATCTCAAACTTCTTCTTCATCACCTCTTCGAACTCCGTGCACATACTATCATTTGTGGAACCAAAAATGATATCATCGACGTAGATTTGAACCAAAATGATATCATCACCTGATTTTCGTATGAATAAGGTTTGATCAATTGCACCTCTTGAATAACCATTTGCAAGCAAATGTTCAGTCAGAGTTGCATACCAAGCACGAGGTGCTTGATGTAATCCATATAGCACCTTATCCAACTTATATACATAGTCAGGATGATCTGGGTCTTCAAATCCAGGAGGCTGACAAACATAGGTTTCTTCCTTCATTTCTCCATATTAAAATGCAGTTTTAACATCCATCTGGTACACCTCGAAGTTCATATATGAAGCAAAGGCTAAGAATATGCGTATTGCTTCTAGTCTTGCAACTGGAGCATACACTTCTTCATAGTCCAATCCTTCAACTTGATAAAATCCCTGCACAACAAGACGTGCTTTATTCCGAACTATAACACCTTTTTCATCCGTCTTGTTTCTGAAAATCCACTTTGTTCCAATCGGAAGCTTATCCTTTGGAAGCTCAACAAGATACAAAACATTGAGTTTCTTGAATTGCATCAACTCATCTTGCATTGCTTCTATCCAGCTGTTTTCTTTGAGTGCCATTTCCACATTCTTGGGCACTATTTGTGATAGAAAGCAAGCATATAGACATGTGTTGATTGCCCCTGATTGACTTCTGGTAATTACACCTTCGTGCAACGGACCAATTATTGCTTCAGTGGGATGAGTTTTATGTATTCTCAATTGAGGAATCTCATCTGCAACCATTCCATCTTCCAAATTTGTAATATGTTCAATATTATCATGAGCTTCTTCAGAGTGTTAAGATTGATACACAATAGTTTCTTCAAGTGTGTCATCTGAAACATGAGTTTCAGAAGCAGTAGACACATTTGGAGATTCTTCAAATGGAACTTGAATGATTTCTATTGGTGCATGTATAGTCTCTGACGAAGATGAAGATAATGGAGAACTCAAAGATTCTTCCAAATCCTGAGTAGAAATTTGTTCTGAAGAGACATCTAATGACTCAGAACATGCAGATACAGGTACAGAATTGTAGGAATATCTTTAGATGATGAAGCAACAGCAGAATCGTCAGATATCAAAGGTGAAAGATCCTCAATGATTTTGTTGTCCAAGGAGATTGCTTGAGAAGTAGAATCTGCAGATGAAGGTTTAGAAATTTTAAAATTGATGAACAAAGATTCATAATCATAAACCCATGAAGGAGCTGAACCTGCATCAGTTATGTTAAGCTCGTGCCAATCAATGTTATATGACTCGACTATTTGTCTAGTTCTTTTATTATAAACACGATATGCAACTTGATTGGCAGCATATCCCACAAAGTAACATTCATCCGCCTTTTCAGAAAATTTTGTAGATGATTCAGTTGTATGCAACAAAGTGCAACAACAACCAAAGGCTTTAAAATATTTAACTTTGGGTTTGTGTTTATAAAATATTTCATAAGGAGTCTTATTTAATCTTTTGTTTATTAAAGCACGATTTTGAACATAACATGCAGTATTTACTGCTTCAGCCCAAAAGAACAAAGGTAATTTGGCAGCAGAGATCATCGTTCTAGCAGCTTCAATCAATGTTCTATTTCTTCTTTCTGCAACTCCATTCTGTTGTGGAGTGCCAGCAGCACTGAATTGTCTGTCAATTCCCTTGGATTCACAAAACTCATTCAGAGTTTGATTGCAAAACTCTGTTCCATTGTCACTTCTGATGCATTTTACCTTTTTCTCTGTCTGATTCTCCACCAAAGTAATGAACTTGATCAAAAGGTGTGGAGTTTCATCCTTAGATGCTAAGAAAAACACCCAAGTAAATCTAGAAAAGTCATCAGTAACAACCAGACAGTAAGATCTTCGACCCAAACTTAAAACACTTACTGGACCAAAAAGATCCATGTGTAAGAGTTGTAAGATTGATTCGACTGAGTTGTGTGCAACTGGTTTGTGAGGAAGTTTATGTTGTTTACCCTTTGAACATGACAAACAATGTTCATTTAATTGAAATTCTTTTTCGGGTAAACCAATAACATGATTTCCACGTACAAGTTTATTCATGTTTTTAAGATTGACATGTCCTAATCGACGATGCCATAACATGGAATCATTCTCCAAGGCTTTGGATAGTAAGCACAAAGATGTTACCAAAGAAGTAGAACAATGCATATCAAGAAGATATGTATCATTGTCTCTCGGAGTCCTCATCAAAATCCATTCATCAGGAACAACAAAACCTGGTTTTAAAATTAAGCATTCTTTGTTAGTAAAGTGTGTAGAATATTGTTTGTCACAGATTTGAGACACACTTAGCAGGTTATGTTTTAATTCCTCAACAAAATTAACATTCTCAAAACTTAGGACGCCGTTTGTAACTGTACCACGTTTAGTAATTCGTCCTCCTCTATCTCCTGCAAATATCACTCTCCCTCCGTTGTATGATTGCACATCTTGTAGTAATGATAAGTTACCCGTCATATGTCTTGAACAACCGCTATCTACATGCCATAGACTTTCAGTAGTCTTTTGCGGTTGTCCCTGCATTCGTAACAAAATTACTTAGATTTTGGTACCCAAGTCAAGCAAGACTTGAGCACATTTTGAGTTGCAGCAAGACAAAATGATTTGATATTTTTATATTTGGTTTGCACATCATTCTTTTCATTTATGCTTTTAATCTTGACATTTTCTATTACATCATTAGTCAAATTATTATCCCGTCTGACATTAAAATCATTAACAACCTTTGATTTCATATTATTTGAAAATTTTCCACGAGTGAAAAATAGTTTTCTATTATGAGAAATAATTATGAAATCTTTGTTTACTTAATGATTTTTGTCTAAAAGGACAATTATTTGCCAAATGATTTGTGTTTCCACACTGAAAACATCTCTTTTGTTGTGTGTGGAAAACAAACTGTGGATGACAATTATGAAAATTGTCATAAAAACCAAAGTCAGATTGACTAGGTTTAACTTTCTCCACAGTCTCTCGAATCTTTGTCTCGTTTGACAATTGCAAATTCATCTTTTGCAGACTCGAGGAAAATGATGAATTATGACCACTTTGGATTGTAGATTTGGCAGTTTTGACTTTTGGAATTGGTGGTGTTGGAATAGGAACAGTCTTTGATTCTACTGGATGAGGACCAGGCTTAGATATACGGATTGGTGCTGGAGAAGGACCAGGCTTTTGAATTTTCAGATTAAATGCAGAAGAATCATTCACTTGCAAATCTGGGCTACAAACATCTTGATTCACAAGGTTAGCATTATAATGTAGTTTATTTTTAAAGAATCGAGAATTCGTTTCTTTAAAAATATGTTCTTCATTTTCAACTATCCCTTTTGAAACAAATCTATTTTTAAAATCCTTTTCCATTCTTTCTTTCTGATTTACCCTTAGATTTGCATTCAAATTATATTTGCTATTTGATCTCATCTCATTCAAAACAACATTCTTTTCATTTCCTGACAAGTTTTGTTTACAAGCAGATTGTGAAACTTTTACATTCTTATTTTTCAAACATTCATTCTCATTCTCTTCCTCACTCTCACTTTCCCAATCTTCAACCAACCCATCCACCTTCATTTTATCTGCAAAAAGATTTTCAGGTGATTGTTTAGGTTTGGGTACTATGATAGGATCAACAGATAAATTTAATTTGACAGAAGGTTTTAAGTCTTGAGATGGAGAGAATCCAATTCCATAGACCATATCATAATCACAAAAGTTATCAGATGATGGTAAACATGAGTAATCATGATTAATTGGAGGAGCAATGTTAGAAAATCCAACACCACACTTTCCTCCTTTGATCTTCTGAGTCATTTGTGACTTGATTATTCCTTCAACCATTATTGATGAAAGTTCAAATTTCTCAACAGTCAATTTAACCGTGGCTAATTCACTGTTGAGTCGATTAATTTCTAGAGCGAGTTCATTGTTTCTATTTGTCAAGTCATTATTAGTACATTCTTTATCATGAAGATTTAATTTCAAATTATATATTGTTTTGTTTAAACCTTCAAGTTTTTCTTTAAAAATCTTTTCATTTGACTTGTGTTTGCTAGCTTGATACTGAAGTTTTTCAACTTCCATTATCAGGCTCTCATTGTGAACTCTGTATCTTTGAACTTTCTCAACACATGTATTTTTACATAGACTATCATATACCTTTGGTTCTGAAGTTTCCCCTTCTGTTTTCTCTACCTTCTTAACCATGAATGCTTTCATTTCATCAGCTGGTTCTTCCACTGGAGCACTATCAACAGTCTTTGGATCAATGCATGTACTTTTGACTGGGAGCTCGACAGTGTATTCATCAATCATACTTTCTTCTTCAGCAACCTTTTCAACCTGATCTTCCTTCACAATAGTCTCCTTATCTTCAATCACTTTCTCATCCTCTGTTTCAACTTTCTCCTTCTCTTCTTCCACCGTAGCAAACAAACCCTCCAACAAATCATCAGACACGAATTCAGCAAACAAATTTTCCTCCTCTTCTGGTTCTGGAACAATCTTTGCAACCAAGGCAGTAGACAAATGTAAATCAAGGGCCTCCATTTGATCAGACCAATCATATTCAGCATTAGTTTGAGAAACTAATGCTTTAGTACCACCAGAAGTACTTGCTTTGTCTTTCTTTGGCTCTATCTCCATAGTCACCATCTTCTTTGGGCCTTCATTTTGACCAGTTTTTGGTTCAGTACACTCTCTGGCGAAATGACCTGGTTTGTCACAGTTGTAACACCTCAGGTTAGATTTATCAAAACCAATTTTGCTAGAATTGTTAACGCCAAACATTTTCCCCCCGGTTCTTCTAGCAAAATTCTTCGCCCTGTAAACTACCATGGCCATTTGATACTTGATGTCATTCTCTTCAACATCATCTGGATTAACTTGTTGAAGATCATCAACAAGAACATTTGGAGCAATAAGTCTTCCGGCCATGAAAGCTTCATAACTTGTCATGAAAGTGGTGAAAAGAGCAAGATGCTCCTCAGCAATCTGAACAGTTTGTTTTGATGGACTAGTGGTAGCAACATAAGCATGTTGACCACTCTGAGAATCTTGAGATTGAGAGACTTGTTGATGGATGATGGGGGAATAATGTTGAGCAGCTGGAACATGAACTTGGTGGTTTACTGCTGGTTAAATAAAAGAAGATGCTGCACTTCCAGATTGTTGTTGCTGACACATTTGTGTATAACTGACATAGTAATTCGGATTACTAGCCATCTTTGCATAGAGAGCAGTTCCTTCAGCACCCAGAGAACTAAGATGATTAGCAGCACGCTGCTTATCGTCCATAGCATAAGACTTGATTGTTGAGATGAGATCAGTCAACTGAAGAGTATACAAGTCTTTGGTTCTCTTTATCAATGTACAGTTGTTATTCCAACTGTAAGGAAGTGAGTTTAGCAACTTCTTGTTCACAGTGATGGGTTCCAGAGTAATACCCGCACTCTTCATTTTTGTGACCAGTCTAACAAACCTGGCCATCTGAACTTCCAGCTCTTCACCAACAATATGATTGAACATGTTGAACTCTTGATTCAATATATCCTTTTTGCTCTCTCTCATGTCTTTGTTGCCCATAATCTGAGACTCCAGTGCATCCCAAAGCACTTTAGCACCCCTGAACTCTTGAAACTTTTGTGAGATCTCAGTAGTAAGAGCCATTGTGATTGCAGCATACGCTTTATCATCCAATTCCAATCTCTTGATGTCGTCTTCATCCCACAAATGTTCAGGTTTCTGAACCATTTCACCTTTATCATTTTTGTACAACGGAATGTAAGGACCATACTGGATTGATCTCCACATCTTCGGTTCCGTGTAAATAACATATCTCTCGAATCGGAAAGCCCAATCAGAATAATCATCTTCACAGAGAAGCCTCGGTGGCTTGTTACCAGTACCAATTTCTGTGTCTAGATGAAGTGAAGTAGTAAGATGTTTCAAATTCGGTGTTGTTGAAGCCATAGTGATCAGAAAGTCAAAAATCAGGTATTCGTGCGAAAATAGAACTTGTGCGAAAACAAATTTCGCGCGGAATGAGTTTTCGCATGAGGAAGCAGTTCGTGCGAATTTGCAAAAATATCTTTTCACGCGAATCGCACAAAAAGGTGAAATACCTAACTGAGCGAAAACACCACTTTTCGCGTGCGATAACTTGCAGATCAAGCGAAAACGTCGATTTTGTGCAGAAACAAATTTCCAACCGTTTGTTCACGCGAATGTCACCTCCAATTCACTGATTAAGTTTGATTAAACCCATTTTAATCCAATTTTAATGAATTTAAGTCAATTTTAATCAAAATTAAGCTTAAAGTCCACTAATTCAGTTCAATTAGGTCCAAATCAGTCCAAATCCTCCACAATCGAGCAGCATCACATTGCCATCTCAGAATCTAAAGTAATCAATGATGAATTCTTCAAAAAACGAGTAGAACACAATCCAATTCTTCTCCAAATCGTGGTTCAAGAGCCTAATGCTCTGATACCAATTGTAAAACCTCGAAAATCTCCCAGAAACAATAACACACGATCTCAATCATGTGAACGCGGAATATAAACAAGATTGGAGTAGAAGAAGAATCAAATAGAACTCAAATGATATTCAATTGAAGAACAGAAACCTATTACAGGTCTTGTGCGATTTCGCACAGAACAAAATGATAATCTGAACGAAAGCTTAATTACAAAAACGAAATCTAGCTATTTATACTAAACATCGAGTTCTCGCGCGAGAGGCATTTCACGCGGCTGTGGCTTTCGCGTGGCAGCTGTTCTCGCGTGGAAGCTGTTCTCGCGTGAATTCTTCCTGTCGCGTGGATCCAGTCTTTCGCATATGATGTTTTGCCGAGCCTTGATTTGTCTTCTACACTTTCCTATTCTTAGTTCATCAAGTTTACAGAAATGGAAGATCAGTACGCGTCCAGAATCTTCTACTACTGGAAAGCGAGATCGGGAACCACAACAAACCACCAAAGCTGTTAACGTTGGATGAATACCCATAATGGAAACAACAGTTTGAAATATACCTGAATGGAGTTGACCCCAATCTGTGGACGTCTATTGAGACTGGTTACGTGGTACCAGTCAGTGCTAATGGGGTGAAGCTTACTTTGGGAGGAATGAGTGAATCCTAGAAGACTATGCATAATGCTGAAAAGAAACCATATGCCTTGTTGACTCAGTCAATTCCTAAAGATATATTTCATCAGTTTTCTAAGAACAAGCAGTCTAAGAAGCTATAGGAAGCTTTGGAAAAGAGATACGAAGGCAATGCAACTCTGAAAGCACTAAAGGCAAAAGCTCTCAAGAAGGAATTCGACAATTTCTTACCAATTAGAAAGGAGAGCTTAGATTATATCATCGACAGATTCTATCTCTGATAAGTGAGTTGCACACTCATGGCGTGACCACATCCATGGAAGATAAAGTCTCTAGCTTTGCTGATGGTCTGCTAGATCAATGGGATCCATTTGTGTCAAATTTATGGCAAAACAACATTCTTGCCACTTTAGACATAAATGATTTCATTCTGAAGTTGAGGGAGGAAGAGCTGCGTCAGAAATACAAGTCAAAGAAAGGATCCTATGCTCAGAATCTTGCACTCTACAACTCAGTTCCAACTCCTTCTATATCAGGTGCACCGCTTCAAACGGTAGTTGTGTCTAACTCTTCTGCACCTCCCAAAGCAACTCTTCAGGAACCGAAACGTCAGGGTCAACTAGCACCCAATATATTGTTCCTGAGGCAAATACTACCAGGTTAAAGATCGAGAATCTCGGGAATATCACCGTCTAAGTTGCTAAAGAACATATGGATCTTGTAGCTGCCATTGTTCAATCTTATGATGGGTTAGTTGCTGGTAAGATTGGGAACTGTCATCTTGCTAACGAGGATTACGAGCAGGTTGACGAAACTGAGCTGGAACGCATGGATATAATGTGGGCCTTGGCTAGTGCTATTAGAATAGCCAAGAAGTTTATAAAGAAGACGAGGTAGAATTTGGTTGCAACAAAAGACACTACAATTGGATTTGACAAAACCAAGGTCACGTGCTTCAATTGTGGAGAGAAATGGCACTTTAAACGTGAGTGTACAAAGCCAAAGAAGACTGGGAATGGAAACCATTTTTCCACGTTCAACCTTCAAGACAAGGAGAAGGTTAGTGCATCGTCAAGTAACGATTCTAAGGTTTTGGTTGCACAAGGTGATGAAGGACAAGACTGGTCCTTTCGATTCGTATCCGAGGGTGAATTCAATGTTGCATTTGTTGATACCTTGGATGATGGATCTGCAAGTGAGGGAGACATCATAGCTGATCATGCTAGTTCAGATATTGAAGAAGCTAGGAATGTAGTCGATCACTTGGTTGAAGAAGAGTTATGTGCTGCAAATTCAGAACCTCAAGTCACTAAAGAATCTGACACTGCACTGATGGCTGATTCGTCTAGTACTATACAGGTATATTCTAAAGACGAATTACATGATAAACATGCTTGTTCTGAATGTGATAAATTTAGGGAAAGCATTGATTTGAAGTTTGCTAGGTTATTAGAACACAATGATAATCTAATAAAGAATTTACAACTCTGCACTGAAGCAAACCGTGTGTTAAAACTGTTGGCTTTTGTAACAAGTTTATCAAAGCAAGTTTAACCTTTTAAACTTCAAAAACGCAGAGGATATTAGTGGTTAAAGTGTGTTTAACAATCTGAAAATTTTTAAGCATTTTAACCAAAAACAAAACCCATAAACAAGGATCATTAATATATGTGAAATGACATGCTATCAAAACAAAAGAACAACCATAGGGTGTTCTTGAAACTACCTTTCAAGAACAAGATGATGAAGCATGGATAAGATGAAGATGATGATGCTCTTGAATAACCCTAATCATTAGGGTTTCGAAAAAAACTTTTACAAGCCAAATTTAGGTGATGTCAAAGAGATTTTGGGTGCTTCCAAGCTCCTCAATATCATCCGTATCATCATTGATCTCATCAAATCAAGATTTAAGATTGAACGAAGATGATGCGTGGCTAGGTTCTCTTGATTGCTTTCGGGAGTACGATTCTTGTAAAGTGAGACGATTGGTATGATTGATTAGGTTTTTGTATTAAACATTGATCAATTGAATGCAACTTACATTTTGATTGATTTAAACGATTTGATTACAAATAAAGTTGTTTGCTTGATTATCAGTTTTTCGGTTTCCTTGCATCGTGAAGTTGTTAAGAAAAGTAAGCAACGTGATATAAGTGAATTGGTAACATTGTGAATAACGAGTCTTAAAGTATTGTTCCTTTTTTGTCACTTTAATCAAAAGCTAAAATCTTGAAGTATCGTTTCTTATAAACCCTAATTTAAGAGTACCAATTGTTGATCTTGTAGAATTAGAAACCCGGAAGTGATTGTTTCTTATTATTTAATCGAATTAGTTTCAAAGTTCTTTGCTTTATGCAATTGTGCTCCTTAATCCGTTCAAAGTTTTAATTTTAGTTATAAAGTTTAAGTCTTTTAGTTAATCGAGTCGTGTTAATTAAACACTTTCCACATATTCCATGTGGAGACGACCTTACTTACCCTTACACAATAAAGGTAGCTAAGACTGATATAATAACTTGTTTTTGATCGAGTCTCGACAACCAGATCAAAATGGCGCCATTGCTGGGGAACTAGTGCGCTTAGTGTTTAATCGTTTTTATTTGTTTTTCTTAAAAATTATTAAAAAACCCAAAAACATTCTACTTTCTTTTTAATTTGTTTCTTGTTCAGGATTACGCAAGGTATTTTTGTGTTTTCTTGTTTGCAGGTACCTATTACGTTAATGCATAAAAGATTTTCAGGAAGGACTTTGCCATTGCACTTTGATCCAGAAATTGAGGAGACCGCAAGGGAGAATCGTCTCTTTCACAAATCATCCAATTCGAGGATTTCTCACATTCGAGGTCAAACAAGATCAGAAGAGGGTACATCATCTGCCACAGCTCATAGAATATTAAGTCAACTTTCATGAACACCAAAAAGTAATCAATCTAGAGGGATGAATAACCCTGAAAACCAAGGAGGACCACCACTCAACCAACCTTTAGGAGACATCCCACTACTTGTGTTTCCACCATTTGATTATCCTCCACATCAAGCACCACCTGTGTAACCTCAACCTCAGGGGCCGATCCCTGTGAATCAAGGAGTGCAGAACCAACCTCCCCCTGCAAATTTCCAACAAATACCAAATTTTTGGATCCGAAATCCAAGTTTTCAGTATAATGGGGAAGGTAGCCATCATAGTCATGATGTTTTCAGTCGAAGGAAGCCATCATACAGCCTGTGTGGATGAGTGGATTGATAATCAAGTTAATATGGACAGACCAAACCAACATGATTTTGAAAACTATGGAAATCAACCAGGTTATCGAAATCAACCAAATCAGGATCATGGTGGTTATGCTCAACCACCCATTCACAATAACGTTGGAGGTCAACCATTTAATCGCATACCTGCCAATTTGGGAGCATAACATCATGTACCAGCACAAGGTGTGGATAGTCACTTTTGTCTTGCCATTGCTATCAATTCATCTCCTATAGTTTCACCAACATAAAGGGGGTAAGCTTTTGAAGTCTGACCACAATGTTTGGGGATTCTCCCTCACTTCCATGATATGGCAACTGAAGAACCCTATCTGCATATATCCGAATTTGAGACATCATGTAGCACAATTGGTGGCTAAGGATTTTTCACCAGATGAAGTTAAATTGGTCCTATTCTAGTTTACCCTTTAAGACATGGCCAAACAATGGTTCCTATCTCTACCATCTACAAGTATTCACACATGGGTACAAATGCAACAACAATTCTTGGATGAATACTACACTTCCCAAAGGACAAGTGATGCAAGGCAAACCATTCGAGGATTTACACAACAATCAGGTGAACAACTCCATGAAGCTTTTCATCGATTCAAAGAGATGCTAAGAACATGACCACATCATGGCATAGCTAAGTGGGAGTTGATTTCAGTATTCTATGATGGGCTATCACCGGAGGATGCTAGAGATGTAAATTCCACAAGTACGGGAATGTTCACCTTAAACCATAAGGATGATGATTGGAATGTTCTTAAAAGTATGAGTGTAATCACCAAGAAGCGTGCACAATCAAGTAGAAGGTCAAGGGGTGCAAACATAAAGATGGTGAATGATCATGTGGCCATGGATAGAATTGCGGTACTGGAACGAGAAATTGCAAACCTTTAAGTTGTAAAGAGTGGTGTGGCGAACACATCTAGTGAGTATGAAGTGTGTGACATGTGTAATGACATCGGCCATACATCAGTCACATGCTACTTGAATTTGGGGAAGAGTGAAGAAGTACATCAATTACAAGGCCAAGGAGAAAGGAAGACATATGACATGAATTCTAACACTTATCATCCTAGCCTTAGAAATCACCCCAATCTTAGATATGGTAATTCTACTAACCAATTGAATCCTCCTTTTCACGTACCAAATCAAGGAAGCAAACAATATCAAGGACAACAACAAAGCTACAACCAAGGTCGCTACCAAAGGAATAACTACAATCAAGGGAATCAAAAACAAGGAGGTCAATACCAACATAGGAATCAACAAGGGCCTTCAACTGATAATGGTAATGATAATGCAATTTTAACAATAATTCAGGACTTAGCAAAAGACATGAAAGAATTCAAGCAATTCAAAGAGGTGCAAGAAAAGACCAATGCGGCCATTGCTAAGCAACTAGGACAATTAGCTGAACAACTATCCGGACGAGAATAAGGGAAGCTTCCAAGTGATACAACAAAGAACCCCAACATCAAGCTTCAACTTCAAAGAATATGCACATCAATTCGGTTAGTAACGTTCCTAAATTTGAAAGTATTGATTATGATGTAACCACCCTTTCTCAAGTAGTTGAAGGTAACGACAAGGAAGTTGATGAAGTGGAAGGAAGTGACTTAAGAGAACCAATAATTCCCATTCAAGTTGGGAAATTCAAAATCAAGCGAGCACTTTTGGATTATGGAGTCGGTTTGAGTATCCTTCTGGGAAGTTTGTATGACCAATATGACTTTGGTCCATTACATGAAACTGACAAAACAGTGATGCTTGCTGATTTGACATGGAACAACCCCGAGGGATGGTTAAGGATGCGATCATCAAGCTAGGAGACTTCTACTACCCTGTAGACTTTATGGTGCTTGACTACGCACTGCTAAGGACAAATGAGCAACCAAAGGTAATTTTAGGTCGACCATTCTTGGCAACAGCCAAAAATCAAATCAATTGTCGACATGGAATTATCGACATGACATTCAAAAACCATAAGTTGTTCTTTAATGTGTTTTCAAAATCAATTACATATGTAGTTAACAATGATTGTTCTATATAAGGTGCTATTAATGAGTGTGCTCCTCCTTACATTTCACATGTAAGTGAGGATATTACCAAGAAGAATGGTTTTGATCCTTACAGGTTTGAGCTTGATAATATGGAAAAGGAGGAGAATGTGAAGGTGGAGCCACCAAGGAACGAAAATCCGAGGCGAAAGGTTAAGATGGGTAAACCACCGGATCATAAGAATTCAAGGATTAAAGAAGCAATGTTTGGCCAAAGTTTGAGTCAACAAGCAATGCTATCAAGCCAAGAGAAGCATTTATATGAAAAGAATTTAGAGAAAAACACTCAATTCGGCCACCTTAGTGGTCTCAGATAAGGTCCGGCTGAAGACTTAAAACTTAGCGCTTGCGGGAGGCAACCCCAGAACTTTGTGGGTGTGTTTACTAGAAACCCTCATGAGACAATAACTCGTCCACTCGAGTCTACCGAGGGTTTTAAAGGCTTGTTGCATATGCTAAATGCAACCGTGATTCCTACTAAAGTGAGTTTTACTTCTTTTATTAGTTTTTGTGTTCTTTGTTTTGTATTTTTTAGCTAGTTCAATCATGCACAAGACTAAGCACTCAAGTGTGGGGAGGTGAAAGTCCATTAGTAAAAGCTATTACTAATGATCAGGTCTATGTACTCCTTCCTTATCTTGTTAATTCATTATCACCATATTATTCATGTTTTAAAACCATACATTGGGGACAATGTATCTCAAGTGTGGGGATAGGGGAAGCAAATGAGAAGAATGCTAAAATTTGAAAAATTTAAAATTTTTGAAAAAAAAAAGTCCTAAGTAAGCTTGAAAAGATGTAAAGATTGAATCTTTAAGTACAAATCATTAACTAATTACCTACTTAAGCATGTTTTTTGGTTCTCGGTCATGGTTAGATTCATTTTTATGTCTCAAAAGATGAAAAAGATTTAGATTTATCTAACCGAGTATAATAAGCTAGAAGGTGGACCTTTCATGCATATGTTACACTAAATTCCCAAAGTTAAAAAGAATAATTCATATGGAATATTTCAAGCAAGAAATCAAATTATGCACAAAGATGATAAAGGCATTAGGATCAAGCCTTAGGAAATAAAAAGCCTTTTTTAGAAACCGAAAGAAGCCAATGCGACACCCAATGCTATATATGATGAAAAGAATGAAAAAAATATATGAAGCCTTTTATTATTCTAGTTTTGTTTTTGATAAAATCCAAATTAGAGAGGTGATTATGTGTAAAACAAGGCCAAAGTGCCAAGCCTCGTACTTCGGTAAGCCGATAAGGACGTTTTCAAATTATATGAAAATATAGGCTGAAAAAGGTCATATCGTTCGAAAAGCGAGAAATCAAAAGAGGGTCAATGTTAGTGTGCCCCATAAAAGTAAAAAAAATCATATAAGATGGGCCAATGTTTGCCTCACAATGCAAAATGCATTGATATCAATAATAATTTTAAAAAGAAGGTAACCTTACCCAATTTTTGGATTTCATCACTTTTTAACCATTTTTATCCTTAATTTCTTACCTTTAACCTAAGCCTAATAAAACCTATAAAAGTCCTTTTAATTTGTGTATACTTTCGGTGTATTGTGAGGGGCGAAACATGAAGGTCTATTAGGCTCGGTTAGTTGAATCTATATTTAATGTGACATGATTTTGAACCCCGTAACACAGAAGGTTTGACCCCATAGTTAAAGGCAGGCCGTAACTTATGGCCTATAGGCCGTAAGTTACGGTCTAACATGATATTTGGAGGGTTATTTCAAATTTTAAACCCTATATAACCCTAATCATTAGGGTTTCAAAAAAAACCTTTACCAGCCGAATTTAGGTGATTTCAAAGAGATTTTGGGTGCTTCCAAGCTCCTCAATATCATCCATATCATCATTGATCATCATCAAATCAAGATTGAAGATTGAACGAAGATGATGCGTGGCTAGGTTCTCTTGATTGCTTTCGGGAGTATGATTCTTGTAAAGTGAGACGATTAGTATGATTGATCAGGTTTTTGTATTAAACATTGATCAATTGAATGCAACATATGCTTTGATTGATTTAAATGATTTGCTTATAAATAAGTTGTTTGCTTGATTATCAGTTTTTCAGTTTCCTTGCATCGTGAACTCATTAAGAAAAGTAAGCAAGGTGATATAAGTGAATTGGTAACATTATGAATAAATGAGTCTTAAAAGATTGTTCCTTTGTTGTCACTTTAATCAAAAGTTAAAATCTTGAAGCATTGTTTCTTATAATCCTAATTTAAGAGTACCAATTGTTGATCTTGTAGAATTGGAAACCTGGAAATGATTGTTTCTTATTATTTAATCAAATTAGTTTCAAAGCTCTTTGCTTTATGCAATTATGCTCTTTAATCCGTTCAAAGTTTTAATTTTTAGTTATAAAGTTTAAGTCTTTTAGTTAATCGAGTCGCGTTAATTAAACACTTTCCACATATTCCCTGTGGAGACGACCTTACTTACCCGTACACAATAAAGGTAGCTAAGACTGATATAATAACTTGTTTTTGATCGAGTCTTGACAACCAGATTAATTGCATTACAAAACAACAATATCATCAAATATGAATGAATGTCAGCCTTGTCCTGCCAGGTAGCTTCATCCCCGTGCCATCCTCAGTAACATTACCTGCCAACTGAAAATGCATATAAGTCAGCATTGCTGAGGGAGTTCTAGTTTTGTAAGTATCAAAATACTTTATGTGGTTCATACATGAAAATACTTTCTTTACATTCGTACGTAAGCATTCATTGTACATACAACAAGGCATAACCTTATTCTTTATTCCTTCTCTCACTTATTCGTTTGTTTCATACTTTATCATTATCTTTCGTTATCTTCGTTTCGTACCTTATCACTATCCTTCGTTATCGATCGTTTCGTACTTTATCACTTTGTTCGTTTCGTACTTTATCACTTTGTTCGTTTTGTACTTTATCATTTAGCTTGTTTCTTGGAACACAAAGCCTCATTACTAATTGGCATAAAGCCCGTGGCCAGAAGCCACTATTCCAGGCACAAAGCCTCATCATTTCTTGGAACAAAGCCAGTGGCCCAAAGCCACCATTCCGGGCACAAAGCCTCATTATTTCTGAGGTTGAATGACAGGGATCATGTTTCATACTATGGATCAGACACCAAGACTGATCCCCCTATGTGTGAACCTCATGGGTTAGCCAAAATCGCATGCTATAATACACACAGTTGAGCTGACAACTCTCATGAGTCGTGTTCCTCTGTCTATTATGCTTTCAAGCCTTTCTTTCATGCGTTCTTTATGTTCCACTTTCATTATCATTAATCTTATCTCTTTTTTTAATGATAATACTTACGTTTATGATTAGAAACATACTATGTAAAGTTATACATCAATATACATAAGGAACATAGGAACAAATCATAATTATGCAAAAATAGGCTTATAGAAGCCCTAGGTCAAACTAGGGTCAAAATCCTAAAAATCTGATTTCCCAAAAATTCAGAAAAATTCTACGAACTCTTAAAATATGTTGGTTACGCTAGGAAAAAGATAGGTCTACGAGGCGCACAGTGTGGTCTTAAAGTCTAATGATGACGTAAGTTCCGGTTTCAAATAATGACCACCTCAATTGATATGGTTATTTGATAAATATCATTTCTCGGCCTCAAGCTAAGAGAAGCACCTCAATTTACTTAACATGGTCTTGGGATGCATTTTTTTGGCTGGTATCATGTGACCTTGCCTTACCTAATAGACATTGTCTCACATGGAGCTAAAAACATGGCCATAGGATGACATGACCTTGCCTTAGCATGTCTTGCCTCAGCAGCTCAAGCTATCTAGCTAATCTGGTCTTAACCAACCTTGCAATTACATTAAATCATGCTGCATGACATGGTCTTGTTAGCCTTGCCAAACCTTAGCCCACCTAAGGGTAATATTATCTCACGTCAACATCCAAGTCAAAAAAGACAGGAGAACTAGTCATAGCACCCTGAGATAAGCCATAACACCCTGAGATAAGCCATAGCACCCTAAGATAAGCCATAGCACTAGACTACAATGATCAGAAAATATAAGTATTACACCTAAAAAGAAGTCTCCCTATAGCCAAGGCAAGTCAGACATCCATAGGCAAGACCAACATTAAATACTATATATAAAGAGATTAGGTGATCCATAGGCAGAGAGAAGATACCATCACTGGGCATCTCACATCTTCTTTTTCTAGAGAATGAAGTTCTCCTTCTCCCTTTCTCTGGTGTTAAGAAAGTCAATCCTTTAATAGTTGATTCAATTCTATGGCTCCATGGCTTATGGCTTATCTGCTTTGTTACCTAATGATCCCGGCCTTAGGACCATGGATCGAATACCCATATGAATGCCACGCTCCTCTATTCAAGACAAAAATAACAAGATCTGTGTTTTTCGTATGCTAGATACCCAGATCTATGCTCACAACACTTATTAACAGGTTCTGAATATCTATGTGTTTCCTCCAAAAAAGCTTCCTAGAAGTCTTTTCTATTTGCTAATACAAAATTTCAATTGATTTTTAGTTCATACATGTGTAGAACGTTCTGTTAGTTGTTTAAGGATATGTATCTAATCCCAGTTAAATGAATTGATGCACATGTAGACCTAATAATTACATGATTTCTGCGCAATGTCTAAATATGCGTCTGTGACTTTTCCAAGATGTACTTGTCTAGTAAACCACAAGTTCTCCTAGCAAAAGCATGCAACTAAGCTCTCACCAATTCGTTGGTTTTGAAAAATTAAAATCAACCATCCATGATGCATAACATATTTATAAATGTTGAAAATTATATATATTATTGCATAGAACAAATATTTTATGCCACATATGGCATCCTTATGAGAAACTTTGTTAAATGGTGATATTTGATCACCTTCTTTCTCCGCCATGTGTTTAAAATAATATTGTCCCATGCAATTATAGATTTACTATTATAAAGTTTATATGTTATACGGACTAGAATTACATATTAGAAATTTCAGATGTGTAAATCATGTGTGGATTCCTCCACGTTAAAAATATTATTTTTTTTATTGTTTTACATCAAAATTGCCATTCACCTTTAAATTTAGTGAAATGTTATTTTTTAGGCATGTATTTGTTGAGTACATACCCGTATGCACTTGAGTAACAACCAAAGCATCTAAATATACGACACAATTACATCACCAAAAAATATAAACATTGGATAAAATAATGAAAATAAATGTGAAACCTCTTTGGCAAAATTATGCGGGAAAAGAAAGATACGATTGTGATTGTTGGTTTCAGGCCCTTTTAAATACACACACTCACACACGTATGCATATATGAATATAAAGTTGCAGAAGATTCAATAAAGAAAATGACGAAAAGATCTTCTTTCTTATCTTAAATGTGAACATACAAGGCTATATATAGCCATATTGACACACAAACGTGGGAATATCAAAACAATATAATAATACTAATTCAACTAAAGATCCGGTGGATATGCATGACTTGCTCTTTTTCCAACGTGTACTCCAACTAACTTGGTCTAACACTTGACTATTTCTTAATTCACGCGATGGCTGATCCAAGATCCATTTACTCATAACCGGTGACCGACTTGACCCGTACATGACCCGTAAATATCAGATTAACCCAACATTCATCCCCTTAATCTGATGTCGATCTTGCTAGCTATCTTTCTCAATTGAATCATACCGATCTGGTTCGTTTCTTCGCAGTCGTGCTTTCTTGCTTAATAACTTGCTTTAATTCACAGACTACTTGCTACCTGCCTACTCGCTTCTTTCTTTCTTTCGAACCATCATTCTTTCTCCCTTGCTTGGTTCGTTTTCTTGCTTCCTATTAACTTTTCTTGCCACTTGCTATTTGCTTTGTATTTCACCAACTTGCCTGCTTGCTTGTGTGTTTCATGACTTCACTTGCTTGGAAAAACTATAACGGCTACATGTAGTTAACCACTTAACGTAAATGCTTGCTGCATTCTTGTTTCAACTTTCTATCTTTCCTTCGTCATCCTCTTCAGTCTCGATCACGTCATTCAGTCTGTCACGGCATTGTTTCTTCTTCTCCGGTAACGGTCTTCTCTTTCTTGTCAAAGACGAGTTCTTTGGTCTTTCTATAAAGCCTTCATTCTATTACGACTTCGGTCTCTTCTCATCGGTCTTTCTTTCTTACACCGGTATCGAGTGTCACACCCCAACCTTGACGGCGGAAACGTCGAGGTATGAGAGGTAAGATCGTTCACAGCCACATAACGCTAACCTTAAATGTAAATATTATTATTATAAGTTTCAAATGCAATTACAACCATAAGTTTCAACATGAAATAAGTCAAAACATAAAACAAAAGTAATCCAAAGCTTTTCATTCTTTAATCTAGGTCCAAATCCTAGATTTATGCAAACTTCAAATGATGACTTCAAACTTGGCATTTCCTGAAACATGTTAAAAATAACGGGTCAACTATAAAGTTGGTGAGTTTCCAAGGGTTTCACATACATAATATCCTATGGGTTTTCAAGTAGCAATTCATGTCATAGGTTATAAGTTAGCAAGTTTATAGAACACATATAGTACAATCAAACCTCGACTAGATTATAAGTTTATATTATTGGCTAAGTGTACTTGATTCCCTAGTGCACAAGCATACGGCTCCTAGGAGTCGGCAATACATCGACTTTAGCACCAAATAGGCTTGTCAGGCCCAAAGATCTAAGACGTCGCCAGGCTAGCAATAGTTAATGATTGTAAACAATATATGTAATTCATATAAGACTTACAATAACACAAATAACCATGACAAAATAAAAGTATGAATTGCATGTGCTTTTATAAGTCTCAAACGTTTATAAGTGTATGTTGAGTAATGTAACATGTTTCACCCCAAAATGGTGTGAAATAGCATAAAAAGGGGCAGGGAAACTCACATGGCAAATAAGTATAAGTATGATGACTAATAAGAATAATAATAGGCGTTGTTCCAACTTATATCGTCACAAGTCACCTAAATACGTATATATATTCACAAGGTTAAAATTTTGATAATAAGATTGATGGTTAAAATGCGAACTAGGGTTTCAATAACGATTTGGGGTTTTTAATATTATATATTAGTAAAATTTAATAGTAGGATCTCTTGTATTTTAATTCAATGAAAAATATATTATATCATTTAGATCTTTAACGTAATTTAAGTTTTTATAATAACGGATAAAATTAAGTATAACGTGTAAATAATTTCTATATTTATTTAAAATAACAAGATTAAAAAGTAACATTTGGACCAATAATAATTTATTAATTTAAACCATAATTTAAAGTCCATTTTACATGAAATAATCAAAAATAACCTTTGTTATATTGTTTTATAAATATTAAAATTTAAAAAAAATTGCAGAAAATTATTTGATGATTTTAAAAATAAACAAAGTTTACAAAAATGATTTTTATAATTTTTTTAGAAATTTTCTATAATTAATTTAAAGCTGAAAAAGCTATTTTAAAAATAATGAGGGTGCCCCGGGTTCGAACCCGGGACCTCAGGTTCATGATGCACGTGTCTAACCACCAGTAAACCAAGGCTCTAAGCCGCGATAGAACACGTATTTTAATTCTTAAATACCAAATTAACAAAACCCCCAAATCACATATGAACCCTAGAATCATGTAAATCCAAATCGAACCCCAATTTGATTATGATAATGAAATTAACCTTGGGGCTTTTAATCCCCAAGTAAAACCGAGCAGGTATGTGGTTTAAGTTACCCGATTTGAAGTCGAATCGAATGTAAGCAGTATGAAGAACGTTCGCGACCTAGCTTGGTTCAGTTAGATGTGCAAATGATGATGATAATCCAATTAGTTGCACAGATAGCTTCTATTGATCTTTATGAACAAAAGCCCTCTGTAAATTGAGGATAGAATTGCAGAGAGGACGGGGTTTGAATGAGATGCAGGTTATGATGAATGTGGTGTTTGGTTGGGATGTTTGAGAGTGATTTCTGATGAAATTGAGTTTGCTAACCACCTAGAATTGATTATACCATCGATTAAGATTCATTTAATTTGATTATTATGAAGTTTAATTGATTGAACGGTTGTAGTGAATAATGGTGACGGTTACCGAACCCATTCGGTACCATTACCGACCTTAAACTCGATTTAAAGCGTACATAGGGTTCGAAACGGGTTTCTAAAACGTTTGGGATCGGTTTTGGGACTCAAAAGTCGCGTATTTGGGCGTTTTGAAGCGCCGGAGCTCCGCCGGAATCCTTGCCGGAAAAACGGGCTAGAAAAAGGGGGAAAGTGTGGATTTTATAAAATACACAATTGGTCCCTCAACTTTGTATTTTTTTTATTTTATGATATAACTTTCAATTTAATGTTTATAAAATGACATTTAGACCCCCTCACCTTTTAAACTATTCTAACATGTTAATTATTATCATCATCATCATTATTATTATTATTATTATTATTATTATTATTATTATTATTATTATTATTATTATTCAGGTATTGTTATTATTATTATTATTATTATTATTATTATTATTATTATTATTATTATTATTATTATTATTATAATTATTTCTAAGATTATTATCACCTTAAGTTTTATAATATTAACAAAACATTATAACACTTATAATATTATTATTACATTATTAAATTAATTTGTTAACCACCAAATTAATTATCATGCATAACAAGTCCTCAAAGTTTCAAAATGGCATAAAAGGCCCTTTTAAAATTTAACAAAGTTAACCTTTTTAATTAACAAAAATGTGAGATGTCACAATCTCCCCAACTTAAAATAATTTCGTCCCGAAATTAAGAATGAACTTAAATGAGCAAAAGGAGTTAAAATGGAAGATAAGTGTACAAACGAACAGTGGTTGATGTTTAATTAGAGATGAAACGCTTTACTCTATGGAATCTTACAAGGTTCTTGACATAATATATGCCGACTTGAACTCTTCCAGTGAAATACAAGACGTTTTGAGTTGAAACGTTGGAAAATGATGACGAGTTACCATGGTACCTTATATTATAAGCCACAACTTCTAGAATATAGTTTCGTAGTAAAATGATGTCTAGAAATCAATAAAAGACCAACAATGATAAAAAAAGCCAACCGTCAGGATTTAAGGATCCCAAACGTCCCTATATATAATGAAACGATCTTAACGCATATCTTGTGAATATGTATTTCCCCCTTGACCAACCATCGGTATGAGTATAATACGATATGCGGAAATTTTGGAATGAGTTCACGACAATGATTACGAACATTATTAAAAGCAGAAAAATGAATCGGTCATCCAAAATGATGATCAATGTTTTAATGACATACCACGGTAAACGATTATTTGAAACAGATACAGGTCAATTTCTCGACCCGTTATCTCATATAAATAAATTGAATTTTAGCCAATCGGTCTATAATTCACCAACTGTCATCATGTCATTTAAAATAAAAAGCATTTAATAAATGAGGAGTTAAACAGGAGATTCACGGAAACACGGAGGTTAGGTTTTGTCATATGTAAAGGTAAGACACTTGGACACATGCCAAGTTAGGTCTTTTCTTTTATGCTAACCCATGACTACAAGTTACGAAGGTTTATGAACCTTCACGTCACAATGTAAGTAATAACGAGTCTCGTTGATCGAAATCAAATAGAGTTTTAAAGATTTCCAAGGTTAAGGATTCAAAAGCGATTCAGGTAATGACGCAAACAATAAGAAAGGTATTTGTAACTATGTTTTGTAAGATAACGAATTTCCAAATGCAGATTGCATACGTAGTTCATCAAACCCATAAGTACAGTCGAGAACATTCGTATGACTGGAAAGACTGGAAAGACATAATCACAAGTTGATAATGTCTTTGTTTAGCAGAAAGATTGCTTAAGAAAGTTACCATCACGCAATCAGGTTTTGATGATAACTCAAAATAAAAGTCAATGAATAAGGAATAAATGGTTCCATATAGCTAGATCAAATCAAAACATGAAGATAAAGGAAAAGAAATCGATTAAGAATTTATATGCTCCAAGCTCGGAATCAAAATCAACCTAGAGTGATCAGGTCTCCTTTCAAGTTCAGAGATCATGCTTTAGCTTGATAGGCCGGAACACTAACATTGTTTCACCCTTCAAGTTACTACATGCTTCTCGTCACTTGATTACAACCTTGATAAGTTGAAGATCAAGAAATGAGAATAGTTATCAAGGTATGGTTTTCATCCCTAACTTGATGGTGTACTCTTAGGGTATGGTCACTAACTTACCAATCAAAAAGTTCGATCCCAACTCATTGTTGAGGATCCACAGAAATAAGACGAGGTAACTCACCATTAAGGTAAGGGAAATCACTCCTATCTTAACGGTGAAGTTTTGCAAAAACAAAATATAACAAGATGAACTTCTTCATCAAAATCCAGAATTCACTCCTACTTTGATGAGGTCGTCTCATTTGAACAAATACAATTCATAAAAATGATATTATCATCAAGGTATGGAATTCACGCCTATCTTAATGATTGAATTTCATAATAACAAGAAAACAATCGAAGATTGACATTTGTCACCAAAGTACGGGTTTCAATCCTATTTTGGTGAGATCATGTCATTCGTGAAATGCAAGTTCCAAAGAAAGTAATTGGAGTCAGTCCTCATAATAAGGGAAATCGCCCTAATCCAGAGGATAAAATTTCATAAAACACACAATTGGAAGCCATTTATCGAAACGAATAGAGAACCATCAAAGTAAGGAAATCACCCCTGTTTTGATGAGTTAGAATTGTTTAGGAGGCACGAGTATTCTTAGTCATAGATTGAGTTACAAACTCTTGCATCTCCCATGGTGTAAACGGTACGAAGTTTGACATAACAATGAAAGGAAAATAATATCAATTAGAAATTCGGAAAATTTCAAGTTACATCAATGTAAGCAAAGCTTAAGATCAAAGTTTGAGATGGCAGAATTTGTTATGATGGTGTTCAAATCTTGAATAATTTAAATCAGGGAGACAAAATCAAGGACCAAAAATGATCCGACATCACAACGAGATGTGAACATTCGATTCACAATCGAAGGGAATTCATGGACTTCTCAAGATATGAGGTCAACCATAACCTTATTGAAGACACACGTACTTATAAGTGGTAACAAAGTTATAATTAGTTTATTCGATCATTGAGGTGAGTACCACTTATAATATTTGAGTTAACAAAATTAACATTCAATTAGCAAAGTATCCCGAGATGTTGGAATTCCCCCTACAACATTGAATGTCTTTAGTTATGGGACACACCCTTAGGAAGATTTGAAAACCATAAGTAACGATTTAAAGTTTTAAAGATCATTCGGTTTAGATTCCCAATATCTTTGGGTATAACAAGAGTCATGTACACGTTGATCAAGGTATAGAAATAGCTACATGAAACGCCTAACGTGTAACGATGTTTAAACGTAAGAGTTGAAAGGTAAGACGAGTTCAATATCACAGGAACATTATGTATGATAAGAATGAGAAGAAACTAGTTCAAGGAATCAAAGATTTTTAAGATACAAAAAGGATGGTTCCATTTAGTAACGCATTACCATTTGGAATCGTTGACACGTCAGGTAAATTGACCCACTTGCCTTAGAGACTTGTGTATGTTGACCATAGTTCATCACTCATCCCAGAAATCCCCAGGTAAGCATAACTGGTCTCGCAATGAGATTTACACGATATGCTTGCCTTAGCCCGAAGGCCTTTTACCAGGAAATCCAGAATACAGGTGTCTATGTGTCACACAAATTTCTTAGGTTCATGAAATCAAAACCTTGATGAGATTTTCATAGATTAGACATAGAGTCTAAGGAATTAATCCCACGATGATAAGTGTAGATTCCACATGTCGTTGAAAATAGGTTTAGGAAGTTCATTTGTCGGGGAAAGTCAAAGAGTCAAAGTTAAGTTTAGGGAGACAAGTAACTAAGTTTTAAGCACACATAAGGCAATCCTATGCTAAGGCATCAAGTTGCACAAAAGGCATAGCATTATGTAGCACGCAAACAATAAGTAAGCACAAAAGTATAATGATCTTTCTATGAGGTTCATGCATAAGCTATAGTCTAGGTCACCATTTCTAATAACCTAAATCCCTATAGTTATGGGCTTTGATACCAATCTGTCACACCCCAACCTTGACGGCGGAAACGTTGAGGTGTGAGAGGTAAGATCGTTCACAGCCACATAACGCTAACCTTAAATGTAAATATTATTATTATAAGTTTCAAATGCAATTACAACCATAAGTTTCAACATGAAATAAGTCAAAACATAAAACAAAAGTAATCCAAAGCTTTTCATTCTTTAATCTAGGTCCAAATCCTAGATTTATGCAAACTTCAAATGATGACTTCAAACTTGGCATTTCCTAAAACATGTTAAAAATAACGGGTCAACTATAAAGTTGGTGAGTTTCCAAGGGTTTCACATACATAATATCCCATGGGTTTTCAAGTAGCAATTCATGTCATAGGTTATAAGTTAGCAAGTTTATAGAACACATATAGTACAATCAAACCTCGACTAGATTATAAGTTTATATGATTGGCTAAATGTACTTGGTTCCCTAGTGCACAAGCATACGCTCCTAGGAGTCGGCAATACATCGACTTTAGCACCAAATAGGCTTGTCAGGCCCAAAGATCTAAGACGTCGCCAGGCTAGCAATAGTTAATGATTGTAAACAATATATGTAATTCATATAAGACTTACAATAACACAAATAACCATGACAAAATAAAAGTATGAATTGCATGTGCTTTTATAAGTCTCAAACGTTTATAAGTGTATGTTGAATAATGTAACATGTTTCACCCCAAAACGGTGTGAAATAGCATAAAAAGGGGTAGGGAAACTCACATGGCAAATAAGTATAAGTATGATGACTAATAAGAATAATAATAGGCGTTGTTCCAACGTATATCGTCATAAGTCACCTAAATACGTATATATATCACAAGGTTAAAATTTTGATAATAAGATTGATGGTTAAAATACGAACTAGGGTTTCAATAATGATTTGGGGTTTTTAATATTATATATTAGTAAAATTTAATAGTAGAATCTCTTGTATTTTAATTCAATGAAAAATATATTATATCATTTAGATAATTTAACGTAATTTAAGTTTTTATAATAACGGATAAAATTAAGTATAAAGTGTAAATAATTTCTATAATTATTTAAAATAACAAGATTAAAAAGTAACATTTGGATCAATAATAATTTATTAATTTAAACCATAATTTAAAGTCCATTTTACATGAAATAATCAAAAATAACCTTTGTTATATTGTTTTATAAATATTAAAATTTAAAAAAAATTGCACAAAATTATTTGATGATTTTAAAAATAAACAAAGTTTACAAAATGATTTTTATAATTTTTTTAGAAATTTTCTATATTAATTTAAAGCTGAAAAAGCTATTTTAAAATAATGAGGGTGCCCCGGGTTCGAACCCGGGACCTCAGGTTCATCATGCGCGTGTCTAACCAGTAAACCAAGGCTCTAAGCCGCGATAGAACACGGATTTTAATTCTTAAATACCAAATTAACAAAACCCCAAATCACATATGAACCCTAGAATCATGTACATCCAAATCGAACCCCAATTTGATTATGATAATGAAATTAACCTTGGGGCTTTTAATCCCCAAGTAAAACCGAGCAGATATGTGGTTTAAGTTACCCGATTTGAAGTCGAATCGAATGTAAGAAGTATGAAGAACGTTCGCGACCTAGCTTGGTTCAGTTAGATGTGCAAATGATGATGATAATCCAATTAGTTGCACAGATAGCTTCTATTGATCTTTATGAACAAAAGCCCTCTGTAAATTGAGGATAGAATTGCAGAGAGGACGGGGTTTGAATGAGATGCAGGTTACGATGAATGTGGTGTTTGGTTGGGATGTTTGAGAGTGATTCTGATGAAATTGAGTTTGCTAACCACCTAGAATTGATTATACCATCGATTAAGATTCATTTAATTTGATTATTATGAAGTTTAATTGATTGAACGGTTGTAGTGAATAATGGTGATGGTTACCGAACCCATTCGGTACCATTACCGACCTTAAACTCGATTTAAAGCGTACATAGGGTTCGAAACGGGTTTCTAGAACGTTTGGGATCGGTTTTGGGACTCAAAAGTCGTGTATTTGGGCGTTTTGAAGCGCCGGAGCTCGGCCGGAGCTCCGCCGGAATCCTTGCCGGAAAAACGGGCTAGAAAAAGGGGGGAAAGTGTGGATTTTATAAAATACACAATTGGTCCCTCAACTTTGTTTTTTTTATTTTATGATATAACTTTCAATTTAAAGTTTATAAAATGACATTAAGACCCCCTCACCTTTTTAAACTTTATTCTAACATGTTAATTATTATCATCATCATCATCATTATTATTATTATTATTATTATTATTATTATTATTATTATTATTATTATTATTATTATTATTATTATTCAGGTATTATTATTATTATTATTATTATTATTATTATTATTATTATTATTATTATTATTATTATTATTATTATTATTATTATTTCTAAGATTATTATCACCTTAAGTTTTATAATATTAACTAAACATTATAACACTTATAATATTATTATTACATTATTAAATTAATTTGTTAACCACCAAATTAATTATCATGCATAACAAGTCCTCAAAGTTTTAAAATGGCATAGAAGGCCCTTTTAAAATTTAACAAAGTTAACATTTTTAATTAACAAAAATGTGAGATGTCACATCGAGTTTCCGGTGACTTGGTTTTCAATTTTGTTCTTTTCTTCCTAATCAAAGATATAATCTTTCTTCTTTCTCATTCCAACGGCTTTCTTTCTTCCTTTTGATCGATGCTTGCTCTTTCATTCTTACCGCATCAGTCTCTTTCTTTCGCACTTTCTTGCGAGGCCTTCTTTCTTTCTTGCTAAGTGACGCCGACCTCTTTCATTTATTTTTCCTCTTTCTTATGGCGCCTCTTCTTTCTTTCTTTCTTACATTCAAGACTACCTTCTTTCGTTCTAATCACATACGATTAGTGAACTGCTCTGACTTCGTCTTCAGCCCGGTTCTTCTTGCCACTGTGTTTTGGCATGCAGCGAAGTGCTTCACCCCCTCTCAAAACACGACTCTCAAACCTTCCCTCTTTTCAAGCTTCGCTCTGATACCAAATGTTAGTTTCAGGCCCTTTTAAACACACACACTCACACACGTATGTGTATATGAATATAAAGTTGCAGAAGATACAATAGAGAAAATGACACGAAGAGATCTTCTTTCTTATCTTAAAATGTGAACATACAAGGCTATATATAGCCATACTGACACACAAACGTGGGAATATCAAAACAATATAATAATACTAATTCAACTAAAGATCCGGTGGATATGCATGAATTGCTCCTTTTCCAACGTGTACTCCAACGAACTTGGTCTAACACTTGACTATTTCTTACTTCACGTGATGGCTGATCCAAGATCCATTTACCCATAACCGGTGACTTGACCTGTATATGACCCGTAAACATCAGATTAACCCAACAATGATTAGACTTTGAAAAAATTTGCATTAAATGTAACTTTATAGTAATATTTGTTGATCACCTATCCTACATTATATGGTTACCAACAAAAATGAGATATATTATAAAAACTAGTTTAAATACTTCTTTTAGATGACATGTTATACAGTTATAGGATGCAACTCTATTTGCTTTCTTATAGAACCAAGCTTTTACCTTATGAATAAAAGAGGCATAGGAAATTGATTAGAACTTGTGTTTTAACCGTCACTATATACTATTTGTCTAAAATCATCTCTAAAGCCTTCACTGTATACCAACCAGGGGTTGTTGGGTTGTGAAGGCTTTAGGCCGAACAGGGCTGGGCTGGGCCTAATTTTGCTGCTAGATGACGGAAACAAGGGCAGCCACCCCTAAAGGCTGTTGTAGGGACTGTTGGGTTGTGAAGGCTTTAGGTCATGCCGGGTTGGGATTTTTTTAATTTTGCTATTGGATGACAAAAACAAGGGCAGCCAGCCCTAAAGGCTGCTGTGTTTTTGTTATTTCTTGAAGACTAAGAGTTGCTTTATTTACTAACCTTAATCTAGCATTATAAATACACCCATTGATGTATTTGTATTCTTGAGCACAACAATAATATAAACCCTAGTTTCAGAGTGGATGTAGGTCACCTGGACTGAACTATAATTCTCTCCTGTCTGTTTATTTCTATTGTGTGATTGTGTGTGTGTTTAATTGCTTCTCCTGGAACCTACTCTGACTATGTATACCTAACAAGTGGTATTAGAGCTTAGGTTTAGAAAAACACACCGGGTTTACAAATTGAAATTGCATGAGGCTATTCTGTAAGGCCCCGTCCCCGGGCACCTCACAGCTGGTCATCATCGCTCTTAAAACACATCATTATATAATCTTTACAAAAATCATGTAGCGGAAACTGTAAAATAATTTTCATTTCAATATAAATGCTTTTGCAAGTTAATACAACGTTAAACAATTACAAAATATATATATTGTTGCATTACATCACAAAAGCATTATACAAAAGAATGACATCCCAAAAGAGCTGAGTAGCCGCCTCGTGCCATCCTCAGCAACCTTACCTGACAACTGGAAACACATAAAAAGTCAGCGTTGCTGAGTGAGTTCTGGTTTTATAATAAACATACTTTACTTACATTAAAACCGTTTCTTTACTTTTATGCTATCACAATCATACGTACACATAGATAATATCATTATTATCTTCATCATTTGTTATCTTTGTTTCTGTATGGAACTTGTCGCACTTTACCCTCTTCATGGCACGCAGCCATGATTACGGAGGTCGAGTGACAAGGATCCCATTTCATACTTTATCATTATACTCTTTCGTTCATTACTTTCTTTCATTCATTCTTTAACTTTCATTCATTTTTCGTGCATCTTTAACCTTCTTACTCTTTCATCTTTACTTCTTTTCCTTACTTCACCCATAAGCCTTACCTTTTTGTATCGTGGTACTGGACCTAGGCCTATCATAGACCTTCTATAACGGTGCATCACACCACCAGGCCACAGCACCTAAGGTAGAGTTTAGGGGTACCATTGCCACATGCATTATCCTTCTGTATCATGGTACTGGGCCTAGGCCTATTATAGACCTTCTATATCGGCGCACCGCACCCTCCTGGCCACAGTACCTAGGATATACAGCGATGGTTCTATACAATGGTTAATCCCAATGTCAGGATTTTACCCTCTTCGTAGCACACAGCCACGATTACTGAGGTCACAAGACAAGGATTCCATTTCGAGTCTGTTGCAACAACAAGGTCGCTCACCTCCAGTATTTGTTTGCAAGCCTTTATTACTCTCATTCATTATTAATGCATGCATTCATTCATCACGTTCCTCTTTCATTATCTTTCACTTTATGTTACATAATACTTTAGTTTTATTCTTTAACACAACACGTAAAGTCACGGTAAAGATAAACATTCATTATAATAAGGAACATCAACATACACTATGGCATTACTATACAGGGCATCATCGTACATACGTGACATACATCATGCATAAACATTCAACATAATCATTATCATGCCTTACATACTTCTAAGATCCCCACGGTCCTCTTACGTGTACCTACGAGAACTTCCACGTCAAAACTTACACCTGCACTTTCCCCCGAAAGTCAGTACTCTAACTATGTTCGTCCTCGGGTACAACAGCCCTGTTTAGGTGAATGGGCACCCTTCAGTCGCATGGCCTCCATGCGACTGAACACGATGCAGTTAGACCTATGAGGATGAACACCTATGCGAATGAACTCCCAATCGTGCGAATGGACTCTCAATCGTGCGAATGAACACTATGCGAATGGACCTCATGCTATTGGACCTCACGCGAATGAGCACCTATACGACTGGACCCTCAGACGCATGACTCACCATGCGACTGGACCCCCAGTCGTGTGACTGAACCTCAATCGTGCGACTGAACCCCAACCGCCCTCCAGTCGGCTGTATGGCCTCCAGTCGGTCGCCCAGCCCTAACTGGTGTAGAATGCAGTCCTCTCGAACCTCATCTGCCATTTTCAACCTCTAAGCTTATCCAAACTCATTCTAAGCCCAAATCAACCATCCTAAACCTTAGGAATGCTACTATGACACCATTCAAGCACAACAAGTCCAAGAACATACTCCAAACGCACCACACACAATCACACCCAAATGGGTCAAACACACACATACAAAAACGGGTTTACTATGTGTTCCAGCCCTAAATCAGTTGAAAACCATTAAAAGAGGGATCCTAGAACTCACATAAACAAGAAGAAGAAGAACAACTTTGTGTTGACTCGCTACTCGACGATTTTCGTGCTCGGATCCCCCGAACAACCCCTTTTCTCTCTTTTCTCTTTTCTTTCTCTCTTCTTCTCTTTTGGCTGGGTTTTCTCAAGAGTGGGGAGGATGTGGCTGCCCTCCCCCTCTTAATCTCCCATATTTACAACTTTTCCCCCGTTTTGACAAGTTTGGTCCCCCGAATTTAGACTTTAATTCTTTTTCTTCTTTCATCGGCTTTAAAGAAAATATCCGAGTGTTAGAAGTCCACCCCCCTTATATAGGTTTCGTCCCCGAAACCTGTTATTCCTCGAACAAGCATGGGTAATGCTGTCTCATTTCCTCTTCAGTCTCCTACATTGACTCGGATCCCTTCCTGTGCCTCCACTGTATACGCACAAGAGGAACCACTTTATTTCTCAGCCTCTTCTCTTTTCGATCGATAATCGCCACTGGTTGCTCCATATAATTGAGTCGTTCGTCTACTTCGATATTCTCCAGTGGAACAATCATATCCTCATCTGCCAAACACTTCCTTAGATGAGATACATGGAACGTTGGGTGAATTCCACGCAACTCATCTGGTAACTCCAATCTATAGGCCCCCTCTCCTATTCGAGCAATGATTCGGAAAGGGCCTATATACCTCGGGCTCAACTTGCCCCGCTTTCTGAACCGAATGATACCCTTCCAAGGTGAGACCTTCAACATAACCCGGTCACCCACCTGGAACTCAATCAACCTGCGTCATTTATCAGCATACGACTTCTGTCTATCTTTAGTTGCCTTTATGAAGGCCTTGATCTTTTCAAGCTTTTCAGTCATAGCCTCGATCACCTCGACACTCCCTAACTCTTTATGACCAATATCACCCCAACATACGGGTGTCCTGCATTTCCTACTATATAGCATCTCATAAGGTGGCATACCAATATTGGCATGATAGCTATTGTTGTATGAGAATTCAGCTAACGGTAAGTGGTCATCCCAACTTCCCCCAAAGTCAATCACACATGCTCGAAGCATGTCCTCCAATGTCTGAATAGTCCTTTCTGACTGACCGTCGGTCTGGGGATGATAAGTTGTGCTAATGTGTAAACTCGTCCCCATTGCATCTTGGAATTTATTCCAGAATTTGTAGGTAAACCGAGCATCACGATCAGACACAATAGACACCGGCACATCATGACAAGTCACAACCTCCTTAATGAAAAGATCTGCCAACCTCTCGGATGAATATGTCTAGCGCATCGGTAGGAAGTGAGCACTCTTCGTCAAGCGGTCAACAATCACCAATATAGCATCATACCCTTTCGGAGTACGCGACAGCTTCGTAATGAAATCCATGGTGATGTGCTCCCATTTCCATTCTGCAGGATCGATTTCTGGTTGGTTTTTCTCTCAACTCTCTTATGAATCAACACTCGGCAAGCAGTCTTTAAGAAGAGTTGATCACAATATAACAAGTAACAAGCAGTAAGAAAATTTAACACAACAAGTAAATTTTCAAGGTACTTTTATATATTGCTTCTCAACTCAAAGGATTACAAGACACTTGGACTCAAAATCGCTTATGTAAAGAGTTACAGGGAGAAGATATATATAATACTACCTACAGTCGGGAATACTTTGATTCCAGCTGGATACCTCTAACCTTACATCTATACTACAAGACTCTAGGTGAGGTCTTTCAGACATTTTGCCTGAGAGTTGGTAGTCAGGACATGTCCCTGACTTACCTTTTGTCACCACTAAAGTTGGTAACATGTACTATCATAAAAAGGTGAACAGTAGAATAAAGTATGGTCAACAACATGGCTCTTTAGGAAGGCGCCATGCTGTATCAGAGGTCTGCAGCGGATTGACAGGGACCATACTTTTATCTGCTGGACATAGCAGTGTCTTCCGAAGGATAAGTGATTCGGAAGTATAACTTCTTCCGAAGGTACTTATACTTCGGAAGACTGCTTCTTCCGAAGCTTGGAGTCTTCTTTGTCTTCGGAAGCAGACTTTGTCTTCAGCTCTTTCATCAGACTTTGTCTTCGAAAGCTTTCAGACTTTGTCTTCAGTTCTTTCATCAGACTTTGTCTTCGGAAGCTTTAGACTTTGTCTTCAGCTCTTTCATCATACTTTGTCTTCGGAAGCTTTCAGACTTTGTCTTCAGCTCTTTCATCAGACTTTGTCTTCGGAAGATATCTTCAGCTGTTGGCTTCAGCTGTTGTCTTTGGCAGTTGACTTCAGCTTTTGCCTTCGGAAGATATCTTCAGCTGTTGTCCCTCAGACTCTCGGAAGATCTCTTTCTTGGCTTCGGAAGCCCTTCAATGTAGTACCAAAAAGTGACTATGTCAAGTTGTTTTGGTTGCACCCGCCTCTTATGATCCAACAAACTCCCCCTAGGCTGATGCTACCAAAACTTTACTTCTCTCTTCTTCTCAAAGTTCTCAGCGCTAAGGAAAGTAGATGTTTGTCTGTATCTTCATTCTTTCCTGCAGTGGTGCTGAGAATCTTGTACAGATCCTTGGTGGACAGAACCTCTACTCTGTCACCTTGGATTATATGTACCCTCTGTTGTGGCCCTCTGAAAAGAGTTAGTTGATGGGAAGTATAGTCATATTCCCATCGAACTATTGGTTCCAATTCAGGACCTTCCACCATCTGTAGAAAGGCTGTGCCTTTGGTGGTTGGTCTTTCCTTGTCTTCCACTCTTTTCAGCTTTAACTCTTCTTCAATCTTGTCTCTTCTACTTCGTTCAGCCAAGTGGAGACCGCTGATGTGGTTTCTGATGTGTGCAGCAGTCTCAGAGTTAGAACGGTTGGAGAATGGCCTCTCTACAAGCTCAGCAAGGTCGAATCTGCTGAGATGCAGTAGAGATGTGGCATTAAGCCTGTTGGTTTCGCCATTCTCTCTTACCACAACAAAGTTGTGAGAAGGTTCATCAAACCTCCACTGGATTATAGTATTTCTAGGTCCAGGAGATTGACCAGAAATCCTGTCCTCTTTCCTGGTATCCAGCAGAGTCACCAGTCTTCTTCTTATCCTCTTCTCCTCAGCATTGAGGGTATCGGAGTTGAGACCAAGAAGTCTTGCAGCCTGGCCCAAGGTGTCTCTAGGCAATTCAAGAAATTTGCCTAGAGTGAGGGGCTTGAAGAGTTATCAACATAGGTGATGTTGATAAGCTCTCCCTCACAGGAGATGCTGCTCAGGGTAGTGCAGTTAATGAGCCTCGTCTTGAACTCCTTTATTTCCTCAAAGGAGAGATGTTGAGGAGGCTGAGGGGATGGTCTTGGTTGTTGTTGGGTAGGCTTAGGTTTAGTGGTTTTGGGTTGAGTCTTGGGTTTTAGGATGGGTAGTTTGGGTGGTTGAGGTGATGTGGTAGGTTTGGGTATAGTTGTGGGTTGAGAGGTGAAGGCTTCATCAGTGGGTTCGGCTTTAATGGGAAAAGGAGTTGGTTCAGGTGTGGGTTGTGGCTGTGGTTGAGTGGCTGGGGTTGAGACTGTCCCCTGTACCCTCCTATACATCTCCCTTCTCTTCCCCAAACGGATGTCAGCTTTGATTTCACTGACTATCCGTTGGAGTGTCCTTTCGGACATAGGTCCCACCTGCCTTCCAGAGAAGCCATGTGTCCGGAGATAGTCCTTCATCCAGGCTTTATCAGTTGACCTCTTGGTAGTAGTGACCTCCTTCTCTTCCTCCCTCTTCCTCTTCACCTTCAACTTCTCCCTAGCAGCCTTCTTCCTTTCCTTCTCCATTTGATCCTGCTCTTAATTGTGGAGCAACAGGATCATGTCATTGTCATGTGGAGATAGTTTAGGAAGACTGAAACCTCTTGAGAGTAGGAATTTGATCTTGTCCTCTCTCAGCTTCAGGTGCCTCCCTCTGCTCTTCTTCTTCCTTCTCCAAGGCCAACCTGGCTTCCCTTTCTTGTTGTAGCCTGGTTGACCTCTACAAAGTCACCAACTCCTCTAGTGGTAGCAGGAGTATCTCCTCATTGACAGCTCCTAGACTGATGAGCTTATCAATGAGTGTTGTTCTTCTCTTGAGGTTGATTTCTTCCTGATTGGCTGCAACTGCCTTAGAACTAGCAGCTAGCAGCTTTTCAGTAGGAAACCTACCTTTCTTCTTGGCCTTCTCAATCCTTTCCTCCTCCTGAAGCTCTTCCGCAGTCAATTTCCTTTTGCCTTTGTCTTTGATGGTGCTTGACTGTGGTGGTTCTTGGATGGAGGGTTGTGATTGAGAGAGAAGTTCAGCTGGTGCTTGGGTTGGAGGAATGTCAGAAGTGTCCTCCCTGCTCACCTCAGATGCTATTTCAGCAATGACATCTGTGATGGTCAGTTCCTCAGACATCTGAAACAAGCCTTCCGCAGCTTCTATTTCGGCCTCGGAAGATTTTTCTTGTTCTTCCGAGACTTCCATATTGGCTTCGGAAGTTCAGCTTGAGCTTCGGAAGATGAGATGCTGCAAATTCTGTCCCATTTGTTTCAGTTGCTGGGCCATCAGTCCCCATTTCCCCTTTGAAGCTAATCTCAGGTTCCATGAAGACCTTAGGTTGACCAACTTCTTCCACAGTGGTAGAAGGTGCAGTCAGTCTTTGAAGCTCCTCAGCCCCAAAGTATGCAAGTGTGGTGTCGGGGCTGGGCTGTTCTAGGGATGATCTCAATACAAACTTTGTGAAAAGTCTGTAGAGATCTTGAAGCATCCTTGAGTCAATCTCCAGAAAGGATTGAGATGACTCAGGTAGTGTGATTAGTTGGGTGGAAAAGCCAAGTCTGAAGACCAAGTACTGAAGACTCAGAGTTTGTCACAACAACTGAAGAAGTCCTCTTCAGTTGTTGTGGTGGTTTTTCCTTTTTCGTAGTTTATTTTGTTTCAGTATTTGTACAACAGCTGAAGAGCATGTTCTTCAGCTGTTATAGTATCAGTAGTTTTACTTTTGTCAGTACTTAGGAACTTTTAGTGTAGAACAATGTGTAGCAGGAACTTCCAATGGTAAGCGAAGTTGAACTTGTATACTGTGGACCTGCTGACATTGCCTCCATATCCTATGAGGATATAGGTGCCTTCCAAGTCTTCCTTGGGGAACTCAGTAGAGCCCCATCATCGTGAAGCTCGAGATGCTCCCTGATAATCTATTCATTGATGACCAACTCTTGGCCACAAACTCGGGTTCTCAGGACTCGAACCCCATTCAGTACTGCAGTTTCACCGTTGCTCCAAAAGTCTGACATATGGTTGGAGTATACGGTAGGGTTAACTGTTAGTGCAGTAAGATAGGTGGATTCGGTGAGAAAGGTGATGATTTGGGTGAAGTCGGCATCCCTTGACGAGTCAAGTAATGCGACTTGGTTGTGCTGAGGGTTTAGCGCCATTGAAGAGGAGGTAAGCTTGAAATTTTGGGTGAATTTGAGGGTTTTACAGTGAAGGGAACAGTTAGGGCTGTAAAGTGGTAAAAGAAGATGAATTTGATCAGTCAAGATTATTTAAAAAAGGGGTGAGTAGTGGTAGAGGCGGTAATAGGGTAATTGTTTGGGGTTACTGTGGGTGATATGGTGGTTTACGGCGGAGAAGTGATGTTGGCGGCAAGGATAATTTTAAATAATCTGACCATCATGAACAAAATCTTTACTTTTTACAGAGTAGGGCCCAAAAGATATCCGTTACATATAAAACCTTTACTTCCGAAGGTAAAACATTTCCGAAGGTAATTTTCTTCCGAAGGCAATTTCTCTTCCGAAACAAATATTGCTTCCGAAAGTGAGATTGTCTTTTGAAGGCACTTTATCTTCCGAAGCAAGGCATTGCTTCCGAAGGTAAAGTTGTCTTTCCGAATGGAGAGTTATATAAGTTTCGGAAGTAGATCTGATATAAAATCAATCGCTTCTTCCGAGACCAAAAACTCTTCCGAGAAGAAAATTTCCATTGAGGAATTTTGCTTCGGAAGATATTCAAGAATATCTTCCGAGAGTTAATTCCTCTTCGGAAGGAATTTACACTTGGAATAATTTAAAGATCTTTTGTAACAGGGCTTAAATTGTATTGACACAAGACATTACTCATTTAAAAAGAATTCAAAAGAGGTAGTTATTCAATGTTTATCATCCCAATTGCTGATATGAGATACTTAAATCTTTGTTCATCAAATGCCTTTGTGAACAAATCAGCATATTGTTTATTTGAGTCAACTTTGATTAACTTTATCAGCTGTTTCTCATGAATATCTCTAATGAAATGATACCTGATATCAATGTGTTTTGTCTTGGAGTGCTTCACCGGATTCTCAGTAATGGAGATAGCACTGTTGTTGTCAATATGGATAGGAGTAGTCATGAAGTTGAACCCATAGTCTAACATCTGATTTTGAATCCATAGCAGTTGAGCACAGCAGCTAGCAGCAGCAATGTATTCAGCTTCAGCAGTTGATGTAGAGACACAGGATTGTTTCTTGCATTGCCATGAGATAATCCTTCCACCAAGAAATTGACATCCTCCTGATGTTGATTTCTTGTCAATGTTGCAGCCACCATAGTCACTGTTAGAGTATCCATAGAGATTGAAATCACTATTTCTTGGATACCAGAGACCTAGTTTAGGTGCTCCTTTGAGGTATCTGAGGATTATCTTTGCAGCAGCTAGGTGAGACACCTTTGGAGCAGCCTGATATCTTGCACAAATGCATGTGGCAAACATGATATCTGGTCTACTTGCAGTGAGATACATCAGAGAACCAATAATTGCTCTATACTGATGTTGATCAGTATCCTCCCCCTCAAGGTCAGGGCAAAGATTATGGTTTCTGGGTATGGGTGTCTTGGCTGGTTTACAGTCCTTCATTTCAAATCTTTCTAAGATGTCTGAGACATACTTAGATTGACTTATGAAGAACCCTTCCTTCATCTGTTTCACCTGGATTCCAAGGAAAAAGTCCATTTTTCCCATGGAACTCATCTCAAACTTCTGCTTCATAATGCTTTCAAAGTCCTTGCACATTTGGTTGTTTGAAGAACCAAATATGATGTCATCAACATAGACTTGTACAAGCAAAATGTCTTCTCCACTCTTTCTGATGAAAAGAGTCTTGTCAATGGTACCTCTAGTGTATCCATTCTTCAGGAGAAACTGAGACAAGGTCTCATACCACAGCCTAGGTGCTTGGTGCAGCCCATATAGAGCTTTATCCAGCTTGCACACATAGTTGGGGTGCTGTGGGTCTTCAAATCCTGGAGGTTGACACACATAGATTTCCCTATCTATATCCCCATATAGAAAAGCACACTTGACATCAAGTTGATAGACTGTGAAGTTCTTGGATGCAGCATAAGCAAGGAAGATCCTAACTGCCTCAAGTCTTGCAACAGGTGCAAAGACATCAGTATAATCGATTCCTTCCTCCTGGGTGTACCCTTGAACTACTAGTCTTGCCTTGTTCTTGATAATCAAGCCTCTATCATCTTTCTTGTTCCTGAATACCCATTTAGTGCCTATGGGTACTTGACCAGATGGTAGTGGGCATAGATTCCAGACCTTTTGTCTTCTGAATTGAAGCAGCTCCTCCTTCATCGATTCAACCCAACTACTATCCTTTAAGGCATCTTCTACCTTCTTTGGTTCCATCTGAGACAAGAAGCATGAGTACAAGCAGACATTCCCATGATGAGTTTGTCCTCTTGTTCTCACACCCTCAGAGACATTCCCTATGATGTTCTCAGTTGGATGAGTGTTGTGAATCCTAAGACGAGGAATCACTTCCAGTTGTAGAGATAAGTCTAGGTTAGACACATTCTGATCAGGAACTGGATCACTCTGTCCAACTGCTGTTTCAGAGTCATTCAATGATGACTGATTGAATGATTGAGAAACATCATCAATGGTTGGTTGTGAAGTAGTATTAACAGTTGCCTGTTCCTTCAGAATACCACTTCCCTCAACCTGGTGTTGTAATGGATCACCTGAAGAACTTTGAGGTTGATCAAGTGATTCACTTGTTGAAGCTTCACTATTTCTTGAGATAGTTACACTGTCAGATCTGTGAATAGTTGAAGCTTGTTGCCTTTCAGCTCTTAGAGAATTTGGAAGAGGTCTGGGAAGCTCATATAGTTGTCCTGCATCAGTTTGAGCACCTGTTCCAGCTGAAACATTCTCACAAGATGGTTTAGAATAGTTTGGAAACAATTCTAAATCAAAGATATACTCAGGTTCATTCCCCCTAACACAAGGAGTGTGCTCATTAACAACTATGTTGGATGACTCCTCAAATTGTTGATTCTTGATATTGTATACTCTATAAGCTTTGGAGCTAGAAGAGTATCCAATAAAGATAGCATCATCCGACTTCTCAGCAAACTTTGCTAAGTTGTCCTTTGTGTTAAGTATGGTACACCTGCAGCCAAAGGACCTTAGAAAGCCAATGAACGGTGGCCTCTTGTTCCATAACTCATAAGGGGTTTTTCCATGGGGCTTCACTACAAGAACCCTGTTCTGCACATAGCATGCAGTGCTGACTGCCTCTGCCCAGAATGTTAGAGGTAGCTTTGAATCAGCTAACATGGTCCGAGCAGCCTCAATAAGTGTCCTATTCCTCCACTCAGCAACACCGTTTTGTTGAGGAGTTCTGGGAGCACTATATTGTCTGGCAATCCCTTTTGAGTCACAGAATGAGTCAAGAACAAAGTTCTTAAACTCAGTCCCTTGATCACTTCTAATAATCTTAACCTTGTGATCAATTTGATTTTCTATTTTAAGAATAAAAGATTTTAAAGTTTCAGCAGTTTCATCTTTACTTCTTAAAAAGAATACCCATGTAAATCTTGTAAAATCATCAACGATCACAAGGCGGTATGATTTCCTTCCAATGCTCATTATACTTGTGGGACCAAACAGATCCATGTGCAATAAGTGTAATGGAGTAGTGATAGAGTTAACACATTTGGATTTATGAGATGATCTGTGTTGTTTCCCTTTCAGGCATGCAACACAGTTATCTTTGTAGAAAAATTCCTTTTTAGGCAAACCATGTACCAAGTTATTTTTAACCAATTTATTCATTGTTTTAAAATTCACATGACACATGCGTTTATGCCATAGTGTTGACTCATCACTATCAGCTTTGGAAAGAAAGCATGATACTTCACCCATAGGAGAAGCCTTGTTCATATCTAGCTTGTACATATCCCTTTCCTGGGAGATCTGAGAAGCACCAATTCCGGAGGAATTGTCATCCCTGGTCTGAGGATAATGCACTCATGTTCTGTGAAAAGCATCTGATGCTTCTGGTCACAGAATTGAGAAACACTTAACAGATTGTGTTCAAGCTGTTTGACAAAGTGAACTTTGTCAATGTTTATTCTGCCATTGGATATACTTCCTCTACCCGAAATATATCCTCCGGCCTCACCTCCAAATTGGACAGGCCCTCCATTAAAGTTCTAGAATTGTTGAAAGAGAGATCTGTTCCCTGTCATGTGCCTGGAGCATCCACTATCTACAATCCAGATATTGTTGTTCTTGTCAAATGGATGTCCCTGCACATAAGATGAGATGGTTAGTTTTGTTTGGAAGCCCAAGCCTTGCAGGTCTTGGGCTCTTCCAAAGATAATGACATAATTGAACCAAAAGATAAGCAATGGGGTTCAATAGAGGTCGTTGTTGAAGAAGAGGTTTGGGCTGCAGCATCTTCCTTGATCTTCCAATCCATCCTTTGGTTGATCTTGGAGGATGAGCTTGTTGAAGCTTTTGCAGCATGGTCTTCTTCCGAAGCTTCTCTCTTTTCGGAAGAAGCCTTCACCACCTTTTCTTCCGAAGTAGTCTTCTTCTGAGATGGTTTCAAGGGAACCTTCTTGTTCTTCCGAACCTTAGAAGGTTTGGCTTCCGAAGCCATTTTCCCTTCGGAAGAAGCAGTTTCTTCCGAAAGCAACTTGGCTTCCGAGACCAACTTTCCCTTTTTCATCATTTGGACCTTTTGAAGTGGTCCAACTGAGAAACCTTCTCTGACTCCTTCTTTTCTAACATTATTTGCATAATGTGTGCTTGCTGGATTGTAGTAACAATCTTTAGCCAGTGGTTGTGCAAACCACACATTATGCATGCAATGTTAGTCTTCTGGGAACTTGCAGGTTGCTGTTTCTTGGGTTTCTTCTCTTCATCAGCAACTTTCCCTTTCAACTTCTGATCCTTCAGTAGGACAGGAGTGCTGGTACTACACTCCTTTCCTGAATCAGGAGTACCTACCACTTGAAACCCGGCATAAATGAAGACACTCTTTTGCTTAGGGTCAAGCTTAAGCTTGGACTCTGCAACCTTCTTGGCAGTCCTTCTAGCAGCTTTAGCTCTGCTTCTTCTTGCCTTGGTGGTCAGGATTTGGTCATCACAGGTGGAGATGGTTGTATCCTCCTGTTTCTCCCCTGTGGAGGCCACTATTTTTGCTTCATTCTCTAATTCCAATGGAGAAGGGTCAGCAGTTGGAACCTCTTGCTCTTCAGTACCACATCTAGGTAGTCTAATAGACTCATAAGAGTGTGGTGGAGCTATTTCACTGGTTCCCAACCCTTCTTTGTTTTGATAAAATATTTTGGAATGAGAGGTTGATGCAAGAATAGTTTGGAAGCTTTGCTCAGCAATAGCTTGCTTCCTGGCCTGAGCCTCAGCTATGACCAACTGGGCTTGAACTTCAGAAAGTTTGGAGATCAGATCTTTGATTTGAGTCTTATAGTTAGTCTTTTCATGTTTTAAAAGAGACACAGTTTTCTCTAACTCATCAATCTTCCTTTGATAGTCAGATTCAGCTCTCTTAAAGTCAGATTTTAGCACATTTAAAGACTCAACCTCAGATCTGATTTCCGAAATGTAATCCTTATATAGTTTAACTTTAGCAATACAGGCAGTAGTACAAAGATGTTCATATACCTGATCATCATCTGTTCCGGCCATGAGTGCTTGAGCGGGAGTCACATCCTGTACCATGAAGCTCCAGTCAACTTCCTGAGCAACAGCAGCTGTTTCAGTTGACTTCTCTTCATGCTTGGGAGCAGTGGGATGTGTGGAGGCCTGTGGGGTTCCCGGGTTGTTCTTGGGAGCCTTGCATTCCCTAGCAAAGTGACCGAGTTGGTTGCAGTTGTAACACCTTGCTTTACTCTTATCAAACCCAAACTTGCTGTTGACTGGGTTTTGAGGGAATTGCCTTCCAGTTCTCTTGAAGAACTTCTTCGCTTTGTAAGTTAAAAGAGCCATCTGCTGGACAATGTCCATATACTCCACATCATCTGGACTGAAGCACTCAAGATCATCAAAGCAGTATTGAAAATCACCAGAGTGTCCACTTCCAGAGACAAAGGCACAACTATCCTAAAAGGAGTTGTGTTGAACCTTTTGAGACTTTGGAGTCTCAGGTAGAGTAATGAAGGGTCCAGTATGTGAGTTGTCAGGGTAGCATAGCAAGTGATGTTGGTTCTATGCTTTCCCTTTCAACCACATGAAGGGCTGAACTCAGTTGGTTATTGGAGTGATCAGAGGAGTTTTGCATGTTCATCTCCATCTGAAATGCACTTAGGATACAATACAACTCTGTGAGAGAAAGAGTCTTAAGGTCCGAAGTTCTCTTAATGACAACACAGTAGTGAGTCCATAGTTTAGGAAGAGAAGACATGAACTTCCTAACTATGTCTCTGTTCTCAAGAGCTACTCCAATATCCGCTAGAGTATCTACTAGCTCAACATACCTGAAGTATTGTTGAGTCAAGGTCTCACCTGCCTTGAAAGTAAAGTTCTCAAACTGCTGCTTCAAGAGATCTTTCTTGTTCTCTTGAGTTTCCTTGGATCCCTCATACATCAGCTTCAATGCTTCCCATAAGTCTTTAGCAGTCTTGCACTTCTTGAAGCGTCTGTAGACGGAGTTGGGGAGAGCAGTTTGGAGAGAAGTCATAGCCCTTTGACCTAGCTCTATTCTCTTCCTGTCTTCCTCTGAGTAATCATCAACATCTTTTGGAATGATGCGATTACCAGTGGCAGATGTAGTGCTTGGTATGAAAGGGCCATTGACAATGGAGTCCCACATCCTTGAATCTTGACACTTGATGAAGCCTTCCATCCTGATACACCATGTGTCAAAATCTTCAGGGGTGATCATGGGGGACTTAGTCAAGGTACCGGTTTCCATATCAGCCTTGGAGAGAGTGGCCATTTGAGTGAGTGGATTGTGGTGAGGAGTGAAAACAGGTTGATTAGGATGATAAGATCTCACAATCAAGAGCCTGGCGCTCTGATACCAATTGCAGGATCGATTTCTAGTTGGTTTTTCTCTCAACTCACTTATGAATCAACACTCGGCAAGCAGTCTTTAAGAAGAGTTGATCACGATATAACAAGTAACAAGCAGTAAGAAAATTTAACACAGCAAGTAAATTTTCAAGGTACTTTTATATATTGCTTCTCAACTCAAAGGATTACAAGACACTTGGACTCAAAATCGCTTATGTAAAGAGTTACAGGGAGAAGATATATATAATACTACCTACAGCCGGGAATACTTTGATTCCAGCTGGACACCTCTAACCTTACATCTATACTACAAGACTCTAGGTGAGGTCTTTCAGACATTTTGCCTGAGAGTTGGTAGTCAGGACATGTCCCTGACTTACCTTTTGTCACCAACTAAAGTTGGTAACATGTACTATCATAAAAAGGTGAATAGTAGAATAAAGTATGGTCAACAACATGGCTCTTTAGGAAGGCGCCATGCTGTATCAGAGGTCTGCAGCGGACTGACAGGGACCATACTTTTATCTGCTGGACATAGAAGTGTCTTCCGAAGGATAAAGTGCTTCGGAAGTATAACTTCTTCCGAAGGTACTTATACTTCGGAAGACTGCTTCTTCCGAAGCTTGGAGTCTTCTTTGTCTTCGAAAGCAGACTTTGTCTTCAGCTCTTTCATCAGACTTTGTCTTCGGAAGCTTTCAGACTTTGTCTTCAGTTCTTTCATCAGACTTTGTCTTCGGAAGCTTTCAGACTTTGTCTTCAGCTCTTTCATCAGACTTTGTCTTCGGAAGCTTTCAGACTTTGTCTTCAGCTCTTTCATCAGACTTTGTCTTCGGAAGATATCTTCAGCTGTTGGCTTCAGCTATTGTCTTCAGCAGTTGACTTCAGCTTTTGCCTTCGGAAGATATCTTCAGCTGTTGTTCCTCAGACTCTCGGAAGATCTCTTGCTTGGCTTCGGAAGCCCTTCAATGTAGTACCAAAAAGTGACTATGTCAAGTTGTTTTGGTTGCACCAGCCTCTTATGATCCAACACATTCTGGTATATCCAAAGGTTTAATCTTTCTATACGGCTTTTGATTTTCGGCCTTCACTTACAAACAAGTAAGGTACTTACTCACATACTCCACCACGTCACGCTTCATACCCGGCCACCAATAATCTTTCTTCATGTCTTGATACATCTTTGTAGCATCGAGATGAATAGAGTATCGAGTCTTATGAGCTTCATCCATAATCTTCATCCGTAGATCCCTAAAACGTGGAATCCACATTCGTCCAACCCAGGTTCTAACGCCAAATGTGTTTTCACCCAACTCGGCGACCAGACCTCTCATTCTTTCAGAGTTAAGATGATCTTCTTTTAATGCCTCATCTTGAAACTCTTTGACTTGCTTCATCACGTCAGAGGTCATAATTAACTGGTACGCCTTCACCCGAATCGGCTCTGGTCTTTCCATTCGGCTAAGAGCATCCGCCACCACGTTGGCTTTGCCGGATGATAATGGATCTCACAATCATAATCCTTTATGAGCTCCAACCATCTTCTCTGCCTCATGTTCAAGTCCTTCTGCTCGAAGAAGTACTTCAAGCTCTTGTGGTCAGTGAATATGGTGCACTTCGTCCCGTAGAGATAGTGCCTTCAAATCTTTAGTGCAAAGACCACAGCTGCTAGCTCCAAGTCATGGGTAGGATAGTTAACCTCATGAACTTTCAACTGTCGGGATGCGTAGGCTATAACTTTTCCTGTCTGCATTAACACGCACCCTAATCCTGAGTAGGAAGCATTATAATAAACCATCAGATCTTCACATTCATCGGGTAATGACAATACAGGAGCTTGGGTCAACCTCGCCTTCAACTCTTCAAATGCCTTGTCCTGAGCTTGACCCCACACAAATTTTACATCTTTCCGAGTCAACTTGGTTAGTGGAGAAGCGATCTTGAAAAAGTCTTGAATGAATCTTCTGTAGTAGCCCGCCAAACCCAAGAAACTGCGAATCTCGGATGGCGTCTTTGGAGACTTCCATTGCATCACCGCTGTCACACCCCAACCTTGACGGCGGAACCGTCGAGATGTGAGAGTTAAGATCGTTCACAGCCACATAACGCTATTATTAAATCCAAATATATTATTCTTAAGTTTCAAATGTAACATTACAAACATAAGTCTCAAATAAAGATAAAATCATGATGTACAAGTTAAATGTGACAAGGTCATTCTTTTAAAGTAGTTTGTGAAAGGTTCAACTAACCACAACACACAAGTAATTTCCATAAGTTTACAAGAATCAAACGTGTTTACAAGTGCAATGTTTATAGTGTAACATGTTTCACCCAAAAGTGTGAAAAATAAAAGAGGTATAGAAATACTCACATGTTGTTTAATTGTATAAATGAAGGTTAAAAGATTCACAAGCAACTCTTCATCGTAGACCTTCATAAAATACCTAAATATATATTTATATTTACAAGTTTTACGTTAATAATAATGATAAATTTCTAACGAGAACTAGGGTTTCAATGGAATTGTGAGGTTTTGTCCAGTAAATAAACGTATATAATGAAATTGTTTATATTTTGATTAAATAAAAACAATTATACTATTTACGTGTTTTTAATATATGAGAGTAACTAATCATAATAGTTGATAAGGTTTAAATATAAAATGTAAATAAATCTTTGTAATATTTTTAAATAAACGTCATTTAACAATGACTAAAATAACATGTTGAACAATAATAATTTATAATCTAAACTATTAGTTAAAGTACGTTTATAGGAAACAACCTAAAATAACACTTGTAACTAGTTTGTGAATTTATAAAATATATATTTTATCATGATTAATCTATAACTAAAGATAATATGGTGTCAAATAAAAATTTAACGATTTTAACTATTATTTAAAGTCTATTTTCATAAACAAAATAAACTAAGTATAACTTTTGTAAAGAATATCTTATATAAATATCAGAGTATTTATAGAAAATATTACAGTATTTAACGAATTAATTTATAGAAAAATACTTAGATGGTTTAAAAATAGATAGAGTTTACAAAAACTAATTTTTATAATTTAAAAGAAAATATAAAATAAAGAAAATGAATAAGATTTTCCAAATTATGCTTTCTATAAATCCAGATTTGGTATGATATTATGAAAATGATTTTTATATCATTTTAATAACATTTTTAAGTTTTTCAGGAATTAAAAATAACAAAAAAATAAGTTTTAAAAAAAATATAGCAGGGGCTTGGGTTCGAACCCGTGACCCCTTGCTAAACCCTCTTATGCTTTAACCAGCAGGCTAGGGCGCCTGCGCCTGTCCGGATCTGGTTCTAATTTCTTTAACCAACCCGCACCCGAAACCCCCAAATTCTCAAGAACCCTAGAAACGATTTCTCCCAAATTAAACATCAATGGGTTAATGTTAATGAGAATAAACTTAGGGCTTTTGATTCTTGAACGAAAACGAAAGTGTGAGTGGTTTTATTTACCCGATTTGGTGATAGATTGAGGACGAACAGAACGAAGAACAGACGCGGCTTTGTCAAGGCTGGTTCAAGATGCAAATGGAAATGACACCCTAATTAGCTTTACAGAAAGTTTCTAATGGATCACATGATGAAAATCCCTCTGATAATTTCAAGTTATAACGCTCAGATCAAGGTCTTCGAACCAGTTGCAGGTCGCGGCGAAGAAGATGATTGAATTGGTTTGTTTGTGTGTTTTCAGGTGAAATTGAGAGTTGCATGCGATTAGAGATAGAGATATGATGGTTTATGTTGATTTAATTGCTTTATTATTAAGGGTTAATGTTCGAACGACTATGGTGTTTAAGTGTTTCGGTTTTGTAATTGATTAAACTTGTAACCGATGATTAAACACAATTAAAGTGTGTGTTTAGGTTCGAAACACGTTCACAAAACGATTTGGAACGGTTTGAGGTTGGTTTTCGATCGATTTAAGGTATTTTGGGCCTCGCCGGAGCTTGGCCGGATCTTCGCCGGAGAAACGGCCGGAAAAACGTGGGTTGAAGGGGGGAAAGAAAAGAGTTTTGATTAATTATAGCCTTGGTCCCTGTAGTTTTGATTTTTTTGTTATTTTATGTAAGAAAAACTTTCTTTTAAAGTTTCAAAATTGGCATAAAGACCCCCTTGACTTCATAATTAAAAGTTTTAAACATTTTTAAGCTTAATAATGTTTTTTACAAAGTATTATTATTAATAACAATGTTATTATTACTTTTATTATTATTATTATTATTATTATTATTTAACTACATTAACTTTTAACTTTTAAATTAACTAAACAAACATAACAAGCCCTCCAAGTTTTACAAATGGTTTAAAAGGTCCTTACAAGAATAACGAGGTTAACTTTTATTTAACAAAAATACGAGATGTTACAGTCTCCCCAGCTTTTAAAAATTTCGTCCCGAAATTAAGAATGAAACTTAAACGAACAAGAGACTTATGATGAAATATAAGCGCACTAACGGACTGTGATTGGAGTTTGATTACGGGTGAAATACGAAAGTTATCGGCAAACTAAATCTTTAGGGTTTGACACATGAAACGTTGGAAAACGATGATGAGTTCTTGAGGTGTATTAGACTTATAAGTCACACTAACCTCAACATCTAGAATGAAATTATGTATTAAGGTGACGTCTTGAAGACAACGAAAAATTCCCGTAATGGTATGAGAGTTTGACCGACGTAATTTAAAAATCGCAAGTGCCACTATATACAATGACACAATCTTAACGCATATCTGTAAATATGTATTGCTCCTTCGGTCAAACTGTCAGAATAGGTTTGTTACGATATGTTGAGATTTTGAGTTGGGTTCCCAAAGATAATTAGAGACATTGCTAATAACAGAAAGTGAATCGATCATCAGACTCAACGATCGATGTTTAACGACACATTACGATAACCGACTATTTGAGGTAGGTACAAGTCAATTTCTCGACTCGTTATCTAACGTAAGTCAGTATGAAATGGAACAGAGATGTCGTTCATGATCGGATCAGAATTTAGATAATTCAGAATTTCGATGATAAGGACGATCACAAATAGCCTTCCAGGTACGGCTTGCACACACGGTTCATCAAACCCGTGAACATAACCGTACATCGATATAATCAGAAAGGCATAACTTTATAATGGCTTTATCTTGTACGAAGGATCGTTTTAGGAGTGTTATCATCATGCAATTAGGTGTTTATTATAACCCGAAGAAAGAATCGATAAGTAAGAAGTAAAAGGTTCCATGAAGCTAGATGAAACGTCACATTGAAACATAAAAGTGTGAGAGAAGAAATCGATTTAAAATTCAAAGGTTCTAGGCTTGGAATTAGGGTTACCCGAAAGTGACAACGACCTCTTTTGAGTTCAAGATTCATGCTTTAGCTTGACTGGCTGGAACACTATCATCGATAGATCAGATAATGGTGTTCACCCTTCAAGTTACTACATGTTTCTTGTCAATTGAAGTCTTAAAACCTTGGTAGGTTTGAGATCAAGGGATGGGAATAGTCACCAAGGTGTGGTCATCACTCCTAGCTTGGTGGTGTATTTCCCAAGGTATGACTCTTAACTAGCAAGCGAGAGTTTGATCCTAACTCATCGTTAAGGATCCACAAAAATGAAGTGAGGTAACTTACCATTAAGGTAAGGATAATCACTCCATTCTTAATGGTGAAGTTTTATAGAAACAAAATATAGCCAAATGAAAAGCTTCATTAAAGTACGGAATTCACTCCTACTTTGATGAGGTCATTTCATTTGAGGAAAATATCATCCATAAAATTTTAAACAGGTGAAATTATCATCGAGGTATGGATTTCACGCCTATCTTGATTATTGAATTTCAAAATAACAAGAAAACAATCGAGAATTGACATTGGTCACAAAAGTACGGGATTCAATCCTATTTTAGTGTTGTCATTTCATTCGTGAAATATGAGTTCCAAAGAAAAATGATTGAAATCTATCCTCAAAACAAGGAAACCACCCCGATTCAGAGGATGAGATTTCATAAAACACACTCTAGAAAAATTGAAAACCATTATCGAGGTGCATGATTCACTCCTATTTTAAGGAAGTAATTCCATTGATAAAATACAAAATCATAAAAACAATAAGGACAAATGGTCATCAAGGTAAGAGGTTCACTTCTGTCTTGATGGTGGAATTTCTTAAGACCAATAATGACGAATGGAAAATCATCACCAAAGTAAGGGATTCACCCCTGTTTTGATGAGATAGAATCATTTAGGAGATACGAGTGTCCTTAGTCATACGTTGACTTGCGGACTCTTACATTGCCTGCGATGTAAAACGGTTAGAAGATTTTACAAAGTTCGACTTAGCAAAAAAAGAGAATATCGGCTAGAACTTCAGAAACTTCAAGTTACATCAATGTAACATTAACAGGAAAAGAAAATCATGTTTGCTAGGATTGAGGTTGAAGTTTAGGATAACAGAGTCAACTATGATAGGTTCTTAAATCTAGAATGGTTTAAATCATGAAAACAAGATCAATGACTAAAAGTGATTCAATACAACAATAAGATGTAAACGCTCGGTTCAAAATAAAAGGGAAATGCGTTGACTTCTCAAAGTGCTATGTCAACCACAACATTATGGAAGACACATATACCTAGAAGAGAACAACCATCTCATGAGTTCCAGGTCAGATAAACAGATCTAACGGTCAAATCAGATTTATGTGTATACCTTGCCTAGACAAGGTATCCCGAGATGCAGGTATTCCACCTTTCGGCATTGCATGATTTCAGTTATGGGACACACATTAAGGACATTTGAGAACCCTAAGTATCAATTTTTAAGTTTTGAAAACCATTCGGTTTCGACAACCAATAGCTTTAGATATATTAAGATCCATGTGCATGTTGTTCAAGTTATAAGGATAGTTACATAAGGCGCACAACATATAACGATGTTTAAACGTAGTAATTGCGGAGTATAACGAGTTCAATATTAACGGGAACATTTTGTAAGATAGGAATGAGAAGATATTAGAATTTTGGTGATAAACCAGTTCAAGGAACCAATGATTTTTTATATTTAAAATACAAATAGGATGGTTCCATTTGGTAACGCATTACCATTTGGAAACGTTGACACGTCAAGGTGAGTTAATCCACTTGCCTTAGAAACTTGTGTACATTGACCATAGTTTATCACTCATCCTAGAAATCCCCAGATAAGCATAACTAGTCTCGCAATGAGATTTATACGATATGCTTGCCTTAGCCCGAAGGCCTTTTGCCAGGAAATCCAGAATACAGGTGTCTATGTTGCAGGATCGTATGTTGGTCACTCAACAAGTGGTTTTTCTCTCAAACTCACCTTGAACGACACTCGGAAAGAGTCTATGAAGAGTTGATCATAATATAACAAGTAACAAGCAGTAAATAAACACAGGATATAAATTTTCAAGGTACTTTTATATATTGCTTCTCAACTCAAAGGATTACAAGACTCTTGGACACGATCTCTACTTAATGAGTTACAAAGAGAAGATATATATAATACTACCTATAGCCGGATATACTTTGATACCAGCTGGAAACCTCTAACCAAACATCTATACTACAAGACTATCAGTGAGGTATTTGGTAGTCAGGACATCTCCCTGACTTACCTTTTGTCACCAACTAAAGTTGGTAACATGTACTATCATAAAAAGGTATACAGTAGAATAAAGTATGGTCAACAGCATGGTTCTTTTAGAAGAACCATACTTATGTCTACTGGACATAGCAATGTCTTCTGAAGGATAAATTGCTTCGGAAGAATAACTTCTTCCGAAGCCACTTACGGAAGACTGCTTCTTCCGAGGCTTGGAGTCTTCTTTGTCTTCAGAAGGAGACTTGGTCTTCAGTTCTTTCTTCAGACTTTGTCTTCGGAAGTCTTCAAACTTTGTCTTCGGAAGTCTTCAGACTTTGTCTTCGGAAGTCTTCATACTTTGTCTTCGGAAGTCTTCAGACTTTGTCTTCGGAAGTCTTCAGACTTTGTCTTCAGAAGTCTTCAAACTTTGTCTTCAGTTCTTTCTTCAGACTACGGAAGATCTCATACTTAGCTTCGGAAGCCTTTTGAATGTAGCACCAAAATGACTATGTGAAGTGGTTTTGGTTGCACCAACCTTATAATGACCCAACAAACTCCCCCTAGGCTTATGCTACCAAAACTTCACTTCTCTCTTCTTCTCAACACTTTCAGCACCAAGGAGAGTAGATATTTATCTGTGTCCTTGTTCTTCCCTGATGTGGTGCTGAGAAGTTTGTACAAATCCTTAGTAGACAGAACATCCAGTCTGTCACCTTGGATTATGTGTACCGTTTATTGTGGCCCTCTGAAAAGAGTTAGTTGATGGGAACTATAGTCATATTCCCATCTAACTATAGGTTCCAATTCCGGACCCTCCACCATCTGTAGGAAGGCCGCGCCTTTAGTGGTAGGTCTTTCCTTGTCTTCCTGTCTTTTCAACTTCAACTCTTCTTCGATCTTGGCCTTTGCAGTTAGCTCGGTAAGATGAAGACTGCTAAGATAATTTCTGATGATAGCTGCAGTCTCTGAGTTGGAGGGGTTGGAGAATGGCTTCTCTGCAAGCTCAGCAATGTCAAATCTGCTGAGATGCAATAGAGAAGTGGCATTAAGCCTGTTGGTTTCACCATTCTCCCTTCCACAACAAAGTTGTGAGAAGGTTCATCAAACCTCCACTGGATTATAACTTTTCTAGGTCCAGGAGACTGACTAGGAATCTTGTCCTCCTTCCTTGTATCCAGTAGAGTCGCCAGTTTCCTTCTTAGTCTCTTCTCTTCAGCATTGAGAGTATCAGAGTTGAGACCGAGAAGTCTTACAGCCAGGCCCAAATTACTTCTAGGCAACTCAAGAAATTGACCTAGAGTGAGGGAGCTTGAAGAGTTATCAACATAGGTGATGTTGATAAGGTCTCCTCACAGGAGATGCTGCTCATAGTAGTGCAGTTAGTGAGCCTTGTCTTGAGCTCCTTTATTTCCTTAAGAGAGAGATGTTTAGAAGGCTGAGGGGATGATCTTGGTTTCTGTTAGGTAGGTTTTGGTTTAGTGGTTCTAGGTTGTGTTTTGGGTTTAAGGATAGGAAGTTTAGGTGGTTGAGGTGATGAGGTAGGTTTGGGTAGAGTTGTAGGTTCAGGGGTGTAGGTTTCATCTGAGGGTTCGGTTTTGGTGGGAAATGGGATTGGTTCTTCTGGTGTGGGTTGTGGTTGAGTGGTTGGCTGTGGTTGAGTGGATGGGGTGAAGACCATTCCCTGTCCCCTCCTATACATCTCCTTCTTTTTCCCCATACGGATGTCAGCTTTTATTTCACTGACAATCCGTTGGAGTGTCCTTTCAGACATGGGTCCCACCTGCCTACCAGAGAAGCCATGAGCCCAGAGATAGTCTTTCATCCAGGCTTTATCACTGAGCTTCTTGGTGGCAGTGACCCTCTCTACCTCCTCCCTCTGCTTCTTCTCCTTCAGCTTCTCCCTTATAGCTTTCTTCCTTTCCTTCTCCATTTGATCCTGCTCTTTGTTGTGGAGCAGCAGGATCATGTCATCATCATGTGGAGATAGTTCAGGAAGACTGAAGCCTCTTGAGAGCAGGAATTTAATCCTAGCCTCTCTCAGCTGCAGGGCTGCTTTCCTTTGTTCTTCTTCTTCTCTTTCCAAGGCCAACCTGGCTTCTTCTTCTTGCCTTAGCCTGGTTGTCCTCTCCAAAATCACCAACTCCTCTAGTGGTAGCAGGGGTACTTCCTCATTGGCAGCTCCTAAGTTGATGAGCTGATCAATGAGTGTTGTCCTTCTCTTGATGTTGATTTCCTCCTGATTGGCTACAGCTGCCTTAGAACTAGCAGCTAGCAGCTTCTCAGCAGGAAGCCTACCTTTCTTCTTGAGCTTCTCAATCCTTTCCTCCTCCTAAGCTCTGCCGCAGTCATTTTCTTTTTGCCTTTGTCTTTAGCAGAACTTGTCTGTGGTGGTTCTTGGATTAAGGGTTCGGATTGAGAGAGAGGATCAGCTGGTGTTTGGGATGGAGGTAGATCAGAAGTGTCCTCCCTGCTCATCTCAGATGCTATTTCAGCAATAACATCTGTGATGATCAGTTCCTCGGACATTTGGAACAAACCTTCCACAGCTTCCATCTCAGCTTCGAAAGACTTATCTTGTTCTTCCGAAGTTTCGACTTTAGCCTCATAGGTTTCAGCCTGAGCTTCGGAAGAAGAGGCTGATGCAAGTCCTGTCCCAACTGTTTCAGTTGCTGGGCTATCAGTCCCCATTTCCCCTTCGAAGTTAATCTCAGGTTCCATGTGGACCTTAGGTTGACCAACTTCTTCACAGTGGTAGAAGGTGCAGTCAGTCTTTAAAGCTCCTCAGCCCTAAAGTAGATGAAAGTGGTGTCGGGGCTGGGCTGTTCTAAGGAGGATCTCAATACAAACTTTGTGAAAAGTCTGTAGAGATCATGAAGCATCTGTGAGTCAATCTTTAGAGTTGATTGAAATGACTCAGGTAGGGTGATGAGTTGGGAAGTAGAAGACTGGATCAGTGGTTCCCCAGATTTTGTCTCTGATCTTTCTCCCCCTTTTTGGTAGCATCATCATGAGAGCTAGATGAGCTAGAGGAAGAAGTAAATGAGACCTGAATAGGTACATGCCTAACAGACCTCTCCGTCTGTTTCTCAGCTAGTTGAGCCTTGAGATTGTCAATCTCAAGTTGCTGAGTGGTTGTCCTTGTCTCTAAGATCCTCACCTGAGATTCCAGGTTTCATACTTAGAGAGCAAGTACTGAAGTGTGAGTTACATACTTCCCTCATCTTCATGTGAAGAATCACGGGGAGATGAGATAACATACCTAGTATGTTCAGTCTCACCACCAGATGTGGCTTCTTGGCACCCTGGCTACCTTTGCTCAAATTCATCTCTTTCAGAGATGTCAATGGGCAAAGTTGTCGTAGACTCAGTCTGATTGATATTACCACTGTCCTTAGAGCTCAATAGAGACTCTGAGTAGTGGCAGCTGAGCCTACATGAGTCCCCTCCATATCAGTGGGACTCACCTCAGTAGTTGGCTGCTGATGGGGGCTAGAGATAAGGGATCTCTCTTGGCTCTGTTGATCTTTGAGAGGGTGTTGTAGATCAACTTCATGGCCGTAGAGAGATGTTATCTCTTCATCAGTGCGGAGTAAAAGGTCAGTGAAAGATAAAGAGGTTAAACCTACTGACCCGGGACCTAGATCAATGTCTACAGGCATTGAGCCTCTGGTGGGGCTGTCCCTTGAAGGCTGTACAGGGGAGTGTAAAGACTCACCCTGTGGGCTAAAGGCTTGAGGTTTGGGCTCTTGGGTTTGAGACTAAGGAGGCTCAAAACCCAAATTAAGGTCAAATGAGAAGGATGGTGTGACCTCGGACTGAGTGGGAGCCCATGTTCCACTCTAGCCCTTTTGGTTTGAACTGGATGAGCTTGTTCAATCAGAGTAGATTGAACAAGGGTTTGTTTGGGACATCTCTGATATGTAATTTTAATGGGTGAGAAGGTGTGGGAATATCTGTGGTGGAGGTTGCTGGTATGGGTTCATCACCTGTGGGGTTAACAGGGACGTCACCAGGAGCTATGCGCTCAATCATCTCTGGAGGTAAAGGAGTGTACCGTCTATTAAAGTTGATGGACACCTTCTTCAATGTCTTGAAGATGGTAGGCCGCACTTGGGGAACAGTAAGAGCAGCTGCACAGACAAGCTTGCTCGGTTCCAACTCGCAGTTGATAATGTGTTGAATGTATCGGGGATACATGAAGAATGTGTTCCTATGAAGATTTCTAATCAAATTGGTCAACACAAATCTTGAGTAGTTGAAGCGCAGACCTTTCACCAACCCGTGAACTAGACATCCTAGTTCATATGGGATTTGATCCCATCCCCCAGACTTGTTGGATAGGCAGTGCTGAATGATGTGCAGCAGGAACTTCCAATGATATGAGAAGTTGAACTTGTAGACGGTTGACCTGCTTACATCCCCACCATATCCCATAAGGATGTAGGTGCTATCCAAGTCTTCTTTGGGAAACTCAGTAGGAGCCCCATCATCATTGAGCTCGAGATGCTCCCTGATGAGTTGTTCATTATGATCAACTCCTGTCCACAAATGCAGGTTCTCAGGACGCGAACCCCATTTAGGATTTCAGCTTGACCGTTACTCCAGAATTCAGTCATGTGGTTGGAGTAAATGGTGGGGTTAACAGTAAGCGTCGTGAGGTAGTTGATTCTGTAAGAAAGGTGATTATTTGAGTGAAGTCGGCATCTCTTGACGAATCAAGTAATGCGACCTGGTTGTGCTGAGGGTTTAGCGCCATTGAAGAGAAAGTAAGCTTGAATTTCAGGTTTGACAGTGAAGGAGATATTTAGGGCAGTAAATTGGTAAAAGAAGATGAAATTGAACAGTCTGGATTATTTAAAGGGGATGAATTGTGGTAGTGGTGGTAATAGGGTAACTGTTTGTGGGTAATGGTGGTTTTCGGCTATGAAATGACAGTGGCGGCAAGGGATAATTTTAAATAATCTGACCATCATCATCAAATTTTTACCTTTTACAGAGTGGAGCCCAAAAGATATTCGTTACACAGTAAAATATCTATTTCCGAATATAAAACATTTCCGAAGGTAATTATCTTCCGAAGGCAATCTTCTCTTCCGAAGCAAGACATTGCTTCCAAGGTAAAAATAGCTTTCCAAATGAAGAGTTTTATGAGCTTCGGAAGTAGATCTGATGCAAAATCAATCGCTTCTTCCGAGACTAAAAACTCTTCCGAGATGAAAATTTCCATTGAGGAATTTGGCTTCGGAAGATATTTAAGAATATCTTCGAGAGTTAATTCCTCTTCGGAAGGAATTTACACTTGGAATATAAAAGATCTTTTGTAACAGGGCTTAAATTGTATTGACACAAGACATTACACATTAAAAAGTTTTTAAAAGAGGTAGTTAATCAATGTTTATCATCCCAATAGCTGATATGAGATACTTAAATCTTTGTTCATCAAAGATTTTGTGAACAAATCAGCATATTGTTCATTTGAGTCAACTTTGATTAACTTTATCAGATTTTTCTCATGAATATCTCTAATGAAATGATACCTGATATCAATGTGCTTAGTCTTTGAGTGCTTCACCGATTCTCAGTAATGGAGATAGCATTGTTGTTAATATGGATAGGAGTAGTCATGAAGTTGAATCCATAGTCTAACATCTGATTATGAATCCATAGCAGTTGAGCACAGCAGCTAGCAGCAGCAATGTATTCAGCTTCAGCAGTTGATGTAGAGACATAGGATTGTTTCTTGCATTGCCATGAGATAATCCTTCCACCAAGAAATTGACATCCTCCTGATGTTGATTTCTTGTCAATGTTGCAGCCACCATAGTCACTGTCAGAGTATCCATAGAGATTGAAGTCACTATTTCTTGGATACCAGAGACCTAGTTTAGGTGTTCTTTTGAGGTATCTGAGGATTCTCTTAATAGCATCTAGGTGAGACACCTTTGGAGCAGCCTGATATCTTGCACAAATGCATGTGGCAAACATGATATCTAGTCTCCTAGCAGTGAGATACATCAGAGAACCAATGATTGCTCTATACTGATGTTGATCAGTATCCTCCTCCTCAAGGTTAGGGCAAAGATTATGGTTTCTGGGTATGGGTGTCTTGGCTAGTTTACAGTCCTTCATTTCAAATCTATCTAAGATGTCTGAGACATACTTAGATTGATTTATGAAGAACCCTTCCTTCATCTGTTTCACCTCAATTCCAAGGAAAAAGTCCATTTTTCCCATGGAACTCATCTCAAATTTCTGCTTCATAATGCTCTCAAAGTCCTTACACATTTGGTTATTTGAAGAACCAAATATGATGTCATCAACATAGAATTGAACAAGCAAAATGTCCTCTCCAATCTTCCTGATGAAGAGAGTCTTGTCAATGGTACCTCTGGTGTAGCCATTCTTCAGGAGAAACTGAGACAAAGTCTCATACCACAGCCTAGGTGCTTGGTGCAGCCCATATAGAGCTTTATCCAACTTGCACACATAGTTGGGGGGCTGTGGGTCTTCAAATCCTGGAGGTCGACATACATAGATTTCCCTATCTATATCCCCATATAGAAAAGCACACTTGACATCAAGTTGGTAGACTGTGAAGTTCTTGGATGCAACATAAGCAAGGAAGATCCTAACTGCCTCAAGTCTTGCAACAGGTGCAAAGACATCAGTATAATCAATTCCTTCCTCTTAGGTGTATCCCTGAACTACTAATCTTGCCTTGTTCTTGATAATCAAGCCTCTGTCATCTTTCTTGTTTCTGAATACCCATTTAGTGCCTATGGGTACTTGACCAGAAGGTAGTGGGCATAGATTCCAGACCTTTTGTCTTTTGAATTGAAGCAGCTCCTCCTGCATCGATTCAACCAAACTACTATCTTTCAAGGCATCTTCCACCTTCTTGGGTTCCATCTGAGATAAGAAGCATGAGTACAAGCAGACATTCCCATGATGAGTTTGCCCTCTTGTTCTCACACCTTCAGAGACATTCCCTATGATGTTTTCAGTTGGATGAGTGTTGTGAATCCTAAGACAAGGAATCACTTCCAGTTGCAGAGATAAGTCCAGGTTAGACATATTCTGATCAGGAACTGGATCACTCTGTCCAACTACGGTTTTAAAGTCATTCAATGAGGACTGATTGAATGATTGAGAAACATCATCAATGGTTGGTCGTGAAGTAGTATTAATAGTTGCCTGTTCCTTCAGAATACTATTTCCTTCAACCTGGTGTTGTAATGGATCACCTGAAGAGCTTTGGGGATCATCAGGTGATTCACTTGTTAAAGCTTCACTATTCCTGGAGATAGTTACACTATCAGATCTGTGGATGGTTGAAGCTTGTTGCCTTTCAGCTCTTGGAGAATTTGGAAGAGGTCTGGGAAGCTCAAATAGTTTATCAGCATCAGCATCACCTAGAGCACATGTTCCAGCTGAAACATTCTCACAAGATGGTTTAGAATAGTTTGGAAACAATTTTAAGTTAAAAATATAATCAGGTCCATTCCCCCTAACACAAGGAGTGTGCTCATTAACAAATATATTGGATGACTCCTCAAATTGTTGATTCTTAATGTTGTATACCCTATAAGCTTTGGAGCTAGAAGAGTATCCAACAAAGATAGCATCATCTGACTTCTCAGCAAACTTTGCTAAGTTGTCTTTTGTGTTAAGTATGGTACACCTGCAGCCAAAGGACCTTAGAAAGCCAATGAACAGTGGCCTCTTGTTCCATAACTCATAAGGGGTTTTTTCATGGGGCTTAACTACAAGAACTATGTTCTGCATATAGCATGCAGTGCTAACTGCCTCTGCCCAGAATGTTAGAGGTAGTTTTGAATCAGCTAACATGGTTCGAGCAGTCTCAATAAGTGTCCTATTCCTCCTCTCAGCAACACCATTTTGTTGAGGAATTCTGGAAGCACTATATTGTCTGGCAATCCCTTTTGAGTCGCAGAATGAGTCAAGAACAAAGTTTTTAAACTCAGTCCCTTGATCACTTCTAATGATCTTAACCTTGTGATCAATTTGATTTTCTACTTTAAGAATAAAAGATTTTAACGTTTCAGCAGTTTCATTTTTACTTCTTAAAAAGAATACCCATGTAAATCTTGTAAAATCATCAACAATCACAAGGCAGTATGATTTCCTTCCAATGCTCATTATACTTGTGGGACCAAAGAGATCCATGTGCAATAAGTGTAATGGAGTAGTGATAGAGTTAATACATTTGGACTTATGAGATGTCCTGTGTTGTTCCCTTTCAGGCATGCAACACAGTTATCTTTGTAGAAAAATTCCTTTTTTGGCAAACCATATACCAAGTTATTTTTAGCCAACTTGTTCATTGTCTTAAAATTTACATGACACATACCTTTACGCCATAGTGTTGACTCATCACTATCAGCTTTGGAAAGAAAGCATGATACTTCACCCATAGGAGAAGCATTGTTCATATCTAGCTTATACATATCCCCTTTCCTGGGAGATCTAAGAAGCACCAATTCCGGAGGGATTGTCATCCCTGGTTTGAGGATAATGCACTCATGTTCTGTGAAAAGCATTTGATGCTTTTGATCACAGAACTGAGAAACACTTAACAGATTGTGTTCAAGCTGTTTGACAAAGTGAACTTTGTCAATGTTTATTCTGCCATTGGATATATTTCCTCTACCTGAAATATATCCTCCGGTCTCACCTCCAAATTGGACAGGCCCTCCATCAAAGTTCTGGAATTATTGAAGGAGAGATCTGTTCCCTGTCATGTGCCTGGAGCATCCACTATCTACAATCCAGACATTGTTGTTCTTGTCAAATGGATGTCCTGCATATAAGATGAGATGGTTAGTTTTGTTTGGAAGCCCAAGCCTTGCCGGTCTTGGGCTCTTCCAAAGATAATGACATAATTGAACCAAAAGATATGCATTGGGGTTCAATAGAGGTCGTTGAAGAAGAGGTTTGGGCTGCAGCATCTTTCTTGATCTTCCAATCCATCCCTTGGTTGATCTTTGAGGATGAGCTTGTTGAAGCTTTTGCAGCATGGTCTTCTTCCGAAGCTTTTTTCTTTTCGGAAGAAGCCTTCACCACCTTTTCTTCCGAAGCAGTCTTCTTCTGGGATGGTTTCAAGGGAGCTTTCTTGTTCTTCCGAACCTTAGAAGCTTTGGCTTCCGAAGCCATTTTCCCTTCGGAAAAAGTACTTTGTTCCGAAAGCAACTTGGCTTCCGAGACCAATTTTCCTTTTTTCATCATTTGGACCGTTTGAAATGGTCCAAATGAGAAACCTTCCCTGACTCCTTTTCTAACATTATTTGCATAATGTGTGCTTGTTGGATTGTAGTAACAATCTTTAGCCATGTGGTTGTGCAGACCACACACTATGCATGCACTGTTAGTCTTTGGGAATTTGCAGGTTGCTGTTTCTTTGATTTCTTCTCTTCATCAGCAACTTTCCCTTTCAACTTCTGATCCTTTGGTAGGACAGGAGTGCTGGTGTTACATTCCTTTCCTGAATCAGAAGCACCTACCACTTGGAATCTGGCAGAGATGAAGACACCCTTTTGCTTTGGGTCAATTTTCAGCTTGGACTCTGCAACCTTCTTAGCAGTCCTTCTTGCAGCTTTAGCTCTGCTTCTTCTTGCCTTGGTGGTTAGGATTTGTTCTTCGCAGGTGGAGATGAGTGTATCTTCCTGTTTCTCCCCTGTGGTGGCCACTATTTTTGCCTCATCCTCTAGTTCCAATGGAGAAGGGTCAGCAGTTGGAACCTCTTGCTCTTCAGTACCATATCTAGGCAGTCTAATAGACTCATAAGTGTATGGTGGAGCTATTTCATTGGTTCCCAACCCTTCTTTGTTTTGATAAAACATTTTGGAATGAGAGGATGATGCAAAATAGCTTGGAAGTTTTGCTCAGCAATAGCTTGCTTCCTGGCCTGAGCCTCAGCAGTGACCAACTGGGCTTGAACTTCAGACAGTTTGGATATCAGATCTTTAATTTGAGTCTTGTAGTTGGTCTTTTCATGTTTTAAAAGAGACACAGTTTTCTCTAACTCCTCAATTTCTTTTGATAGTCAGATTCAGCTCTTTAAAATCAGATGATATTTAAAGACTCAACATCAGATCTGATTTCCTTATTGTAATCCTTATAGAGTTTAACTTTAGCAATACAGGCAGCAGTACAAAGATGTTCATATACCTGATCATCATCTTTTCCGGCCATGAGTGCTTGAGCGGGAGTCACATCCTGTACCATGGAGCTCCAGTCAACTTCTTGAGCTATTGCAGCTGTTTCAGTTGATTTCTCTTCATGCTTTGAGGTTGAGGGATGTGTGGAGGCCTGTGGGGTTCCCGGATTGTTCTTGGGAGCCTTGCATTCCCTAGCAAGGTGATCTAGTTGGTTGCAGTTGTAACACTTTGCTTTGCTCTTGTCAAACCCAAACTTGCTATTGACTGGGTTTTGAGGGAATTGCCTTCCAGTTCTCTTGAAGAACTTCTTCGCTCTGTAAGTTAAAAGAGCCATCTGTTGGAAAATGTCCACATACTCTACATCATCTGGACTGAAACACTCAAGATCATCAAAGCAGTATTGAAAATCACCGGAGTGTCCACTTCCAGAGACAAAGGCACAACTATCCTGAAAGGAGTTGTGTTGAACCTTTTGAGACTTTGGAGTCTTAGGTAGAGTAATGTAGGGTCCACTATGTGAGTTGTCAGGGTAACACAGCAACTGATGTTGTGGTTCTGTGATTTCCCTTTCAACCACATGAAGGGCTGAACTCAGTTGGTTATTGGAGTGACCAGAGGAGTTCTGCATGTTCATCTCCATCTGGAATGCACTTAGGATACCATACAACTCTGTGAGAGAAAGAGTCTTAAGGTCTGAAGTTCTCTTGATTACGACACAGTAGTGTGTCCATAGTTTAGGAAGGGAAGACATGAACTTCCTAACTATGTCTCTATTCTCAAGAGCTACTCCAATATCTACCAGAGTATCCACTATCTCAACATACCTGAAGTATTGTTGAGTCAAGGTCTCACCAGCCTTGAAAGTGAAGTTCTCAAACTGCTGCTTCAAGAGATCCTTCTTGTTCTCTTTGGTTTCCTTGGATCCTTCATACATAAGCTTCAAGGCATCCCATAAATCTTTGGCTGTCTTGCACTTCTTGAAGCCTCTGTAGATGGAGTTTGGGAGAGCAGTTTGAAGAGAAGTCATAGCCCTTTGATCTAGCTCTATTCTCTTCCTATCTTCTTCTGAGTAATCATCAACATCTTTTGGAATGATGTGATTACCAGTAGCAGAAGTAGTGCTTGGTATGAAAGGACCATTGACAATAGAGTCCCACATCCTTGAGTCTTAACACTTGATGAAGCCTTCCATTCTAGTGCACCATGTGTCAAAGTCTTCAGGGGTGATCAGTGGGGACTTGGTCATGGTACCGGTCTCCATATCAGCCTTAGTGAGAGCGGTCATTTGAGTGAGTGGTTTGTTATGAGGAGTGAAAAACTGGTTGATTTGGATGGTAAGATCTCACAATCAAGAGCCTGAAAGCTCTGATACCAATTGCAGTATCGCATGTTGGTCACTCAACAAGTGGTTTTTCTCTCAAACTCACCTTGAACGACACTCAGAAAGAGTCTATGAAGAGTTGATCACAATATAACAAGTAACAAGCAGTAAATAAACACAGGATGCAAATTTTCAAGGTACTTTTATATATTGCTTCTCAACTTAAAGGATTACAAGACTCTTGGACTCGATCTCTACTTAATGAGTTACAAAGAGAAGATATATATAATACTACCTACAGCCGGATATACTTTGATACCAGCTGGAAACCTCTAACCAAACATCTATACTACAAGACTATAGGTGAGGTACTTGGTAGTCAGGACATGTCCCTGACTTACCTTTTGTCACCAACTAAAGTTGGTAACATGTACTATCATAAAATGGTATACAGTAGAATAAAGTATGGTCAACAGCATGGTTCTTTTAGAAGAAGCCATGCTGTATCAGAGGTCTGCAGCGGACTGTCAGAGACCACACTTATGTCTACTGGACATAGCAATGTCTTCCGAAGGATAAATTGCTTTGGAAGAATAACTTCTTCCGAAGCCACTTATACTTCGGAAGACTGCTTCTTCCGAGGCTTGGAGTCTTCTTTGTCTTCGGAAGGAGACTTGGTCTTCAGTTCTTTCTTCAGACTTTGTCTTCGGAAGTCTTCAGACTTTGTCTTCGGAAGTCTACAGACTTTGTCTTCGGAAGTCTTCAGACTTTGTCTTCGGAAGTCTTTAGACTTTGTCTTCAGTTCTTTCTTCAGACTTCAGAAGATCTCATACTTAGCTTCGGAAGCCTTTTGAATGTAGCACCAAAATGACTATGTGAAGTGGTTTTGATTGCACCAGCCTTATAATGACCCAACATATGTGTCACACAAATTTCTTAGGTTCATGAAATCAAAACCTTGATGAGATTTTCATAGATTAGACATAGAGTCTAAGGAATTAAACCCACGATAATAAGTGTAGATTCCACATGTCCTCGAGAATAAGTTTAGGGAGTTTCATTTGTCAGGGAAAATCAAAGAGTCAAGGATGAGTTTAGGGGAGACAGGTAATAAAGTTTAAGCATACATAAAGGCAATCCTATGCTAAGGCATCAAGTTGCACGTAAGAAGGCATAGCATTATGTAACATGCAAAACATATATGTATATACAAGAATATAAATATTATCCTATAAGGTTCATGCATAAGCTATAGTCTTTGTCACCATTTCTAATAACCTAAATCCCTATAGTTATGGGCTCTAATACCAATCTGTCACACCCCGACCTTGACGGCGGAAACGTCGAGATGTGAGAGTTAAGATCGTTCACAGTCATATAACGCTATTATTAAATCCAAATATATTATTCTTAAGTTTCAAATGTAATATTACAAACATAAGTCTCAAATAAAGATAACATTATGATATACAAGTTAAATGTGACAAGTTCATTCTTTTATTTCTTTAGGTTCAATCCTAGATGTGATAAGCTTCAAAGTAGTAATCATACATGAGTATTTTCTGAAACATGTTAAAAATAAAAGGTCAACAATAATGTTGGTGAGATTTCCATAGTTTTCAATACATAAGTATATAAAAGATGGAAATTCATGTTGTAAACTAGAGAACAAAGTAACTAGGGATGTAAGACAGAATGCACAATCAAACCTTGACAAAGTTTTACAAGTCTCAAATGTTTACAAGTATATACGATTAGCTAAGTGTACTTGGATCAACCAAGCAGGCTTGTCAGGCCCATAGATCTATGACGTCGCCAGGCTAGCAATAATTAATGATTGTAAATATATTCGACATTACATGGTAGCTATAAGGTTCAACTAACCACAACACAAAAGTAAATTGCCATAAGTTTACAAGAATCAAACGTGTTTACAAGTGCATTGTTTATAATGTAACATGTTTCACCCAAAAGTGTGAAAATAATAAAAGGGGTATAGAAATACTCACATGATGTTTAATTGTATAAATGAAGGTTAAAAGATTAACAAGCAACTCTTCATCGTAGTCCTTCACAAAATACCTAAATATATATTTATATTTACAAGTTTTACGTTAATAATAATGTTAAAGTTCTAACGAGAACTAGGGTTTCAATGGAATCGTGGGGTTTTGTCCAGTAAATAAACGTATATAATGAAATTGTTTATATTTTGATTAAATGAATAGAATTATACTATTTATGTGTTTTTAATATATGAGAGTAATTAATCATAATAGTTGATAAGGTTTAAATATAAAATGTAAATAAATCTTTGTAATCTTTTGAAATAAACGTCATTTAACAATGACTAAAATAACATGTTGACCAATAATAATTTATAATCTAAACTATTAGTTAAAGTACGTTTATAGGAAACAACCTAAAATAACACTTGTAACTAGTTTGTGAATTTATAAAATATATATTTTATCATGATTAATCTATAACTAAAGATAATATGGTGTCAAATAAAAATTTAACGATTTTAACTATTATTTAAAGTCTATTTTCATAAACAAAATAAACTAAGTATAACTTTTGTAAAGAATATCTTATATAAATATCAGAGTATTTATAGAAAATATTACAGTATTTAACGAATTAATTTATAGAAAAATACTTAGATGGTTTAAAAATAGATAGAGTTTACAAAACTAATTTTTATAATTTAAAAGAAAATATAAAATAAAGAAAATGAATAAGATTTTCCAAATTATGCTTTCTATAAATCCAGATTTGGTATGATATTATGAAAATGATTTTTATATCATTTTAATAACATTTTTAAGTTTTTCAGGAATTAAAAATAGCAAAAAAAATAAGTTTTAAAAAATATAGCAGGGGCTCGGGTTCGAACCCGTGACCCCTTGCTAAACCCTCTTATGCTTTAACCAGCAGGCTAGGGCGCCTGCGCCTGTCCTGATCTGGTTCTAATTTCTTTTAACCAACCCGCACCCGAAACCCCCAAATTCTCAAGAACCCTAGAAACGATTTCTCCCAAATTAAACATCAATGGGTTAATGTGAATGAGAATAAACTTAGGGCTTTTGATTCTTGAATGAAACCGAAAGTGTGAGTGGTTTTATTTACCCGATTTGGTGATAGATTGAGGACGAACAGAACGAAGAACAGATTCGGCTTTGTCGAGGCTGGTTCAAGATGCAAATGGAAATGACACCCTAATTAGCTTTACAGAAAGTTTCTAATGGATCACATGATGAAAATCCCTCTGATAATTTCAAGTTATAACGCTCAAATCAAGGTCTTCGAACCAGTTGCAGGTCGCGGCGAAGACGATGATTGAATTGGTTTGTTTTTGTGTTTTCAGGTGAAATTGAGAGTTGCATGCGATTAGAGATAGAGATATGATGGTTTATGTTGATTTAATTGCTTTATTATTAAGGATTAATGTTCGAACGACTATGGTGTTTAAGTGTTTCGGTTTTGTAATTGATTAAACTTGTAACCGATGATTAAACACAATTAAAGTGTGTGTTTAGGTTCGAAACACATTCACAAAACGATTTGGAACGGTTTGAGGTTGGTTTTCGATCGATTTAAGGTATTTTGGGCCTCGCCGGAGCTTGGCTGGATCTTGGCCGGAGAAACGGACGGAAAAACGGCCGGTAAAACATGGGTTGAGGGGGGAAAGAAAAGAGTTTTGATTAATTACAGCCTTGGTCCCTGTAGTTTTGATTTTTTGTTATTTTATGTAAGAAAAACTTTCTTTTAAAGTTTCAAAATTGGCATAAAAACCCCCTTGACTTCATAATTCAAAGTTTTAAACATTTTTAAGCTTAATAATTTTTTTTACAAAGTATTATTATTAATAACAATGTTATTATTATTATTATTCTTAGTTGTTATTTTTATTATTATTATATTATTATTATTATTATTATTATTATTATTATTATTATTATTATTATTATTATTTAAATACATTAACTTATTAACTTTTAAATTAACTAAACAAACATAACAAGCCCTCCAAGTTTTACAAATGGTTTAAAAGGTCCTTACAAGAATAACGAGGTTAACTTTTATTTAACAAAAATACGAGATGTTACAAGCGCTTCCACCTTTGCCGGATCCACCATAATCCCCTCCGGATTCACCACGTGACCCAAGAATTGAACTTCGCGCAACCAGAACGCGCACTTGGAGAACTTGGCATACAGTTTCTCCCTTCTTAACGTTTCCAACACTTCTCGAATATGACCGGCATGCTCTATCTCGCTCTTTGAATAAATCAGGATATCATCAATAAACACGATCACTGACTTATTCAACATCGGCCGACACACTCGGTTCATCAAATCCATAAAAGCAGCTGGCGCATTTGTCAAACCAAAGGACATGACAAGAAACTCGTAGTGTCCGTAGCGTGTGCGAAAAGTTGTTTTAGGAATATCCTGCTCTTTCACCTTTAGCTGATGGTAGCCAGATCAAAGATCTATCCATGAAAAACAACTGGCACCTTGAAGCTGATCAAATAAATCATCAATTCTCGGTAACGGATACCGATTCTTCACTGTCAACTTGTTCAGCTCACGGTAATCTATACACATCCTCATGCTACCGTCTTTCTTCTTTACGAATAGAACCGGAGCACCCCAAGGAGAGATATTCGGTCTAATAAACCCCTTGTCAAGCAGCTCTTGCAACTGCTCCATCAATTCTTTCATCTCCGTCGGAGCCAACGGATACGGTGCCTTGGTGACGGGTTGGGCACCAGGTATCAGATCGATCTGAAACTCAATCTCTCGGTCAGGTGGCACTCCTGGAAAGTCTTCTGGAAACACGTCTAGAAAGTCACACACAACCGGTTCATCAGACAGTTATGGTGCGGGCGTATCCACATCCTTTACATAGGCCAAGTAGGCACTACATCCACGCGTCATACACTTTCCCGCCACCGCCATTGAGATCACTTTCGGGATCGTTGTGACCCGATCCCCATAAATAGTTACCGAACTCCCGTCAGGCGGTATCAAACAAATCATCTTCTTTCAACACACTATATTCGCCTCGAATTCCGCCAGCCAATCCATCCCAAGTACCAAGTCGAAACCACCTAAGGTCATCACAAATGGCCTAACCGGAAATTTATGACCCTATAACTCCACATCAAAACCCTCTATCAACTCTGAAATCCTAGTAGACTTACCTACGGTAGTTTCTACATCAAATGGTGCCTCAACACGTTTACTATTAACAGGCAGTTTAGCACATAAAGCAGCAGAAATAAAACTTCTACTAGCACCCGAGTCAAACAACACAGTAGCTAAAGTTTGGTTCACCAGAAACGTACCGGACACAACATCAGGGTCCGTCCGAGCCTCCTCTTGTGTCATAGTGAATGCCCTGGTGCTCGCCCTCGGTCCTTCACCTCCCGTCTTCTTTACTCCGGAACCCTCAGCCCTAGACTTCCTACAATCCTTAGTTACGTGGCCCTCCACGCCACAGTTATAGCATCGGATCGCACGACAGTCCTTGGCTATTTGCCCCGGCTTCCCGCATTTGAAGCACACGTTCAACCCCAGTCTGCATTCCCCACTATTCTATCTCCCACACTTACCGCACTTCTTCATACCCGCACTCGACGTGACCACGCAGCGGTCATCCACCCGTGCCTTCTTACTACTCGTCGAGGCATTACCCTGACCAAACCACTTCCCATTCCAGTTCCTATCACCACCACCCTTCCTATTACCTTCAGCCACCACCACGACAGCCCTCTCATCATATAGCCGCCCTGCCAAGTCCACTGCTGACATAAACGTGCTCGGTTGGGCAGTGATCATGTGCCTGTGAATATCCACTGGCAAACCCTGAATGTACCGCTTTATCTTTCGTTATAGAGGCGTCACCTGATCCGGCACCAGACGTGCCATCTCGTTGAACTTTGTGGTGTACTGCTGGTGTGTCATCATTCGCGCCTACAGCTGCAGGAATTCCCTCTCAACTTTATCCATTTCTCGGTGAGGACAGAACTCCTCAATAACCAACTTTTTCAGTTCAGGCCATCTCATCCTCCCAATAGCCCTGCTACCCTCGGCTTGAACTATGTTGTCCTACCAACATAACGCCGAGTCCATAAAAGAATGGGCAGCAAACTTCACCTTTTGGTCCTCCCGGCACTCACTGATACTCAGAACAACTTCCATTTCCCTTACCCATCGGTGAGCAGCAGCAGCAGTGCCATTTCCATCGAAAGTAGGGGGCTTACACCTTTGAAATGCCCTGTAGTTACAGCCTCGTGCCGACTCCTGCACAGGCTCCTCCTCCTCCTCCTTATTATCGGAAGGAATCATCTCAGTCTCTGGCTGTTCCCGTCCTCTAGAGGACCGGTTCCTCTCTTGTCTTTCCCCTTCCCGTACTGCCTTTATCACTTCGGTCACCAAAGATGGTAAGATCGTCTGCATGACCTGATGCACCTCTTCAACCACCGCCTCTTTCACCGAGGCCCTCAAATTTGCACTCTCATCACCGCCCTCCGAATGAGGGGTCTCGGGCCACTCAGGAACCACCTTCTCAACTCTAGGCCTGCCTCTTTTAGGCCGCGATGCAGCACCAAGTCCACCACGTGAGGCTTTGGATGATCTACCACCGGCCATTCTCTATCACACACTGAAAGATTCAAACACCAACACTGGTCATTCAAGTGAACAGTCCAATTTATGTCAAGTATAGTAAGTCCCTAATTACAGTGGCTAGTTGTGATTAGGCACTTACTTTACTCTTCATACCCCGAGCATTACCTGTCTTGAATACATCAGTATCTAAATCTACAAGCAACACATAAACCACATAACATGCACACATAATACCGGTTAACATTAACAAAATACCTGATGGCACGCAGCTACTCAGATTGGCATCCCTTTTCTTTCCGTCCCATTCTCAGTTTAAGTTAAGGTTTATTTTGAAAATTTACCCCTTTCACTTAAACTTTGGCTCTGATACCAACTTGTAAAGCCCCGTCCCCGGGCATCTCACATCTGGTCATCATCGCTCTTAAAACACATCATTATATAATCTTCACAAAAATCATGCAGCGGAAACTGTAAAATAACTTTTCATTTCAATATAAATGCTTTTGCAAGTTAATACAACGTTAAACAATTACAAAATATATATATTGTTGCATTACATCACAAAATCATTGTACAAAAGAATGCCATCCCAAAAGAGCTGAGTAGCCGCCTCGTGCCATCCTCAGCAACCTTACCTGCCAACTGGAAACACATAAAAAGTCAGCGTTGCTGAGTGAGTTCTAGTTTTATGATAAAACATACTTTACTTTCATTAAAACCGTTTCTTTACTTTTATGCTATCACACATCATACGTACACATAGATAATATCATTATTATCTTCATCATTCGTTATCTTTGTTTCTATATGGATCTTGTCACACTTTACCCTCTTCACGGCACGCAGCCATGATTACGGAGGTCGAGTGGCAAGGATCCCATTTCATACTTTATCATTATACTCTTTCGTTCATTACTTTCTTTCATTCATTCATTAACTTTCATTCATTCTTCATGCATCGTGTTAGGCGTTTTAACACTATGCAGCCGTATGAGGCTTGTTCAGGCGTTTTATCACTATTTGGGTGCATGGCCCTATAGTTAGTTGTTTCTCACTTTTGGGTGCATGAACTGTTTATAAAATTTGGGTGCATGAACACTATTAGGGCGTATCACCCCAATACTTAGGCGTTTCAGCAAAAACTTAGGTGCATGAACTACTATTCAGACGCATGAGTATGTACTTAGTATTTTCTAAGGCATTTTTTAGGCGCATGGACTATTGTTTAGCCGCATGGGCCACTGTTTGGGCGTATAAGGATACTGTTTTGGCACATCAACCTTACTTAGACTTTCTAAGTCTATTTTTCGGGCGCATGTGCCCTGTTTGGGCACATGACCACCTACTTACATGTTTCTGACATATTTTTCAGACCCAAACATTAGTTTAACCTGTTCTAAACTTATACAATCCTCCCAAACATCAAACTAAGCATTTTCAACCATAAAACACATGTACATACGGTTACATTCATAACATTTATAAAAAGTATTTTACATGCATTTTCAGTCCCGAAAACTTTTAAAACAAACAAAAACCGGGGTCTAGAAACTTACCTTTTTGCAGCCTTGAAATAACTCCTTTGATTTTAGGGTTTTTAGAGAGTTCTAACACTTAAAACACCTTGGTTAAAAACAGCCTATTTCTCTCTCTAGAACCGAAGAAACTCAGTTTTCTTTTTCTTCTCCTAATTTGGTCGATAAAAGCAGAATATGTAGGTTGTTATGGGCGGCCATACTTAAAGAAATAATAAAATAATGGGGTTTTGTCCTTTTTGCACTCTAACCCCTCCACTTATACTTCTTTCCTTTTCCTTCTAATTACTTTTCTTTTCCTTTTTCTCATTTCTTTCCTTTCTTTTATTTTGTCAAAACTTCTGGGTGTTACACTATCACATGGTTCAAGTGTTAAAGAAAGGAAAGCTTGTTTTCAAAGCCAAGTTGCTTTCGGAGGAAGCTCATTCTTCCGAAAGGAAAATAGCTTCAAAAAACAAGCCTAAGAACAAACAAATGAATAAAAGGAATCGTTTGAAATCTTCCGAGAAGAAGACTACTTCATAAGAAAAGGTGCTGATAACTTTTTTCGAGAACAAAGAAGCCTCGGAAGCAAGTCATGTTGCTTAAGCCTCTTCAGGCTTATCTACACTGATCAACCATAGGATGGAATGGAATATCGGACAAGATGACGCAACCCAAACCTCTTCTTCAAAATTCATAGTTGAACCCCCATGCATATATTTTGGTTCAATTATGTCATGAGAGCCCAAGACCAATAAGGCTTGGGCTTCCAATAGTAACTAATCATTTCAACTAGTATGAAGGGACATCCACATGAAAAGAATGGAAATATATGGTTTGTGGATAGTGGATGCTCCAGGCACATGACAGGGAACAGATCTCTCGTACAGAAATTTCAATATTTTGATGGAGGTCCTGTTCAATTTGTAGGTGAATTCGAAGGATACATTTCTACTAGAAGTAGTGTATCCAATGGTAAGTTAAAAGTGGACAAAGTACATATTGTCAAATAGCTTGAACACAATCTCTTGAGTGTTTCTCAATTCTGTGCTTAAAAGCACCAAATGCTTTTCACAGAACATGAGTGCATTATCCTCAAACACGAGATAACAATTCCTAAGGAACTGGTGTTTCTTAGATCTCCTAGGAGAGGGGATATGTACAAGCTGCATATGAACAATGCTTCCCCATTAGGTGAGGTATCATGCTTTCTTTCAAAAGCTAATGGTGATGAGTCTTTAGCATAGAAGAATGTGTCATGTTAATTTTAAAACCATGAATAAACTAACTAAAAATAACTTGGTACATCGTGTGCCTAAAAAGTGGTTTTTCGGTAAAGACAACTATGTTGCTTGTCTAAAAGGGAAGCAACACAAGGCATCCCACAAATCCAAAGAGGTTAATTCCATCACCACTCCATTACACTTATTTCACATGGATCTATTGGTCCCACAAGTATAATGAGCATTGGAAGGAAATGATATTACCTTATGATAGTTGATGATTTTACCAGATTCACATGGGTATCTTTTTAAGAACTAAGCATGAAACTGATGAAAAAATAAAATATTTTACTCTTAAAATAGAAAATCAAATTGATCACAAGGTAACAAAAATTAAAGTGATCAAGGGACTGAGTTTAAGAATCAAGTTCTTGACTTATTCTGTCACTCAGAAGGGATTACCAGAAAATACAGTGCTTCTAGAAATCCTCAACCAGAATGGTGTTGTTGAGAGGAGGAACATGACACTTATTGAGGCTGAAGAACAAGATAGTTGATTCAAAGGTGCCTATAACGTTTTGAGAAGAGGCAGTCAGCACTGCATGTTATGTGCAGAATATGGTTCTCATCATTAAGCCCCATGGAATAAACCGTTATGAGCTATAGAACAATAGGCCATCGTCATTGGCTTTCTAAGGTCTTTGGCAGCAGGTGTACCATACTTAACACAAAGGACAATTTAGCAAAATTTGTTGAAAATTCGAATGATGCTATCTTTATTAGGTATTCCTCAAGCTTTATAGCCTATAGAGTATACAACAATAAGAATCAACGATTTAAGGAATCATATAACATTGTTGTAAAAAAGCACACTCTTTGTGTTAAGGGGAATGACCCTGACAATATCTTTGATTTATAATTGTTTCCCAACTATTCTAAACCATCTTGTCAGAATGTTTCAGCATAAACAGGAACTCAAAATGATTTCTCTGATGATCAACTATTTGAGTTACCCTAGACCTATTCTAATTTCTCCAAGAAGACATAAAGAGCAAGCTCCCACTACTAAAAGTTCTAAAAGCTTGAATATAACAGGAAACATTGGAGCTTCAACAAGTTGTCAGTCAACTGAGCCTCAAAACTTATTAGATGACAACTCTAACTCTCAACACCAAGCTGATGAAGACATTAATCTGGAGCAACAGGTAGTTGTTAATGTTGCTTCACATCAAAACACCATTGATGTTGTCACTCATTCATTCAATCAGTCCTTATTGAATGAGTGTGAGACATCAGCTGGAACTAATGTTCATAATCCTGAGCAAAACTTTTAAAACTTGGATCTATCTATGCAACTAGATATGATTCCCAGGCTCAGGATACACAACACTCATCCAGCTGAGAACATCATTGGGATGTCTCTGAAGGTGTGAGAATTAGAAGATAGACTCATAACGGGAATGTCTGCTTGTACTCATGCTTTCTCTCTCAATTGGAACCCAAGAAGGTAAAAGAAGCTCTCAAGGACAACAATTAGGTTGAAGCAATGCAAGTGGAGTTGCTTCAGTTCAAGAGACAAAAGGTATGTAACCTATATCCATTGCCACCTGGCCAAGTCCCTATTGGCACAAAGTGGGTATTCAGGAATAAAAGAGATGATAGAGGTTTGATCATCAAGAACAAAGATAGACATGTATTTCAAGGATACACATAAGAGGAAGGGATAGATTACACTGATGTCTTTGCACCTGTTGTAAGACTAGAGGCTATGAGAATCCTCCTTGCTTTTGCAATATCCAAGAACTTCACAATCCATCAACTTGATTTCAAATGTTCCTTTCTGTATGGGGATATTGATAGAGAAGTCTATGTGTATTAGCCACCTTGATTTGAAGACCCATAGCACCCCAACTACATATGCAAATGGATAAAGCTCTTCATGGGATACACTAAGCACGTAGGCTGTGGTGTAAGACATTGTCTCAGTTTCTTCTAAAGAATGTCTACACCAGAGGCACCATAGATAAGACATTGTTCATAAAGAAGTCTGGGAAGGACATATTGCTTGTACAAGTCTATATTAATGAAATCATATTTGGGTTCTCTATTAACCAAATATGCAAAGACTTTGAAAGCATCATGAGAAAGAAATTTAAAATGAGTTCCATGGGAAAGATGGATTTCTTCCTTGGAATTCAAGTGAAACAGATGGAAGAAGGTTTCTTCATCAATTAGTCTAAATATGATAGGGACATTTTAAAAAGATTTGAAATGAAAGATTCTAAGCTAGCCAAGACACTTATACAAAGAAATCACAATCTTTGTCCTGATTCCGAGGAGGAGGATACTAATCAGCATTAGTACAGGGTAATTATTGGGTCACTAATGCATCTCACCGCAAGCAGTCCTGATATCATGTTTGCATCATGCATCCGTGCAAGATATCTGGCTGCTCCCAAGGTGTCTCCGTTCATTGCTGTCAAGAGAATTCTTAGATACCTAAAAGGAACTCCTAAACTGGGCCTTGGTATCCTAAGAACAAGTGTTTTGACCTTTATGGTTACACTGACAGTGATTATGATGGCTGTAACATTAACAAGAAATCCACATCAGGAGGATGTCAATTTCTTGGTGGAAGGATCGTCTCCTGGAAATGCAAGAAGCAATCATGTGTCTCTACATCAATTGCTGAAGCTGAATACATTGCTACAGCAAGCTGTTGTGCTCAACTGCTATGGATTCAGAATCAGATACTAGACTATGGTTTCAATTTCATGAAGAATCCTATCCATATAGACAACAAGAGTGTTGTTTCTATCATAGAAAATCCATTCAAGCACTCCAAGGCAAAACATATTGACATCAGGTTTCATTTCATTTGAGATATGAATGAGAAATACTTGAATAAACTAGTTAAAGTTTATACAAATTAAAAATATGCTGATTTGTTCACTAAAGCATTCGATGAACAAAGAAATAAGTATTTAATTATGGTTACTAAGATGATTAACATTGACTAGTCAATATCCTTTGAAAATATGTCCTATCTAAATTGTTTATTTACAATCTAAGCCCTGTTACAAAAAACATTTCTCCAGTTTTCTAAGTATAAATTATTGAGAAGAAAATTTTACCCTCAGAAGAGAACCTTATTCATCATCCAAAGGAAAATTCCTTTGCACAATTATTATCTTCCAAAGAATTTTTTTCCACAGAAGATTATTTGATCATAGATCAAATTTTCTTTTGAAAGTTACTAACTTCTTTCTCGGAAGAACACTTTACTCTCGGAAGCAAATTTGTCTTAAAGACATACTTTGCTTCGGAAGTAAAAGTGGCTTCGGAAGATAATCAGGAAGGAGAAACATAAGTGTTCTCTCAGAAGAAATTTTACTCTCAAAAGAAAACTTTACTGTTAACGGAAATCTTTAGGCCCACTCTGCAAAAAGTAAGATTTTATTCATGATTGTTGTAATTTTTTAAATGGATTATCTTACCGCCTCTGTCAAATCGGAACCTAAATTTTCTTTCACCTTAACCGTTAGGCATTTTACCCACCCTTTAAATATTTCTGACTCTTTGTTTGAAATCTTTACTCCTGTAAAAGCCCTAAAATTTCACTATCTTCTTTAATCCAATAGTATCTTCACAAACAATGGCCCTGAATCCCTAACACAACTAGGTCTCAATCCTTGACTCTTCAAAGGATGATGATTTTACCCCCCTCATCCAATTCCTAACCCAATCTACATACTTTGTTGCTCTAACCTTTAACCCTACTATCTACTCAAACCACTTGGCCGAATTCTGGGCCAATGGTCAAAACGAAATCCTTAATGATGAAAGGGTGTGAATCCAAGGATCTCAATTCAGGAATTATCAGTATTAAAATAAATCAATTTAATGATCGCGTAATTATCACTAATTGACGTTTAATTGGTTTGATGATTAATGATGAACACAACCACAGAAACACAATAAATGCGAAATCAATAATTATTCAAACGTATCTCATTAACTGTAAAGTAATGATTACAAAAGAATAATAACGAATAACTATGAACAACGAATTCAGTGAATCGAATAATGTTGATGTGACGACGGTTAGGGTTGCACAATGATGTAACTCGACAGCCGTAATATTGATTGATTGTGTTCCACGAGATGTGAAACCTAGGACTCATATTTATACACGGTTTGAGTCGGTTATGGAAACACCGGATCTCTCGGGATTTGTTATTGATTGTGTTGACTTGTTTGACTTCTTGGTATTTGCAATCGAACAAGTATGATGTTCTTCCGCAGCAGGCTTGTCGTCCGCAGAACTTTTGTTCTTCCGTAGATGACTTGGTCTTCCGTAGAAGAGTTGTTCTTCCGTAGGAAATCCTTCTTCCGTAGGAGCCTTCACTTCATGGATCTTGATCATCCGCAGGAACATTCACTTGGTCATTTGGTCTTGTAAGAAACATATCTACGGATTAACAATAATGTTCATCCGTAGATGTTTCCTACACTTGGTCAATTTCAGAAAACCTTACAAGCATATTGTTTCTCCTGTCAAGTCACAAATCAACACACAATATATATGGGGTTAACCTATAGATTCAATGCACATATATATATATATATTGACTGTTACAAATATTAATTACAAGACTTGATTCAAGTACTAAGCCTATACAAAATGATCTAGTCCTATACAATCTAGATCCAACAATACTCCCCCTTAGGCTTAGCTCCTTGTAATCAGTCCTTCAAAACTGCAAGCTCCTTGTCTCTTGCTATCATTTTATTGTAGAAGTAAGATACAGCAGTCTTCTGATCATCGTACTTGTACTTGATCTTCATCCTGCTGATCTTCTTCAGCGTGTCATAACTCAGCCCCAAAACATCTTCTTCCGTAGTGAGTGTTTCCACTACACTATCATTATGTACAATTTCCAATTCTTCTTCTTTTGAGATTCTGAGATCAGACACTTCAGCTATTGTTGTTCCTTTTAGTAGCCCAGCCTCATGCTTCCTTCTCTTGTGTGCCTTTGCATGCAGTTTATCTATAACTTGTATCATGTGCACGTACAGGCAGAGATCATTCTGAGCTTTTTCATCTGTTAGCTTTGGGAAGAATTTGTCGTGAAGGTATGATGTGTAGCTAGGATGTAGCATCTTTATCTCTATTGGATCAAAAATCCTGATCTTATCAGCCTTCTTCCCATCAGCATTTCTCAGCAATACTATCTCTTTAGTCTTTTCAACATATCCCCATTCTGTGATCGGATAAGTGAATTGATTTCCTTTTATGCTTTTGATGATATCTGAGTTTTTATCACATCCAACTCTCTTTAGCATGTCTTCATCTACAAGGGATGAGACTTCAGCTGTTCTTCTTTTCTTACTTAGTTTGATTCTTTTATGCTCCTTATCATCTTTCTTTGCTTGTGTCAGCACATCATCAGTGAATCTGGTCTTCATACCATTTACAGCTCCAGAGAAGTCTCTCCCCCTGAGATGGATTGGATAGTTGGATATTGGGATGCTTTGTAAATCCCTTATGTCTTGCTCCGGAAGACTAAGCAGATCTTCCACATCATGGAAGTATTGAATCCTTCCAGATGTCCTCTTTATTACTGCACAATCCCAGTCTGGATCATATTTCCAGGCCATAATCCTGTGTTCTTCCACAGAACTGGGAGTTGTGATATGATCATACAGCTCAATGAGAGTTGATTTCTTCTCTGTAATCTCTCGAACAGTTGTTCCCAGAGGCCATACCTTTCCGGGGATCACTGCCCTTGGCTCTCTGATTGGTTTTTCTTTTTCCTTGTGCTGATCTTTTGGTTCAACTGTTATTGGATCAGCAGCAAGTTTACTTTGTTGTTCTTTTGGATGTGGAGCAAAGGTTCTGAACTTGACACCAGTTTCTAATTCCACCTTCATCACATGCTCCATCATCCTCCGCAATTCTCCAGTGGTTCTGCCTTTAAGCTCATGCGGTTTGTAGTTGTGGCCCTGTAACCAGCAAGTCATGTTGTACTTGGTCAGTTTGGCTGTGTCAAAGTGGCCCAGATCCTTTTTAATCTTCTCCAATGACTGAAATACAGTAAAGGCTTCATAATCACAGTTTGGGATTATGAACCTTGCAAACTCAAACTCTTTCAGTGCATTCTTCATCTCAGATGTATTCATCCTCTCAACCATGTCATATGGAAAACCATGGTTGATGAGGGTCATGAACATGCTAGAATCAGGCCTCTCTTCCATGATGTCTGCTATTGTTAGAAGATCATCGTCCTTTCCTCCCTTTTCACCAGTGGGGGACTCCATCCTTGTCAGCTCCTCCCATTCTTTCTCACTATCATCATCATCTCCGGATGATACCTTCACAGTAGACACATCTACTGAAGGAGTAGGTTCAGGAGATGGAAGTTTTTGTCTTTTAGGGGAGGGTTCATCTTCAGATTTCCTTTTTATTGCTCCCAAGTATTTTCTTTTCCGGGAGTACAGAATCAGTTGCTTAGAAGCTTCAGCTGACTGTTTTGGTTGATTAGCACTTGGGGCCTCTTTTGTTTTCAGAGCAGATATCTTCTTTTTCAGCTCTTCTATTTCTACATCTTTCTGTTTGATCAGTTTAGCTTTATCATTTTGCTCAGTTTTTAAAGATGCCTCCAACTCTTGTTCTCTTTGCAACAATGCATCAATCACTTCATTGTTGCTTAGAGCATCCTCTCTCAGCCTCTTCAGCCTTGCATCTCTTTTCATTAGCTCTTTCTTTCTCTTGAATTATACCTTTCAGCTCTTGTATTCGTTGTTTTCGCTTATTTGATTTGAGTACTAACTTGTTGTACTCAGCAACCAAAAAGCTTTTGCTGACAGGAATGTCACTGTCAGTTAAGCCATCTTCATGGTATGCAATGACATCCTCAGCAGATCCTTGTACTTCCCCGTGCTCATCAGTACTTTGATCATCTTTCAATGAAGTTATGGGCTCAGTATGTGCTGATGACATTTGTTCTTCTATGTGTGTGGGTGAGAAGGGAACAGTGCTAGCTTGAGACAATATCTCAGTGTCTCCTGAGTGTACAGAGTGTACAGACTCAGTTATCTCAAGAGGTTCAGTGCTAGCACTTTCCGGTGATGGATGTTTTGGTGATTCTGGTGGTGGTTGTACAGGGGATTGAATGTGTAGTGGAGAGAAAGGTTGTGTGTGATGTGATGATGAATGAGAAGGTGATGGTGATTTTGTTGGTCGGGAGATATTGGCTGAGTGTTTTTGGTGGAAGATGAGGATATCAGCAGAGGTGATTCATGGTGGTGAACTGGGGATATCGGTTGGGTGTTGATGCTTGCTGGTGATTGTGATTGATGAGGGGGTGTTTGGCTAGGTGATTGATGATGGAGTGGTGGAGTTTGGATAGGTGAGTGATGTTGGGGTGGTGGTGAGTGAGATGCTTGTGCAGAGTCAGCAGATGACTCTTCTCCATCTACCCAGACCAGTTCTTGTGGTAAGTCTGCTTGGGCATCCACAACATGGGCGAACATTGGCATGTCCTCACCCTGGTACTTCCCACTAAGCTTGTTCAGCACAGATTTGCTCAAGTGTGCTTGAACAAACACTTCTCCAACTCTGTTCAGTCTTGGAAGTTCTGAGTTGATCACAAGTTGTAGGAATCTTGGGAACATGTACATCTTGTCATTCTTCTAAAGTTTGACTTGTTCACTCAGACAATTGAAGATGTACTTGGCGTAGTTATATGTTCTCCCCTCGAATATCCCAATGATTCCAGATGATATGTGCCAAGAAAATCTGTCGAGTCCCGACTTCCTGTTCGACATGCATTTCAGGTAGGTGTGGCACAAGAATCGGTATGGTTTGCACAGCCTACCCTTCTTGATCTCCCCTTTCTCGTAATCTCCATCGTACCCCATCAGATTGAACACTTTCTCAATGTATTCATTCTCGAATACATCGGGTGCCCTATCTCTCTATCACCCAATTCCAGACATCTTCGGAATGTGCTTTCAATGATTCGAAGACGCTCATTTAGAATCTCAGCGGCAATCACTTCATCATCATCACCTTGTTGTTCGACCCGTGCTGAGTTCCAGAAGTCGATTATGTGTGCCTAATGGATCACAGGCTCGGCCGTCAAGGCGTAGAAGAGCCTGGATCGTCGAAGATATCTTATGATATCTCGACATCCTTCCGCTGCAGGATCATCAGCGTTTAAGAACGCGCACACATTGTGTTCTTTAGTGAATCTGTTTGCCATCTGTAAAAACGAAAATCAAGTTAGCATACATGATGTTGAAATGTTTTTAATGGCAATAATCGATTAACCAGTTCCTTACTTATGTTTAGAACATGATTTACCTTATCAATAACAGTAATCGATTAGTGGATAATGTTGATTATGTTTTCTTGGAACGGATTTTTGAAAGTTTGAAAAAGAGGGAAAGTGGGCGATTTTCTAGGTTAAAACTGAAAAAGTGCTCTGTAAAATTGATTAATTAATTCTAAGAGTCAGAAACCTTATTTATAGGAGAACACATTAATTTCTTTTATTAATTATGTTGGGCCCACTCCCATTTATTCCTTTCCGCATACCAAGTTTATTTAGAAATCATTGCTTCTTCTGCAGAACATCTGCGGAACCTTAGCATCTGCGGATGTCTTAACATCTGCGGATGCATTAGTTCAAGCAATGCATTTGTTTAGCTGCGGAATCAGAGGTCACACAATACTTCTACGGATGAGAGGTATTACTGAGACTTCTACGGATGCAGAAATTTCACTGTTACTTCTACGGATGAGAAGTATTACTAAAACTTCTGCGGATGCAGAGATTTCACTGTTACTTCTACGGATGAGAAGTATTACTGAAACTTCTGCGGGAACTTAAAGTTTTAAAAACTTTAAATGTATGATGTCTACTGAGTAGACTCAATTGTTGATGTTGGACATTGTTGACTTCATTTGCATGGCAATTAAGTACAAGAAAGCAAGTGTCCTGTATCCTGCATTCAAGTTAGTGCTCATGTTCCAATTCCTTCAGAGTAAGTTAATTCAATTATCAGCTTTTGTTGTTTTATTGTTTTTCATGCATGAACTACTCCCCCTAAATTTGTGATTACTGTTAAGCTGTTGCATTCATCATAAATTTAAGTTGTGAACAGGCATGACAGGCATATGACAGTCTAAGTGAGAGAAAATCAGTTAATATGACAAATTAAACATCGTGCTTAAACAATTACATGCATGCATATACATATAAAGGGATCATACTATGATTTGGCTTCTACTGATGTTAATTAGTTGATTTAGTACACACTTGATTGTAAGTATATAGATCCATTTAAATTCATACATGAGTAATGTATCAACTAGGCATGCTATTTATCATGTTGTGAAGTTTATTAATTAGTAACTATCATGAGTGCCACATTCAAGTTACATTAGGGTATGTCTTCCGTAGGTGAGGCAAATCACTACTTTTCACACTTAATGACTATGTACATTAAGTTATAAGTTCTATCTTGAGACATAATGACAATCTCATGAATGCTTTGATGTTGAAGCTCTTTGAATTGATGTACAGTTAAGCACAAGTGATTCTTTTTAGAGCTGAGATATGATCTTCATAGTCACCAGGTCTTTACTTTCGTAAAACAGAGGTGAACTTAACCCAGGTCTTTGTTTACACAAAACAAAGGGAGAATGAAGATCATACTCTTGGATCATATCTCCAGGTCTTTGTTCACATAAAACAGAGGGAATATGACTTTGCAAAGATAGAAGATTATAAAGTATTTTACATAGTGTGCTTGTGTAAGTGATTTGATCACATCAGGAGAGAACATACCTTCCTGATTCGCAAATGGAATCCCCACAGACAGTTACCTGAATCTTTTAGTTTGGCATGCTCTTAGCTTTGTTTCCACTCAAGATGAACCTACTCATATATCAGTATGATATAAGTCAGTTTTGAGTATTTGTTGAAAAACCAAGTATAGTTTACTATCATTTCCCATATATAATGCATGCACAGATGTTCTATCAGACACTTAAATCATCCCTAACGATTGCGCTACACAAAGTCAGTCATATGCTTTTGTTGAGTTACTCTAAGTTAATCATCCCCAAAGATTCTATCAGAAAATTAAATCTAACAGAATCAAATGCTTTGATGAACAAATCAGCAAGCTGATTGGTTGTGTCTACTTTGACTAACTTGATTAGACCCTTTTTTGAGCAGTCTCTCAGAAAATGGTATCTAATTTCAATGTGTTTTGTTTTGCTATGTTGAACTGGATTAGCAGTTATAAACATAGCAGCTGAATTATCAATATGAATTGGTGTGTGAAGGAAATTGTAACCATAATCAAGTAATTGGTTTTGCAACCAAAGTACTTGAGAGCAACCTGCTGAAGCAGCTATGTACTCTGCTTCAGCTGTGGATACAGATACATTTGTTTGCTTCTTGCACTGCCAAGAAACAAGTCTGGGTCCTAGAAACCGACATCCACCAGTTGTGGATTTTCTGTTGTTGTTGCACCCTCCATAGTCACTATCTGAATATGAGTAGAGGCTGAAATCTCCATCTTTGGGATACCAGAGTCCTAATGCAGGTTTGCCTTTCAGATATCTGAAAATCCTCTTCACAGCATTCAGATGGGACTCCTTGGGGTCTGATTGATACCTGGCACAAACACAAACAGCAAACATTATGTCAGGTCTACTGGCAGTTAAGTACATTAACGAACCGATCATTGATCTATACAATCTTTGATCTATGGATTTTCCAGCAGGGTCAGGCACAATCTTGTCTATTGTTGAGGCTGTTGTCTTGCATGAAGTGGAATCAGCAAGATTGTACTTCTTCAAAATTTGATGAATGTACTTTTCTTGATTGATGAAAATGCCATCTGGTTTCTGATGAACTTGTAAGCCAAGGAAGAATGTCAATTCTCCCATGGAGCTCATCTGAAATTCAGATTTCATTAAGTCTTCAAAGCTTTGACACAGCTTCTTGTAGGTTGATCCAAATATTATGTCATCAACATATATTTGAACCACCAAAAGATCTTGATGTTCATGTTTAAGGAAGAGTGTCTGATCAATTGTTCCTCTCTTGTAGCCATTCTTCAGCAGGAAAGATGACAGTGTGTCATACCACTTCCTGGGTGCTTGATGAAGACCATACAAAGCTTTGTCAAGCTTGTATACTCTATGTGGATAATCAGGATCTTCAAATCCAGGGGTTGAGCCACATAGACTTCTTCATCAATTTTCCCATAAAGGAAAGCACACTTCACATCCATCTGATAGACTGTGAACTTCTTGAATGAGGCATAAGCTAGGAAGACCCGTATGGCTTCAATCCTTGCAACTGGTGCAAAGACTTCATCATAGTCGATCCCCTCTTCCTGAGTATATCCTTGAGCAATAAGCCTAGCTTTGTTTCTCACGATCATACCCCTGTCATCCAGCTTGTTTTTGAAGAGCCACCTTGTTCCAATTGGATGTTGACCTTTAGGCAAGTATACAAGAGTCCACACCTTCTGTTTTCTGAATTGTTGAAGTTCTTCTTGCATAGCCTCAATCCAACTGTTGTCCTTTAGAGCAGCTGTAATGTTTGCAGGAACTATTTGGGACAAAAAGCAGGTGAACAAACAAATGTTTGCCACACCTCCTTTGCTCCTTGTGGTTCTAGCATTCAGGTCTCCAATGATATTGTCTATTGGATGAGACTTGTGGATTCTGCTTGTTAAGACAGCATCAACTGGAACTGAGGAGTCTAAGTTTGAGAATCCCATGGAAGCAGATGGAGTCAGCTGTGAAGTAGAGTCTATGAAGTAATCAAAAGGCTCATGGTCATTAGGATCAGCTTGTGTGTCAGTTGCTGCTGGGTTGGCTTCTTCCACAGGAAGTTCTACGGAAGCATTTTGTTCTTCACAGGAGGAACTGCAACATCTATGGAGGCATTTTGTACTTCTGTAGGAGTTACAACACCATCCACTGATGAACAATGTTGGTCAGCTGGCAAGTGTTGTTGAATCACCACATCCTCTCCATCCCTAGGATCAGTGGTTGAAGCAGTATTTACATCTACGGATGAGGGAGCATCTGCTGATGTATTTACATGGGCTGGGGATGAAGAATTTGCTTCTCCGGATGTATCTTCATGCTGCTGACTTGATTCTTGCTGGGGTCCAGGTGAAGCTTGTGCCCTTGGTGGATCAGCTGTTAGAGGAACTTCATTCAAACTTGGAGGCACAAAGGGATAGCATGTATCCGCAGCACCTGCATTGATCAGATAACCAGTGTTAAATGATTCAGTTAATGCATCTATATCAAATAACCAAGATGATCCTTTTACATTGGTAGTAAACATGGATTCATCAAAAGAAACATTGGGAGTCTCTTCAACTATGTTATGTTCTGGAATATAGACCCTATATGATTTAGAAGTGGATGAATATCCAACAAAGAAACCATCATAGGCTTTTTCAGAAAATTTTCCTAATTGTTGTTTACTATTCAAAACAGACACATGACACCCAAAAGCTCTAAGATATCCTATAAAAGGTTTTCTTTTAAATAATAGCTCATAAGGGGTTTTATTATGTTCTTTGACAATTAATGTTCTATTTTGGACATTGCAAGCTGTATTCACAGCTTCTGCCCAGAAGGTAATGGGCAGCTGAGAATCAACTAGCATTGTTCTGGCTGCTTCTATGAGTGTTCTATTTCTTCTTTCAGCCACTCCATTTTGTTGTGGAGTTCTTGGGGCACTGAATTGTCTTGCTATCCCTTTATTCCTGCAAAAAGAATCAAGATCAGTATTAACAAATTCAGTTCCATTATCACTCCTAAAAATTTTAACTTTTAAATCAAGTTGATTCTCAATCTTGATCACAAAGTCCATTAATGTTTCAGATGTTTCACTCTTATGTTTTAAGTAAAAGACCCATGTGAATCTAGTGAAATCATCTACTATCACCAAAAAATATTGCCTTTTTCCAATGCTCAGCACATTGGTTGGACCAAAGAGGTCCATGTGAAGCAATTTGAGAGGTGTAGTGTTAGTGTTGATTGTTTTGGATTTATGAGACACTCTGTGTTGTTTTCCTTTATAACATGAAGAACAATGATTAGAACAATAAAATTCTTTCTTTGGTAATCCAATGACTAAGTCATTTTTCACCAATTTATTCATGTTCTTTATGTTGGAATGGACAAGCCTTCTATGCCACAGTTGAGATTCATCTTCTGAAGATTTGGACAGCAGGCATGTCTCATGATTTGTGAGTGTTGTGTTGTTCATATCCAAGATATATGTATTGCCTTTTCTTGATGCTTTAAGAAGGATCCAGTCTGCTGGAACTGTAAAACCTGACTTAAGAATGTAACAGTTAGTGTTATCAAATAGTGTTAAGTAATTTTGATCACAAATTTGAGAAACACTAAGTAAATTATACTGCAAATTTTCACAGTAATTTACTTTTTCAAATGTTAAAACACCATTAGTTACCATTCCCTCACCAACAATTTTACCTCCCTTCTTATCCCACCAAATACCACATAAGAGGCATGTTTATGTTTGAAGTCATGGAGAAGTGCACAGTTGCATGTCATATGTCTGGAACAACCACTGTCAACATACCACTTGTTGTCAGCTCTCCATGATTGTTCCTGCACACAAAAAGAAATTAGTTAGAATTGACAACCCAAGGCTTAATTGTCTTGGGTTTGCCAGATGTGTCAACAATAGTTACTCCTTCATGAATTAATCTTGAAGTTTCAGTATTAGTTGTTTATTTTTGATTTGATGGTGGTGAGGATGATTCTGTTGAAGATGATTCAGGTTTCTGGATGTCTTCATACTTATCTGAGTCTTTCTTCAACGTAGCTTGTTTTGGTTGGTATTTTAACTTTGAAGAGGATCCTGTAGTTTTGAAAGTTTCTTCATCTTTCAGCTTTGATTGAGACACAGGAGTTCCTTTTGCAAAGTTGTCAAAGAAACCATCAACTGCTTCAGTCTGTTTATCAGACAAATCCATCTTTTTATGAGGTGTCTTAGCCTATGTTGGTGTTTTCTTCTTCAAAGTCTTGTCCGTAGCAGATGATCTTTTCTTTGACTTTTGTTGATCTTTCTGAATCTTTGTCTCTTTTTCACTTACTGAGGATTGAGAATCTGATTCGGATAATGCAACTTGTGTCTTCTTTTTGCTCTTTTTCTTGTTCTTCTTATTAAAATAACATTCCTGAGTGGAATGGTTATTTTGTCACATATGGCACAGTGTTTGTTGAAGAAACAATCATCAGTCATGTGATTGTTCATATTGCAAATGGAACAATAGCTGCTGAAATAGCATTCATCAGTGTTGTGATTCTTCATATCACACCATTTGCAATATTTTTCTGAAGTTTCTTCAGATCAGCCTTCTTTTTGTTGTTTTTTCTCACTTGCTGAAGCATCAGTTGATTTCTTCTTGTTTTTGTTGGGAGCATCAGCAGCTGTTTCTTGTTTGCTTTTGGCTGCCTTTTGTTGCTTGAGATTCACCTTTTTCTGTGCAAGGTTGTTCGCATCCATTTTGACCTCGTCCGTAGATTTAGTTTCTTTCTTCTGTTGCTTTTCTGCATAGTTAGTAGATTTTGCCTTCCGCAGATGATCTACGGACTTGTCAATTTTTGCTTTCCGCACATGTTCTACGGATTCTTCAGATTTCTTTTTCCGCAGATGTTCTACGGATTCTTCAGATTTCTTTTTCCGCAGATGTTCTACGGATTCTTCAGCTTGTGCTTTCCGAGGATTCTTGTTTGTTTGTTTATTACCTTTATCTGAAGATGACAAAGGTACTTCAGTACTTGATCCGCAGCTATTAATCTTGGGAAGATTCAGTTCTTGAAGTCCTTCATTCAGTTCAGCAATCCTCCTGCAAATAGTCTTCAGCATGTTTCGTTGCTTTGGAGGGTACTGCAACTTTGATTCTTTAAGAACTCTCGGAAGACCAGTGTCAACTTGAAAATTCTTACCAATGTTCAGTTGATCAGTATCATGTTCATCAGAATCATCCAAGTCATCATATTTATCAAAATCTGATTCATTATGTTTAAGTGATTCTGATTCAGTAGATTTAGTTTCACTCATCTCAGCTTCATTATTGTTTGTATGACTGGTTTTTAAGTCAATTTTGGTGCTTTGCACAAAATAATTTGACAAATTGTTTGTCATTGTTTCAGGTAAAGGTGTGTAGTTATCATTAATAGGTGGTGCAACAGCATTATAACCCAACCCGGACCTGTTCTTTGATTCAATATGAGAGTTTAGCAACTTCTCATATTGCTGAGATGATAATTGAAACTTCTGAAGTTTCACTTCAGTGGATGCATGATCAGCCATGGATTTTGTTAAGGAAGTGGTCAGATGCTCAACTTGGGCTTTTAGGCTGTAGTTTTCAGAAACATATTTTTCTAAATCTTTTTGTAAAGAACTGATTTTGATTTGATATAATTTTTGTTCTCTTAAGTGTGATTCATTCAAAATCATAGTTTCCTTTACTTTATCAGCCAATTATTGAGCATGGACTCTATATCGTTCAACTTCCTTAACACATGATGATGAACATAACCTGTCTTTTACCTCTCTGGCCATTGGAGGAACTTTGTTTTCCATATGCGCCATTAATGCTTGATTCTCCTCTATCACTTCCTTCTCATACAAACTCCAGTCACATGTTCCATCCTGAAGTATGATCAGCCCTGACTCCTTTGAATTGCTTGGTCCTGCTGATGTATGTGTGGCTGGTGAGGATGTTAGTTGAGGTTGTCTATATAGAGATCTTTGAGAGTTTGATTGCTGATTCTGATATTGTTGTTGCTGCTAATTTTGTTGCTGCTGCTGCTGATACTGCGGAGATGATTGTTGGTTGCATTCTCTAGAGAAGTGACCATAGAGATTGCACTTGAAACATCTGAATTTTGACTTATCAACACCAATCTTTGATGTTTTGCTTGCTGCTGCCAGATTTTTATTTCTCCGTAGATATTGCTTGGCTCTGTAAGCAATCATTTCCATCTGCCATTGAAGATCCATCTCTTCTACTACATCAGGAGGGAGTTCCTCCAAGTCTTGCTGAAGATGTTTGCTGATGTAAGTGAACTTCCAAGATATGCTTGAAAGCTAGAACTAAAAGCTGCAAAGGCTGCTTTTTGTTCTTCAGAATCCAATATCACAGTTATTGGTTCTGACTGTTTGTTATGTTGAGAAGAGTTTGCAGTTGCTGATGTCTCTCTTTTCTCTGCAGATCTTCCCTTTTCCTTTTGATTTTTACTTTGAGATGATTTCTTAGTGGGTTTGGATGCATAAAAACTTACTTCCTCTTCATCCTCACTCAAAGTACAAGATTTATCACCTTCATTATTTGAGACAAATGCACTTCTAGCATATTTGGTTTCCTTGAAGTGATAAGGTGAGACATGAGTTCTCACACTCTTGTTTCTTGATTGTTCATCCAGTTCAAGTGCTTGAACCTTAGCAACCAAAGTATCTAGACCAGTTTTCTTGAGATCTATGGTGTTCTTGAACATGGAGACTGTTTGCTTCCAACTTTCAGGCAAAGTGTGGAGCATCTTCTTGTTCAGTTCCTCAGTGGTATATTTTAACTCCAAGATGTTCATCTCAGTAACAAGTTGCATAAATCTATGGAGTTGCTGAGGAATTGATTCACCCTCAATATGATGAAAAGTTTCATATTGTGATCTAAGGGTGTCTTTCCTTATGCTTCAGATCTTATCACTCCCTTCACAGAGAGTGTGAAGTATCTTCCACAGGGAATTTGCTGTTTTATAATTCTCACACCTGATCAAGATTTCTTCTGGCAAAGCCATACTAAGCAAGCTGTATGCTTTAATTATCGACTTTGACCTTCATGACATCATCAGGTGACAAGTCCTTGGTGCTGATCGGCTGATTCTTGTCATTATAATCCGGCCCAAGAGTGGGTGGAATATAAGGACCTTGAGTGATGGACTCCCACAAGTCAGAATCTGTGTAGTTCACATGATTTCTGAACTTGATCTTCCAGGATTTAAAATCAGCTTTGGTTTCCAACTTTGGCGGTTGATAAGATCCTCCACCAAAAGCACTCATGTTTGATGCAAAAGGATGAATCAAAACATAAATGTTAAAAATTGACAAATCTATCGAAGACTCAGATCTCGTATTCAATTGATTTGAATATAGATTTAAATCAAACAAGCAATGAGAGAATGCTTGCTGAATGACAAGTCGTTGCTTTAGTTGTTTGAAAATCAATTAAACAATTTTAATACTGATAGATCAATTGATCTAAATCAATGAGCACCAATGGCTCTGATACCACCTGTGAATCCAAGGATCTCAATTCAGAAATTATCAGTACTAAAATAAATCAATTTAATGATCGCGGAATTATCACTAATTGACGTTTAATTGATTTAATTATTAATGATGAACACAACCACAGAAACACAATAAATGCGAAATCAATAATTATTCAAACGTATCTCATTAACTATAAAGTAATGATTACAAAAGAATAATAACGAATAACTATGAACAACGAATTCAGTGAATCGAATAATGTTGATGTGACGGCGGTTAGGGTTGCACAATGATGTAACTCGACAGCCGTAATATTGATTGATTGTGTAACACGAGATGTGAAACCTAGGACTCATATTTATACACGGTTTGAGTCGGTTAAGGAAACACTGGATCTCTCGGGATTTGTTATTGATTGTGTTGACTTGTTTGACTTCTTGGTATTTGCAATCGAACAAGTATGATGTTCTTCCGCAGCAGGCTTGTCGTCCGCAGAACTTTTGTTCTTCCGTAGATGACTTGGTCTTCCGTAGAAGAGTTGTTCTTCCATAGGAAATCCTTCTTCCGTAGGAGTCTTCACTTCATGGATCTTGATCATCCACAGGAACATTCACTTGGTCATTTGGTCTTGTAAGAAAATATCTACGGATTAAAAATAATGTTCATCCGTAGATGTTTCCTACACTTGGTCAATTTCAGAAAACCTTACAAGCATATTGTTTCTCCTGTCAAGTCACAAATCAACACACAATATATATGGGGTTAACCTATAGATTCAATGCACATATATATATATATATATATATATTGACTGTTACAAATATTAATTACAAGACTTGATTCAAGTACTAAGCCTATACAAAAATGATCTAGTCCTATACAATCTATATCCAACAAAGGGTTATCAGGTCTAGAATCTACGAATAGGAGAATACTGTAGGTGAAGCCACCATAAGGGAGCATCTGGAGGTCCATGATGAAGGAGCCGCTACTGAGTTCCCCAAACTTGATTTAGAAGACACTTATACCCAAATAAGATATGGGGGAGATGTAAGCAAGTATATAGTCTACAAGTTCAACTTTTCTTACAATTAGAATTTCTTGCTACATATCATCCTGCACAGCTTGTCTAACAAATCAGGGGGTTGGGATCAAATTTCATATGATCTAGGCTACCTAGTCCACGGGTTGGTAAAGGGTCTTAGACTCAACTACTCTCGATTTGTGTTGAATAACCTGAGAGGTAACATTATTAGGAATACATTTTACGTGTATCCCAGGTTTATTCAGCACATAATCAATTGTGAGTTGGAACAGGTTAAACTAGAATACGCAAATGTTCTAATGGTTCCCAAATGAGGCCAGGTATCTTCAAGATTCTGAAGAAGATATCCACTAACTTTATTGGAAGGTTCACTAATCTACTTCCAAATATGCTTGAGCTTTTGGCTCCTGATAACATCCTTGCAAACCTAGCAGGTGATGAACCCACACAGACACCACCACTTCACAGCCAATTACTTCTTCCCACCCTATCAAGTTCACATACCAAAGACGCCCCAAACAAACCCTTGTTCAATTTATTTTGATTGAACAGATCCCCTCTATTCAAACCAAAAAGGCTAGAGTGGAACAAAGGGCTTCAACTCAGCCAGAGGTCCAACAATCCTCCATAATTGACCTTAATATTAGCGTTAAGTCTCCTCAGCCTCAACCTGATGATCGTATTGCCTGAGCGTTAAGCCCTCAGGGTGAGTCTCGACACCCCCTAAATAGCCAAAATAGGACAGCCACATCACTGGCTCAATGCCACTAGATATTGACCAAAGTCACGGGTTATTAGGAATAACTTTTGTATCCTTTACTGACCTATTAACTCGATCTGATAAGGATCTCATGTTTCATCAATGCCATGATGTTGATCTACCACACCAGTCTCAAGATCAACTGAGCCTCAGGGAATCTCTGATTTCTAGCCCATATCAGCTAAGTCAAACTAAGGTGAGTCCCACAGTTGTGAAGGGGACTCATGTAGACTCAGATGCCAATACTGAGAGTGTCTTATTGAGCTCTAAGGATAGTGGTAACATAACTGAGATAGAGTCTATAGAAACCTTCTCAGTTGATGCCTCTGAAAGGGACATCAGTAAGCAAGGGAAACCAGGGTGCCAAAACTATATCTGGTAACGATAATGAACATACTTGGTATGTTATCTCATCTCCATGTGATTCTTCAAAAGAAGATGATGGAAGTCTGCAACTCTCCATTCAGTACATGCTTTCTAAAGTTTCAAACCTTGAATTCAAGGTTAGGATGTTAGAGGATAAGTCTGCCACTCAGCAACTTGAGATTGAAAATCTCAAGGACAAACTAGCTAAGACATAGATTGAGAAGTCTGTTAGGCATGTACATGTTCAAGTCCCTTTAAGTTCTTCCTCTAGCTCATCTACTTCTCAAGATGATGCTATCAAAAAGGGGAAGAATGTATGGAATCAAATTCATGACGAACCAAGCTTTGCCATATATCTTCACTCAATCCTACACAACAATACTCTACAACTATCTTCCCTCAGCCACCTCCCATAACACTTCAAGTGGACCCTAGGATGCTTATTGATCTCCACAGATTCTTAATCAAGTTTCTGATAAGCTCCTCACTTGAAAAACCCTCATCCGATCTTGCTATAGCCTCTTTTGGTACTAAATAGCTTTAAAGGTTGAGTGCACTACCTACCACTAAGAAAGAAGTTGGTAAACCTAAGGTCCCTATTGAACCTAAGATTGTCTCTGAAAGAGAAACAAGGACTGATGGCCCAGTAACTGACTCAGTTGGGATAAATAGTTCCATTCCAATGTCTTTCGAAGCAGAAATTCAAGTTGCGGAAGGGATTATTGAATTGTCATATTTGTCTGATGATCAGCTTATCACAGAGGCTATCCTTGATCTAGCCACTGAGATAAACAATGAGGACTTTCTCAAAACCCTTCTTTCTAAGACATAAAAAGTACCACAAGATCAACCCCACTGTCCCCAACCTGGATCATCTAAGCCAGAATCTCTAAAGGGTGAATCTTCCTTAGATCCCAAAGAAAAAAGGAAGATGACTGCTGAAGAGCTTCTTGAGGAAGAAAGGTTGGAGAAGCTAAAATGGAAAGGTAAACTCGACATTGGGAAATTGTTGGTTGCAAGCAGCAAAACAATAGCCGTAACTCAAGAGTCTATCAATAACAGAAGAAAAGTGGAGGTTATAGACAGGCTTATTAGCCTCGAGTGGATAATGAAGAAATGCTTCTACTCCCACTTGATGAGCTTGTGAAGCTGGAAAAGGCAACCCTACAGCAAAAGGAGAAAGAGGAAGCAGCAAGGTTTCCCAAAGATGAGGAAAAGAAAAGAAGGCAAGAAGAGGCAAAGCAAAGGTAGAGGTTGGAGAGGATAGCTTTCCTATGCTCTAGGGGCTATTCTCTACAGGAGCTGACTCCTCATGAAAATGACACTATCTTGTTTCTGTTCCACAAAGAACAAGATTAAATCAATACGGAGAGGAAGAAAGTTGCTAGAGAAAGAGAAGTTGAAAGAAAAGAAGAAGAAGGAGGAGGCCCAACTTAGGACTGCCAAGAAGGTGGGAGACAAAGCCTGGTTGAAGGCTTATCTCAGGGCCCATGACTTCACAGGCAGGCAAGTAGGTCTCATGTCTGAAAAGACCCTATAGTGACATGATAGTGACATTAAGGCTGACATTCACTTAGGAAGAAGGCAAAAGGTATCTCATGCTCAAGGTGTAAATAGGATGGTACCCTACAATGACATGATAGTGACATTAAGGCTGACATTCACTTAGGAAGAAGGCTGACATTAAGCATGTTTTGTCAAAGGCCGGAAAACAAACCAAAGAAATTACATAGGCACAATTATATATAGTATTTCAAATTAAATCTAGGTAGACAATATCTTGTATCTGATTTAATTTCCTATCCTATTTATGTTAATTTAAAGGTGGTGGATTTAGTTCACAGTAATTTTTTTCTTACAATCAAATAATAAAATAGCGTTTCATAAAGAATGGATGATAAATACCATTCATATTCATTGAAAATCAACCTTCATTTACTAAGTCTATCCAATTCAGTCAAATGATCACACATATATGGTGTGTTGTCCAATTCAGTCAAATGATCACACATATATGGTGTGTTGAGTAGACAAACCAAGATATGACTTCAAAGATAATACGACGTCGTATGTTATGACTGATATGTGCATTACCTTTTGTAAGGACATCTACTTCTCTGGTATTTTGATGCTCATGAACCTATTAAAGAAATATATTGAAGGTAAGATTAACATCCAAGCTCAAAGTGGTTTTACACTTTTACTAACCTATAAATCTCTAAATCAACTTAAAACCATGTGGAAGACTGGAAGTTATAAAGTGGCTATAAAGTCAAAAGGGGGGCTCAAATACCTTAATTGCCCTATGAACTATTGGAATTTCATGTCCCTGTGTTCAAACAAAATAGGAGTATGAATACGCATTGAAAATCAACAATAAAACATCATTCAGAACCTATGATGCTACATATTAAATAGCTGCAAAGAACTGTATTGAAAAGAACACTACTTGTATACAGGTTCCATGCTCCCAGATACCACAACAACAATAGGTGCTTCACTTCCTGTAATACACATTAGTCCTTTCCACACCTGTAACAACAATCAAATCATATGATAAATCACATCTTTACACAAGGAAAAAGACAATAAAAATAAAAGATGTGATCAGTTTTTCACAGACAACAAAATGCTCCAATAGTATGATTTCTAGCTTACTGGGATCGGTATCCTTCTATCATGGAAAGCAACTTCTGATGCAATATACACATCACCAATACAGGATCATTTTGCCTGCAATCATTCAAAGCTTATAAATTTACATCATAGAGCCATACCCACAAAATAATCATATAACAAATGGAAATATTATCTGGAAATAAACAAATATTTCGAATAGAAATCAAGTGCACTATGTGGTATTGTTAACTTCAGCATGTAACAAGTGAAATTAATCTTAAAACAACAAAATCAATTTGTCGATTAGCAAAATGATTGAAATGGATAATACTTTATTAATCACTTGTTTCAAACGAGTGAGCAGCTCTTCCATCCAGAAATGAATCATCTTCCTCACATTACATGTTTCCAAAACTCTTATTTTGACAAACATCAATCGCAAACCCTAACAATATCAAACATTTCATCGATAAAGCAAATCAATACACACAATTTAACACAAACATCCATAAACTATCGATGCAATTACAGGTCAGCCAACAATCACATGACAGTTAAGGATCACAATCACCGTACAACCGTATAGTGAATGAAAGATCAAATTAACCTTCTCGAGGTTTCGAAACTCTGAAGAAATGAGAGAAACAACATGTAGCCTCATCGCAATGCTTCGAAGGTGTCGAAGTTCTTCCAAATCAAGCGACAAATCATCCACCAGTAGGCTTTGATTAATCCATGGTACCCTCGTAATAGGGCTATTCAAACGAATGTGGTGGTGGGCGGTGGCCGACTGCGCGGAGGTGGTGGTGGGCGGTGGTGGGCGGTGGCGGGCGGTCGATCGATTGGGGGCCGGATTGGGGGCGGTCGATCGATTTGGGGATTTGGGGGATGTTGAACAACAATGACAAAGGAATTGAAGGGCGGTAGAATTAAGAGAAAGGGGGGAGTTAGGTTATAAAAAATTTTAAAATATGACAAACGAAGATGACATGCAAAAATGTGTGTCATCCTTTCTAAAAATATTTTGAAATCCGACATATATTTTATGATACGCGCAAATGCGCGTCATCTTTTTTCGCGCGTCATCTTTTGCACTTTATCTTTTAACAGTTTTCTAGTAGTGGACTTAATATAACGCCTTGTGAATTACTACACTCAAAGATAAAGACATACACGTTATAACAAAAAGGTCTCTATTAAATACAATGAATTCTCTTTTATTTTTCATCCTAAATACGTATTTGAATTACCAACAACTTATGTATAGTATACACATTTATACACACTTGATGTGTTATTATTATTATTTTCCAAACTGGTTGTTATTATCTTCGTATCATCTTCATGTTCAAGATGGTTCTTTTTGTGTTAACTGAATTGCTAGCCATTCATAAAAATGTTCATAATCTGCGGTAAGTGATTGACAAAAGAAATTATGTAGACATATTTTTAACCTTTAACATATACATCAAGATACAAGCTACCTTATGTAGAAAATACATGTATAAAGAAAGCAGAGACACTCACTATATAGATTCTAATTTCTTGAAGAATAACTCAACCGACAAGCTCTAATCAAAGGCTTCATCCTCTCTGTTGTCTTTATAATACAGAAGAGTAGTACCATATATACGATAACCATACCAAATAAATCGGCTTGAGTATGACTAGATTATAACTCGCAGTGTGTTTTAGTATGGAGTCAGAGTTACCACTAAACCTTAATGAGTAATCTACTTCAAACATAATGAATTTACTTTTAGTGTATCACAGATCTTAGTGCTTTTTATTTTTGAAAGTCAAGCCTGTCAACATATGAAACATATACCAAGTTAGTTTCTTTCAAGTTTTTAAAAATATAATGAATCAATAACAAAAACTATAATATCTTTCCAATAACACATTGAAAATTTATTTTTTTAAAAATAAAACAAACTACGTTTGTAAGTTTTCGTTTACTCCCCCTAAGAAAGAAATCATTTTTTTCTAGGCATTTTTTAAATTTTCTTCCCCTAAAATTATAATTATTGCAAAAAAATAACAATCTTAACTAAAAAATAAAAACAATTTTTGTAAAGGGTGTATGGATAACCATTAACCAAAATTAATCATTCCCAGATATTAGACTAAAAAGTCAAATCTATAATGATCGAACTGCTTAGTAACAAACCAGTAATGTTGTAATCTGATCAAAGTGATTCCAAATGAATAAGTTTGTGTTCAATACAGTCATGAATAAAATGCATGCAGATGTCGATTTGTTTGATATTGGAATGTTGAATCGGATTCTTCACTATGTTTAACACTACAGTATTGTCACATAAAATTTTGGTGTCATAAAGATTAAGGCGATAATGAAGAAGTTGTTTAATCCAAAAAATCTACGAACAATAACTTGACGCAACCGTATATTCAGCCTCTGCAATGGACACAAATGTAAATAATCTTTGATTGTATTGATCTCTGATTTGTAAACTATTACAATGAGTATAAAATTAGAAAATGACAAAAAACTATTAAGTTTACATTACAAAACTTCTATTTATGCTAAGAAGTTCTTGCGCGAATATCATGTTATCGCGCAACTTAATGTTTTCGCCCGAAAACAAGTTATCGCGCGGCAACTTTCACTTATAGCGTGACTCGATATTCTTCATCTTGATATAATTTCCCGAGCCTCTAGGTTCAACACCTATATTTTTCTTAAGAAAATTCTACACCTTATAAGTATGTTTTGTTTTTGTCTTATTTATTTGTTCCCGATATAAACATTCTTGTTCTATCAACGCTTGAAAGTAAAAAACTGTGAATTACGATTTTAACTGAAAATATCTTTTTTGGAAGGAGAAGAAGTTATATTAAAAATTTTCAAAATTTGAAATCTCATCTGACAACTTGATTGAACGCTAACGGTCTATTCAAATGAAAACGGTTCAAATAGACATAACCGTACCGGTTCTATAAGCATTTCCTGATCCAATCGTTCTAAAAACACTGCTTGAGTCACCTAATTTAGTATAAATCTGCATCCATTCAACTTATATTTCATTGTAGTTATCATTTTACAATGGTATAATTAGTATGATCTATATGCTGCATTATAGTTGGCTTATGAAAAACTATTTTTACGGTACACAATCCCATTTAGTTTTTCATTTAACCATAAAAAGTAATATAAAGACATGTAAATTATGAGAAGCTTATACGTTCAAATTTCATTTTAAGTAAAATGCTTAAGGTTAAGTCAAGTGGTTTTTCCAGTTATGTATTTTCTACTAATGGGGCTGGGATGCGCTTCTGGTTGGGAAACGTATAAATGTGCCGATTTAAGATAACACAAGTCATCCGAATTAATGCCGTACATGTACAATTAAGAATAGAGTTAAATGCGATTTTCATCCCTGAGTTTTAATAAAAATTGTTATTTGATTTCAAAAGTTTAAATTTTATCATTGCATCCAAATATTTCATAAAAATTATCATTTGAATCCATTAAATCATGTTAATTAACACTGTTAACTTTTTTTATTAATTTTCCTACATTAGGGGTACTTTTGACAAAACAATTTAAAAACAAACTCTACGTGAGAGATTTTATACGTTTAGTCTCGCTTAATAATCATCATTGCGGTTTTAATCCACCGATTAGATCAAATAAAATGTAATGATAACCACCTAAAAGTGACTCATTTCTAACTTTATAAAATATACACTACAAAAAAATAAAACAAAACGTTAGACAAAGTTGACTTTTTATTTTATAATTATTTTGATAAAGATACCCCTAATCTAGACAAGTTATCAAAAAATGTTAACGATATTAATGAGTAGTAGTAAATGGATTCAAATGATAGTTTTGTGTTACTTTTGAATGCAAATGACAAAATTTAAATTTATGTACTTAAATGATGATTTATATGAAAGGGAGAGGATATGCTACAAATGCTATATTTTTTAAAAAGGGTGAGAAGTAATTCTGGTAATTGATCAACTCATTAAAATATATCAATGGTTCAAAAAAACGCGGTGGCAAAAATGTAAATAAGTGGAAAACTGCTAACAGGCGGAGGGGCAAAAAAGTAATTTGACACAATGGTTGTTTGACACAATGGTTGTTTGACACAATGGTTGTTTGACACAATGGTTGTTTGACACAATGGTTGTTTGACACAATGGTTGTTTGACATAATGGTTGTTTGACACAATGGTTGACACAATTTGACATGATAGTTTTTTGACACAATGGTTGTTTGAAACAATGGTAATTTAACACAATCGTATTTTGACACAATGGTAGTTTGACACAATGGTAATTTGAAACAATAGTAATTTGGTATGTTGGCATGTTATTATATTTTGCTATGTGTTGGCATGTTAATATTTTTTGCTATATGTTTCTTTACATTACACAATAGTATTTTGGTAACTTGTTTTTATCGTCAAAATCAAACGTAAACAAAACTCGTCAAACATGACACAATGAGTATTATGACACAATGAATATAATGACACAATAAATGTAATGACACAATGAGTATATGACACAATAAATCTTATGACACAATGAATCCTATTCTTGAATAGGCATAGAATCAACTGTTGAGCTGTTTGAAACTTGTTTATCCTTAATGCTTTGAAGATATAAACTGAAATTGCGTATAACGTGACCAGTTTGTTTGCAAAACCCACAATTTCTCAACTTTTTTCCTGCTTTTTCGATGGCTAACTCACGAGCTGACTTCATTCTTTTCGGCCTACATTTTGTCTTTTGCTTAACAGGTACACTGAATTTTGCTTCATTTCGTTCGCTCCCTCCAGGTAACTCTGCAAAAACACTACTCGTCTTTGTTCGTAACCAATTGATTAACAATAATTGTTTTATTCAGACACAATGACAATACAAAAGACACAATGACGAACAAAAAGACACAATGATGATATCTAAGACACAATGATAATGTCAATCAATAACAAAATTCATATAACAAACACAACATAAAAGACACAACATATAGAGACTCACCTGATATATATAAAATATGTTCAACAACATATTGATAATGTCCAGAGTAATCTAACAGTATAGACACAATAACTGTTTTATTCAGACACAATGACAATACAAAAGACACAATGACGAACAAAAAAACACAATGATGATACCTATGACACAATGATGATATCTATGACACAATGATGATGTCAATTAATAACAAAATTCACAGAAATCAGACAGTATAGACACAATGATGATCCAAACGACAAAATTATTAACATACTATTTCAATTACAGTATATAATCGTCTTCATACGTACTAAACTGATGAAATCAAATAGATCAACATAACTCAACGATCTTCAACAGAAACAACATAAAGCAATCTTCAACAGATGAATTCGATCGTTTGAATCTTCAACGATTAAAATTGATGTAAGATGAAACGTCAACCGTTTGAATCGATAAATTGAGAATTTTGTTGAAGGATTGTCTTCAAATAAATTAGATGTAAGCAATCTTTAACAGAATTTTGTTGAAGACTTGGGTTCAATAAATTAGACTTCCTAAAATACTCATCCTTCTATTTTTAAAAATATGTCACATGTCACTCACCGATTGCTTCTCACACTTTTTACATAATGTTCACTTTGTATTTGAACCCAACACTACATGAAATTCTCAAAACACATTTAACTCTCAAGAATAAAAGAAAGTGGCGGATGAGATAATAAATGTGGGAACTCAATCAACTAGAAAATCCAGATCCATGTAAATTTACCGTTGATGCCGAAATTAGCACCTAGGTGATTAATAATGGATACTTTGCCGGAACGATTTGTGGCACTCCGCTGGAGAATAATCAACAAAATTAAGCATGTTTTGTCAAAGGCCAAAAAACAAACCAAACAAATTACATAGGCACAATTATATATTATATCAAATTAAATCTAGGTAGACAATATCTTGTATCTGATTTAATTTCCTATCCTAAGTATGTTAATTTAAAGGTGGTGGATTTAGTTCACAGTAATTTTTTTCTTACAATCGAATAATAAAATAGCGTTTCAAAAAGAATGGATGATAAACACCATTCATATTCATTGAAAATCAACCTTCATTTACTAAGTCTATCCAATTCAGTCAAATGATCACACATATACGGTGTGTTGAGTAGACAAACCAAGATATGACTTCAAAGATAATACGACTGAATATAACGCCTTGTGAATTACTACACTCAAAGATAAATACATGCACATCATAACAAAAGGTCTCTATTAAATACAATGAATTTATGACTTCAAAGATAATACGACTGAATATAACGCCTTGTGAATTACTACACTCAAAGATAAAGACATGCACGTTATAACAAAAAGGTCTCTATTAAATACAATGAATTCTCTTTTATTTTTCATCCTAAATACGTATTTGAATTACCAACAACTTACGTATAGTATACACATTTATACACACTAATGGATGTGTTATTATTATTATTTTCCAAACTGATTGTTATTATCTTTATATCATATATCTTCATGTTCAAGATGGTTCTTTTTGTGTTAACTGAATTGGTAGCCACTCATAAAAATGTTCATAATCTACGGTAAGTGATTGACAAAAGAAATTATGTAGACATATTTTTAACCTTTAACATACACATTAAGATACAAGCTAGCTTATGTAGAAAATAAATGTATAAACAAAGTAGACACTCACTATATAGATTCTAATTTCTTCAAGAACAACTCAACAGACAAGCTCTAATCAAAGGCTTCACCCTCTCTGTTGTCTTTATAATACAGAAGAGTATTACCCTATATACGATAACCATACCAAATAAAATTCCAAGATCGATCCACTTAGAGTATCCATCTCGACTTGCAATACATCCTTCAATATCATGTCACCATCGACAGTGGGTGGACCTCCTAAGTACGCAGGGAACTTAAGACCTTGTAATTCATTTTTGTACAATCCTTGTAATGCATACCTGTGGAACGAAACATAATACATAGGATATCTCCAGAATACGCGAGCTAGATCATTTGGCAACCGAAAAAATCCAGCACTTAGTATCATCAAGCCTTGTATTCCAGCACTTGATATTATGCCCATGAGCAAATTTGGGACGATGGTTGCAACGATCATCATTAGGCATTCAACGAGTAACATTGCTGCAAAGAGCACTAATGCAAAATAGATAAATTGCTCAGGTTCCCTCTGAAGGCCAGCGAGCAAGTAAGCTATTATTCCTGGGATAAAAGATATGACAAGTAGGTAGAGCGTTGAGGAGATTGCATGACTGATAACAAATGATCCGACCCCGTAATGCCCATTTAATCTTTCCCAATGAAAGACCTACACAAACATAGTTGCAACATGAATGTCAGAACAAGAGCTTGGTAAGTGCATATGAAATACATCAGCAAACCTTCATTTCTTCCATGAATGAGGGGAAACCGCCAATCGCCAAGATTGTAAGGAATGAAGAGACAAACATAAGCATGGAAATCCTAGCCTGTTATTGTTAAAAAGTTAACCACGTGAAACAGTTCTGATAAATTCAAAGTCGATCGAAACATGACCCAAATAACTTCTATGTAAACATAGGAAAATTGGTATTGAACAAAATGGTTATTATTAGCTGGGGACAAAGTATTTTGGGAATTTAATTCCCAACTTTTCACAAAAGTGGGTTTATAATATGTGCTTAAAAGATCTACTCTTTTCAACCTATTATACATTCCAAAATTAAACTTACGTTTAAGGAGCCAAAACCAGAACCAAGATTGTAGAAGACTGTTCCTAGGGCAAAACCCAAAGCGATATATATACCAAGCCGTAACCAATAATATCCTATATCACGATACATGTTTTTGAATGATCTTTCTACAAGCACCCCACACTGTGTAATAGGACTAGCTTTCATGCTTCCTTTTTTCTCGGTCAGGCCTCCTTCCTTCAGAATTCAAATTTTGATTATTTAATAATGTATTCAATGCATATGTTTGTTACAATACGAAAACATAGTTAGATTGCACACCTGTCTACATATAGTAGCTATTTCACTTTTTACATCCATACAAATCACAGATGACTTGTATGATTCCGAAAGTACATCGACTACTTTCTCAACAGCTTCATGTCCACTAGCATGGTCCTAAAGTGGGAAAAGAAAAATAGTTGGTTGAACATTTAAAATAGAAGTCGAAAAAAAGTAATATGTTGAACTTATGACAATAATGACCGACCTCATCAAAGTCTGTGTTGATAGTTATGAGAAAATGATCTGCTGGACTTTGTAGATCTGGACAAGGAAAACCGTTAACTGCAAAAAACTGATAATAACAACACAAGCAGTTACCTCCATTAGTTTGTTGTTATTGTAATTCCCGTGACATTTTTTATTCTCTTAATTAGTTTAGTAATATACCTGATTTGCTGCAAAAGTAGGACCAAAATATATTGTTTTACCCAAAGAGAGAAGACACAGATTATTAAAAAGCCCAAAAACATGGCTACTTGGTTGATGGATAGCTGCTAAAACTGTCATCCCGTATTCTCGAGTGAGCTTAACAATCCGATTCATGACATAATAAGACGCTGCGCTGTCAAGACCACTTGTGGGCTCATCAAGCAAGAGTAGTTTAGGGTGTGTTAAGAGTTCTAAGCAGATGCTTAGACGTCGTTTTTGGCCACCGCTAAGCCCTTTGACTCCCCAGCCTCCTATTCTTGTGTTCAGTGCATCTTGCAGCCCCATCTCCCTTATAGTTCTATCTGCTCTTTCCCTCTTTTGGGATCTTGGCATGGACTTTGGCAGTTGCAGTTCAGCTGAGTAGTATACGGTCTCTTTGACCGTTAAAGTCCATGTTAAAACTTGTTCTTGAGTCATATAAGCCTATACAAACATTAAAGAAAAAACTGGTGTAATTCTTAAAGAAAGATTGCAACCTTGTATGCATTTTTCTTTTCTTCTACTTAATATTCTAAACAAAGAATCGTTCATGTACCATAGTGCCATATGTGGGTCTGAGCTTCCTTCCGTTTATTAGAACGCGTCCGGTGTTCCTAACGTTTGACGCCAACCGCCCTGCGAAAAAAAGTGTGAAAAAAATATCTAAAACAGTAGTTGTATGTTCCTAACTCTTGTTTGAATATATATTATAATCAGCCTGTTTCTTCAGATTCAATATTAAATATAGTAACTTGTTAGTAGGCCCGTTTCACTTCTTGATTTAAATACTTACTGTCAGTGCTCCGGTTATATGCGTTGTATTTCACACACCAGTTGTGAGTTGTCCTTACTGCTCGTGTGTGATTATAATACTTATGAAAATGGTGGCGAAACGCGCAAAGGTGAAACGGAGAGTTACATGCATACCAGCCAAAGAATCAAGGAGAGTAGATTTGCCGCAACCAGAAGGACCCATAATGGCCACAATCTCTCCTGGTCTTGCATAACCAGTGGCTCCACAAAGTATGTTTTTACATGCAGTTGAGCTGGACACAGAAACTCCAAGATCCTCCCATGTCAAATAGGCTCCACTCCTTCTCTTCGTCGTTAGTGACTCCGAATCGACCATTTCGACTCCCCATTTTCCTTCTTCATCTGGTTCTGGACATATTTCACTGTTATGCACTAGACTACCCATTCAAGATATCAATCTAATGTCAGATTACAGAACTAGAAAAAGTTTTAGAGAGGTTGGGGGGGAGGTGTTTGTAGGATGTAGTTTGGGAATTGTGAGATTAGTATAATATGTTATGTTTAATGTCCCGTGACACATCGAGGAGAGCCCATGTGTTGTATTTATAAACCTCAAAAAACACCAAACATGAATCCCACGATAGAATTTAAAATCTTGACTAAATTGAACTTACCTTCTGTCTTTTCCTGCAATTGTATATATCCCCTTACAAATTTATTAATGAGAAAAATATAAAATACTTTTCACATCATAATATTAATAGATAAAACAACAATCTCTAAATATGAAATGTATTAAGCAAATATAACTTGAAATGAAAAAAGTGTCAAACTTTTCACGTATTATGATACTTAAAAACAGCTCGACTTTGATTAATTAGTTATTTTCACGGTTTTTTGTACTACTTATATATCCCCTTTTATTTGTGGTAATTGATCTTGAAATGTCCGATTTTTGTATGTTTTTTATAGTGCTCGTGGCTTACTTGTCAACAAAATAAACTGAAAAAACAAGCTTATTTGATGGACAATGACTTGTAACCTCTTTAATTAAATCATCAAAGCCGTACAGTACGATTTACTGTATATAGATTTTTGATAGCCAAAACAATATTGTTTACTAGACGAGTTTATAGCTAATCGGAAGTAGGCTCTCTATTTCAATCTTATCTTATACATGAACATTATTTGGAAAACATTTGACTCGCTGATCTCCCATATTGTTTAAAGCGACATATAATTGACCATGAGTGAAAAATAGACATTCTAAGTATAAACCAACTTTGAAAAGCGATTGACCTTGGCTTTTGTTAATTGTCATAGCAAAACACAAAACCAATAGGAATTGTCTTCTTTTAAACTTAAACAAGATTTTTTTGTCTGAAGGACTTGAACTGAATCTTGGAATAAATTACGGTTTCTAATGTTGCTTTCTGAGATGACTTATGCTTCTATAACACGATTGCCTAGAGATATAATCTGTATCTTGTTTCATTACATAAACTATTTTTTTGTCAATATTTCTTAACGTCTCTGGAACACCAAATTTCAAAACTAATTTATGATTTAGTATACCTGATAATTTAAGTCTATTTAAAACATTAGAGGAGTATAGGATCTCGTCAAAGTTATCATGAACATAATCTGACCTTCACAAACTATCACTACTAAGATACTCCTTTTCGTCTCCAGGTATTAGTACAAGTAAACGATCATTAATATCTTGGACGTGTTCATTTGTAGGTGCTAGTATGGCTCCCTCCTGAAATTGTTTTTTGTTTTTCGAGTTTTGAATGATTTTTGGGTATACAAAATCGACCAAAGCAGAAATTTGATCATATTTATCAGTTATTAGAAGATCTTCATGTATGTCTATAACTGATTTAAAGTCATTACAATCACCGATCTTTCCTTCACCCAAGTCTAAAAGCCAATTAGAAAATTGTCTTGTCTATTCAATCTTGCATGCATTGCCTCCTATAGTTAACCTAATTCTTTTTGTTAGTCTGAATACATTGCATTTTGACCAAATATACAATGAACTTAAAGATGCATTTACGATATCATGTCATGTTCCATTTGGTATAACAGACAGAATCTGCCTAAAATCTCCTCTAAATACAACTTTTCCACCAATAGCACCTTATTTTTTTGGTTGAATTAGGGTTAAGTATGTCATTCATAGTCCTGTGTTAACGCCTCAAATGCATGTTTATTTATCATCATTGGTTCATCCCAAATTATCAAATTTGACTACTGTAAAAGTTACGCCACATCACTACCCGACTTAATATAATAGAGAGAATCTTTAGTCAAATTTAAAGGTATCAAAAATCTTGAATGGGCAGTGCATCCACCGGTCCAAAGCAGAGATGCAATTCTAGTTGAATCCACATTTTGCAAGTAGAAGTTGAATCTTTAAAACAAAAACTGCACAGTTTGGCAAGTTCTTCACATATAGTTCAAAACTTCGTAAAATAAACGAAATGGCGGGGAAGGTTTGGGTTATAACGTAGTACCGCCACCACATGCTATCCTTTTGAACACTAAATGTAGACCAATAAATAATAACCCGGTAAAGGATCATGTAGTGTCTACTCCTCTGGTCAGTGATCCAGATTTTATGTGTAAACCCTTGAAGTCTGTCACTGAATAGAAGAATACTACTTTGGGATCAAAAGATAGGATGCCTGTTGAAGACTTGCCTGATAAAATTAAAAAGGTTAACTTAGGGTCAGGTTCAAAAACGTCTATTTCAGAACCTGAACAATCTAAGTCAACAAACCCTAAACCAGCAAGTCATCAAAATTTAAATAAAAGGAAAGCAAAAGATGTTGCAAATGTCAAAACAATTAATTTTGTTAAAGAAGGAGAAACATCTAAAAGTGAAAAGAAACTACCCAGCCCCCGACCAAACTCAACCCCTCGTCAACACTTTCCTCACACTGTCGAAGGCAGATGCTGCTACAGTTGTGGAAAACGAGGACATATCTCTGCAAATTGTCCACACTATCAGACACCTAAAAGGAAAATAGAACTTTTTGATGATGAAAAACCAAAATTTTCTAAAATCAGATCTAACACTCCTTCAAAACACCAAAATCAACACAGACAAGCTAAAAGCGAAGCTGTGTCACCTAAGGTTAAACCTAGGGTTATTAGTGAACCTAAAGTTCAAACCATAAGCCAGTCGTCTGTTTACCACAAACAGGCCTTACACAGAACTAGTTTATGGAAAGAAAAATCAAGTAATGTGTCTGATAGTGAAGACAAGGAAAAGAAAGTTGCACCCTTAGTCTCTGAAGGTCAGTGGTTGAGTTCATGATGTGTGACACCTCTGGGATGCCCAAGCCAGTTAAGGCTTGGGTCCCAAACCTGAACTAATCATTTCCATTGTATGTGCAGGGTGTCCGCTACAGTGCTATCACTAATACCTGGATTATTGATAGTGGGGCGTCCAGGCACATGACCGGTAATTTGTCCCTCCTTTTCAATGTCAAGAAAATTAATGGGGGACACGTGTCATTCGCTGGGAACAAAAGAGGTTACACTACCGCACAAGGCAAAGTGGGAAAAGAGAAAGTGAAGTTTGACAAGGTCAACTATGTTTAGCAACTACTGAACAACTTACTTTCTGTCTCCCGAATCTGTGATAAGGGATTCAAGGTTGTATTTGGCAACAGGAGGTGCTACGTACTGAAGAAGGAGTATGTCATCCCGGAGGAGCAAGTTCTAATGTTGGCTTCAAGGTATAATGACCTTTATGTCTTGGACCTATTAAAACCCTCCACAACTGAGTCTATAGCTCAATGCTTCTTGCCAAAGCAACAGAAAGAGATTTAGTCTCTTGGCACAGGAGAATGGGACACATCAATCCCAGGAAGATGAACCATCTAGTTCAGAATGATCTGGTAGATGGTGTTACAGTCAAGAATTTTCAGCTTCCAGATTTTTGTGTCGCCTGCAAGAAAGGGAAACAGACCAAGAAGTCTCATAAAACAAAGAAAGTTAATTCTATCGACTTTCCTCTCAAGCTTCTACACATGGATCTGTTTGGCCCAGTGAGCACAAAAAGCATAGCCGGGGATTGGTACTGCTTTGTGGTGACGGATGATTACTTAAGATTCTCTTGGGTGATGTTTCTGAAAGCTAAATCAGAGACATTTGACTCATTCAAACATCTATTTACCGCATTGGAATCTCTCTACAAGCTGAAAATAAGAAGAATTGGATCAGACAACGGGATAGAGTTTAAGAACCAGTGGATGGAGGCCTTCTGTAGAGAGAAAGGAATTGTTCATCAGTTTACCTCTGCCTACACTCCACAAATGAATAGTGTTGCCGGAATGAAGAATCGAAGCTTGATAGAGGCAGCAAGGACTATGCTAGCTGACTCCAAACTGCCAGTTCAATTCTTGAACGAGGTAGTAGCTATTGCTTATTACAATCTAAATCGGGTCTTGGTAGTCAAACATCATGGCAAAACTTGTTATGAGTTGCTCCAACAACGGGAACCCAATTTAGAGTATCTGGAACCATTTGGTGCACCCTGCATGCTACTAAAGAAGAATCAGACTAGGAAGTTATGCGAGAAGCCAGAATAAGGTATCTTCCTTGGATACAGTATATCAGACAAACGGGTTTACAATAACTAAATTGGTCAGGTAGAAGTGTGGTGCAATGTTGATGTTCAAAGATACACCATTCCACCTGTAGGAAAGGGACCTTCCTTTTTCTTCAACTATGATGGATTTTTCAAATCCTTCAATCTACCTCCTTCCTATTCTGATGATGACTTAGCTGCATGAATGATATACGATGTTCTGAATGCTCCCACACTAGACTCGACATGCTTAGTTCCATTAGATGATACTTCTAGCCCTTTAGGGGGAGAGCTTGAGGTAAGTGATTCTTCTTCTGATGATGAAGCAGTTGAAACCACAAATGTGGAATAGGAAGACAGGTTCCTACTACCGAAACCACTCCAGCCTTTGATCATGATGCAGCTGACACTTCTGAACCGCATACTCCAACAGTTCAGAATCTAGATACTGAAGTCGCGGTACCCACCACCCCCCGAAACTCGAGTAAATGTACATCATCCCCTGGACAACATCATAGCGGATATTCTATCGGGAGTTCAAACACGAAATCAGCTATACTCAGCTGATTATGCTGCAGTCATGGAAAAGGGATACTTACAACTGGACAACATCAAGCCCTTCGAGCCTGGTACGAGAAACTCTCTACTCATCTGTTGAAACATGGTTTTCGTAGAGGTGGTCATTGACTGCACGTTGTTTATCAAGAAAAAGGATGGTGATTTACTACTGGCGCAGATATATGTGGATGTTATAATCTTCATTTCCAAGAACGAAGCATTGTGTAAAGAATTTGAGTCTGTGATGACAGTTGAGTTTGAAATGAATGCCATGGGAGAAAAGAAATTCTTTCTTGGGTTACAAGTAGATCAGACACCAAATGGTATCTTCCTGCATCAGACCAAATATGTAGGCAATATCCTCAGTCAGTTTGACATGGAGAATGCAACAGTTGCTGGGACTCCACTTGCCACGAATCATAATGTGGCACCTGATGATAACGGTGATCTGGTGGATGCTACTATGTATCGAGGAATGATCGGATCTCTCATGTACCTCACAGCTGCTCGTCCTGATATTATGTACGCCACATGTCTCTGTTCCAGATATTAGGCAAAACCTAAAGTAAATTATCTAATTGGGGTAAAGAGGATTTTTCGTTATCTGAAGGGTAATCCAACACTTGGGTTATGGTATCCTCATGATGATGACTTTGAGCTTACAACATATAGTGATTCGGATTACGGTGGTTGCAAGATGAACTATAAGTCAACATCAGCGGGATGTCAGTTCTTTGGAAGACGCTTAGTCACCTGACAGTGTAAGAAGCGGACGTCGGTTGCTCTATCGACATGTGAAGCCGAATACGTTGCCGCTGCAAGTTGTTGTTCTCAAATCATCTGGATTCAACAGCAAATACGAGACTACGGTTTGTAATTTTCTAACACCCCTATTTATGTAGATAATTCTGTTGCAATTGCTGTCACGAAAAATCCGGTCCAACATCCAAAAACTAAACACATCGGTATTAAATATCACTTCATATGTGACTGTTTTGAAAAGCAATTAATTGATGTTGTTAAAATTAATACGGATTTTCAACGCGCCGACCTCTACACAAAAGCATTTGATAAACCTCGGTTTTTATATCTCTTAGAGGTCAATGGCGTCAAAAAGAAAAGTGATGTGATTCCAAAAGAATCTAGTACTTAGTCCGTCTTTATGTTTTATTTTTTATTTTTTATTTTTTATTTTCTCTATTTTATTTCCTGTCTTTAAAAAACCAAAACCACAAAAAGATTTTCGATTTTAGAATTTTAGGGGGAATAGGCTTAGTTTCAGTACTTAGTATTTAAATTACTTTAAAAAAAACGAGGGCGGGCAGAGAAACTAAAAAGAAAGGACATCAAATCTGTGAGATTGACTCAAAACTATGAAGATGATAGTACATAAGAGACTAATTGTTTGGGATATCAAAAGGAACTAAATAGTTCAAAATGTTACATTAAAACTACAAGTCTGAGAACGATAAGTCATAAAAAGAAAAAATGATAGTAAACTAGCCTGTTACTGAGGTTACATAGAGAAAGTAGGCCTAGAGGTTTCTAGTCCATTATATGATGTGTTGGTAGATTCAAGATAATAGACAAGTAGACCTCATTGGTGAAACAAATGAAAACTAAATAGTTCAACTAGCTGTGGGCTTCCACCTTATCCCTGGTTAACACAATCAACGCATTTCAAATAAGGGGCGATGAGCAAAATAAACGCCACAAATATGTGCGGATGACCTACAAAATGAGAAAAGCACATGAAAAAAATTGTTAAACGCAATCAAGCTAATGACTAATGCTGTTGGTGCGTAATGTGCAAAAGAAAAGTGCTCAAACAAGAAGATAGGTTGTGTGCCTCTCTGCTGTGCGATGGCACTGACCTGATGATAAGCATAACCTAAATATTCTAGAATTCATTGTTGTTTGCACCTCTCTGCTATGCAATGGCACTAACCTGACGCTTGGCATCTCTTTTAAAGCTCTTAGAATAGTTTCTTCTTATCCAAACCCGTAGACCGCTCAAAAATCTCTTGAGGAATGTTGATTACCATATAAGCGTGGGATCTACAAATGCTTGTTGAAATAAAAAATATAACTAATCACCAATGTGAGCCAAAAAATCTGTTTATGGATTTAAGTGGACAAATATATTGACATTCATTGTGGCAGCAATTCTCGACAGTCAAAATCATTATGTGCTTCTTACAGTTCTAGTATGATTTCCTGTAAGGGCCTTGGACTCTCAGAATAATAAGAATAAGTTAAACAAACATATGAAAAAAAAGTCCCAAATGATTATGTTTTTTGCCTGTATGATTCCATAAGAGTCTATCCAGATAAGATTTACATGCTTGATGTTGTTCTGTTCAGGGGGAGAAATCTTTTAAGGAAAATTAAAATGTTTTCAACCCACCTAAAACAAAACCACAAAAATATGTTCTGTTTTATTCAAGTCAGGTCGTCATCTGTTTTATCTATCAATTAGGTGTAAATGTCGGACTATGTAACTAGATGAACTTTGTGAATCATAAATTAAAAGGGTCACGCCTGAGCTGACCAAACTTGGTGTGAATTTAAAAGATCATGTCTGAGATGATCGAGTTTTGAAAATTAAAATGGCACGTCTGAGGTGACCAAACTGTTTAAATTAAAAGAATCACGTCTGAGGTGATAAACTTGTTCTAATTTAAAAGGATCACATATGAGGTGATCAAAGGATTTCTGTTAAAAGATCATGTCTGAGATGATCATCGGGCATAACGTTCATAAATCATAAGTCAAATTTGAATGTGTGGAAATGGATGAAGTCAAACTAATAAGTATGGACCAATCACACGGTTGGACCATAAGTATGGACCAATCACACGATTGGACCATAAGTATGAGCAAGTCGCACGATTGAACCATAAGTATGGACCAGTCTCATAATTGGACCATAAGTCTGAGATAATCACACGAATGGACCATGAGTATGGGGCAAACCATGCGATTGGATCATAAGAATGAACCACTCGTATGACTGAATGAAGGAGTCTGGGTCAGTCGCACGACTGAACCCTAGTCGCACTATTGAGTCGTGCGCATGGGTCTTGTCGCACAATTGAGTCATGCGCATGGGTCCAGTCGCACGATAGAGGAAGGCGTATGGATCCAGTCGCGCGACTAAAATCCAAAACAGTATAAAAATAGACTCATTCGGTCGTAAACCCTACTTGACTTCAAATGCTCAAAAAGCGCCTTAAGCCTAGAAACTCTGCCAAAATTTCTTGTTTTCGTGATTACTCTCCAATTTAGTGACTAACATATATCTTGTTCATCTACAGGTCGCTTGTGAATGAAATCAGATCAAATGACTGGTTGAATCGAACATAAATGACTGAATTTGATCGACTAAACAACCAGGACCAAAACCTAAAATAAACCACTAAAATGGAAAAGAATGTTCATTTAACGGACATTAAGTGTTATTTCGGGTCCCTGCAAACCATATGAACCTAATGAATCTAAACACGAAGTCTAACTTAACTTTTTAACAAGATTCAAGATTATGGTGTCGCACAGTGCAATATGCGAATGGACAGACTTATGAACTTCAGTCGCACGATTGAGCCAGCGCATGATTCAATTGTACGATTGAATCAATTGGTGGCTCAGTAACACGATTGATTGAACCACATGGCCTTGCATACGACTGAATTCAGTCGTATGGTTCAATCGCACCTTTGAACCAGTCTGTCTAAATCTATTCCAAGTCAGTTGTTTATCTCTTATGAATGGAACTAATGTTTTTGTTTCTTGTATTGCAGCAAAATGGTGGGAGATGGACGATGAGCACCAAGCACAACATATGTGCTCATCTGGATACCACGTCCCGGAACGCTTCTGAGTTCACCCGGATTATAGCTTTCCTACGTAGATCGACGATCTTCAAGGCTATTTCCATTCCATGCACACCTTATAGGTCGATCCAGCATGCATTCTGGGAGAATGCCACGGTCGACCAGTCTACTGAGCCATACTACATCCGGAGTTCTATCTTCGGTCAAGATATACAGATCGGAGAAGACGACCTAAGGTGAGTCTTGGACTTGGGTGAGGATGGAACCCACCCAACCAAGCTGCATCCCTAACGGTACAGGGATGCTTTCTCATGATCAAGTACGCCGATGATATCAATGCCGGTGTGCTAAACAAGAGCAACATGTGCCCTCAATTCAAGTATCTGGCATATGTGATCCTGAAATGCATAGCCTCCAGGAGAGGAGGATTTGACGAGCTGTCAGATCAAATCCAGAACGCATATGTTGCGCTGGTGTTGAACCACCCGTTCAGTTTTTCACGTATGTTCTTCTCCTACCTGACGGAGAACATTGAGGCCAAAGGCAAGGAAGGCTTCTGCATGTACCCAAGATTCTTGCAGATGATTATCGACGAGAAGCTTCCTATGCTGCCTAGGGAGGAGGACGATGCAGTGACCCTAGAGGTGAAGGATGATACCACCTTAGGCAAAATGAAGGTCTACCGGGGAAAGCAAGTGAAGCCCCTAGTGAGGAGAGTATTTGGACATCTGGCCAATGAGGGTTACTTGGCGCCACCTCGTAAGAAGTGGCATCACGACGATAGTGATTCCGATGTCGAGCCGATTGTGGCTCCTACTGACGAGGATGATGACGATGATGACCATGATGATGGTCAAGGTGGTGGAGATGCAGGCCCTAGTCAATCATGGGCCACTGACACATCTACCATATCTCCACTACCTCCCCACAGTAGTACTTCTACTCCCGGTGGATCGGAGCAGACTGCCATCCACCAGGACTTCCTGGTTGATGAGGAGGAGGATGAGTCAGATAAGGTGCCTCTCACGAGGACCATCGATAGCCGAGTGGTGGTTACCGAAAGGGGCAAAGAGGCGGTTGGGGGGTGCCAGGCTTGGGGTGAAGGTGCCGAGACTGCAGATCCCACTTACACACCTCCCCAGCCAACTAGCCCAGGGGGAGCTTAGCTTGCCAGGGGGTCGAGCCTGAAGAGAATGGCCCAGCCTCATGGCATGAAGGGCAAGAGACGGAGGATAGTACTGATTACCACCTCCACGACCACAGCTACCACCACCACTCCTACCATCACGCCTACCTCCACTTACACCACCACTACCACCTCTCCTACCACCACTCACACCACCACTACCACTACTCCTACTACCACCACACATACCTCCACAGCCACCACTACTACCACCACCACAGCCACCACTATTCCTACCACCACACATACCATACCCACATCTATTCCACCACCATTCACCTTCATTCCCACTCCATTATACACCACATCCACCACTACATCTACCTTACCCCAAACTGGCCCTTCCACATCATCGATCCCTCCTCAGGGATCTTCTCTTTCCACTGTTGGGTTAGAGGAGCAGCTGGCTAGCCTCAACCGGCTGGTGCTCAATCAGCTCACTACAAACGACATACGAGCTAACCAGATGAATCAGTTGATGGCAGTAAACGCTACACAAGGCAAGCAAATAGCCTTACTGACAGACAGAGATGCAGCTCAGAGTCAACAGATCAACCATTTGACTGAGAGAGATGCTTCTCACGAGAGAGCCTTGGCCAGAGCTCATCGTGCTCTCATTGCACAGAATGAGCTGCTGATGGCCTCAGTGAAGAGGATTGAGGAGGTCGAGAAGAAGAATAAGAAGCTTATGCTCAGACTTAAAAGGATGAAGGGTGAGCCCTTAAAGATAAAGGGTGACGGTGATAACGGAGATGATGATGATGACGATTCATCCGATGATGAATCGGATGATGGTGATGATGATAAGGGTGAGGCTAAAGGTAGTGGGAAAGACAAAGAAGGGGGAGATGATGATGAGCCTGAGCATGAAGGTGATGCATCTGCATCAGCCTCAAATCCATCGGCTCTGGAGACGCGCACCAAGAGGAATCAAGATCAGCGACCCTCTTCCTCAGCTCTTTAAGCTGAAGAGTCAAGTGACTAAGGAAAAAGTACTGATTAAATGTCTTTGTATTTGAAAAACTTTTGTACTTGAAGTATGTATTACACTAATGTAATTAATGTTTATTAATGTTTAATTATCTTGATTACTGATGTGTGTGTGATGGTGTCTTGAATGTTTAACCAAACAGATGAAGCTGAATAGACAGACGACTATGATGTCGCACCCCTTCAGCAAATCAAGACTCAGTTAAGCATGATTCTTGATTTGCAAGGGATCGTGCGACGATCTGTGAGCTACACCCCTGAAGAGGGAGAGATCATTCATGATTTTACAGATGAGCAGCTGGCCGACATGTTTTGACTCAACCTGGGTGAGCTAGTCAAGGATGCTCCCGAGGTTGATGTTCTTAGTGATGAAGAGCTGCAAGATGTTGATGTGATTGGCATCAAGGATATTACTGCAGAAGAGTATCCTCAGTACACTGACCAACAGGGAAATGTTATCCCTGATTTGGGTGAAACATTTGGCAGTGATACTTTTGGAAATCTTGATGCTAAAGAGAAAGAGAAAGAGAAAGAAGAAGGGAAAGCCCAAGCTACAGACGCTGATGTCGATATTAAGAAGGCTGAGTGGGCAGTGTGTCTAGCTAAAATGAGAGCCCAACAACAACCTCCATGTCTAACACCTACACCAAACTTTATCCAGTGAAGAAGCATCAGAAGGTGTCAGGAAAGATTATTAGTTGGGTGTATTTTGAGGACTTGGATGTCTATGCCGTGAATAGGGAGAAGGGGATAGAGTACTTCAGATTCCCTTATGATCTGAAGACTCTTCCCGGTTTTGACCTAAACAGGCTTGTCTGTTTAGATCTTTTGTACGCCAACCCCAGAAAGATGTCGGGTTGGTTCGAGACGACACTAAAGAGGGAATACCACACTAGGTGGGTCAACTTCAGGCCTCAATAGCCTAAACGATTCATAAATAAGATCGAAGTTGATCCTAACACTGGAAAGCCTAAAGTAGTGTTGAAGTGGAGTCCTCCACGCACAATGTCAAAGATCCCATTATGGGAAATACCTCAGGACTTCACTCCACACTTCAAGTGGTGGTATTATGATTAGCGAATGGGTGAAGCAGTCATAGTTTTGCACAAGGATGGACTAATAGAGACTATTTGGGTATTTGACCCTATGTGGCTGACCCACTTGTCTGCAGATGATGTCTATACTCTCTACAAGTGGCCACTATTGTATGATACGCAGGACATTGTACAAGCTCTACAGTTCCAACACGTCATATGACTCTGCTTTGCATTCAAGATACATGCAGGAGTTACAAGAGAAGAGAGGTACAAGAAGTTCCAAGAACATATGAAGAATGTTATACATTAGGCTAAACTAGGTCCAAGGGGGAGTTTGTTAATACATATTGATGTACCTAGTTTATGTTCTCAAATGTAAAAGTCTTTCATGTCTTACACTTGTGTAATCCATTATAATGAATTGATTGAATGATATATGAAATGCATTGTGATGATTATACGTGATTAATTATGTTATGTTATATTTATATTGAATGTGATTCACATGTATCAACTAAATATATAGGTTTGATGTTGGTTTTACATAGTTCTAAGTCAATAAGAACTTAGAAATGTGTTTAACTTAGTCATGTGGACATTCATGCTAATGGACCATACTTATGGCCCATACGCATGAATGAACCATGCTTATGGACCAGTCGCATGACTGAACTAGGTAACTGGATCAGTCGTATGATTGAGACATGAGATTGGCTCAATCGCACGACTGAAGCTTCAGTCATGCGTATGAGTCAATCACATGATTCAGTCGCATGACTGAACCATCCTAATGGTTCAGTCGTACGAATGAATATTGATAACCTATAAATACCACATAATTCATGGAAAAACATAACACTAGATAATATTTCGTACCCTAGTTGTCCAGAGCGTTCCAAGTCGCAAATCAAAGTTCATAGTTCGTTTCTGATCGTTGTTAATCTGTTCTTAACGTTTGTTACATCGTTTGTTCAATCGGGTTATTCGTTCTCACTGATTGGATCACCAATCAATAACATGATCTGGTTTCACGCAGAATCCGTTAGTACTCCGTACGTACACGGTCCTAACAAAACAATTTCACCCTTATATCTTATTGAAGATCATGTATAGGTTGGACTCACCTTAGATTAGATTATGTTTATATTCCTTGTAATAGTTTAATGTTAGTTTACTTTTCAATATTGTTTATTTTGTTTAGTTTTACTGCCCAGCAAAACTATGCAGTTTCGCTCATAGTCAGCTGTTTACTTTCACCCGGCGAAACTGTTGTCTCTGTCGGGCAAAACTATAGTTTCGGCAGCATAGTTTCGCTTTTTGCTGATAGCAAAACTGTCAGCGAAACTATGACTTCTATATATACTTTTGATCTTGCTTATTGTTGGACATCCTTGTAAAACCCTAATCGAATATTATTGTTGCAAGAGACTATTGTAAGCTCTTCCTTTGATGAAATATATTTGAGGTTGTTTCTTTTGATTGTATTGGATCCTTATTGTTCATATTTGAATTCATTATGGTTGTTATTATTCTTCTTTATCTTTGTTGTTCGTCTATTGTTTCTGATATTGAACGATTGAACAAATCAATTGTACTACAATTCGATCAAATGGATCAACAAAATGGTATCAGAGCCTTAGCACTCTTGATTGTTTGAGGTTTTTGGTTGTTTTGTTCAATATCAATGTTTCATCAATTCCGGATTAAATTTGAGTGTATTTGATATGGAATTTGATTGAATTTTCCTTGTTATTGGTTGGGAAAGCTCTGTTAATCATCAAATCTCAAATCCATTAAGATTTTGGTGATTTTGTATCGTTTTCGTGTGCAAAAAGGCTTCCAGATTTATCCAGCGAAGCTGCATATTCATCCAGCGAAGCTGCATATTCATCCAGCGAAATTACATCATCTTCCAGCGAAAGTACATCATCTTCCAGTGAAACTACAAGTGTTTTACACTTTGTAGTTGATTTTAGCATCTCAGAAAAAGTAATGATGTTGAACGAAAGTTCAACAGTGCCTATGTGAATATTCCAAGCGAAATTGCTATCAAAATTATCACTGAACAAAAGTTCAAGCTTGTTTCGTGCGAAATTGTCGGTGAAACTAAGCATTTTCAATCATTTGGCTAGCGAAACTACTGCCGAAATTCCCAGCGAAAACAGTCTTCTCAGCGAGACTACCTCATTTCTATGAATTTATCATTTCTGCCGAAATTTCCAGCGAAACTACTATCGACTCAGCGAAACTAGCTCTTCTCAGTGAAACTAGCTCATTTTTGCGAAATTATCATTTCTTCAGCGAAACTAGAATGCCAAAGATGACTTCTCTCACCCTTGTAGATTTAGAAAGTTTAGCTCCCAAAAACCTCCAAGACTCACTAACAGAGACAACTTTGATGATTGGAAGAGATGTCTCAAAGCCTTTTTCTTCTACACCGACCACAACCAATGGGAGTCTATCATATCCGGTCCACACATACCAATTTTCACTGTTGATGATGTCGTGTCTTAAAACATAGACCCAACCACATTCATTGAGAAGGATCAGAAGCTGATTGATCAAGACGAGAAAGCTTTTGGAGTATTAACTCTATGTCTTGCACCTGACATCTACAATCAATTTGTTGAATATAAGAATGCTAAGTTACTCTTCGATGCCCTCTATGAGTTCTATGATGGAAACGATGAGTTGGTAAAGGAGAAGAGCATCGAAACAGAAAAGGAGTTTAACTCTTTTATGGGATACAAGAACGAGAGTCTCACAGAAATATGATTAGAAACTTTCCAATAGTGAGCAAGTTAACAGGTTGTTAGACTCTCTTCCACCTCAGTGGAGTCTTCAGGTGAGAATGTTAAGCAGGAAAGAGGTTTCACGGACTAAAATCTTATAGACATTATAAATAAGCTTAAGTCCTTCACGTTAGACATGAAGAGAAAGGAATTCAACCAAACCATGATTCCTATATCTGGTTTCACTCAGAATGCTGCGTTACTGTCTTTCGCAGTAAGCTCTCCAATGCAGGCATCTCGACAAATAGGAGTGAATACTGATGATTATTCTGTTAGTAGTCGTAGTGCTGGTAGAGATCAAGTCAACTCAAAAGCAAATGCTGGAACGTCAATTCCATCTGAAACAATGGCCCTCTTTGGTATGTTTGTTCAGAGTTATGAAGCCTTCGTGTCAAGGGAGTTGAAAAAAGGAATGACAATGAAGGACATGTATTAGGTGGATCCTGATGATCTTGAAGAGACTAACATTCAGTGGCAAATGGCAATGTTGACTCTTAGAGCCCGAAGATTCATGGAGCGCACTGGAAGGGAGAACTTCGGAGGTCAAAGCTTTAACTCCAGACTGGGATTTAATAAGTCTAAACTGAGGTGTTTTAATTGCAAACAATTGTGACACTTCAAAAGGTGAATGTTCATTGTGGATCATCACTGATCCTAGCAATTCAGGAGTCCCAAAGCTGGTTTCAAGTAGGGATAAAGAAGACATGAAACAGAAGAAAGAGACGACCTTCTCTAATTTTGACTGGAGTGAAGAATTTAAAGAGACGAGAGAAGAAATTAACCAAGCATTGGTAGCTGAGATTGTGGTAGAGAAGAAGAAGGTGAACAGTGAGGAAGAAATTGATCCATTTAAGGAATTTAGAAGTGAAGCTGCTGAAACTGAGGTGGATGATATTATGGAAGAAAGTAATGCTGAGAAGATGCAGAAGGAAGGAAGTCAACCCACTGAGCAAAGTAATAGAAAAGATGATGCTGCTTCCATTGTCGAGGAAAACAAGTTGAGTACTCCGGTATGCCAATGTCAGAAAGCTTTAGCAGCAGAAAAGGTGGTGATGGGGCTCCCTTATAAGGTAATTCAGGACATGTGTTCTTCAGCATGTAAAATTAGGTTATTTGAGGTATACAAAGCTAATCGTTTGTTAATTGGCAATGAAAAATATTTAAGACGAATTAATGAAGAACTTAAAATAAATAAGTCTAAATATTTTGTTAAATTAAACAAAGCTTTGCAAGAAAATGTTCATTTAAAAAGAATCATTTTGGAAAGAAATGTCGAGATTAATACTTTCACTGAAAGGGTTGCACTTGCTGAATTTAAAACAAGCAAACTTTAGTCAAAGCTCGATAAATGGACAATATTGGGGATGAAACATGATGATTTATGCAAATCTCAAAGGGGGGCTAGCATTAAAACAGGTTTGGGTTATGAAAATGCTTAGGTTTATCCTCCTCCTAGTACTTACTGTTATTCGCCTATGCCTGTTCCTAATCCTTCTAATGATTTGATCACAATAGATACTAACAGTATGTCTACAGGTTTAGAAGGTGTGAATACTAAGCACGTTCACGAGGACTATGATTATGGACCGACTAGCGGGCTTGGATGCACTAGTCGTAATACGCCTGAATCGCAACATTCTATCTTAGATCATAAATCAAGTTTAAATTCTGTTTTTATTTCAAGTCAATCTGTAACAGACACTGTCTCATCTTGTTCTAGTGATGTTTCTATTTTCTCTTTAAGTGATGTGGATTGTAATGATGATACTTCTTCTGATTGTGTTAATATTGTGAATGATTCCACCATGAAGTGTAATGAGAAAATTAAAAATAATTGTTTTTAAAAATTCTTTTCTCACCCTATCCCATCTTTACCCCAACTAATATCTCTCTTGAAAGGGTAACACCATCATATGAGGCAAGTACAAGTGGTATAAGTATCACATACATTTCAGATGAAAACTCATCATCTTTTGTAAATAATCATTCTTTTGTAAATAAAAACAGGCATAATGATACGTTTGAGACTTATCATGATGATGATTCTAGATTGTCTAAATGTGATGAGGAAATACTCATGGATCAGATTCCTGTTTGAAGCATAATAGACCTAGATTAAAATTACATTGTTTCAGGTGTGGTAAAGATGATCATGTAGTTAAGCATTGTGCTGAGCTACATCATAGAAATGTTAATAGGCATTCATTTAGGAATAGATTGAGTAACTTGGTTAATAATTTCTTTTGTAAGAAGCCAATCTCTCCAAAACCCAAAGTTGTTCAAACTTGGGTTCCTGTTTCACCAGGTTAATTTGTTCTTTGACATTTTTGCAGGAGTCATCCACTAAAGTTGTAAACAGTGTATGGCGTGTTGATAGTGGATGCTCCAGACACATGATGGGGCTAAAAGATCTATTGACTAGTTATCGAATAATCAATGGAGGTTATGTCGCATTTGCCAGAGACAAGAAAGGAGGGAAAATGGTTGGAAAAGGGGAGATTTCGAACGGCTTTCTTACTCTAGAGAAAGTCAATTTGTCCCTGAACTTGCTTTTAATCTGTTGAGTGTCTCACAGATTTGTGATAAAGACACTCCGGTCTTGTTCAAGTCCAATGAATGTCTTTTTCTGAAATCAGAGATTGATATTCCAGAAGAGATGGTGTTAATGCGGGCTCCAATAAAGAATGACACATATCTTCTTGACATGGGTTCAAGGGAGTCAACGTCTACCGTCACTTGGCTTTTGTCCAAAGCTTCCACTTCTAAGTCTTTCCTATGGCATCACAAATTGGGTCACGTTAATTTTAAAAATATAAACAAATTAGTTAAAAACAATCTTGTTAGGGGATTACCTTTAAAGGACTTTTTAGTGGTTGAAAAATGCATGGCATGTGCCAAGGGAAAACAACATAAGAAACCACATAAACCAAAAATTAAAAATAGCATATCTAATCCCCTCGAGTTGTTACATACTGATTTGTTTCGCCCAATCCGTGTTAAATCAATTGCTAAAAAATCAATTTGTGTTGTGGTTAGAAATGATTTTTTCAGATATTCCTAGGTGAGATTTCTTACCCATAAAAGAGAGGTTGCTGAGGAGTTGTAGTAGTCGATTCTTTCTATTGAGATGATATGAAAGAGGAAGGTTATGATGATTAGAAGTGACAATGGTACCAACTTTAGGAATCAAATATTTGATTCTTTCTATGCTGGTAAAGGAATTCTAAGACAATTCAATGCTATGAGAACACCTCAGCAGAATGGTGTTGTAGAAAGAAAGAATCACAGCCTCATTGAAGCAGCTCATACGATGTTGATTGAATCCTCTTTACCAATCATCTTTTGGGCAGAGGCGATGAATTGTGCTTCATATGTTCTGAACAAGGTGCTGATCGTCAAAGACAAAATAAAGACTCCTTATGAACTATTTCATAAGAGAAATCCTTTGATTGACTTCTTTCGACCATTCGGTTGCTCATGCAGTTTACTGAATACCCAGTCGCAAAAGACGAAATTCGGTGACGTGTCTGATGAATGCTACTTCGTCAGTTACTCATCCTCTCAGAAAGCTTATCAGGTATATAATAAGAGAACCCATATTGTACAAGAGTTCTTTTATTTAGATTGGCAGGAACATAATTCCTCTGATGTGCAATCATAACCTGCATGGTTCTTTGACTCCAATATAGTGTTAATTCGTTTAATCTTCAAGTTTTCGATGATGATGCGTCTTTCTCTAATGTCCAAACAAACATCATTCCTCCAGATCCATTACCTGTCATTCCTTAAGTCCCTTCCAATACATCAACAAATGATGCTACATCAGTTGACATTACATCTTCCTTATCATCCTTTGGCCTTCCACCTTCACCTGTTTCTGCATCTCCTCCCTTATCATCTACATTTACTTCATCTCAGCCGGTACCACCCACCTCTTCAATTGACTCTACCTTACCATCTCCGTTACCTTCATCTACCCACCAACAACCCATCAGCCAACCATCTTCAACTACCCTACCCATGCCCACTAATTTCAAAACTTTAAAAGATCACCCCCATGATAACATTATTAGATATATCACTGATGGAGTTCGGATGTGGAGTCAATCTAGTTTGATTAATGTCTGTCTATTCTCTTGTTTTATATCCCAAATCATACCAAAAATGTTCATGCAGCTCTTCAGGATCCTTGCTGGGTTGAATCGATGCAATTGGAGCTGCAACAGTTTAGGAAGCTCAAGGTGTGGACCCTGGTTGACCTTCCACTAAACAAATGTCCAATTGGGATGAAATAGGTGCTCAAGAACAAACCTAATGACCGTAGCATTATGATAAGAAATAAGTCCCATTTGGTGGTTCAAGGCTTTGTTCAAGACGAAGGAATCTGTCACACCCTCAAATTCCGGGTCTGGAATCTATCACAGAGGGGTGAGCAAACAGGATCAAACACAGTAGTTACACATGAGATGCAGTTTTCTATATGATAAGTTTTAGATAATCAATCCATTATTATTCAGAGCATTAGATATTATACGCAGCGGAAATAAATATATAGATTGTTTCTTAACAATACGTCTAATCATGTCTTATCAATAACAAATAAGTATCTTAAGCTCTTATATGATCTTACGTGCATGTCCATAAGCTCCTAGTAGATACCTGAGAATACATGTAAATTAAGTGTCAACACAGGGTTGGTGAGTTCATAGGTGAGTAAAACATATTTGATAAATCATCAATTATCATTCAAAGAAGGGTTTATTGTAAAAGTATGAGTTTAAATTACTCACCGGTATATGAATAGCCTGTCGGAACCCTTTTTAATAAGGTGAACCCGCTATCCCACATACCCACTATGTACAAGCCCAACAAATCCTTCACATAGGATTTGCCCATGTATCATAGTTTATCATTTCTATGTACAAGCCCAACAAATCCTTTACATAGGATTTGCCCATGTATCATAGTTTAATATCATTTTCATGTGTATATTATGTTATTTATAATTATTCAAATCAGAGGGCGCGAATCCTCTCTTTACATTTATCCTCATATGGGTTGTAAGTGGAACTATAATGGCAAAACTTATATAGCGCACAATCTGCCTTCTCACACCAGAATAGTCATCCCAAATGACAACGAGATCTTTGTGCATCTTGTAAGGACCACATGTCCAAACCTTTGTGGGGGTCAGTCACTCCCTGATAGTACTATCCAAAAGATCCCTGCCTTGTTTATAGCCCAGTTTACAGAGAAGGATTTTCAATATAACCATATGTAATCATAAATGTGATTCAATTATTATTTAACATAATACACAAAAATAATTTGTAATTTTAATTACAACATATATTCCTGCCCCAAAATATTTAAATGATTAAAAAGGGGAACAGCTAAGTATGAACTCACCTCAGTCCTTGTGTGGTGTTGACAAGCTAGTAAATTCCTCCTAAGGAATTATAATTCGCATAAGCAAACAAATACAAATCCATAACCTAATTAAGTTAGATCTTGAACCTGGCATTCAATTGATCTAAGATTTGATTCTCGGGGATTTGTTATAAACATATAACTAATCATTTAATTATCTTTATTAATAATTAAATATTTATAAAACTTGATTAGTTTAATAATGATTTTAACATATCATTATATTCTAAATAAATTGTAGACATTATTTAAATATGTAAATTTAAATTTAATTTTATAAGATTTTATAGACACATATTATCTAGACATTATATTCTAAATAATTTGCAAACATTATTTAACTATGTAAGTTTATATTTAATTTTATAAGATTTATAAATATTTAAATTTATAAAATCTAATTTTTTGTTTATTTTATCATAATTAATCCATAACTAATAATATAATGTCAATTAATAATTTGATGATTTAAATCATTATTTAGAAAAAAAATAACAATTTATAACCTTTGTAACAATTTTATAAATAAATAAATAAGTAAATAAATAAATAAATAATAAGTTTTTAATGAAATAATTTTCCAGAATATATTTAAATAACTTATAAAATTAACAAAGTTTATAAAAATTATTTTTATAATTTTTAATAATTTTCTGTATTTTTAAAATGGCTCAAAAAGGCTTAAAAAAATAATTGTTGGGGCAGGGCTCGAACCCTTGACCTCCTGTTCACAATCACACACAAACCAGTAAACCAAGGCTCACAGCCGCGATGGTTTGCAGTTCCAATTGATTTTAAACACCTTAAACCCCTTATCCCCAAATCAACCGAACCCTAGAATCGGATTTGATCCAAATTGATCCCAAATTCGAAGCTGTTAATGATTATAGTCATGGGGCTTTTGTTCCCCATGATGAATCGAGTTTGATGGTAGGTTCAATTACCTGTTTTGATTTTGAATTGATGCAGAACGCACCAAGAACAGGTCGATGTTCGTCTTGAATCCAAATGTTGATTAAACGTAGATGAAAATGAAATTAACTTCACAGGAAGTCTCCAATAACCCTAATGATCAAAAGCCCTCTAGAAATTTCGAGGTTTGTAACTCGAATAGGGGTGTTCGATTAGTTGCAGGTCGATGATGAAGATGATGATCGAACAGTGTGTTTGTGTGTGGTTTATTTGCAATTGGAGTTTGTATTCGATTTATAAACTTCAGATGATGGTGTGGTGTGTTTTCTTTTGATTATTAAAGTGTTTAGTGCGATCAATTGTGGACTTGTTCGGCCGACAATCGGGACGAGTGGGTTAGGTAATAGTTCGCACTTCAAATTTTCAAATTGTTGTGGGCTCAGTTTCGAATCATCCACAAGAAGCTGTCGGGAACATTTGTTTGATCAAAAACCATGTTATTTTGGCGTTTTGGGGGTCGTCGGAGGTCCGCCGGTGCGGTGGCCGGAGGTAATCGGGCGGTGGGTTGGGATTTAAATAATTTACACAATTAGTCCCTGGGGTTTACAAGAGTTATTATTTTATGTTTAAAGTTTATAAAACAGTTTTCAAGAATTACAAATTACCCCCTAGACTTATAAGTCCAAGTTTAATAAATTTTTATAAATTATTAATAATAATAATAATAATATTATTATTATTATTATTGTTATCATTATCTTTATTATTATTAATATTATTATTAAATAATAATAAAATAAAAAAAACTAATTCGTAAAATCACATATTATATTAAATCATAAAAAAAAATTTCCGGGTTGTCACATCATCCCCCTGTTAGAGGAATTTTCATCCCGAAAATTAAGATGTACTTGTAATATTCTTGAACAGGTTAGGATACTTGCGCATCATTTCGTCCTCTCGTTCCCAAGTGAACTCAGGACCACGTCGAGAGTTCCATCGAACTCTGACAATCGGAATCTTGCTATGCTTTAATTATTTAACTTCCTTATCCATGATTTCAACTGGTGCCTCAACAAGTCTGAGTTTCTCATATACTTGCAGTTCCTTTAAAAGCACAACCAGTGATTCATCGGATAAATACTTCCTTAGATTTGATACGTGAAAAAACATTGTGCACACCACCAATTTCAGCAGGTAGATTAATTCATAGGCTACTGGGCAAATCCTTCTGACAATTTCAAAAGGTCCCACGTAGCGAGCGTTCAATTTCCCTCATTTTCCAAAGCGTATAAATCCCTTCCAGGGAGATACCTTTAGCGAAACTTTATCTCCTTCCTGAAATTCAGGTGGCTTACGATGTTTATCAGCGTAGCTTTTCTAGCGATCCCTGGCAGCAGCCATGCGTTTACTTATCTGGACAATTTTCTCATGAGTTTCAAAGATCAATTCTTACTTTCTATCCATTTCCTAATTCTGATTATTTCTAACTTGTCTTGGGGTCCTAATCAACCTAGGGCACACTTATGATAATGGTCGGAACTCCAACCTTCTTAATGTCCCCGTTTTACACATGTTAGCTTAATCGTATCAACCAACATAGCTAGGCCCACAACATTAGCATTAAAGCAAATCATCTAAACCATCAGAGAGGCTTATTCTACTACTCACTAGATTTTTTTCTCAGTGTCCTTCTTAATTCTATTTGGTCTAATGTCATAAGGTATGACATCAGTTTTATCAATTCATGGAGTTTGTCAATATAAAGAGCACGACTTAACCCTACCATTGCATGATTTTAGAATTACAATTCTAACTTTTGTATTTCATTCCTTAAGTAATAGTAACCCTATTTATAAGCATTAGCGGTATACTAAAAATTAGCTTAAACCGGTTACACGACATCCTAATTTTCCTTAGCATTATCCCAAAGAATATGTATAATGAGTTTCATCACTCATCTATATTTCCTGTAGTCCACTTTCATTCTAAGCATTCAATCAGTTCCTCGGTTACTGAAATGCTAAGTGGAGGAATGTCTCTTAAATGATAAAATTAATATCATGATTGGAAATACCATGAAGGCTCTAAGTAGGACAAGACTTAAGTAATAGCAAGTAAACTACAAGCACATAAGCACAATATGTCTAATGATAGTTGCCTATCCTTCATACTTTCAGGATTTCAGGTATAACCATGTTAGGGCAAGTACTAGGGAAAAAATTCTCTCTTTAAGTTAGGAAAAGTGTAGCTTAGATTACCAAATGGAACACGTCAAGGTAATTTGACCCATTTGCCTTATAGACTTGTGTATGACCGCAGTAACTTCACGTGCTATAATAGCAGCAATCTTACGACCAGAGTTTCTAGACTGTGAACGGATTTGACGAGAAGCCATTCTGAAAGATCATTAAGAATTTTCATGGAAATCATGAAAACGACAATCGAGAATTTGGCATAATAGAAATGAGATGTTCCAGGTGTAATCGTTTGATTCGTAAATCAAAGCGAGTACGTTGACTAATCAAAGTATTGGGTCAATCACAACTTTGTTGAAGACATGCGTACCTATAAGCAGATACTCATCCCGAGAGTTCATAGGTAAGGTAAACAGGTCCATCGGTTGATTTGGATTTATACGAATACCTTGCCTAGACAGAACACCTCGAGATACAGGCATCACGCTCTTCCAGCATTACATGTTTCAAGTTGTAAGACACAGACTTTGATGAATTTGGAAACCACGAATAACGGTTCAAAGCTCATTTTGAAACCATTTGATTTAGGCACGATGATAAGTGTAGATCCCACATGTCGTTGAGAATAAGTTTAGGAATTATCGGAAAGAGTCAAAGAGTCAAAGTTATCTTTAGGAAAACTACTATCTAAGTTTAAGCATATAATTTCTTAATCTTAGTCAATCTCTAACTAAGGCAACTTACTTTGTGCAACTATTGTGTGTGGCTATAGGCTAGATGCAATTCCTAACTCACTATAACCAATGGCTCTGATACCAATCTGTCACACCCTCAAATTCCGCGTCTGGAATCTATCACGGAGGGGTGTGCAAACAGGATCGAACATAGTAGTTACACATGAGATGCAGTTTTCTATATGATAAGTTTTAGATAATCAATCCATTATTATTCAGAGCATTAGATATTATACGCAGCGGAAATAAAAATATAGATTGTTTCTTAACAATACGTCTAATCATGTCTTATCAATAACAAATAAGTATCTTGAGCTCTTATATGATCCTACGTGCATGTCCATAAGCTCCTAGTAGATACCTGAGAATACATGTAAAATCAAATGTCAACACAGGGTTGGTGAGTTCATAGGTGAGTAAAACATATTTGATAAATCATCAATTATCATTCAAAGAAGGGTTATTGTAAAAGTGTGAGTTTAAATTACTCACCGGTATATGAATAGCCTGTCGGAACCCTTTTTAATAGGGTGAACCCGCTATCCCACATACCCACTATGTACAAGCCCAACAAATCCTTCACATAGGATTTGCCCATGTATCATAGTTTATCATTTCTATGTACAAGCCCAACAAATCCTTTACATAGGATTTGCCCATGTATCATAGTTTAATATCATTTTCATGTGTATATTATGTTATTTATAATAATTCAAATCAGAGGGCGCGAATCCTCTATTTACATTTATCCTCATATGGGTTGTAAGTGAAACTATAATGGCAAAACTTATATAGCGCACAATCTGCCTTCTCACACCAGAATAGTCATCCCGAATGACAACGAGATCTTTGTGCATCTGATAAGGACCACATGTCCAAACCTTTGTGGGGGTCAGTCATTCCCCGATAGTACTATCCAAAAGATCCCTGCCTTGTTTATAGCCCAGTTTACAGAGAAGGATTTCAATATAACCATATGTAATCATAAATGTGATTCAATTATTATTTAACATAATACACAAAAATAATTTGTAATTTTAATTATAACATGTATTCCAGCCCCAAAATATTTAAATGATTAAAAAGGGGAACAATTAAGTATGAACTCACCTCAGTCCTTGTGTGGTGTTGACAAGCTAGTAAATTCCTCCTAAGGAATTATAATTCGCATAAGCAAACAAATACAAATCCATAACCTAATTAAGTTAGATCTTGAACCTGGCATTCAATTGATCTAAGATTTGGTTCTCGGGAATTTGTTATAAACATATAACTAATCATTTAATTATCTTTATTAATAATTAAATATTTATAAAATTTGATTAGTTTAATAATGATTTTAACATATCATTATATTCTAAATAAATTGTAGACATTATTTAAATATGTAAATTTAAATTTAATTTTATAAGATTTTATAGACACATATTATCTAGACATTATATTCTAAATAATTTGCAAACATTATTTAACTATGTAAGTTTATATTTAATTTTATAAGATTTATAAATATTTAAATTTATAAAATCTAATTTGTGTTTATTTTCATAATTAATCCATAACTAATAATATAATGTCAATTAATAATTTGATGATTTAAATCATTATTTAGAAAAAAATAACAATTTATAACCTTTGTAACAATTTTATAAATAAATAAATAAGTAAATAAGTAAATAAATAATAAGTTTTTAATGAAATAATTTTCCAGAATATATTTAAATAACTTATAAAATTAACAAAGTTTATAAAATTATTTTTATAATTTTTAATAATTTTCTGTATTTTTAAAATGGCTCAAAAAGGCTTAAAAAAATAATTGTTGGGGGCAGGGCTCGAACCCTTGACCTCCTGTTCACAATCACACACAAACCAGTAAACCAAGGCTCACAGCCGCGATGGTTTGCAGTTCCAATTGATTTTAAACACCTTAAACCCCTTATCCCCAAATCAACCGAACCCTAGAATCGGATTTGATCCAAATTGATCCCAAATTCGAAGCTGTTAATGATTATAGTCATGGGGCTTTTGTTCCCCATGATGAATCGAGTTTGATGGTAGGTTCAATTACCTGTTTTGATTTTGAATTGATGCAGAACGCACCAAGAACAGGTCGATGTTCGTCTTGAATCCAAATGTTGATTAAACGTAGATGAAATGAAATTAACTTCACAGGAAGTCTCCAATAACCCTAATGATCAAAAGCCCTCTAGAAATTTCGAGGTTTGTAACTCGAATAGGGGTGTTCGATTAGTTGCAGGTCGATGATGAAGATGATGATCGAACAGTGTGTTTGTGTGTGGTTTATTTGCAATTGGAGTTTGTATTCGATTTATAAACTTCAGATGATGGTGTGGGTGTGTTTTCTTTTGATTATTAAAGTGTTTAGTGCGATCGATTGTGGAGTTGTTCGGCCAACAATCGGGACGAGTGGGTTAGGTAATAGTTCGCACTTCAAATTTTCAAACTGTTGTGGGCTCAGTTTCGAATCTTCCACAAGAAGCTGTCGGGAACATTTGTTTGATCAAAAACCATGTTATTTTGGCGTTTTGGGGGTCGCCGGAGGTCCGCCGGTGCGGTGGCCGGAGGTAATCGGGCGGTGGGTTAGGATTTAAATAATTTACACAATTAGTCCCTGGGTTTACAAGAGTTATTATTTTATGTTTAAAGTTTATAAAACAGTTTTCAAGAATTACAAATTACCCCCTAGACTTATAAGTCCAAGTTTAATAAATTTTATAAGTTATTATTATTAATAATATTATTATTATTAATATTATTGTTATCATTATCTTTATTATTATTAATATTATTATTAAATAATAATAAAAATAAAAAAAAACTAATTCGTAAAATCACATATTATATTAAATCATAAAAAAAAATTCCGGGTTGTCACATGTTTTTCTCCCTTAGCTCATCTTAAAGCTATCAGAATCTTTCTGGCTCATGCTACACACAATCGGTTCAAAGTCTATCAGATGGATGCCAGATGTGAATTTATTTATGAAGACATTGACGAAGAGATATACGTGTGTCAACCACCAAGTTTTGAGGATCCTGGCTTTCCTGACAAAGTCTACAAGCTTGATAAGTCCCTTTATGGTCTTCATCAGGCACCTCGAATCTAGTACGAGACTTTAACATAATATCCTTAAGAAATGGTTTTTCTCATGGCACTATCAATATGACATTATCCAAGAAGGAAGTGGATGGTGAGATGCTGATCGTACAAGTCTATGTCGATGATATTATTTTTGGCTTCACCAATCCGAAGTTATGTCGGGAGTTTGAGGAAGTCATGTGCGGTCGCTTTGAAATAAGCATGATGGTGGAGATATGCTTTTTCCTCGGGTTATGGGTTGACCAAAAAGCCAGAGGGAATTCTTATTCATCAGGAGAAGTATATTAATGAGATTCTGAAGAAATTCAAGATGGATGATGCTTCTCCTGAACTCACTCCTTTCACTGCACAAACTTGCCTCACTCCTGACGAGAATGGGAAACCTATTGATCCTCATCTCTACAGATCAATGATCGGTTCCCTTATGTATCTTACAGCAAGTCGTCCTGATATAACCTTTGTTGTAGGATATTTTGCTCGATACCAATCTGCCCCGAAGAGTCTCACGCAAAGGCTGTAAAACGAATCTTTCGTTATCTTAAAGGCTCTTCTCGTTTAGGGCTTTGGTATCCTTACAGTGAGAATTTTGACTTACTTGTTCATTCTGATAGTGATTCTAATGGCTACAGGTTGAATAGAAAGTCAGTTACTAGAGGATGTCAATACTTAGGAAATTGTATGCTATCATGGTAGAGCAAGAAACAAACCACTGTTTCTCTTTCTACAGGGGAAGCATAATACATTGTTGCTTCAAGCTGTTGCTCTCAAGTACTCGGGAATCAAAATTAGATGATTGACTACGGGATCAACTTTCTCCATACACCATTGTTCTGTGACAACGAAGCAGCTATTGGCATTGCCAAGAATCCTATTCATCATTCCCGCACCAAGCACATTGAGACACGGATTCATGCAATTCGTGATGCTCAGGAAAAGGATTTTATTGATATTATTCCTATTGACACTAAAAATCAAAAAGTAGATCATTTCACTAAAACGTTTGATAAACCTCATTTTTATGAATTTATCTCTATGTTAGGTCTAATATCATTTTAAACCCATTTTCTTTAAAAATATTTGATGTACATATTTGTTTATATATTTTATTTCTCTCTTTATTTTCTTTCTTTCCTTTTCGTTCTGCTCACTTCGTAGTCCTTCCTCATCTTTCACATAAATATATATATATATATATTAAATATTAAATATTAAATAATAAATTTCTACATCTTGCTTAATTCGTAGAAATTTCGTGGGAGAATATATATTAAATATTCTTCTTGTTTTCTTTTGTAGAATAAAATGAGAAGCAAGGACGATGTAAAGGAGGTTAGTAGTATTGTGTGGGATAGGCTTGATAGGTTTAGCCAGAAAGCGAAGTAAACAGTAATTTTGCAGCTTAATTAATTAGAACAAGAAACTTGATAACTTGGATAATCCCCTTGACATTTTTGGCCTTCATAAAGATTCAAGTTCTTGTTCAAAAGGGTTGAGAATGTGATATCTCTGTTTTGAGTCATTCTTATCTAAAGTATCTTTGCATCTAGATCTTCCACCCTATCTTAAAAGCTATATGCTTACTCATCTTCACATCTAAGAAGCTCCTTGATACATTATTTCTGGTGCTTATCTCCTCTACTATGTGTGAACATTGACCTGGAGTGATGATCTCCTCTGCTGTATGATAGTACTGACCTGGAGCTCTCATCAGGACAATATGATGATCTTCTCTATTTTACATAAGTATAGACCTAAAGCTCTCATCTGTAAGACTTAATTGATCACCTCCTCTGTTATACGTAACTATAGACCTGGAGCTCTCATCTTTTGATGGCTATAAGGGCTTTCCTTCTTTTGAAAAAGGACATTTGTTGCTTCTGAGAGGAATAATCAAGCAGAGTGTGTCATTTGTTCAATATATCATGAGGACAGGATAAGTTTCTTTGCCAAATGTCTGTGGGTACTGGGTCATTCAATGTTTTCTTTAAAAGAACCAAAACATGATAACAGTAGCTGCAGTGCACTTGTTGAAACGAAGAAGGCATGGACTTAAAGGGACAAGTATATCAGCAATCCTGCCAAACTTTGACTCTCCAGAAGATCTTTTTAGCTTCTCATTCATATCCTTTTTTCTACTGTTTGAATTTGTTTAAAAATACGTGAAGTGTGGTAATGTCTTATGGGGCAAATTTCTTTTGATTTCTTTTATTTTGTTTACTTTGTTTTAATTCTTTTCTAAATAATTTTTCTTTAGTTTATTTTAAAAGGAAAATAAAATTTTAATTTTTTAAGTCTCCAGCGAAATTATACTTTTGCTGGTAGTTTCGCAGGGTGAAATTATAGCTTCGCTGGCTCTTTCGCACGTTGCAAGGTCAGTTTCGACCAGAGCTTACACAGGCGAAAACTATAGTTTCGCTTCCTACGAAACTAAGTCCTATATAACTCAACTTGCAAAATTACCTTCTCATTTTCACACTATCACAGTTTTATGTTCTAAAGAACCCTCCCGTGTACTTATTTTGCGAATCTGAGATTTTGCGATTGTGATTCTCGATTGACCCTTGTTTTCTCTTCGCCAGTATGTTTCGAACTCAGGACTATAGTTGAATCTAGGTAATATGGCTTCGTTGTGAGTTTATTCGATTGAGACTATTCGGTACCTTCGCAGTTGTTACAACGAAAGTATCGATAGTCTAGCGAAACTGAACGAAAGTTCAATGGTTTTTCAGCGAAACCGTGCAGTCATGCTGTCTGAGAAAACTTAACAGTTTCGGCGGTCAAATCTCAGTTTCGCTGTGTTGAATCTATAGTTTCGGCTTGTCGAATCTACTGCTCTGTCTTGCCAAAACTACTTAATAATTGTTGCCGACATTACATTTTCGCTTGCCAAAACTAATATTTCAACCAGCAAAACTATAATTTTGGCTAGCAAAATTAAATTGAATATCATTCATTTTTATCCTTTTAATTAATTTTCTTTAATAGTTTTTCACATACCGTACTAAGGCGTTTCATTTGTTTAACAGATTCCATGGCTAATCTTAAATTTAACGAGAGAAATAATATTACAGCTCTGCTAGATGACACTCATCCCAAAGAAAACGGTTTTAGATACTGCATCCGTTGGCTACAGAGATCTCCAATAGCCTACGCAATCTCACATTCCTCTACAGTATATGATTTGCATATTATAGATTTCTGGCGCATTGCAGAGTATGACATGAGAGCCAATCCTTAGAAGATTGTGGCTAGGGTGCTGGAGAATGACCTGATCATTACTACTGAGGTTATATCGAGGGTGTTGAGACTCGATAAGGATACTAGAGAGGAGGTTATCCTATCAGATCAGGAGGTGTTTGATGCTTTTAGGTCTAGGGGATATGAGGGACCTCTGTTTGGCACGAGAAAGGATATCAAAAAATCCTTTCTCTCCAAGGAGTCGAGATATATAGCCCACGTGTTTATCACGTGCTTAGATCACCAAAAAGGTGGATCAGACGGGCTAAACCTAGACTGGCCTAAAGCCATGGTGTTTTGCTGTAGAGAGCAGAAGGCCAACATTGTAAGATTGATCTTTGATTGTATGGTGGAGAATGTTATGGCACTGAAGAAGAACAAGTGGCAGTTGTACCCTCGATTCCTTTAAATTATTATGCATGATCCCATTCCCAACATTCCCAAACATGGAGAGATCAAGAGATTAGTACAGATGAATACCCGTATTTTTGCAGACTGCAGTGCTATTAGACATGACTTCAGTGGGAAGATTACTCATTTTTAGGAAAATATGTACCCTCCGGAACACTGGAATTATATAAGGAGGGTAAATGAGTCAGAGGAGAAAAGAGCAGAAGAGACGAGGCACAAAGAGACTGAAGTTGTTAAGAAAAGGAAGAGGTACACGAAAGAAAAAGATTATGATTTTGAGCAGGAAATTCATGAGCTGGCATCTAAGGTCAGAGTTGAGAAAGAAAAAAGGTTGAAGAAGAAAGCAGATGAGGGAGAAACTAAAAGAAGGACTAAACACAGACATCCGTCTTTTACCGAGTCCTCGAGAAGGGAGGAAAGAGCAGGGTTTGACGAGGACGTAACCTCTACTCATTTCTTGCTAATGAGTTGAGCATGATCAAGACCAAACTTACTAACCAAGAACTGAGGAAAAAAAGAAAGGATGAGATGATTGAAGGTATGACAAAGATGATGATGGATCAACAAAGATTGATCAAAAGACTGCTGACTGAGGTGAATGAACTTAAGATAGCTGTCGGCCTGCCCAATCAGCTAACTCAACCCGAGTTAGATGATTTGACTAACACCTACAAACACCTATTTTTGAATATGGGTACATCTTCTCGGGCAGGAGAAGGCACATCTAGTGCTGCAACTGGGCAAGCAGAGGGCTCTAGAGTGAGGAAGGAGGTTGAGAAAGCGAATGAGGTAGGAGGGAATATGAATGTAGAGAATGTGGAGCAGGTGTTTGAAGATGGTTTTGTTGACATACGGATGAACATTGATGATCCTGGAGGAGAAGAGATGTTCCCAGAACATACTGAAGGTGTTGAGAAGAATGTTGAGAAGGGATTGGTTGATGAGGAGGAGGATGATGAACAGCTAGTAGATTATGACTTTGAGCCAGAATATTATGAAGTGGATGAAAGACCACTAATCTATGTAGTCAAAAAAGGAGATGATGAAAATGATGTGTTTGAGATGGAACAGAAGGAATGGTTTATGAGAGAGAAAGAGCCTGAAGAGTTAACTCCCCTATTCCAAAACATGGAAGGGTTGAGCAAGAAAGAGACTGATAAGAGAATCATTAGTTGGAAGTCCCTATTCCAAAACATGGAAGGGTTGAGCAAGAAAGAGACTGATAAGAGAATCATTAGTTGGAAGTATAACCTCGGCCTCAAGATGTTTATGATAAAGAAGAGAGGGGGGGTGGGGGAATTACATATATGCATAAGAGGAAGGCATTCAAGACCTTGCAAAAGGGGGACTTAAGAAGGTTGGCGGTGCTGCTATTACTGGATGTTGATCTCAGTGAGAGGGCCATGTTGTTAGAGAAGGAGATCAAGAACGGATTGAATGAGAATTTTGAGTCGTTCAGATTCATGAAGGCTGAACGGAGAAGGTCGAAAGAGGATAAAGACTGGGAGATAGGTAAAGGGAAGATAGCGCTGAGGGTTAAACCCCCCAAAAACCATGAACAGGGTTAGATTGTCGGATCCACTCCCCCAAAGACTACAAAGTTTTGAGAAATGGTTTTATGATAATAACACGGGGGAGGTTGTGATCGGGGTAAAGAATAGGATTGAGTACAGATTGTTTGATCCTATGGACTTATTCACCTTCTATGATGAGGATCTGCTAGTACTTTGTGAGAATCACATCAAAGCAGGAGCAGGGGAGGAGACTGGAAAAGAAGCCAGTTGGTTTATGAATATGGCAAACAAGGTGCGGGTTGTGAGAGCTGAGCTAAAGGAGTTGGCAGAGAAGGTGAGAGCACACGATGATCTGAACATGGATGTCCGGGACATAACGAAACAACTTGAGCAAACTAGTGCTCGTCCCGAGGGAGCTAATGCTGCAGGAGCTGATGAAGATATATTAGAGGTAGCGGGGGAGACTAAAGCTGACCAAGGAGAATATGTGACTAAAGCCCCTGAGGAAGATGCTGTAGGAACTGCAAAAGAATCATCAGAGGCAGCGGTAGAGACTGGAGCCGATCAGACAAATCAAGACCAATAAAGGTGGTGAGATCTAACCTAGGGGGAGTATTGAAGATCATGTAGAGGTTGGACTCACCTTAGATTATATTATGTTTATATTCCTTGTAATATGTTTAATGTTAGTTTACTTTTCAATGTTATTTATTATGTTTAGTTTTGCTGCCCAGCGAAACTATGAGTGAAACTGCAGTTTCACTCATAGTCAGCTGTTTAGTTTCACCGGGTGAAACTATAGTTTCGGCAGCATAGTTTTGTTGACAGCGAAACTGTCAGCAAAACTATGACTTCTATATATACTTTTGATCTTGCTCATTGTTGGGCATCCTTGCAAAACCCTAATCGAATATTCTTGTTGCAACAGACTATTGTAAGTTGTTCCTTTGATTAAATATATTTGAGCTTGTTTCTTTTGATTGTATTGGATCCTTATTGTTCATATTTGAATACATTGTGGTTGTTAATATTCTTCTTCATATTTGTTGTTTGTCTATTGTTTCTGATATTGAACGATTAAACAAATCAATGGTACTGCAATTCGATCAAATGGATCAACACTTATTGCTACAGATAATGTCTTCCAAAGAAAAGTCTTTCTAGTTTCACCATGTCCATACACGAAAAATACACCACCTTCAGGATGCTCAACTCAACAGACCATTATGAACCAACAACTTATTCCATCCATTTATAAGGTTGAACCTATCATATTGTCTTTCAATACACGCATTCCACATCGTGTCATCTTAACACATTATGTTTAAAGAAGGTAAAACCTCATTTGAAAAGAAGAATCTGACCCATGCCACAATTATTGGCTTAATCGAAACGAAAAACATAAAGGAGAAATTAATCTGTTGGATATAAAACACATAATAGTAAATTTGTACTAATAAAACTCACCAAGTAGGCTGGAGGTGTGTATAGAGTAGGTGCAAAAGAAACTCGTGGAAGTTTAATCGGGCGGAAAGAACGATGTTGCTTGACCTAAATATGTAAACATAATATTAAACAGGTATTCGAAACATCTTTAAAGACATTCAAAATGAAAATAAAAAAATCAACTAAAAGATGCATTAACAGATAATGGAATATATACAAAAACGATAAAACCAATTTAAAGATCCTCGGTCTGTGTTGGAAGTGGCTTGAAACCCTAAGAAATCTTGGAAAATTTTGGTAAATAATTCAATACCAGATAAGTAATGGTGATTTGAAACCCTACAAAATCTGAAAATTAATAGTAACAGAAAAGCACAAAATCATTGAACAGATCTTCAAAAATTAGAATAAAACATGAACATATGGTTCTAATAACCCTAAAATGAAGCCGGAAAATTAAGTTAGTTAGATACTAGAAAAATAAAAAATAATACAAACGGAAAAATGTAAAATCCATATACAGATGGTCTATGAACAATAAATTTAAATAAGTATTCAAAGAAAGTTTTGAAAAATCATTCAATCTGAAAAACACAAAATACTTTACAAATCCAATCTAAATTATTTCAAACCTATGAAATCGTTTAAAATGAAAATATCTTTATAAAAATCATATATGAAATAAGAGGAACACGATTTAACAACTAAAACACAAAAATGTAAGGAAAAAAAATTAGGAAATGGTTAAATCATCTTAAAACGAAGCATAAACGGTACAAATCATACCTCATGAAGGGAACAACGCGAGGATGCCATTGGAGGAATGAAATCTTTGAAAGAAATCAGCAAGAATCGACCTCCGGTAGATTTGGTCGATAAAGGTAGTTCAATCGGTGATGAGTTTTGGGGAGTTAGGGTTCCAAAACGGGTTATAACAAATATATATTATTGATAGAAGAAAACAGGTCATGTAAGATCAGCTTATGATTTTTGTGAAGAAAAATGGTGAATTTGAGGGGGTGTTTATGCTGCTGACAGTTGGTATAATAATGCCTCTGAAGGTGCTATGTGACACATTGAATTTTTATATATAAATATAGTAAGATTCTCATGTGCCTTTAAGCGTTAATGTTAATTAATTACATTGATTGTCATTTGCATTAATGTTTTGTATTGTCATTAGCGAAATGAATGTCAACTTATCCATTAAATATTTAGAAAATGACTAAATATCATTAAACTATCATTGATGCATTCACCACAATACACCATAGTAAAATTCAATGTCACATGAGCATGCTACAAATCTCATTTCCACCATTTTATGCTTTCGCCACGACACCTTGTAACACAAAATTTTTAAAATTTATTTTTGTTTTCTTTTTCAATATTTTATATTTTCTAATATAATCTAGTGTCGTTCTCCCTGCGTGTGTGACAATAGAATAAACCCTAGCCTTCTACCATTATTGATCTATGAAAAGGATGAAGCTACTAAAAGCTTAAGTAGTTAATCGCTGGCTGCCAACTGTTGACTCAACTGCCCACTGCTGATCAACATATACCTATCGATTGACATTTATCTGATGTGCTACTAATCGACTATTACTGATCAACACTAAACTATATGAGCTCCTAATCAACTATTACACAAGAAAACTCTTTAATTACTATAGGATACTTATTGAGAATACTTGCTCAGAATACTTTTAATGTAGTTTTAAGAGGATCTTCAATATAGAATATTTGTTGACATTGTGTGGCTAATGTAGAATGATCACTAATGGCCGACGTCAATAATAATTACATTATTCTTCTCTAGTTATAGACCTTTACCCGACGTGTCAAACCATTTACAATGAAATTTTATAATGATGTAACCATTTATATACTTCAACTCATAGATGTCTTTCAGTTGAACATAAAACCCTATACCATCATTTGCCACTATAATAACACCATTATTTTTAGTTGTGTGTTGGATATCATGTGCCACAAATTTAACACCATTGGCAATGTAAGTAATGTAAGTATATGCACTCACGGGACCATGTGCCATTGCCTTAAGTTGTTTATCTTGAGACGTATTAAACTTTTTATCAAGCTATGAAGAAAATTCATTTTTACATCACTTTCGGACAATTCAAAGTTAAATTCGTTATATGAGGAATATATATTAAAATTACTTTATTATAATAGCTACAAATAAGAAAACATTTTAAATAAAACTAGTGTTAATATCCAGGCGCGCGTTGCGCGTCTTGAAAACGCTGTAAATCGATACTCTATAAACTATCTAAGACAGCAAGATGACACCGAGAGGACCACGTCGACCACAAAATGTCGGTAACAACACAGTTTGAGACTATTAAAACAATAATTTTTCACTTTAATGTCGGGCTCAGAGTGTGTAAAGAAATGACTCTATCATGGCCGGAGGGCGGGTTGCAGGCAATAACCTGCCATCCTACACCCCTTCCAGGGCTAGACAATATCCTCAATCAATTTTTACTCACACCCATCAACTCATCACAGCCCATTAGAATGAAATTAAAAGATGTTACCTGAATCTGTAGCAAGAGCTCATACTTCCTTAACTGATTCAATTGCACGTTCCTGAGGAGCATGTAGAACAATTGTTGTGGATCCCACAACACATATACATCAAAAAATACTGGTATTTCTACCAGGCCCAGTACCCCAGCAGCTGATGAAATCATCAATGAACCTAAAATACCAGTTTACTAAATGAGTAATTTACCCTTTTGGTTCATGTAATTCGAGTCAATTAAATGTCAATGCTCACATCAAATGTGGGCTAAACTTTATGAATAACAAATAAGTTTTATCTTATAACTTTTAGTGAATCAGCTAAAATGTTGCTAATCTTCAAGTATTAAGCTATAAACAATGACATGACATTAACATTGGTTGAGGCCCCACAATACACACCCTCAAAACAACTCAAGTGCGCAATGTTTTGCTTTTGGATTTTGCTCGCGATGGGAAAAACGTAAGTACAGAAGTGAAGGAAACAATACGCTAATGCGCGGTTTAAATAAAACATAGCATACCTACTACGCTGATGTGCTGTTGAGCTCATTTTCATTGCCTCCCCAGTAACAATATGCTAACATGAAGGCACCAAGTTCGTTTTGATGGTGCATCATTCACATCCTTTATGTTCATCCGTGTAGTTTGTTCCTCAAAGTGTGAAACTTTATTACCATTAGATATGAAACTTTATCACCATCACATATAATATTTTCTGTCCCTACAAGCATCCATAATGTATCTATTATTAGCAATCAGAGTCGAAGTTAATGATCCCCCACAACAACCCTGCTATTCCTAATAATAATGTACTACTAAGATCTCCCCCCTATTGGCATGTTAAGCCATGACATAATAAAACAATAGATCTAAGACATGCACAAAAGAAAATTAATGGTAATCACAAAGCAAAGCCCATGACATTTTTTGCATCCTACCATAGATTCTAACCCAACCAAATCTACTAATAAAATATACTTTATGAAATCTTTGTAATATTGAGGCAAGAGAATATAAACAACTGCCCTTTTAGTTATTGGATCAACCAACAGAAGCTTAAGAAGTCCCTAATTTGCAGACAACCCCTCAATTTGCAATCATTCATCATGTTATACAACAAAATATAACCCTTATCGATAGCATCATTTATTTGTTTCTTGATTATAGCCCCATTAGAGTATTGTCATGCAAAAAGTAGATCAAACATTCAAACTAATGAAATACACCTCTTACATGACTCATGTTAATATAAATTCAGACATATTCAATAAAACTAACAATAATCAAGAAAACAGACAACCAACTTGCAAAGATTCAAACACTACCACTTTGCAGCAAGATGCTCCTTATCCAAAATTAAAAAATAATAATATGATCAAACAAATCACTGGAAACCCATTTTTATAATCATAAAGGGCAAGCAAGTCGCTTCCAGTTACAACCTACACCACAATCTTTAAAAGCTTTCACCATCAAACGCGATAAATATCTTGCATAATAGCCTCAAGTTGAGCTCAAAAGATAACAATAAACGACAATCAATAATGGCAGGCACAAATAATGAAATCTTGAAGAAGCCCCACATCAAGATGGCTGAAATTAAACGAAATTGAAGACCAAAATCCCAAATTATTACCTGATTTGGTGTTCTTACATCAACATCTGAAGAACCCAGAAAGATTAAACCAAATGAATCTTCCCCAAATAGGTGTTGTTAGTTGTGAAATCGGAAAGGCGTCGGAGGCGCCGCGATCCGCCTCTCCAACCGCCGCTCCGATCATAAAACCTCCAAATATCAACTCCAAGAAGACACCGCCGGAATCATCGGCATCAACATCAACAAACACCTCCGCCTCCACCAACGTAGCAACCACCACCGGCCTCCGCCTCCACCAACGCAGCCACCACCGTCGACATCCGCCTTCACCGGCACCGGCATTTCCTTCTCCGGCGCCCGAAAACTCCGATTCATCGCCACAATCAACAAAATTCAGCAAATTTCAAACAAAACCCACAAATTTACAGTCACAGATCTGACAATCGAAGTAGAATGCTTCAAAATTCGCGGCGAAAACAGCGGGGCGGTGGCGGCAGCGAGCGGCGGTCAGCGAGCGACGGTGGCGGCAGCGAGCGGCGGTGGCGTCGGCGAGGGTGACGATGGAGCAGAGAAGGCGGTGGGTGTGGTCCTGTAGATACTATTCATTTACTATTCACCAACTTGGTTTTTAAATATATAGGGTAATTACAATATGTAGACTTTAACCTCTTCCTGGATGTTCAGTAGAAATTATTGAATGTTTTTTTTGGAATATCACAAAGTGAAATGATTTTCTTCTTAGTATATCGGTTAACATTGTGATGAAAACACACATGGACTTCATCTTTGGAATGCTAGCATCTTTATTATCTATCAGGATGGTTAAATTTGCTTTGAATATCTTGTAAATACATAGAGAAGAATGCCATGATTCATCTACAACCTAAACCTCTGCTATTATGCCTTCAGGCTTGGCATTGTTTCAGACATAGGCTTTTAGCATTTTCATGTATCCTTCAAAAGGATACATCAATCTTTTATATATAACCCCATCAAGAATAGCTTATGTGGATAAATGGAGAACTCCACGAACCATTATGTCAAAACATATGCCAGTGGATATATCAATTCCAAATTATATAATAAATTAACTACTTTTTTATGTTCTTTATATACATGTCATCTACATATAGTGATCTCATATTAACTACTTCTTTAGCTTTATATACATGTCATCTACATCTATTGATCGTGCATAGATTTCTTCAAATAATGAGATAATATTGCTAGTGAAACATTATCAAGCAAACTTGTTTTGACCCTTATTGATAACAACCGTTGCATGAGTAAATGACAACAATAAGACACTTTTGTCATGATATTTGCATTATTAAGAATCACCTTATTTTAATAGTTTGATCCAAATTCATCATGTAGTCTCTCTCTTTTAGTAAACTCAGAAAATTTAAGCGATTACTAGGTTTGAAAAAATGAGAAGCTTGTGGCTTGATAACCTAGCTTTTTTGTGACACTTATCCATAAATTTGGTTGAATTCCTAAAGGCCCAAGCTAATTACACGCCCTGTCAGGTGATTCTCGGACGCCCTTTGACTTTTCTCACGGCCCGTGAAGGGCCTTACGGGCCGTGAGGCGTTCGAAATTTAATTTTCACAACTACATCAACTCACGGCCCGTGTATGAACAAACGGCCCGTAAATGTCCACACCCACGGCCCGTTAACAAAATCCATAACGGCCCGTGAGGCCCGTCACGGGCCGTAGTTGTCCTTCTGAGAATTTACTTTCCTCGATTTGCGTGCACTTTTAAATTTTATAATTATGTGACGCGACGTATTATTCCTGATTCGATTTAAGATTCTATATAAACCGTTATATATATGACTTGTTATACACGGTTAGTGAGAAACGAAACAGTTAAAATGTCTTCTCGTGGAGGTAGTAGAAGACGTCAAAATGAGTTCTCTTCAAACTCACGAGATATTGTGGAAAGTATTCCTGATCCAATAGATAACCATAATTGGCAGAACGGGAGGAACTGGTCTCAGAATATTATTCACTTTATACGTAACGGTGATTCCCAAACATGTAGAGTGTATTACATGGGTCATTCCGATATTCCGTTACAATTTTGGCGTGAATTACTCGGAAACGTGTCTTTAGGTACAGAGGTATGATTTAAAGTTTTTTTGCATATTTTATTTTATTTTAAAATTCTAACAATTAAAAAAGCTGTTATTTTATAGCATGTTCGGGCGTGGACAAATAGACTCATATGGAGATACGAAGAAATACGTAGAACCGAAGAGTTGCCGAGTAGTGATCGTTGGACGATTCTCCCATTTGAGTGGTTTAACTTAATATACTCGGGGTCCGTTAATGGTAACTAATATGGAGACGGGAGTGACTGTCTATATCCCGCGTTATGGGAAGTTGATACGGTAATACTGTTTTCATGTTTTACAATAAAAATCATGAATTTATAACCGTGAATTAAATTGTTTTGTAGGTTTACGTACCAATGACTGATGACGAAGAAAATTGGTATCTTTTTAAGATTTCTATGGACTCACTACAAGTTCGTATATATTCTCCATACGAATGCCGACCAAATACGTGTGATGATTCATGGTGCATTCATCGTAATGCCCGAACGATTTTCGTACAATTCGAATCGTACTTTTTACATTTTCTGTCACGTATACAATATTGGCAGCACTCCGGACAAGAACAAATCGAAGAACTGGTGGTATCGGGTGAAACCGTTTGGCCTCCTAACGCCGGTCATATTGGTCGAGATTCGAGAGTTGTAATTTGTATGTTATTGCGTAGGTTGGTTCAAAATAGATCTTTAGACTGGCAAGAGGTTAGCTTACAGGATGCTTGCTTTAGATTCCGAAGATTTATGGCAGACGAACTGTATGGTAGACGTGTAATGTAGAACAGTAATGAAATATTTTATTAAAACATAAACGTTTATTAGTACACTTTATTAAAAACGACAAACCGTTATTATCACACAATAATAAAACACACAATTTTTAATTTTCTTGATCTTTATAAAAGATCCAAGCCACAAAATGGTTAAAAGAAATTCCAAAATTCTCCCGATATCTTTCTTGAGTTCTTGTCATAATATCCGTATCATTCCATAACGTATTTCGATTTATGTAAACGTCTTTGTAGAGCTGGTGAAATGTCGTGACCTTCCTTCTCAAGTCAGACCACTTGTTGCTAAGTTCACGAGTGGTGCGATATTCTTCACGTTCGAGAATTTGATGAAAACGAGTTGAAACACGGTTCCAAAATATTGAATTTGGAGGGATAGTCCCTGAATTTTCGATACAAGATCTTACTAAAGTGACCTCCTCTTCATCCGTCCACGGATTTTGATCACTTGTAGCACTCATCGTTTGGTTATTGAGTAAATTTATGTGAGTTGATTGTGGAAAGTGGTTGAATTTATAGACATAAAAAATTAGTACACGGCCCGTGAGGCCCTTCACGGGCCGTTTCGTCTCCACATTACGGGCTGTGTAGTGTCAACGGGTGATTTTTAAAATTTACAAAGTCTCACGGGCCGTGAGGTATGTTACGGGCCGTGAAAAAAATATGTAACGGGCCGTGAGGACCGTCACGACCGTGAGGCGGGATAATATATAGGACCTCACGGCCCATTTGTTCATTTACGCCCCCCTAAACACACATACGATTTACTCTGTCACGACCTCCGTTTTTTCATCATTTTCATACCGTCGACTCATTACTACGGTACGTATGCAAATTCGTAATTTATTTTTGTGTATTTATCGTTTAAATATATTAAAATTTTATTTAAAAATTCTGAAAATTCTAAAAAACTGGGGGATACGGGCCGTAAATAGGCGTCACGGGCCGTAACCGTTTGAATTTTCAAAGGGTTACGGGCCGTGACTCCCATTCAAGGGCCGTAACCCTTTGAAAATTTGGAGGGTTACGGGGTCTGCTTCACGGGCCGTAACCCTTTTTGTTCTTGTGAATTTAATTTTTTTTTTGCAGATTATGCCACCCCGCAAACGTACACGTCCGGAGACTGAGCCCGAGGGTCAGGGTGACTTTCTGGACCCACACACTGATCTTCGTTTTCCGAGGGAGACACAGCCACGGCTAAATCTGTGGAAGCTGATTGGACGTCCCTTGAAGGGGACACTCACTATCGACTGGGACGTGCTAGAGGAGGTCGGAGACATAGCACGTGCCCAGGATATCATCGGGCTAGACGGAGAGACGCCGTGGAGGCGGATGTTTGATTTGGGATCGAGGAGGGGCTACCGGGAGCTGACGTTGCAGTTTTTGTGTACGTTTCTGTTCACTCCCGCCTCTGAGGATCAGGACCCCCGCGAGCACATAACGGTTCGATTTATGCTGGGGACCGGTAGGTACGAGTTCACCCTCGCCCAGTGGGCGGTGACTCTTGGGTTTTACACCCACGAGGAGACGCAGGATCCTCGTTTTTATTCTGACGAGGTCCAGTCGGAGGCGGCTCCTTTGGTCGGATGGTGGCCGACCATTTCCGACCAGCCGTGGGAGGGCGCCATTAGGGCGACCTCCATTAGGGATCCTTTGCACCGGTATCTACACCGGTGCATTGCCGGCACCATTGCCGGCAGAGACCAGAGCATGGAGCAGGTGTCGCTCCTTGACTTATTTTTTCTGAGGGCCTTGCTTTCACCTAGACGGGTGAATCTAGCTCACTGCATGGCCGCCTATTTTTTGAGCGTCATTCAGGGCAAGGTAAAAAAATATTTCTACTAATTGTTAATAAATAAGTATTATCTATTATGCGATTCATAATTATGCCTATTGTTTGATTGTTTTGCAGATGGATAGCCCGATTGTTTGCGGCTCGTACATCACCGTCATTGCCTCGCGCTTAGGGTTGTTTACGGACGCCCTAATTGCGAGGCAGACTACGGACACGCCGCCTCGGATTTTGGGTCGATAGACCGTCATGCCCATGGGGATTGCCGCTAAATTTGGCGACGACCTCCGATGGTCCACTGATGGTGGTCGGACCATCTGGCAGCCGGTGCCAGACGTTAGTGAGGAGGAGGAGCAGCCGGCGCCGCAGCAGCAGCCGCAGCCCCAGCCACACGCCAGACCACCCGTCCCACCGCCTGTTCCCAGGACCATCATTCGGCAGATTCCGCCGACGGGGGAGTTTATGGCGGAGGCACTACATTTGTTGCGCCAGTCCCAGGCCTTGCTAGTATGGACGGCAGATGCGTGCAGCATTTTTGCTGCTAGCCAGGGTATCGACCTCCCCCTCGGCCGGAGTTGCCTCCGTTTGTCAGACGACCTGCGGGTGATGACGAGGAGGCTGCTGGTGGTGGTGATGCGGAGGATGCTGGTGGTAGTCATGACGCATAGATAGTAGGATTTTATTGTTTTATTTACCTTTCATGTAAAAAAATTGAAAAATTATGTTTATATATTATGAGTTATTTTGGATGACGTTTAAATGTTTAATTATATGTTTACAATTGGTTGTGCTTGTGGAGGAAGTGGTTTGTACGAATAACATATATTATGCATCTCATATCATTAACATTCCTACACACCTTTTATGCTAACCAAATGCCCAGCTCATATAAACAAAATTCAAAGGTTGAAGAAAAATTCGATAATCTTCTTATTGCATTTTTCTTTGGAAAACGAAAGAATTGATTACATGTTTATAATTCAACAACAATAAAGAATTGATTAAATAATAGATTACATGTTTACAATTCAATAACAATAAAGAATTGAATAAATAAAGAATTAAAAGAATTGATAAATGTGTAAACTATACTAAATCTATATGTTCAACCGGGTCTACGGGCCTTAGTTCAAGATATTTTTGAATTCGCCTTCCGTATATAGCCTCCCAATCATTGGCGTTTTCTGTTTTGTACAAATGCCAATATTTGCTCGGAACAGGCATTGGATAGTCACCCACTAATCGAATTCTAATGAAATGGCAATCTTGAACATAAGCAATTGAAATTATATGATGTTCACTGATATCACGAGGAGATAACCAGAACGGGAAAAAAGTAGCGGATTTGCCGATCGATATAAAAATTATAACCACTCGAAACCTGTTAGCAATAAGGATTGTAGCAGGTGGCACTGTCATCCAATTTTTGTGTGGAGCCGCACCTAACCCGTTCCAGTTTAATGATTCCCTTATTTCGTTTATATCAGGAAACATCGTAGCGTACCTATGTCTGTTTTCATCCAACTCAGATATAAGTTCCGTACGTATAAAACGCCAGTGATTTTCACCATATCCCAATGCGAGTGCTATAGCACGAAAACCACAATTGCCGTCCGCTAAAACATCATCCGCACCTGAAATATACGGGAAAAAGAATGATGGAATCCAGCGGTTAAACCGGAAAAAAATGTTTTTATCTTCGTCGCCCGGGATATATGAAAACTTGGAACTCTGTTGAGATAATCCATATTTGGCTCTTGATTTTGAAGACATGGATTGACTGCGCTGCAAAGGCCCTTGTTTTGACTTCACCACCGAACTTGAATATGTTGGCGGACCTTCAAAATTTTCTCTCGGTTGAACATATGAACTATGTCTGGGGGCGTCTAATATTGTTTCTTTTTGCTTATCTTTTTTTAGACGACCCCGTGTATGTGTTTGGACTTTAGGAGGTTTTTTATCCGTTTTTGAAGGATTAATGAAAGATTTGAAAATATTAATCAAAGATCTTTTCACATTTTCAGGTTGGACAAGTAAATGTTTTGTCACCATCTCCATCTCTTTGTGTACATCTACTTGAACCTCCCGTACAATATACGCGGGTGAAAAATCTAGCTTCCTTCAAAAAACATCAATGGCATCGAGCGGGATACATTGACCTATAAAATAATATATTAAATAAAATATAATAAAAGTTTTCATGAAAAAATAAAAAACGTAAAAGAACATTCACCTGTTTGAAAGTAATTGTTTAATTTACAAGCACACGGAAGACCAAGGCTGGTAAAAAGATGGCAGCCACATGATTCTTTGGATATAATTAGATGATTTATCCTGTTAATCTCACCGACTAACATATCCAAAGCCGTAATAGAAACGTTACCTCGCAGCAATTTAAGCACTTCATGATTATGCTGCACCATAAGCATGATTTTGCTTTTGGTAAAACTTTCTTTTATAGCAATTTCCTGGGTAGCTAAGATATTATTAATGAAAGGAATAAATCTATCCAGGGTGCTATTGGTTGCTTTCAGGTAACTTTTCAACAACGAATGTTGGCTCTCAACTCGGTTCGTTGTGTGCTGACCGAAGTTATAACTTCTATTTATCCACGCCGACACAAATCTCTCTTTATAGGGGTCCAACCAGTTATTTTTGAGGTACATCAGCACTCCTATTAAAAAATGTACTTATTTTTATGTAAATATACATATATTTTTAAGAATAACACTAGAAAACTTACTTGAATGGTTGGACACCAATCTGCGATAAAGCCGGTCGTAATTATAAGCGTATATGTCCTCCGTTTCAGAGTTAATAAGTACCGACCACACATGCTGAAAAGCACCCCACTCTTCATTTGAAAAACTCGCCTTACAATGTTTAGCAATATTTTCCGAAATATGCCATCTGCAAAGTAATCGAACAACACTCGGAAAAACTTCTTCTGACGCATTCATCAGAGCGAGGTCTCGGTCGGTTAGTATAACACGGGGCTCCATACACTTATCTTCCAGCGTTGCTTTTAGTTGCTCTAACACCCATCTGAAGTTGGCTTCACGCTCATAATCAATGAATGCGTGAGCAACAGAAAAAGATTTCAGGGTGGATGTCACACCAACCATTTGAACAAAAGGCATTTTATATAAGTTAGTTTTGTATGTTGTGTCAATCATCAGCACGTGTGGGTACGCACGCCATAATGTGTGAGATGTGGGATGTATAAAAAAACCCCGTCGACGGTATTTGTCGGTTCCTCAATGTGAGGGGTGTAAAAATATTGATGTTGTTGTAGTATAGAAAAAAAACCTGCATTGGGGTTTCACCAATTCTGGTGGACTTTTTTATTTTGCCCGAGCGTTGTATATGGTTCGTAACACAGACTCGTTATTGGGATTTTGTTCCTCAACGTGCCTAGAATGTTTCGAGGGTCAATATTTTTCTCGGTCAGATTCTTTACAGTAGAAAGCTCATTTTCGGTGAGTCTCATTGCGTATGCATGTCCTTCCAGGTGTTCAGCAGGTTCATGGTTATGAGTATCATCCACAACAACTATAATCCACCCATCTCTCTGCATCTGGTACTTACCCTGCAATTCAAATTGACAGTTTGTTTTTTTCGTGCCACTTTTTCTTAGAGTGGATGCTCCCTTATATACACCACCCCGATCGCATTTCAACCAAATTTTAACCACCAAACCATTCGAATTTCTTTTTGAACGTTTGGTGACAATAACGAACCCATTTTCTCGCCCCACGTTAGTTGCCCAATCAACTAATTCTTCACGAGATGAGAAAACCTAATTATTTTAATATTTTTAGTTAGTTATTACTAAATGATAGTAAAATGAAAGTAAAATTAAATATGATATATCTTATAACCTGATTCGTGTCGTATAAACCCTTTTTACCGGAACCAGAACCGTCATTATCCCCGCTGCTATCGCCACCGTTATCACCCCCGTCATCGTCGCCGTCATTCCCGCCGTAATTGGACGCGAACTGTCCTAGATAGTTTGAAGCAGCCTCATCGTAATAACCGTAACCCTCCTGAGGGTAACCGTAACCCTCCTGAGGGTAATAGTTAGATTCCGAACCGAATAAATAGTTGCTATCCCAGAAAGACATCGTAACGTTAAATATTAACGTTAATATAGCACTTGAAATGGAATATTGCATTTATGTAGTAGTTGAAATGAAATGAATTTATATCGTAGAAATTTGAATTATGAAATAAATTTATAAACTAACGTTTATATAGTAGTTAAAATGGAATATTGCATCTCGTCACATAATTAACACGAATATCGAGGAATATTACGTCATATCAAATAATGTTATAAATACAAAATTACACGACTATCGAGGAATATTACGTCATATCAAATAACGTGATAAATACAAAATTACATGAAAAACGAGGAATAATATATCTCGTCAAATTATTAAAGATGATACTAGGACCCGTAAAGACGTTCACGGCCCGTATCTGGAATTACACACGGGCCGTGACTGGCTTCACGGGATATGGATTAATACGACCGTGATCATATTCACGGGCCGTTACTTTCTTGAATTACGTTTTTGAATGACTGATTTGACCCATATGGCCCGTGAAGGGCCTTACGGCCCGTAAGGAGGGCGTCCATTTATCTCACAGGGCGTCTCTTTAGTAGGCCCCTTCCTAAATTATTTAAGTCTCTTTCTATGTTTGTGTCCTTTCATTTTTTCTTCATCAGTAAGGTACCTAATAAGCTCTCACACATATTTTTCGTAATGCGCATAACATCAATATTATGCTTTAGATTATGAGGTGGTCAAATAACCCAGCTCGAAGAATATACTCATTTTTATAGGATTCAACTCCGACTTGTCACGTTTTCTTTTGATGCATCCATGGTTAGCATGTTTACCCAAATCATGATTAGGAAAATGGGTAAGTGGTTCTAACATATTTGAATTAGCTAGTGTTTGGGGACGCTTTTTGAGCTATTTTTTTGTCATTAAGCAACAAACTTTCCTTCCATTTACTAGTTCTAGGAAAGAATCATCTATAACTAGTAAATGATATCTCATTGGCTATAGATTGTGCAATGTTACACGTAGCACATGCAATATAACCTAGAGCACTGCATCTAGACTAGATGCTACAAGAAGAATAGTCATTGATGGTCAATGCATCTTTTATTTTGGACTCCATCGTACCACAACTACTTCAATTCATTTAATAAGTACCTTAAAAGCATCAATGTCATTTGCAGGTGATTTGGGACCATATATAAATTAGCAAAGTAAACATAAAAAGACTTTTTCATACATAATTGCATTGACGTATTGTACTTTCTCAATACCATCAGCCACATATTGTAAGCCTAACACATGTTACAGTTTAGATTAATTTCATCTGCTGCAAAACCCAATCGGTTGTTTTCAGGGTTCTTTGGAAAATTTATAATGTCTTTTATCAAATTCTTGACATGCCTTTCGTTTAGCCAAATGACGCATAATACCATATATTGAGCATCTAGTATGATGTTAGATCATATCTTCTTTTCTAAATCTAGAATTATATCTTTGTCGAAGCTAAGAAGTGAAAGGAAATAACACAACGCTTTTTCTGATACTTCTTTTCCATTTGTGTTTTTATCTACTCATTTGGGCTTGTTACAAAAACCAAACAGTTTTGAATTTCTATATTCTCTTTCCGAAACAAAGCACAGTCATTGATGCAAACATGGATAGATTCATATTCTAATAATTTAATCTTTCTTAGCTTCTTCCTGATTTCATAATATTAGGTTCAAATGCAATTTTTATTCAAGAATACAACTTTTAGAAACTCTAAAAGTTGGTCAAATAGACTATTTGGCCATATGCTGATTACTTTAATACGCAGTCATTTGGATAGAAAGTGTATGGAAGACATCAAATATAACCAAGGTATAACTCGGTATTGAACTTGTTTTACAATTCATCAAATTCTAGGTCTAAACTATTTTTATTGGTATCAAGGCCACGTTTACTCCATTTATATAATTTCTAGTTTATCATGATCTCCATTTTATACATTAAAACTTTTGTTGAACAAAAGATCGCACCTTGTTTTGTTTTTATGTTGTGGTTATGTGATTAAAATCGAGCCCTAAATGTACATTGGTCGTTTCTGATTGGTTTGAATGGTTTTTGTAATTCTTGTATTTTTGCGGGTGTTTGGAACCCTTGTAATAGGGTCAATTTTTTGGTAAACAGGTTACTTTTATTGTTAAAATTGTAAATGGGACAAGACATGAAATATACAAGATTGAAACGGAGTTAATAGGTGTAACAAGGAGGATTGAAATAAAGATAGATATATCAAATCTAGTGGGAGGAAAAGATGAAGAAGTTTACTTTACGTCCCCTTGACCTGTTCGATTTTCGTACATCGTCTGGATTGAAAGCCAACAAATATTATTTAGTGGTTCGGTTTACTTCTCTTTATGTTGTGGTTGTTTAGATATTTAGGGTAAAAAATTGACCATGAAGTAAATTAGTTAAATAGAGTTTTAACTAATATGACACACAATAATAAAATGGAATGGTAAATAAATTTGATTTTATAAACTCTGAAAGGTAAATTTAATAGAGAAAGTTGTACTTAAAAAATAAAAGGAAGCTTCATAAAATTATGAAGTTTAGGTTATTAAATTGTAAATTAAGTAATAAAAGAGTTTATTACTTTAAAATCAAGTTCATGATATCAATCAATGTAGTTTTAAATAGGGTATATAAATTAATCGAGCCAAGATTTGAAAGGAATTTCGATTATTAGAAGGAACACAAAATTGGATATTACAAATTTTTACTACTTACTTCTAAAATGTTATGACGCATATCGGTAACTAAAACTTAATACTTAAAACCCAAATTAAAAATCGAAATTCTACGCCATTCCTATGATTACAATATTCCAATCAATTTATCTGAACCTCGTGGTAACAGCGATAACCTTACATCCGGGTCTATGGTTTTTGTAGGTGGTGCAATCATGATTCCTATGTTACATGGGTTGGTTCTATAGTTTCTAATCCAAGGACAAATGTCAGCTAAAATAGCTACGTCGATGTAACTAGGATTAAATGTATCAATGCTGAACAACACTCGTCTAGTGACCCTAAAGTAGGATTTGTGTGGTTCACGCAATCGGTAATGGTTACATACCCACAAAACCATTCAGTGGAGAGTGTGTAGTCATTATAAATTAAGGTAATCAAGGATAAAATAAAATGAATTTTGAATTTCTGATGTAACAACATTTTCCCCCCATGGATTCCATTAAGTACATTTTAGAAAAGTAAAAACTCAAGAACTCCAGCATCATGGTTTGGCACCATAACCTTGAAAGCATTTCAGGGAAGAAAATATTTGTTCTTGAGAATCCAATCCCAGATGTACCAACTACTCTAGAAGTTGTTGCTTGCCAGAACTAGGAGAAACATCTTGCTGACTCCTAATAGGTTTCTTCCTCGATGCTCGCTATAAGGATTCTAAAACATAAATGAGTAGCTGAAAAAAATTCCCTGTAGTGGGCTCTTCATGAGCAATTTGAAATGAATAGATCACTTATTGCATGTTGCATGTAGGAAGGCACATCTGCCACGCTCACGTGCTGATAATAAAAGGTCATATTGATCATCTAGAATGACTTGAAGCTCTGTTAATTGATGAGATGGCTGGTATATATCCTCAACTCACTAACCAAGTCATATGACTAGTTCAACTTGAGCTATAATATGAATGTATGGAAGAAGATTGTCCTAGAGTTGTATATGATGCTTAAAAATACTTAGGTGAACATACTAAGTAAGAGTGGTTGTATGATGATGATCAAGGAAGGTCAAGTTAAGAAGCCTCAAGCCAAATTAAAGGGAAAATAGAAGTCTACAATAATAACAAAATATTCAATAACTCCACTAAACGCAAGAATCTGATTTCAATAACATGTATCTTCAATAACTCCACTAAACGCAAGAATCTGATTTCAATAACATGTATCTATGGCATTGTCGAGTAGGAAACATTAACATGCATCGTATAAAGAAACCCCAAACTATAAGAATTATACAATCCATCAAACATGAGTCTTTTGATAATTTTGAAAGTTGTTTGAGTGTCAAGTTGACCAAGGCTCTTTCACCAATGTCGGTTAAGGGGCTAAGGATCTATTAGGACCCATACACACATATGTAGGTGGGACATTAAGAAAAATATCTGGAAACGGTTAAAGATGCTTTGTTAAATTTATTGATGATTACATGGTCGATATGGTTATATTTATCTTATAAAGCATAATCTTGAAACCTATGAAAAGTTCAAGGAATACTGTAAAAGTATAGAATAAGACAACTAGTGCACCTCAATTAGATCGAGGTGGCAAATATCTTAGCCAAGGATTTCACGAGCCATTTAAGTAGGATGGAATGATATTCCAAATTACTCTCCTTGGAACCCCACAACTTAGTGGTGTATTTGAAACAAGGAATCAGACTATGTTAGACATGGTTTGTTCCATGATGTGTTATAGAATTCTTTTAAAGTTTTCCGTTGTAGACTTCCCCAAGAATCATCAACCTTGCTCCAACTAAGAAGGTGGACAAAATGCCTTATGAGATATGGCATGGGGGTCCACCCAAAGTGTCTTACATTAGAGTTTGGAGATGTGACACTAATATCACTTGAGAGTCTACGTATAAACTAAATCCTCACAGAGATAAGTCATTTCATCGCATACCCTAAATTAATCATTTACTATATAATGCTATTAAAACTAGGTTTTCATAAAACATAGAGCAACTTTAATAGAGAAGAATTCTTCTCTCATGGGATAGGAGAAAATCATATGCATTTGTAGGAAGTCTGAGAAGCTCATGCAACCGAACCTTAAGTTTGAACTACCACTCAATGAATGGTTGTTAAACTTTAACATTAAAGGATTCAGGAATTAACTATAATACCAAGAATCTGTAGAGGTTCTAGAGATCAACATGAATCCGATAGGTATACTAGTATTCATAAGAATGTCAAGATCCAAATGGTAGATCGGGCTAAGCCTACTAGTTATATGGTTGCAATCTTAGAATCGGAATTGAATAAAAAGCTAGAAATCATGGGTGCTGACATGCTATCCATATACGATAACCCTGTATGGGACATGGTTGAACTTCTTCCAAATTCTCGGTCTATAGGAAATAAGTGGATTTGCAAGAAAAAATACCAATATAGATGGATATGTGCAAACCTACAAAGCTAGGATAGTTGCAAAAGATTCACAAAGGCTTAAACCTCCCCCCTATAGTCATGCTAATGTCAATTAGGATACTACTTACCATTATAACATATTATTGCTACGATATCTGGAAAATGGACATCAAGAATCTTAGTGAGTTATGCAAGTTGAACAATTCCAATTATGGATTAAAATAAGCATCTCTAAGCTAGAATTTTCTCTTTGATTTGAAAATCAAAGAGTTCAGTTTTATGAAAAATAAAGATTAGCCATGTGTTTACAAGAAAGTGAGTAGGAGTTCCATACTTTCTTGATTCTATATGTAGTTAAGTACTACTTACTAGAAACTATATTCCCCTAATAGTACTAGATGTAAAAGTCTTGACTCGGAAAATGTTTTTCAATGAAGGATCTTAGCAAAGCAATCGATATTTTAAGAATAAATATGTATAGAGTTAGATTGAAATGACTTATAGGTTTAAGTCCCAGTACATACACTGATAAGGTCATTTAATGATTTACAATGCAAGACCAAAAGAGGATTCTTCTTCATGACACATGGAACTGCACTGAATAATAAATAGAGTCCCTAATCAGACGAGCATAAAGAAGAAAATAAAAGGATTTCCATATATTACTTACATAGATTCCATCATATATGACTTTCTATATACTAGGCAAGATGTATGGTACACGTTGAGTTTGACGAGCAAGTATTAATAGAGCCTAAGAGAGAATCAATGGGTTTTTATAAATAATATCCTTAAGTACTTGAGAATGAGTAAGGATATGCTCTTAATATATGAAGAATTATAAGAACTAACTATTTGGTGTTACACTTATATTATCTTCCTTGTAGACAAAAATGATTCTTGATCCCAAATGAGATATGTATACACTCTAAATAAGAGAGTAATAAGTATAGTAAGTCCCTAATTACAGTCACCAATTGTGATTAGCCACTTACTTTAATCTCCATACCCGAAGCATTTCCTATCCTGACTTAATAAGTATCTAAATCTACTAAGAGGCCATAAGTCAACTAGCTCACGCACATAATACTAGTTAACTTTTAAGAAAATAAATACCTGATGGCACGTAGCTACTCGGGCTGGCATCCCTTCCCTTTGTCCCATTCTCAGTTTAAGTTTAGGTTTTAGAATCGGGTAATTATTTTCTAAAACCTAATCTTAAACTAAGAATGGGACAAAGGGAAGGGATGCCAGCCCGAGTAGCTACATGCCGTCAGGTACTTCTTTTCTTAAAAGTTAACCAGTATTATGTGCGTGTGTTAGTTGACTTATGTGCTCTTAGTAGATTTAAGTACTGATCAATTCATGATAGGAAATGCTTGGGGTATGAAGAGTAAAGTAAGTGGCTAATCACAACTGGCCACTGTAATTAAGGACTTACTATACTTAACATAAACTGAGTTATTCCTTGAAAGACCGTGTTAGTGTTTGGATCTTATAGTGAGTAAAGAATGGCTGGAGGTAGATCATCTAAGGCCTCTAGGGGAGGAGCACAGGGAGGATGTGGTGCTGAACCGCGTGTTACTAGGAACTCGGCTAAGACGACTAAGAGGGCACGTAAAGAGCCCGAGATACATCACTAGGAAGGTGGTGATGAGACTACGAATTTAAAGGCCTCGGTAAAAGAGGCAGTAGTAGAGGAGGTGCATCAAGTCATGCAGATGATCCTGCCGTCTGTAGTAACAGAAGTGATTAAGGCGGTAAGAGAGGACGAGAAGAAAGAGAGGAGAAAGACCACAGCAAGAGAAGAGAGGGAATGATCGGAGACCGAGATGATTGTCTCGAGTGAGGAGGAGGAGGAAGAAGCAATACAGGAAACTACATGCGGTTGTAACTATGGGGCATTCCAGAGGTGCAAGCCCCTGAATTTCGATACGAATGGCACTACTGCTGCTGCTCACCGATGGGCGAGAAAGATGGAAGCGGTACTCGATATCAGTGAGTGCCGAGAGGACCAGAAGGTGAAGTTTGCTACCCACTCGTTTGTGGACACAACCTTATGTTGGTAGGATAATATTATCCAGGCTGAGGGTAGCAGGGCCATTAGCAGGATGAGGTGGTCGGAGTTGAAGAAGCTGGTGATCAAAGAATTCTGTCCTCATCGGGAGCTTGACAAGAGAGAGAGGGAGTTCCAGCAGCTGGAGGATGGTACCATTACACACCAGCAATACACCACCAAATATAATGAGATGGCAAGGCTGGTTCCAGATCAGGTGACGCCGATGTCGAGAAAGATCAAGAAGTACATCCAGGGATTGCCAGCTGACATATGTAGGCATTTGATCGCTGCCCGGCCGGGTAACTTTCGATTAGTGGTGGACCTGGCGGGTAGGTTGTATGATGAGAGGGAAGTGGCGATAGTCGAGGTGAAGAAGACAAGTGACGGTGATAAGAGCTGGGGAAACAAGAGGTTTGGACATGGCGGTTTCACTCCAAGCAACAAGAGGAGGAAAGTAGAGGACCGGAGGATAGTATCCTCAAGTTTGGGGATGAAGAAGTGTGGTAAATGTGGAAAAGAGCACGTTGGTGAGTTCAAGTGGGGGATGAATGTGTGCTTCAAGTGCGGGAAGCCCGGTCATATGGTGAAGGTGTGTGGACTTATACAATGTTATAACTGCTAGGAGGAAGGCCATGTGAGCAGGGACTGCAAGAAGGCAATGGCTGAGAGTTCTAGGGCTAAGAAGAAGCCGGAGAAGGAGGACAGAAGGAAACTGCTAGAGCCTTCACGATGACGCGGGAAGAGGCCATAGAGGATCCCGATGTCGTGTCAGGTATGTTTCTAGTAAACCAAATTTATGCCTCTGTGTTATTTGATTTTGGTGCTAGTAGGAGTTTTATTTCTACTACTTTCTGTGATAAGTTATCTGCTAATAGTAGAAGTATAAATGATCTATTTGATGTAGAAATTACTATTTAAGTCCATAAGGATTGCTGATGTGATAGAGGGCTATGCCATAGAATTAGAAGGTCATAGATTTGCTGCTAAGTTACATGTGATGCCCTTAGGTGGATTTGAGGTAATACTAGAGATGGATTGGTTAGCAACCTATGAAGCAAACATCGTGTGCTGAAATAAGGTGACTCAATTAGTTGTGCCCGATGAAAGGTCGGTGACGGTCTACTGTGATCGCATCACTATGATTCCAAGGGTGATTTCGATGGCGGTGGTAGCAAAGTGCATGAGACGAGGATGTAGTGCTTATCTCGCCTACATAAAGGATGTGGACACGTCAGTGCCACAACTATCCAACGTACCAGTGGTATGCGACTTTCTGGACGTGTTCTTGGAGGATCTGCCAGGAGTGCCACCGGATCTTGAAGTTGAGTTCCAAATTGATCTAATACCCAGTGCCCAACCTGTTGTCAAGGCACCGTTCGATTAGCTCCTACCAACATGATGGAACTCATGGATCAACTATAGGAATTGATGGATAAGGGGTTTACCCGACCAAGCATCTCTCCTGGGGGTGCTCCAGTATTGTTTGTGAAGATGAAAGATGGTAGTATGCGAATGTGCATCGACTACCAAGAGCTGAATAAGTTGACGGTCAAGAATCGGTAACCGTTACCAAGGATTGATGACTTGTTAGATCAGCTCCAAGGTGCCAGTTGGGTTTCGAGGATAGATCTTCGATCTGGCTACCGTCAACCAGGGGTGAAGGAGCAAGACATTCCTAAGACAGCTTTTCACACGCGTTACGGACACTACGAGTTTCTCGTTATGTCTTGCGGTCTAACTGACACGCCAGCTGCCTTTATGGACTTGATGAACCGAGTGTGTTGACCGATGTTAGATAAATCAGTGATCGTGTTTATTGATGATATCCGGATTTATTCGAGAAGTGAGGAAGAGCATACCAGCCACATACGTGAGGTATTGGAGACACTTAGGAGAAAGAAGCTGTATTTTAAATTCTCTAAGTGTGCTTTTTGGTTGCGCGAGGTTCAATTTCTGGGTTACGTGGTAAATGCTGAGGGAATCATAGTGGACCCGACAAAGGTTGAGCCGGTGATGCAATGGAAGTCTCCAAAGACGCAATCCGAGATTCGTAGCTTCTTGGGATTAGTGGGCTACTACAGGAGATTTATTCAAGACTTTTCCAAGATAGCCTCACCTTTGACCAAATTGACTCGCAAGCATGTGAAGTTCATGTGGGGTCGGGAACAAGAGAATGCTTACGAGAAGTTAAAGGCGAGATTAACTTAAGCTCCTGTCTTGACATTACCCCAGGGGGTGAAGACTTAGGGGTATATCTGGATGCTTCTTGTTCTAGGGTAGGTTACGTGTTGATGCAATGTGGAAGGGTAATAGCCTATGCGTCTCGACAGTTGAAAACCCACAAAGTCAACTACCTTACCCATTATTTGGAATTAATGGCTGTGGTCTTTGCGTTGAAGATTTGGCGGCACTACTTATACGGGACGAAGTGCACCATCTTCACCGACCATAAGAGCTTGAAGTACTTCTTCGAGTAGAAGGATCTGAACATGAGATAGAGAAGATGGTTAGAGCTCATCAAAGATTATGATTGTGAGATCCATTATCATCCGGGCGAGGCTAATGTTGTGGCCGATGCCCTTGGTCGGAAGGAAAGACCCGAGCTGATTCAGGTGAAGGCATATCCGTTGATTATGACCTCTGACGTGATGATGCAGGTCAAGGAGTTTCAAGAAGAGGATTTGGAAGAAGATCATCTTAACTCTGAAAGGATAAAAGGTCTAGTCGCGGATTGGGTGAGAACACTCTCTGTGTTAGAACCCGATCTAGACGGATGTGGATTCCTCGTTATGGGGATCTACATGGAAAGATCATGAATGAGGCTCATAAGACTCGATACTCCATTCATCCTGGTGCTACCAAGATGTACCATGATATGAAGAAGGATTATTGGTGGTCGGTATGAAGCATGACGTAGCAGAATACGTGTGTAAGTGCCTTACTTGTTTGCAAGTGAAGGCGGAGCATCAGAAGCTGTATGAAAAAATTCAACCTTTGGAAACCGAGTGGAAGTGGGAGCATATCACTATGGACTTTATTATGAAGTTACCGCGTACCACGAGAGGGTATTATATGATATGGGTGATAGTTGATTAGTTGACAAAGTGTGCTCACTTCCTACCGATCCGAGAGACGTATTCCTCCAAGAGATTAGGGGATTTATTCATCAAGGAGATTGTAGCTCATCATGGTGTGTCGGTGTCTATTGTGCCGGATCATGACACTCGGTTTACATCAAAGTTTTGCAAGAGATTCCATGATGCAATGGGGATGAGGCAACACATTAGCACGACTTATCATCCTCAGACAGATGGTCAGTCTGAGAGGATGATACAGACGCTTGAGGATAAACTCCGAGCATGTGTGATCGATTTTGGAGGAAGTTGGGATGATCACTTAACGTTAGCAGAAAATTCTCGTACAACAACAGTTATCATGCCAGCATTCTCATGCCACCATACGAGATGCTCTATGGTAGGAGATGTAGGACACCGGTTTGTTATGGTGATATTGGTCATAAGGAGTTGGGAAGTATTGAGGTGATTGAGGCTATGACTTAGAAACTAGAAAAGATCAACTATGTGGCCTATAGGTTAGAACTACCTGATAAGTTAAGTGGAATTCACCCGACATTCCACGTATCTCATTTACGAAAATGCTTGGCACACGAGGATATGGTTGTACCACTGGAAGATATTGAAGTAGATGACCGGCTCAACTATGTGGAGCAACCAGTGGTGATCATTGATTGTAGGAGAAAAGGTTAAGGAATAAAGTGGTTCCCCTTATGCGTGTACAGTGGAAGCACAGGAAAGGATGTGAATCTACGTGGGAGACTGAAGAAGAGATGAGGCAGCATTACCCTCATCTGTTTGGGGAATAACAGGTTTCAGGGACGAACCCTATATAAGGGGGTGGACTTGTAACACCCCGATATTTTTAATAGACAAGAAAGAAATAATAAACGTGAATAAAAGAAGAAAATATAATTTAACCCAAAGTTGAGGGGTTCAAATTGTCAAAAGGACAAAAGTATCAAAAGTTGGTACAAAGTGGGCATGACCGCCTACTCTACCTGTACACCAAGCTTTCTTTCGGTTTTAGAGAGAGAAAGAGCAGAGGGATCAGGTTTCTAGAGAGAAGAAGAAGAAGAATTCAAATTCAAGGTAAGAATTCATGGTGTCAAGTGTTCTTGTTAGGTTTTAGCCTCGGTTATATGCTTATGTGTTTGACTGTGTGTTCGGGTGTGTGTTTTTGGTAGGTCTTTAGGTGTTTGAGCTCATAGAAATGGGTTAGAAGGAAGACATACTCAAAGTTGCATAAGGTGAGTTCTAGAACCCCCTTTTTACATGTTTTATACGATTTTGGGGCTGGAAATGGATGTACGAATGTTTTTATAAAAATGGGGGTTTCACCCGTATGTGTGTGTGTGGCTGCCCATGCGCCTAACATTCAAATTTTCCTAAGTGTCCCAGGCGCCCAAAACCCCATGCGCCCAAATAGTGCTCATCCACCTAGGATAGGCTGAATTTGGCTAAGTGTCCCAAACTCCTAGATTACCCATGCGCCTAGGCACTCATGCGCCTACATAGTGCCTATGCGCCTAGAATTTTTCCAGAGTGACTAAGTGTTGGGCTATGCGCCCTAATAGTGCCCATGCGCCCAGAACTTTTTCCATGCGCCTAAGTGTTCCCATGCGCCCAGAAGGCCATGCGCCTGCATAGTGCTCATGCGCCTAAGACTTAGAATTATTTTCTGAATTTTAGGAAAAATGTAAAGTGTAGGTTTTGAATGGGGAGGTTCCTGGGGGTGATGTGACTTTTGGTGATGAACGATGGGTGATATGTCATGTATGTTGATGTGTAATGATGTTATGCTTATCTATGATTTGTTTTTATGTTCCTTATATTATGATATATTGATGTGTGACTTTACATGGTGTGTTTATAACTATAAACGTAAAGTATTATCATTAATGAAAGAGATAAGATTAATGATAAAGAAAGTGGAACATAAAGAATGAAAGAAAGTAAAGGCTTGCAAGTAGAAAGAAAGAAAGAAAGATTACAACTCTTTGTGAGTTAATAGCTTAACTCTGTGTTATGACGTGCGATTTTAACCCATGAGGGTTCACACACAGAGGGGATCAGTCTAGGTGACTGAACCTATTGTTAGGTCCCTTAGAAGATTAACATTTAGTCTTTAGTGTCTAGTTTTGTAGTTTATACTAGTATAGGGACTAGTTTTGTAAATTTTAGCTCCTTGGTTTCTAGTATAAATAGCATAGACTTAGAGTAGATTGTTAAGTTTTTGTAAGGTGTTTGCATAAACTGCTTTCTCTCTTGTAATCGTCTTTTGCTATCAATGAAATCTGAATTTTGTTGATATTGCTTGATTTGATTACAATTGCTTGTATTTCTTTGAATTGTTCATATAATTTGTTACAGATTGCTCTAATTGATCCTATCAATTGGTATCAGAGCTCTTGGTTAAGTGTTTTTGAAGGTTCTGTCGAAGATAGAAACTTCAAAAATCCACTGAAATCTGTAATCAATTGACAATTCAAGTGAAATATTGTGAATCAGAACTTTGTTTCATCATTAGAAACATGTTTTGAATCACAAATTGCAGTTTATCTCATCAAAATTGAGTGAATTAGTGAAAAACGGATCGAGAAAGTGTTCTTGAGTGTTCGACCTAAAATTTCCGAAATTCATTGAGAATTGTGGATAATTACTGAAATTAAAGTTAGAGGATTGATTATCGGTATAATCATGAACTAATTGTAAAGTTTCAGCTCAATTCATCAAAAATTGAAGTATTTTGAAATTTCTGAGTTCGGTACATTCATATGAATCTGATAAATGTGTCGTATTAGGGCTGAAAAACACTGAAATTTGCCTAAGTGTTCGGCCGTTTGAGAACTGTTTAGACTTTTCTCAACAGTTCAGTCGTTTTACCCCTAGTTGTATTACTACTGTGTGGACATATAACCACTGTGCGATAGTCTCTATTGTGTTGGAAATTTTCTAAGGCATTCCCTTAGACTTATCAGCTGTTGGGCGTTTTACACTGTTGGGACTTATCACCACTGTTCGGACTTATCAGCCTTGACACTTAGAAATTTTTCATAAAATTTCAAAAATCCAAAAATATTTTTTTAAGTCTTTTTCTTAATTCAAAAGCTTAGAAAACAACAAAAATATAAAAATGGTGAAATCAGAAGATTCTGAGAACAGAGTTCCAAAACTTAAAAACAGAGCTGATTTTAAAAACTGGTCTCTTAGACTGAAACATCATTTGAATTCCATAGACACTGATCTGTTGAAATCAATTGAAAAGGGACCCTACATTCCTGTGACTACTGATGGTCCAGACAGAGGATTTGTGTATACAAAAGATACACAAGAACCATATCCAGAAGATAACCTACATGGAGAAGACTTAAAGAAGGTGAAAAATGATGTTAAAGCTCCAAGAAACCAAGGAGGAAATAGTCAAGGCAGCTCAAATGGTCAGAAATATCAGCAACAGGCAAACAAGACTTTTCAAAAGCCATACCAAAGTCTACCTATGCCAAAACCCAAAGAAGAGAAGAATAGTGAGGAAACTAAGAAGGCACTAGTTGTAAACATCAAAGATGGTTATGACTCGAGTGCATATGCAGAGCAATTTACTGCTGATCTCACTGCCAATCTGGCACTAGTTGCTGAAGTTGATGATGAAGACTGGTCAAAAGATAAAGATCCTAAATATGATGAATCAGATCAAGAAGAAGAGTATGATTGGAGCGACAAATCAGACCCAAAAGATATCACTGAAGAAGTTGCTCTTATGGCTCAATCAGAACAACCAAAGGTTGTTAACTCTTCTGATACTGAATCTTCAAACTTATATCCTGAAATACCAGTAGAAGTGAGAGAGAAAATGTGCACAAAAGCATGTTTTAAACTAGTTGAACACTACAAAACATATTCATTCAAAATATGTGACAAGCTCAAACAAGAAGAATCAAGGCACAATAAACTAAAATCAGATCACAAAATTGCTGATGAAAAGATAATGTCTCTACAAGATTCATGGAACAAAACTATGAAAGAACTTGAACTTGTAAAGAAACAACTTGAAGAGATGAACAAAACACTTGAACAAGAAAAATTGGCACATGCAGCAACTCAAATAGATTTAGCCAAAGTTAAAAGCTCAAAGAAAATTGTTGAGCAACTGGTGAATGGAAGAAATGACAAAGATAAAACAGGACTAGGATTCACACATGAACCTATGCCTGAATCAATCTCAAAAACATTACCAGAGAATTTCAATAATCATGATCATTCACCGGAAAACAAAGCTAAACTGAAAGAATTTCAAGATCAAAAGAACTTTAAAAAGAAAAATGTTGAAGTTTATGATGAAACTGACTTAGACAAGATCAAAAATTGTCATCCAATCAAAGTCAAATCTTATGAACCTCAACAAAAGCAAAAGAAGCTGTTTGTATCAAAAGTGAAACTGTTATTGAACAAAGTGAACAAATGAGTGAAAAATCTACTGAATTCAATAACAAACTTAAAGGAAAATGTGAAGAAGCTAAAACAGATAATAATATTTCTGATGATTCTAGTTCAAATGAACTAACTGAAGAAAAAGAGTGTCAAAAGGAATCTTCTCAAGATTCAACTAAACTTCAAAGCAAGAAAACTTCATCAAGAGTGAGAAATCAAAGAAGAAGAAAAGCTGCAAAAGCAAAGAAAACTGAATTAATTAATCAGTCACAACACAATACTCAAATTAAACCTGTGAAGTTTGTGTCTGCAGGAACTTTTGACATGAACACAAACACAAAAATGACATCTACACCAAAGATCAAATCTAACTCTGATCTGAAAACAAGTTTAGATCATAAGACTTCCGCTGTGCATAAAAGATTTGAATCAAAGGAATCAAAGAATTGTGTTCAAGTTAAAAAGAAAAATCCTAAAGATCAAAAGACCAAATTCACACCAATGAAACAACAAGTTAATCTGCCTAACCCAAGATTTAAACAAGAATCAAATGTTGCTTCTACTTCAAGAGTTAATAAAATGTTGTTTAAACATTCTGAAAAGTATTGTGATATCTGTGACATGTACAATCATGACATTTCAGAATGTTACTTTAACAAGTATTGCTACATATGTGATATGACAAATCACACAACAGCTGAGTGTTATTTTAACAAATACTGTGCTTTGTGTGATGAAAGAAATCATAATACCAATGATTGTTACTTCAGGAAGAACTCTTCAAGGAAGGAATTCAATAATCAAGGCTTTGTAAATCCACAATTTATAAGAAATCAAAATATTGGATTTCAATTTTCACAATAACAACCTTCCTTGGGTTTGAGATCTTTCAGAAGAAACAATTCTGATTATGATAATAATCATTTTGTCAAATCACAGCAATACAATCAAGAAAAGTTTATTCCTCAATCTGTGAGAATAAACAAAGGAACATTCTCAAATGATTCATACAAGAGTTCCAGATTTCTTGATAATAATCTTGAAAACAGATACAATGTGTTGAAATCAAAATCACAAAGAGATAATCAGTTGGTTTATCAAAAAGGATTTGAACATGTTAAAATTCAAAAGAAACCAGATGTCAACAAACTTCATTTCAAACAATTTACAATTGTTGACAAGTTTGGCAAGCCCAAGACCATCTCGGCTTGGGTTACTAACTCACCTTAAATGTTTGTGAATGAAGGTACGCCCGCAGAGACCAATCAACTCATGGTATGTTGACAGTGGGTGTAGCCGGCATATGACAGGCAATCAAGCCTTGTTACAAGACTTTAAGTTAAAGGATGGAACGCATGTTGCTTTTGGAGGTGATGCAGGTGGAAAGATAACAGGAGAGGGAACAGTGTCCAATGGGATTATCAGTTTTGATAAAGTCAACTTTTGTTCACAGTTGAATTTTAATCTTCTAAGTGTATCCCAAATTTATGACAAATCTTATTATGTTCTTTTTGATAAATCTCACTGTTATGTCTTGAAACCAGGTTTTCACAGTAGTAATGACTGGGTGATAGTTAAAGCTGCTCGAGACAGAGATGTATACAAACTGGATATGTCTCAAGTGGATCCTGCACCTGAAACTACTTGCCTGATTGCTAAAGCTTCAAATGATGAAAGCCAGCTTTGGCATAGACGTCTTGGTCATTCCAACTTCAAAACATGAACAATCTTGTAGCAGGAAATCATGTCATTGGACTTCCTTCCAAAAAGTTTTCAACAACTGATCATTGCTCAGCCTGTCTGAAGGGAAAACAACATAGAGCGTCTTATAAGTCCAAACTGATAAACTCAAACTCCAAACCACTCCAGATGTTACATATGGATCTTTTTGGACAACTAATGTTAGGAGTATTGGTCGAAAATCATATTGTTTAGTCATCAGAGATGATTATACAAGATTTTCATGGGTTTTCTTTCTTCAAGCTAAATCTGAAACAACAGATCTTCTAAAAGAATTCATTAATAAAGTTGAAAATCAACTTGAACAAAAAGTAAAGATAATAAGAAGTGATAATGGAACTGAATTTAAAAATGCTAACATTGATTTGTTTTGTGCAGAAAAAGGGATAGTTCATCAGTTCAGTGCTCCCAGAACTCCACAACAAAATGGAGTTGCTGAAAGGAAGAACCGAACTCTGATTGAAGCTTCCCGGTCTATGTTAGCTGATGCTAAAATTCCAATCACTTTCTGGGACGAAGCGATATCAACAGCCTGTTTTGTTCAGAATAGAATCTTACTTGTTAAAGATAAAGAGAAAACTCCATATGAGTTAATGTTTGACAGGAAACCAAACATAAACTTTTTAAAATCATTTGGCTGTCCAGTTATGATTTTAAACTCAAGTGATCATTTAGAAAAATTTGAAGAAAAAGCTGATCATGGATTTTTCGTTGGATATTCATCAGTTTCCAAAGCCTATCGAGTTTATAACTCTAGAACAAATACTATTAATGAAACATTCAACGTTAAATTTCTGGAAAATTCTTTTCCATCAGTTTCAAATGAACCTGCATGGTTATTTGATATAGATTCTATGTCAAACTCATTTCAATCTCACTTGTTTAATCAATCTGATGATTTTTCAGGTAAGAAGAACTCAAGAGGAGATCTTGGATCTTTCAGTGATGATTCAGATTCTGATGATTCAGATGATGCTCGCCCAGATTATCCATTTTTTTCATTTGTCAAGGATTCAACAATCCAATTCAATGACAATGTTCATGATGCTTCAGCTTCAGATCATTCAGTTTCAGCAGATCAAGAAGAATCACAATCTTTTCCTAATGATGGTACAGAAATTGGTCATCCTGAATCTGGCACATCTTCCATCTCTGGAGATGCAATTGATCATAGTAACTTTGATTACTTTATCAATTCACCAACTCAAGTTCCAAATTTTACTCCACATTCTTCTACCTTATTGCAACAGCTCTCCAATTGAACCAAACTAATCTTGATGTTAATGTTCAAGGAACTGAGATTCCGACATCTCGTATCCACAAGAACCATCCAACATCTTAGATCATTGGTCCTCTGAATGAAAAAACTACTAGGAGTAAATCTGAACATGCAAATGTTTGTTTATACTCTTGTTTCCTTTCTCAGATTGTTCCTAAAAATGTCACCGAGGCATTACAGGACAATGGTTGGGTTGAAGCTATGCAAGAAGAACTTCTTCAATTTCGCAAACAAGAAGTATGGAAGTTAGTGGAATTACCTGAAGGAGAAAATGCCATAGGCACAAAATGGTTGTTCAGAAATAAAACTGATGATCGTGGCATTGCAATAAGAAACAAAGCAAGACTTGTTACACAAGGATACACACAGGAAGAAGGAATTGACTATGATGAAGTATTTGCTCCAGTTGCAAGACTCGAATCCATTTGTGTTTTCCTGGCTTATGCATCATTCATGAAATTCAAGGTGTATCAAATGGATGTCAAAGGTGCATTTTTGTATGGTCCAATCACTGATGATGTGTATGTGAAGCAACCTCCAAGTTTTAAGGATGCAGAATTTCCACATCGAGCGTATAAGCTTAGCAAAGCTTTATATGGCCTACATCAAGCTCCTAGAATTTGGTATGAGACATTATCTCAACACTTGATCCAACATGGATACACAAGAGGAAAAATCGATCCCACTTTATTCATAAAGAAGGATAATGATGATCTCTTATGTATGCAAGTGTATGTAGATGATATCATATTTGGTTCTACTAGTCCAACTCTGTGCAATGAATTTGAAGAAATCATGAAATCTCGTTTCCAAATGAGTTCTATGGGAGAAATCAATTTCTTTCTTGGATTGCAAGTTCAACAATCTGCAGATGGTATTTTCATCAATAAAGAGAAATTTGTTGACAAACTCTTGAAGAAATTCAAACTGCATGATTGTCAGTCCATAAGAACTCCAGCTGACGTAAACACCAAGATTAGAAAAACAAATAAAAACAAATACAAAATTAGAAAACTCAAAAAACAAATAAAAATATATATATATATATATATATATCAAAAACTCCAAAAAATAGAGTGCTTTTCTTTTATCATTCATTTGTTTTAGGAATGAAATGAATCTGTGTTTGCATCAAGTGAGAAATGATAGTACATTAGTAAGATCAGTTGCATACTTCACTCGCTAATAAAGTCTGACATGATCAGGATTTGATGTGTAGACAATATCATGCTAGTATACTGAACAAGTAAATTCTTGTGATTACCCACATCCCTATGCTTGTTTGTGTATTCATCTAAGTACTTTTGAGTGTATTAGCTTATCAGATTGACTGCTTGTTAAGCTACTCCCACTCACACCTGATGGTAATGTGACTAATCATGAGCTCTGTTACAAGCATCATTTACTTCTCTGTTATGAGTCATCATAGACCTGAAGTGCTAAGATATCCTCTGTTGTAAGTCATTACAGACCTGAATATTCTCCTTTGATGCAAAAGATGCCAATGTGCACAACCCATTCAAGTGGATGGTTAGAGTTGATCAAATGGTTATTCATGATTATTCTCTATTCAATTCAGTAACATGAACTCTGATTATGCATATTTGTTAGGTTATAAGTTGAGAATATGTGCTTTCTTGCATGTCTTGATGATGGTTGATCCTCTAAGTCTTGGTATGAGTCACATCTTGTCATATACTTCTATCATACTCATCCAAGAATTGAAAAAGTAAGTGAGCTGATAGTTTGTGTCAAAAACACTCATTTTCTATCCTTAGATCTTGTGTCTCCTTTGCTGTGATATCACTGACCTGGAGCACACTTGATCAGGATTTAATCATTGTATATGACTATCCACATAATTTTTTATTTTAATGTTCTGATCTTATCTAATATGATCTCACTGCAATCTATGATTCTATTGTAAATATTAGATTTTCATTCTGCTTTAATTTTGATTTTGTGCATGTTTTCTTGTGTGCAGGCAATATAACAATGTTAAGTGTGATATTCTTATGATCTATTGGTAAACTTCTAAGTTTTGCAAAACTTAAAAGTTTAGGGGAAGTAATAAACCAATAAGAATATTCTCATAAAATCAAAATGATCATGTTGAATTGAAAGGATGATGCTTTAATTTCAAAGCATGTATGTGTTTATCTATGATAAAATGAGCTCATAATTTTTAGCAAGTGGAAAAGCTTATTTTTAGCAAGTGGAAAAGCTTCTTTGAAAAGTTGAAAACAAGACAAATTTTGAAATTTTTGGTTTGTTCATTTTGAATCTAAAATGAAGGGTCAAAAATGTAAAAAGTTAAATTTTGAGGGTCAAAAATGTAAAAAGTTCAATTTTGAGGGTCAAAAGTGTAAATTTGAGGGAAAAATAAAAATATGCTATATTGTTTAAATATTAGTATGAAATATTACTAATGTGTTAAAATAGTGTGCAGGTGGAAGATTTGAAAAATACAAGTGTAAAAATGCATGAACAGTTGTTATGTGGCTGAACAGTTGTCGTATGTTCAAACAGTTGTTATGTTTCTGAAAAGTTGGTCTGTGGACATTTCAGCATCATTATGCTACTGAACAGTGCTAATGCTACTGAACAGTTCTCATGCTACGGAACAGTGCTAATACGGCTGGCCTCATAAGACTGAATAGTGCTCATATGTCTCAACACTTAGTAAAATTTGTGACCTAATGAGTCTGAACAGTGCTTAAACGACTGTACAGTGCTCATAAGCTAAAAATTTTTACTCAGTATAAAAAGCACACTTGTGATATTCATTTCATTCATATTTCAAACCCTCTTAAAACCTCTCTGACCACTCGAACTCTCGAACTTTCGACCAAAAACCTTCATTCTTCGACTAAAACCATTTCGAGCACAAATCACAGATTGTTGATAGTGTTTTTGTGATTGTAAACGTAAGTTTATGATTCTCATTCATCTGATTTCGTGTTTAAATGAAAACTTTGTGATAGGCGTTCGACTCCTGTACGGTCGTTTAAACCCTAAACACTTCAAAAAATCTCAGATTAAACTTTCAAATCGAACAAATGTGCAAAATTGATGATTGAATCTTGTTTGTCTGATGATTTCGATCATGATATTAGGTTAAACTCGTTTTAATCTGACATTTGATTGAATACACTGTTCATGTTCATTGATGAACAGTATCGGTAGAGGATGAACTTGATGAAGAAGATGAACAGATTCATGAATTTTTTTAAATAAAAAAATGAAAATAAATTTAAATTGATAAAAATCATCATTTCAGGAACTTAAGAGTTTTAATAAAATGATATGAGATAAAATAAACAAAAGTGTTAAATTTTAAATCAAAATCAATCTTGACAATTCATCTTTTATTAAAATTAAGTGTTTACACTTAAAATTAAAATTTCAGGTTGAGTTTAAAATTCAAATGTATTTTAACACATCAGTTTATAATATCTTAAATCATTATATTGTCAAACTCATATTAAAACATTTGCTTCAAAATACACATATTGTCTAATATCATTGCTTTTAAATTTTGCAGATAGCTGATTTAAAGTTTGTGCCAAAGCACAACATTGCTGCATTGCTTGATGAGGAAGCTCAAGATGCATTGTCTTATGAAGAAATGATAAGATTTCTTCTAAGAACAAAATACGTGTATGCAATGTGTTACCAAACTATGATTTATGACAGACTTATTAGACAGTTCTGGAACACTACAAGAGTTGAAGTAGGTGATGATGGCAGAAAAGTTGTTAGAGGATTTGTGACCAGAGACAGAATGATTGAAGTTTCTGAAGCTTCCATCAGAAATGCTCTAAGATTAGGTCAAAATGATCCTGAAGATCTCTGTGAGTTGACTTTTAATGAAGGCAGAGAGACTTTCATGGCCATGGGTCATCCAGACCAATTTCCTAAGAAGCAATTTTTTAGAGCAAGGGTCTACAATCACTGGAAACTTTTATGCTATATCTTTCAGCATTGCTTGTCCAAGAGGAGTGCAGGATGGAATTCCTTTCCTGTGGACATTGCATCACCAATTGTTGCCATATTCACTAATAGAAGATTCAATATGGCAAGATGGATACTTAATGGATTTGTGTTTAACTTAGAGAAAGGAACAAGACACAAATACTTGATGTACCCCAGGTTCCTCCAAATGATCATCAATGAGGAATATCCAGATATCCATGTTTATGGAGTAGGTGGAGATAGGCTGGAATTGGAAAACATGTCTGAAATGACATACAAAAAGTTAACAATGATAACTGGTGCACAAAATGTTCCTATGTTTGACTACATGTTAAATGTAGCAAATGATGAAGTTGACATTACTGTAGAGCATTATCATTTGTTAGATGGTGAACCAATTGATCCAGCAGATCTGATAGATGAGTTTCCTATAGAAGAAGATGATCAAGATGAGGAAGGTGATCAAGATGATAATAATGATGACAGCTCATCAAGTTCAGATGATGATGATGATGCTAATGATGATGATGATGGTGGTGTAGCTGAGACACACCAAGATATAAGTCATGACTCACCAATGTCTGAACAAGCTTCTGAAGCTCAAAATGAAGAAGAAGAAGAAACATTTGGTGATGAAGTTCATGATGAAAGTGAGCATGAAGCAGTTGATCATGAAAGTGAGCATGAAGCAGTTGATCATGAAGCAGTTCATGATAATCAAATTTTTTTATGAGTTCATTGAGTCTTTCCAAATTAATCAAGATATTCCAGTTTCTATAACACAACATGTGGCTGTTCAAACTGAGGAGATTCTGAATGTTGATGAACTTGAAAGGCTAAAAGATGAAAATGAAGCAAAAGAAAAGGAGATTGCTGATCTTAAAGCTGAGCTAAATATGTTAAAGAAAAACAATGGAAAGTTGAAAGAAGAAAATGAGAAATTGAAAGAAGAAAGTCTTAGCAAAGATGAAAAGATTGTGGCTTATGCTAAAGACAAAGAAGATGTGATTAAAAATTTTGAGGTGATGATAAAAGATTATGACCTTCTTGAAGAGAAATTCAAGAAATTGACTGAAGAAAATGAAAGTTTGAAAGAAAACTTGAAGTTAAAAGAATCTAAAAAACCCAATTCTCCTGAAGTAGTGATTGTTTCAGAAAATATTCCAATTGATGTTGAGAAAGTTTATGAAATGGAGAAAGGGAAAAGAAAGTTAGATGAAATAGATGCCGAATCTGTACCTGAATCATCATCAAAGGCTCAGAGAACTGAAGAGTCACTTGAAGAAGAAATTCAAGAAAGCCAAGAACCAGGTATTCAAGTTAAAATTGGTGCTTTGGAAGACTTGGAAGATGAATTTAATGATGATTGGTATAATGAGGTTCTCGATGATAAAGATATAGATGAAGAATTTGAAAATCCTCCTTTTGAGCATGATCAAGGAGTTGATGATATTCCAGCAGATTTTGAAGAAAGGTATAACTATCTTGTAAAGATGAAATATAACAGAGTCTTTTTAGATGGGCTAACAGTTTCTCAGATAAACGATGAATATGAGAAATGTATAGCTGCAAAATCTATTGCTCCAATAGATCCAAACGAAATAGTGATTGAACATGGAGAGTGGAACAGAGAAAAAGAAAGTATTAATGTTGATGAACTTTCAAGTTCCGAGCTGCACCATCCAGATCCTGAAGACATGAGTGTGTTTGCTTTACGATCATGGTTGCAAGCCAGAAATTATCCTTGGAGGAAATTAAAAAGACTTCAATCTGCATCTTTGAGAAATTTGGTTAAAAGTTTTCAAGAAATGGAAAAACAAACTAAAAAGATGATCATATTGGATACTGACAATCCGCAATACTTGGAAATTACAAAAAGAACAAAAGTGTTAAAGCCTCAGGAGATCAAACAAATGGCAATGAAATCATCTGCTCATGAAAGGAGAAAAGAGTTAATGAAAATGTTTCCAGAATCGGAAAAGCAAGCTTATAAGGCTTCTGAGGAACAAATTCAAATTTTTGATAAGTCAAGATCAACAGGTGATTTGGTAAGGAATGTGTACTAAAAGGTCAATCAGTTGCTAAATTGTTGAATGAAATGATTGCACCCGACTTCATAAATCAAGTAAAGATCATAGCATGGAAGTATGACGAAGTGTTTGATGCGTTTCTGATTAAAAGAGTGAATGCAATATGTGATGTTTATCATATTTATGCTAGCATCATAAAACTTCCAGTGCAAGATCTTAAAGAGTTGAATAAATTGATGTTGATTAATCATTCAAATGCAAAAAGAGGACAAATGATGGTGGATTTGTTGAGAACAGGTTTGACCAGATCAAGCAATTTTTTGAAAACAAGATGTGATCAGAAAGATAAAGAATACTTTATGTCAATGAAGAAGAAAAGAAGTAAAAAAGTTAATCAATAAGATGAAGATCACTTTATGATTGAATTTTATGACAAGTATGTAGAAAAAGTGACAACTCCTGGCTTAAAGATGATTGACGGAAATCAAAAGTCAAAACCAATTCAAAGATGGTTTTACAATTCAGAAACTTTTGAGCTTAAACTTGTGAGAAACTTAGAAGATTGGAATGAAGATATGATAACTTTGTTTGGAGCTTTTGAACTGAGGTTACTACATCCAAGTTACATTTCATTTCTATCTGTACAGAAGTTTGACAAGTTATCAAATGAGACAGCTGAACAAGATAAGAAGTACTTTGTGTCAATTATCAATGTTATGAGTGCTGCCATGGAGAGAATTGCATTAAGAAAAGCATTGGCTTATGCAAACATAATGAAGAAAGATATTCCTGATATTGAGTTTATGAGAATATCAAGGAAAGGTGTGCTTGAATTGTATACAAAAGATTGCGGAATTCCAATTGAGCTATATGCTAATGTTGATATAGCATGTTTGTCAAAGAACACATTGGAAAGAATGAAGCAGTTAGAGATAAAAACCAATGAGTCAAAGCCAGAGCAAGCTGTTCTAGCAAAGAAATTCAAGTTAGCAATAGAGAATGCATTGAAAGAAACAGAGGTTTACAAGAAGAAACCGATGTTCACTGTTAAAGAAGAACCTGATGAATTATTTGAAGATTAAAAGATGCGGAGAAGATCAAGAGTCAAAGGAAGAAAGAATGCTGATTGAAGAAAAGAAAGAAAAAGATATGAAGACAGAGGATTTCTGAAGACAGAAGACTATGTAAATCTTAGGGGGAGTATTGTTAGGTCCCTTAGAAGATTAACATTTAGTCTTTAGTGTCTAGTTTTGTAGTTTATACTAGTATAGGGACTAGTTTTGTAAATTTTAGTTCCTTGGTTTCTAGTATAAATAGCATAGACTTAGAGTAGATTGTTAAGTTTTTGTAAGGTGTTTGCATAAACTGCTTTCTCTCTTGTAATCGTCTTTTGCTATCAATGAAATCTGAATTTTGTTGATATTGCTTGATTTGATTACAATTGCTTGTATTTCTTTGAATTGTTCATATAATTTGTTACAGATTGCTCTAATTGATCCTATCACCCATAGTACGAAACGGGATCCTTGTCATTCAACCCCGGGCATTGTGCCGAGATATGAGACGGATTTGTGCCAGTTAGTAATGGGGGTTTGTGCCAAGAATGGTGGCTTCAGGCAACAGGCTTCATGCCAATTAGTAAAGGAGCTTCGTGTTCGGAATGGTGGTTTCGGATCGCAATGGGGGAAAAGCCTGACAAGATCTAGAATTAGTATGAAACGAGCGAGATGATAAAGTATGAAATGAACAAAGTGATAAAGTACGAAAGATAGTGATAAAGTACGAGACGAACATTAACGAAAGATAACAATAAAGTACGAAATGACATCTTTGTCATTCGACATTAGAGATCGTGGCTGCAGATGAACAATGTCCACAGCTGATGAACAATCCACAGCGGATGTTCAATCCACAACGGATGAACATTCACAGTAGACAACTAACATGACAAACACATAAGTGTTCATAGCGGACAACATCCAAGACACAGCGGATAGCTTATTTAACTTCCACAGCGGATGACTTAGCATCCACATCGGACATCTTATCATCCATAACAAATGACTTAGACTTAGGATTTTATCTAATTTTCGATTACATAAGGGTATTTTTGTAATTGTATATAGCTATCTGTATAGGATATAAATAGCACAATACCCTAATCCTTTGTAAGCATTTGAACAATCAATACAAACAAGCAGTTTTTATCATTCAAGCATTCAATCACTAGCAATCATACACACAATCACACACTGATATCATAACATTGATCATGGGTTTCCACACCATGATTAATGTTTGTTGAAGTTGATACAATAAACTATTGTTGTATCCGTTAAGAGATTAGCAAACATGCTTGGAGAAATCATCATCATTATCAACAACATCATCGTCATTCTTATATGTTGATATTTGTCTTTGATCAGTGAATATTTGACTTCATTAGGTGGTATCGGAGCCTTGGCTCAAATCAAACACAAATTTTCGATCCTCTCATTCAACAAACATGATATCTGTGGTTCATTAGCTTCATAACACACATTTTGAGCTCAAAATCATCACATCTTCTTCTTCTACATCATACATTCAACAAATGTCAAAAACATGACTTAATCTTCTATTTTTTGTTCATTTTGAAGAAGATTTTTGTGTTGCTATTAGTAGCAAAGCTCTCACATCATTCATACATTGTTTTCCAAATAGGAACATTATAAAACACTCTAAAACTTCATCGGTTTATAGGGTTTAAGATAAAATAGTATACGAATACTGTTCAATCACTTTTTCTTCAAACAAACACTCATTTGAATACTTTGAATTCATTCTTTGTATTTAAACATCATATTTGAGTAATCATACACTAAAATCAGGCAATTTACCATCTTTAAATAGCAAAGTGATTATTGTTTTGTTGAAGTTGTTATAGCCACCAACAAACCCTAGGATAAACCCTAGTTTTTTTTCATACATGTTCTTTAGAAATCTACGGTGATTTTTGTTGATCAAACATAAAAACAAAGAAGAAACATATTCTTCTTTGAACTTTTTGGAAAAGGTACTTTTGATCTTAACAGTTAACTTTATTTTCTATAGGGTTTTTGACTTTTATTGACTGACATCATTAAATTTGACATTCCTTAACAAAATATTCCTTTCTTGTCACCGAGATTTGAAAGTGATCTAACATAGACATTAATTAATTTCAATTAATTAACTTTTTATACGGTAAGTCAAATTAAAAAAGTGACTTAAGTATCAAACAAATTCTAGTGACTATAAAATTAAACAAGTTTAGCAACGAGTTAAATACTTAAAACAAATTTGACTTAAACCGTTAAGTTAAAATTTAAACAAACATATCTGATGATCTTTTAGGAACAAATAGTGGTCTTAAACCACCAAGACTGAAAAAGAAATCAGATTTCAAACAATGGAAGATCATGTTCAGAAACTGGATTATCTTCCAAGACCCAGACTTATGGACATCCATAACCGAGGGACCATACATTCCAGTAAATCTTGCTCCATATCACAATAGATAAAGCGTAGCTGGAGATGAACTAAATGAAGTAAAAATAGACATGAAAGCATATAGTATTTTGGCAATGACTTTGCCATTTGAAATCTTGATAAGGGTTGAAAATTTTCAAAACAACACATGAACTTTGCAAGGTACTTCACACCATGTGTAAAGGAAGTGAAGAGATAAGGGAAAACAAAAAGGAGAAAATAAGAACCAAATATGAAACCTTCCACCATGTATAGGGAGAATCAATTCCATAATAGCTTCATATATTTGTTCAATTTGTAAATGAGATGATTATTTATGGTCTCAAATATGAATATGTTGAAATCAACAAAAAGATGTTGCATACATTACCAAAAAGCTAGACTCAGTTATTGTCTTTAATGAAAGAAACATTGGATCTTGAAGCATTATCTTTAGATGCTCTAGTAGCTTAGGTGGAAGCACTAGAACAAGATGAAAGATCTAGAAACAACAACACTATCAAACATGTGGAAGCATACAAGTTCAAGGAACTTCAACAAACAGACAGTGCATTCTTGACATGCACTGGAGAAGTTGAAGATGAAGAATCCTAGATACCAGTGAAACATCATTCTTTTCTACTCTCGAATCATCCAACAACAAATAGAAGTCCAAGAAGACTGTTGTTCATGCTTCTCATGAAACAACACTGAAGGACCGGTTAAGGGATGGTAATACAATCAGTCTCATAATGAGGAGAGTGTTAGAGCACTTAACAAATCAAATAGGGAACCGGGGTTTAAGAGTTAAGATGCAAAGAACACAAGTAAGTAAAGAAATAGAACTTAAGAACAATATATAAGGTTTTCTAGGATGATGTATATTAATCTCAAGTTCTCTTACAAGAGTTAAAATGCATAGGAAATAAGTTACAAGGCCTTGAGATACTTTATACTACACCTTACAACCGGCCATACTTGGAAAGCGAGTTGGAACATTGAAAGACAACAAAATCAATGTAGAGACAAAAGGCAGATTGCCTTTTGACTAGTGACTATGACATGCCATAGCTCACATCCTAATGTAATACAAAAAGGATAAAAGTACATAAAGTAGAAAGTTACAGACAAAGACCTTAATGTACAGTTACAAATCTTGGACCATTTAACCAAGTTATGCAAGTTGGTGAGTCTTCAGAGTTGTAGTGGAAAGTTGGTCAGCTTTTGTAAAAACACATCAGAGAAAAGCATGTTCTTCTAAGTCTTTGAAAAAAATCAGTCTTCACTTCATTAGGCTATGGAAGATTTGGTCTTTGTCTTCGGAAGACTTTGTACTTAGAATATTTCTTGTGCTGAGTATAAAGCTTCTATAGGAACTTTTAGCTTCAGAAGGTTTTATAAGATTTTATACTTAGCATAATTCTCATACAAAGTATAAAACTTCTGTAGCAGTTCTACTTGGTACTTGGTGCATGCATGCAGGAAGCCATTTGGTTGGATTGGTTGCATCAGCATCTATATAAACCTTACAAACTCCCCCTAGGCTGATGCTTCCAAAACTAAGAAGAATAATCTTTGGTTGATTATCATCATTAGGATCAAGGCCATTCCTTTCTTCATCAGTTGGTTAGGATCCCTCAGACTTTCATAATATCTTCTCATGTCATAGAGATAATGCAGAGGTAGATCTAGTATGTCTTGCCTGAAGTAGATATCTTGACCACCTTGATCTCTCATGACATACCATCTGTCTGGATTAGTAACAAAAGTCCAAGATAGGATGGGTTTTCCAGCTACAAAAGGCTCTACTAAGGTAGGAGTTGGTTGATTAGCTTCTTATTACACCTCTTTAGGATGTTATGACTCATCCTGAGGTTTGGAAGTGGATGTCGTTTTCTTCTTGATTACTTTCTTTGTAGCTATCCTTTTCTTCCTCTTTGGAGTGTTTAACTTAGAGGGCTGGTCTTGAGTACCATGTTGTTCTGTTATGCCTCTCTCAGTTGGGTCCTCTTCTTTCATAGGTTCAGAAGGAGAGGGAGTAGAATGCTGCTTTAGATCAGAAGATGAAGTTGGCAGTAAAGCAGCTGAAGGTCCAGGTTGTGTTGTCTATGGTTCAACCTTAACCTTAACCTCAGGATGAGCTTGGCTTGATGGAGAATTCAAGTCCACAAGCTCTCCCTTCTGAATCTTCTGCTTGATCACCCTAATGTGCTCATCCATAGTGGATAGAGACAATAAACCAAGCCTCGTTCCTGAGAATCCATACAGCTTCAAGAAACTCATTATCCTTTGTATGTCAGCAGACTTCTTTTGGCTCTTTTGGATGATGGCCCTTGACTTTGTAGCTTCTTCCCTCATTTTCCTCTTAGCAGCTTTTTTTTCATTAATGAACTGTAGTTCAATCTGCTTAAGATACTCAAAATCAATGTATTCAAAAGCGAGGGGAAGAAGTGCAGATGCCTGGTAGAGACTTGTGGCACTCAGGTAGTTGATCATGTTTTGTCTGCCAGATTCTTTGTCTACCTAAGGTGGTTCAGCTGCCATGGTCTCTCTTTCAGGACTTTCATGAACTGGGGAGAAAGGAGGAGCATCCTATACCGTAGAGTTAGCCGATGGTAAACGAATTCACATCACGCACGTTCACAAAGGTAGTAAAATAGAACTCGTCGGGACCATTTTCGACATAGATCTTATGCCCATTACACTCGGAGCTTTGATGTGGTTGTGGGAATGGATTGGCGATCCGGAAAGCAAGTAGAGGAAGTATGCCATGAGAAGATTCTACATATTCCTCTTGAAGATGGCAAAACTCTTTCATTCAAGGGCGAAAGAAGTGGTGCTGTGATAGGCGTCATATCAATCATGAAGGAGCAGAAGATGCTACATAAAGGGCGACTAGCTATGCTGGCTTTGGTGATCGACAAACAACAAGAGGAAAGTAAGATGGAGGATATTTCAGTGGTTTATGATTTTCCATAGGTCTTTCCAGAGGACCTGCCTGGATTACGATCTCATTGTCAAGTGGAATTCTAGATTGAGTTGACTCCCGATGTAGCCCCGATTGCTAGAGCACCTTATGATTGGCACCAAATGAATTACAGGAGTTATCGGCACAACTTCAGGAGCTGTTAGATAAGGGCTTTATTTGACCTAGCTCATCACCTTAGGGAGCCCCTGTTCTTTTTTATAAGAAGAAGGATGGTACATTTCGGATATGCATTAACTATAGGGAGTTGAACAAGGTCACAGTCAAGAACTGGTATCCCTTACCTCGTATTGATGATCTGTTTGAACAACTTTAGAGATTTAGTTACTATTCTAAAATTGATTTAAGATCTGGCTATCATCAGTTGAAAGTCCGAGAGGAAGACCTCTTGAAGACGGCATTCAGGACTCGCTATGGCCATTATGAATTCTTGATTATGCCGTTTGGGTTGACTAATGCACCAGTGTTCATGAACCTCATGAACCTATACAAACCCTATCTTGATCAGTTTGTTATCATGTTTATCGATGACACATTGATCTATTCCAAGACCAAGGAGGAATACGAAGAGCATCTACGATTGATCTTAGAACTGTTGAAGAAGGAACAACTATATGCTAAATTTTCTAAGTGTGACTTTTGGATACACGAGGTGCAGTTTCAGGATCACATTGTGAATGAGAATGGAATACATGTAAATCCTGGAAAGGTGGAAGCAATCAAGAATTGGATGGTTCCTAAAATGCCCAGTGAGATACGCCAATTTCCAGGATTGATAGGGTAATATCGACGCTTCATTGAGGGATTTTCCAGAATTTCTCAACCCCTCACTTCCTTGACACATAAAGGTACAACATTTAAATGGGGAGAAAGTCAAGAATTAGGTTTCTAGTTGTTGAAACAGAAACTCTACAGCGCACCAATACTGGCACAACTGGAATGAATGAATGATTTTGTGGTGTACTGTGATGCATCCATTTAGGGACTGGGTTGTGTCTTGATGCGACGAGATAATGTGATAGCCTATGCTTCAAGACAACTGAAGGTTTACGAAAAGAACTATACTACCGATGACTTGGAACTAGGTGTAGTGATTTTTGCCTTGAAGATCTGGAGACATTACTTGCACGGTACCAAATGCACTATTTACACCGATCACAAGAGTCTACAACATATATTGGAGCAGAAAGAACTGAATATGAGGCAACGGTGCTAGGTAGAGTTATTGAATGACTATGATTGTGCCATCAAGTATCATCCGGGGAAGGCAAACATGGTTGCCGATGCCCTAAGCCGGAAAGAAACAGCTAAGCCTAGGCGAGTGCGAGCTTTACAGCTTACTATCAGCACTTAATTGCCTGATCAAATTAAGGAGGCACAAACATAAGCTTTAAAAGGAGAAAATTTTGGGTCTGAATTGTTACATGGGATGGATAAACAACTTGAGGTGAAAGCTGATGGGATTTGTTATTTCATGGATAGACTTTGGGTGCCTGTGTATGGAAATCAGAGAGGTTTGGTTATGAGTGAGGCACACAAGAATAGATATTCTATATATCCTGGATCCGACAAGACGTATCATGATCTAAAGGCACACTACTGTGGCTTAACATGAAGGTAGATGTAGCTACATATGTGAGCAAGTGCCTAACCTGCTCGAACGTAAAAGTGGAAAATTAGAAACCATCGAAAATATTACAACAACCAAAGATTCCTATGTGGAAGTGGGAACAAATCTCAATGGATTTAATTACCAACTACCCCAGACTAATACCGGTTGTGACACAATATGGGTTATCGTAGACCGATTAATGAAGTCCGTTCATGTCTTGGCAATCAAAGAAACTGATAAGATAGATAAGCTGACTCGAATCTATCTGAAGGAAGTAGTCTCTCGGCATGGAGTGCCAATATCAATTATTTCTGACTGTGATACTCGTTTTACATCACACTTCTGGCAGTCATTGCAGAAATCTTTGAGTACACGACTGGACATGAGTACTGCTTATCATCCGCAAACTGATGGTCAAAGTGAGCGTACCATCTAGATGTTGGAGGACATGCTACGTGCTTGTGTGATTGACTTCAGGAATAGCTTGGAAGTTCACCTACCATTGGTGGAATTTTCCTATAACAACAACTACCACCCGAGTATTCAAGCAACACCATTTTAAAGCCTTGTATGGACATAAATGTAGATCACCAGTTTGTTGGGTAGAAGTTGGTCATAGCCAATTGACTGGCCCTTAACTGGTGCACGAGACCACTAATAAGGTTGTACAAATAAGGAACCGTATGGCTGCAGTACGCGACAGACAGAAAAGTTATAAACTCCTAGACTTTCAGGTTGTGACAAAGTCTTATTAAAAGTCTCACCCTGGAAAGGCGTGATTCAATTTGGTAAAAGAGGAAAGCTAAATCCGAGATAAGTTGGACCATTTGAGATATCGGAAAGAATAGGTCTGATGGCCTATCGATTAGCCCTATCTGATTCGCTGAATGGAATCCATGATGTATTTGATGTCCCAAACTTGAAGAATTGCTTAACGGATGAAACAATGCTAGTACCGCTTGAGGAAGTGCAAATAGATAAGCAATTACGCTTCATTGAGGAACTAGTCGAGGTGATGATTCGTGTGGTAAAGACACTTAAGCAAAGCAAGATACCCATAGTCAAAGTTCGTTGGAACTCGAGACGTGGACCGGAATTCATGTGGGAACGTGAGGACTAGATGAAGCTTAAGTACCCTCAACTATTCAAAAAGACGATGCCAGCAGGCAAAGGTACTGATTAAATTTCAGGATGAAGTTTCTTTTAACATGGGGATAATGTGACAACTCACCCGAAACTAACTCGATTACTTTATGCCAATGCAGTAGACCAGTGATGGAAGACACCATGTAATGCACTTTTTGGGATGAAAATCTTTCAACATGGGGATAATGTGACATCCACTAGTTGTCATTGAACATTGGTGACTTAATAATACTTAACAATGATAAACTAATAATAATTTATTAAATTATGCTTATGTGTTTACGCGATTTAAATATTATTTGTGAATTTTACCTTGTAACATGTCAATGTGTTATATTTATTTTGTGTATTTTGTGACTAGTGAAAATTATATATAATTATTATTATTGGTTAATTATACCTGCATTTTTTAGTTAAAAGTGTTAAAAGAAAGTTAACAAGACTAATTTTTACAAAAGGTAATTAAAGGTGGGTTAAAGGGTAATTATAATTAAATTAATTAAACACAAACCAAAACCAAACCCTAATTCCCCACCCCCTTGTGGCAGAATCCCTCATCACACACTCACCTTCATCGATTTTTGCGTCAAGAACACATCAAGAACCAAAATTGATCAAGCCTTCAAGCTAGAATTCGAGTTTCAAGCCCTAATTATCCCTAATTTGCAATTCAAGGTATGTAGTATGATGTTTTAGTGATTTTGAGGTTCTTGATGAACCCTATTTCGTAATTTTAAAGACAAATTCGAAATTGATGATGAATCTATGTTAGTATTGTTGAATTGATGTTAGATTGTGTGATAATTGCAAGTATTGATGTGGACTTTGGTATTCTAGGTCATATTAGGTCAAAATTAGAAACTTTTGACTTTGAACTTTCAAGATTGATGAAATTGGTGCATGTTTGATGTTATTATGATGCTATTGTATCATATTATGGTTAGATTATGATGATTCTTGCACGAATTTGCGAATTTAAACAACATTGTTCGTGAGTTACTAAAAGTAGCAACTTTTGTATATGAATGTGTAATGTTTGATGATAATGGGATGTTTTGATGTTAATAGGTTGTTACTTATGCTATATGAATGATTGATGATGCATGATATGTAGGAATTTCTATGAAATTTAGCACCTTGATCACCAATTTTCCAAATTAGTAACTTTTGTATATGGTACATGCGTGTTTTGATCAATAGTGAATGTTGGTGTGATTAAATGGTATAAAATCACTAGGTTAGATGTTCCATGGGTGAACTAGTATTGAAATTGGTAAAAATTTAGGTTCTTGATTTTATTTCCCCAAAGGTTTTATGACACAGTGTATGGTTTTGTGATTTTGCTTATTGTGTGAATGTTAGGAACATGCTAGTGGTTATGAATGGTGTTTGAACTTGTTAAACTACATGATCTAGGTTATTTGGGTGGATGATAAGCTAATTGGGTTAGTTTGAGTAAATGTTGGGAAATGTGCTATAATATAATATAATGCTTAAACTGCTATGATATGGGAGTATGCAAGTGGATTTGAGTTATGCATGCTGGTTTGAATATTTTATTTAAGGTATGATGAACATGATGACTTATGTGTGTGACATGGGAACTTCTGTAAACTTGACTGCTTAGGTGATATACAAGTTGTCTGAACAAGTATGCAAATTAACATGTCACCAACGGGTCAATGGGTCAACTTGGTCAATTGTCTTTTCTTTCAAAGTCACTTAGGTTCTCTTTGATATATACCATAGAAAGCTCTCAAACTTTTGGATCATTAATTAAGGAATCTAGCAGGAAATATTGGGTAGTACTACTGGGTCTGACAAGCCCTACCCGTGTGACCGGAAGTCAATGGGTGCAATATTATCCTAAACTACTAACAGTGTCACGACATGGTATGTCATGGCGGGAGGGAAACAAACAACATAGTCAGCTTCGATCGTGAAATCACTATTGTTCTTTACTAATGAAATTAGACTAGCTATCTATTTAAATACACTTGTTTATATTATATTTTACTAACACTATTATTTCTGATGATTACAAACTCTTGAACTCACCAGCCATCATGTTGATACTTTAATATGCTTTTCTCAGGTCGTATCTAGCATCTGCCTATAGGAGCATGCACGTGTCAAGCATGCTTTGTTTCAAACATTGTTTTAGTTTTAAATTCTACATATACTTATATACTTTCGTTTGAGCGCGTGTTTTTGTGCAGTTTACATTTTAGTCCTTTTGTTTAAATTATTTACAAAACGCTTCCGCAAATGTTTTAAAACCTTAAACTCTAATTGGTCTTTGGTTTAAAAGTTGCATATAGTGTCGTTCTAAGTAACTAATGATCGGGATCCTGATTTGTCACACGCCTCGCCGTAAAACCCTGCACGCCGATTTTAAGGGTGTGACACAATGATTTGTTATATGTAAAAACATGCTTGACTAAGTGTTTACAATAATTTGACACTTAATAATTCATACACACTTAATTTTGTGAAATTTTATAGAACTAAACCAAATATAAGAAAAACTTATTTAAACCATAATCAATTTGACACACTATTAAGTATTTTTGATAAATTTTCAAGTGCAATATCATATTTCTGTGAAATCATATATTAACATCATCCAGCATTATTATCAATAACCCTGGTTACATTGATTGTCAATATATTATGTCCATCTTAAACATAGACTTCAATTTTACCTTGACACGGATACTGTGATATTTATCATTATTTGATTAAATTATATGGAGTCAGTGGATCCCACAATCAACAATCCTGTAAAACCCTTATCCCTTCAAGACACTTTTGAGATTTCAAGTCACCCTAATTTGACTTAAATCTTTTACTTCTGACCAGCTTTTTCAGGATTAATTACTCTCTAAGAAAATATATGTTTGGAGCATAACTAGCATCAGAAAAGTTTTAGAACACAAAATACTCTAATTATAACAGAATGAATCAACTTGTAAAATATCTAGTAATAGGTTTACCACAAAAGGAATTTTTCTATACTGATCACTGTGCTGCATGTCTGAAAGGAAAACAACATAAAGTGTCTCGTAAGTCTAAATTGGTAAACTCCAATAACACACCACTCAAATTGCTTCACATGGACCTTTTTGGCACAAAAAACATCCTAAGCATAGTAAGAAGCAATACTATCGTGTTATAGTAGATGATTAATCAAGATTCACATGGGTTTCTTTCTACTACACAAATCAGGAACATCAAAAATTATCAAAACATTTATCACTAAGATTGAGAATCAATTAGATCTTCAAGTTAAATCTTTAAGAAGTGATAATGGAACCGAATTCAAAAATGACTCTATTTCTTCTTTTTATGCAGAGAAAGGAATCAGTCATCAATACAACATAGCAAGAACTCCTCAGCAAAATGGAGTAGCTGAACGAAGGGATGGAACATTGATAGAAACAGCCAGATCTATGCTAGCTGACTCTCTATTGCCTATATCTATTTGGTTTGAACCAATCAATACAGCTAGTTACATTCAAAATAGAAAATTAATAATCAAAGAATACTCCAAAACTCAATATGAATTAATGTTTAAAAGAAAACCACTATTTTGATTTCTTAAAGTATTTGGATATTCTGTTTCAATATTAAACACTAGAGAATAATTATCCAAATTTGCTACAAAAGTAGATGAAGGATTCTTTGTTGGATATTTTGGAAGCTCAAAAGCTTACAGAGTATATAATCCAAGACTTAATATTGTGTAAGAAAGAATAGGTGTTGTTTTTAATGAACATTCTTTCGCAAAGAAAGTCATTGGATCAGACTGGCTGTTTGATGTTGACATACTAACAAAATCATTTGACACATCTTATTTTGATGTTTTAGGTACAAACGAAGATATTGAATATCCTATGCTACCTCCTCCAACAACCATTGACGTTCCATTAACTGCTGATCTTTAAAGGAGAACAACCACATCTCCTTCGAGTACCACAGTTACACCTCCTCCAAAACAAACAAAAACATCCAATGAAACAAGCAAAACCACAACAACTTCATCTACACCTGTGACCACTCAACCACTCAACCAACCACAGTCACACCAACCAAACACAGTTGAAGAAGATGATGATCATCATTCATTACCAGACATACATGATGAAGATGAAATCTTAGATTTCTTTCATGATTCTCCATAAACATTCAATGAACCCACTCTGCCAGATAATCCCACAACTTTAAATACCCTTGCCCAACCTTCAACCCTAGATCAAACAATCACTAATCTTGATTTAACAATCCCTGTTAAACAAATTGAAACAACCACACAAAGATCATCCTTTAGAACACATCATAAGTGACCTCAATACCATACTATCAAGAAGTCAATTAGGCATAGCAAATATTTGCTTGTATTCTTGTTTCTTATCCCTAACTGTATCCAAAAACATCACAAAAGCACTTAAAGACAACAGTTGGATAGAAGCAATACAGGAGGAACTATAATAATTTAGAAAGCAAGAGGTATTGAAGCTGGTTGATTTACCTGAAGGTCAATATGTCATAGGCATAAGATGGCTATTCTAAAACAAAGCAGATGACAGAGGAATTGTCATTAGAAACAAAGCAAGGCTAATTGCCCAAGAATATACTCAAGAGAAAGGCATTGATTATGAGGATGTCTTTGCTCTAGTAGCTAGACTAGAAGCCATCAGAGTGTTCCTTGCATATGCCTCGTCCAAACACTTCACTGTCTTTAAAATGGGTGTCAAATGTGCATTCCTCTATGGAAAGATATATGAAGAGGTATATGTTGCTCAACCACCAGGGTTTGAAGATCCAAATTCCCTCATAGAGTCTAGAAGTTGGATAAAGCTCTATATGGTCTTCATCAAGTACCTAGGAAGTGGTATGAAACTTTATCTAAGTTTCTACTACAGAATGGATATACCCGAGGGAAAATAGACGAGACATTGTTCATAAAGAGGAAAGAACATGACCTGTTAGTGGTTCAAGTCTATGTGGATGACATTATTTTTGGCTCCACAAACATCCAAGTTTGTATATAGTTTGAAACTCTTATGCAATCAAAGTTCCAAATAAGCTCAATAGGAGAACATACCTTCTTCCTTGGTCTTCACGTTCAGCAATCTGCTAAAGGAATTTTCATAAATCAAAGCAAGTATGTTCATTAGATATTGAAGAAATACAACAGGTCTAACTGTACATCAAGCAATACACCATTTGCAACTCGCTTGAAGTTTGGACCTGATGTAGAAGGAACATCAGTTGATCATAATCTCTATAGATCCATGATAGGCTCCCTAATATACCTAATAGCAAGTAGATCAGATCATGTACGTTGTTTGCATATGTGCAAGATACCAAGCAGATCTAAAAGAATCACACATAAATACAGTAAAGAGAATCTTTAGATACTTAAAAGGTAAACCATCACATGGTTTGTGGTATCTCAAAGATGGAGATTTCTCTTTATCATACACAGATAGTGATTATGGTAGATGTAACAACAATATAAAATCCACTACTAGAGGTTGTCAGTTTCTTGGATCTAGATTGATCTCCTGGCAGTGTAAGAAACAAACAAATGTCTCTGTGTCAACAGCTGAAGCAGAATATATAGCTGCTTATGCATGCTGTTCTTAAGCTCTTTGTATTCAAAACCAAATGCTTGATTATGGCTTTACTTTTCTTAAAGCACCCATACACATTGATAATACTGCTGTCATGTTTATCACTAACAATCCAGTTCAACATTCAAAAACAACACATATAGATATCAGATATCACTTTCTGAGAGATTCCTTATAAAAGGGTCTGATAAATTTGATCAAAGTCCATACAGATAATCAATTGTCTGACCTTTTTACTAAACCATTTGATTCAACAAGATTTAAATTTCTGGTTCAGTCACTTGGTATTATCAACTATGAATCAAACAAATAATGTTTTTAAAAACCTTCAGTCATACAAGCTTGATTTTGTCAAAGTCCAATTTTAAGTCAAACAAGTATCTTCCAAAATCAAGATATCATACAACCATTCACGTTCTTTAAATATTAAACATTTTGGAATCACACATAACCATTCATGAGATATGATAGTACACTAGATTATTTCTGCATCAGAGTCCTTTTCACTAATAAAGACTGACAATACTTTGTTTGATATGTGGATAGGCTCAGCATGGAAAACATAACATCACATATAGCAGTGAAGAACAAAATGCTCATGATTGGGTGGTAAACAACATATCTTGGTCTATGGTAAGTATTGGTATATCCAATATAGATTACTGGTAAAGTAACACCAATACACCAAATGAAACAATTTATAAATTGCTCAATCATATAATTGTCTCCTTTGTTATGATTATCATTAGTAAGATCCGGGGGATAAGATAGGATTCTTGAATAGTCTTCATTAGCTCAACCAAGAAAGTGTGTTGTTTTGAGTAGTCATTTAGGTGGTAAGAGTTCCGCTTCTTGCTCTAAAAATAGGAAAGACTTGTCGGAAATAGTTTGTTTGCTTGGTCCGACCAAGAAAGAAAAGGGAATTCGGGGCACGGAACTGGAGCCGAAGCTCCTTCCTTTCTTCCTCCCTTGTTCTATTACCCCAAGGCCTCCTCGGTCTTCTTGGACTTGGCCGACCTTGACCCCTGTTATTTTGAGGGGACTGGAGCAGGCTACCATGAGACAAAAGATCATAGACCTGGAGTACATCATGACATTCTTTGTTATGCTGAGCATAGACCTGAATGACCTAAGTCTTGATCCAAAAAGATTCCAAATAAGGAGCCCATCCCCTGAGGATGACCAATCAAAAGAATCCCAAAGAGGATCACCTTCCAAAGTGAAGTGCAAAGAAATCCTAATGAGGATCAATCAAAAGGATCAAATTGAGCATTTATAATCCTAAGTAACTAGGTCCTAAGTATTGAAAGTGCTTGCTAGAATATCTTGAGGAGGATTGATTTTCACATACAATCAGATGTGGGGTACATACATATCATCCTAACATACCCACAACATGATAATAACTCATTGTTTAAATCAATTATTAATACCATGCATGAGTTTAAGTGGATCTAAATATCTACAATCAATATTGTATTAGTCTATATCTATTCTCAAACAACATCAAAACAACTTTATGAGGATTTAAGACTAGTATGATCTCATGTTATGTGTAAATGATTCATGTTAAAGCATGAATAGCAATCATTCTTTAGTAAGATAAAGTGTTATCTTTCTAAATTCTGATCATGCAAGCAATCAAATTGGACTTTGATAAATTTCCATTTCATCACATTTAAATTTTTGTCATTTTATTAAAGGTTTTTATAAATATGCAAAAATTTAGGGGGTGAATTTGAACATAGAAAAATCAATGTCAGCAGAACAAGTGCATTCTCATACATGTTAAAATTTTAAAATATTAAAATTTTAAATTTTAAATAAAGTAAAGTCAAGCTAGCACCCAAAAACAGCAGTTTGACACACATACATATGCACAATATTGCTTGTGAGTGATATCTTAAACATCCATATATTGATCGTGTTAAAATTTTAAGTATTTTTAACATACATTTTAAAACAATCATTTTGATTCAAACAAGTGTTAACAAACAAAGTTTGCTTCGGAAGAAAAATTTCCTTTGACAGAAAACAAAACAAACATATTTCTTTCGAAAGAAATTCACCAAACATTTTGTTTTCGGAAGCAAAAAACAAAGTTTTGAAAATTGTTGTGACAGTGGACATACAAACATATATCCGTTGTGGCTACAGTAACCATCAAAACATGTAAAATATACCAAGTGTTTGTAAGGGAAAAACAAACATGCATCCGCTATGCACTAATGAACATTCAAAGTGTTCACAGCACATGATGTTGGTAAGGCATCCGCTGAGAACACAATAACATTTCACAGCGCGTGACAATAAGTCATCCGGTGTGAATATCACCAGAACAAACAAAGACTATGCAATGCATGAACAAATGTTCATCCGCTGTGTAAAATAAACAAAAAAAAAATATTTTTAACATACATTTTAAAACAATCATTTTGATTCAAACAAGTGTTAACAAAAAATTTTGCTTCAGAAGAAAATTTTTGTTAGGACAGCATACGTATGGAGTACTAACGGATTCTGCGTGAAACCAGATCAAATAGTGTGAAATTCTACTTGATTGGCGATCCAATCAGTGAGAACGAATAATCCGATCGATCTTACGATGAAACAAACGTTAAGAACGAGTTGGAATCAATCAGGAACGAACTATGAATTTGGATTTGCAACTTGGGACGCTCTGGATGGCTAGGGTACGAAGTATTATGAAGTGTTATCAAGTCTTCTTTTTCTCCACGAATTATGTGATATTTATAGGTTATCAGTGTTCATTCGTACGACTGAACTATTGGCATGGTTCAGTCGTGCGACTGAATCATGCGATTGACTCATACGCACGACTGAAGGTCCAGTCGTGCGATTGAACCAATCTTATGTGTCAATCATACGACTGATCCAGTTACCTGGTTCAATCGTGCGACTGGTCCATAAGCATGGTTTATTCATGAGTATGGGCCATAAGTATGGTTCATTCATGAGTATGGGCCATAAGTATGGTCCATTAGCATGAATGTCCACATAACTAAGTAAAATACATTTCTAAGTCCTTATTGACTTAGAACTATGTAAAACCAACATGAAACCTATATTTTAGTTCAAATATGTGAATCACATTCGATATAAATATAGCATGACATAATTAATCACAAATAGACATCACATGCATTTTATATATCTTTCAATGAATTCATTCCATTGGATTACATAAGTGTAAGACATGATAGATTTTTACATTTAAGAACATAAACTAGGTATATCAATATGTATCAACAAACTCACCCTTGGACCTAGTTTAGCCTAATGTCTAACATGCTTCATGTGCTCTTGAAACTTCTTGTACTTCTCTTCTCTTATGACTCCCGCGTGAATCTCAGACGCGAAGCAGAGCCGTATGACATGTTAGAAGTAAAGAGTCTGTACAATGTCTTGAGAGTCATAGAGTTGTGGCCACTTGTAAAGAGTGTAAACATCTTCAGCCGACAAGTTGGTTAGCCATATTAGGTCAAATACCTAGATAGTCTCGATTTTGCTCTCTTTATGCAAAACTATGACTGCTTCTCCCGTCCGCCAGTCATAATACCACTACTTGAAGTGTGGAGTGAAGTCCTGAGGCATTTCCCATAATGGGATCTTTGACATTATGCATGGAGGACTCCACTTAAATAATACTTTAGGCTTTCCAGTGTGAGGATCAACTTCGGTTTTATTTATGAACCGTTTAGGCTGTTGAGGCCTGAAGTTGACCTACCTGGTGTGGTATTCCCTCTTTAATGCCGTCTTGAACCACCCTGACATATTTATGGGGTTGGCGTACAAAAGGTCTAAACAGGCAAGCCTGTTTAGCTAAAAAACCGGGAAGAGTCTTCAGATCATGAGGGAATCTGAAGTACTCTATCCCCTTCTTTTTCTTCACAGCGTAGACATCCAAGTCTTCAAAATACGCCCAACTAATAATCTTGCTAGACACCTTCTGATGCTTCTTCACTCTGTAGAGTTTGGTGGAGGCATTAGACTTTGGCGGTTGTCGTTGGGCTCTCATTTCTGCTAGACACACTTCCCACTCGGCCTTCTTCATATCGACATCAGCGTTCGTAGCTTGGGCTTTCCCTTCTTCTTTCTCTTTCTCTTTCTCCTTAGCATCAAGAGTTCCAAAAGTATCACTGCCAAATGTTTCACCCAGATCGGGGATAACATTTCCCAGTTGGTCAGTGTACTGAGGATACTCTTGTGTAGTGACATCCTCGATATCAATCTCATCGATGTCTTGCAACTCTTCGTCACTGATGACATCAACCTCGGGAGCATCCTTGACTAGCTCATCCGGGTTGAGTCTAAACATGTCGGCCAGTTGCTCATCGGTGAGATCATGAATGATCTTTCCCTCTTCGGGGGTGTAGCTCACAGCTCGTCGCACTATCCCTTGTAAATCAAGAATCATGGTTAACCGAGTCTTGATTTGCTGAGGGGTTGCGATGTCGTAATCGTCTGTTTGTTCTCATCTGTTTGATTAAACATTTAAGACACAATCACACACATATCAGTAATCAAGATAATTAAACATTAATAAACTTTAATTACATTGGTGTAATGAATAATTCAAGTACAAAAGTTTTTAAACATAAAGATGTTTAATCATTACTTTTGCCTTGGGCGCTCGACTCTTCAGCTTGGGGGGCTGAGGAAGAGGGTCGCGGATGTTGATTCCTCTTGGTGCACCTCTCCCAAGCCGATGGATTTGAGGCTGATGCAGATGCATCACCTTCATGCTCAGGCTCATCATCATCTCCCCCATCTTTGTCTTTCCCACTGTCTTCAGCCTCACCCACATCATCATCCGATTCATCATCGGATGAATCGTCATCATCATCATCTCCGTCATCACCGTCACCCTTGATCTTTAAGGGCTCACCCTTCGTCCCTTTGAGTCTGAGAAGAAGCTTCTTGTTCTTGTTCTCGACCTCCTCAATCCTCTTTACCGAGGCTACCTACAGCTCATTCTGTGCAGTGAGGGCACGATGAGCTCTGGCCAAGGCTCTCTCATGAGTAGCATCTCTCTCAGTCAAATGGGCAATCTGTTGACTCTGAGCTGCATCCCTCTCGTTTAGCAGGGCTATTTGCTTGCCCTGGGCAGTGTTGACTTCCATCAATTGGTTCATCTGGTTAGCTCGGATGTCATCTGTAGCGAGTAGTTTGAGCACCAGATGGTTGAGGCTAGCTAGCTGCTCCTCTAGCCCAACAGTGGGCAGAGAAGATCCCTGTGGAGGGATCGATGATTTGGAAGGGCCGGTTTGGGGTATGGTAGATGTGGTGGTGGATGTGGTGTATGGTGGAGTGGGGATGAAGGTGAATGGTGATGGAATGGATGTGGGTATGGTATGTGTGGTGGTGGGAATAGTGGTGGCTATGGTGGTGGCAGTAGTGGTGGTTGTGGAGGTATGTGTGGTGGTAGTAGGAGTGGTAGTTGTGGTGGTGTGAGTGGTGGTAGGAGTGGTGATAGTGGTGGCTGTGGTAGCTGTGGTAGTGGAGTTTGTAATCACTACTATCCTCCATCTCTTGCCCTTCTTGCCGTGGGGCTGGGCCATTCTCTTCAGCCTCGAACCCTTGCAAGCTGGGCTCCCCCTGGGCTAGTTGACTGGGGAGGTGTATAAGTGGGATCTGAAGTTTCAGCACCTTCAGCCCCAGCCTGGCATCCTCCAACCGCCTCCTTGCCCCTTTCAGTTGCTACTACTCAGCTACCGACCATCCTCGTTAGAGGCTCCTAATCCGACTCATCCTCTTCTTTATCAACCAAGAAGTACCGGTGGATGGCAGCCTGCTCTGATCCACCGGGAGTAGAAGTACTACTGTGGGGAGGTGGTGGAGATTTGGTAGACATGTCTGTGGCCCGTGATTGACTGGGGGCTGCATCTCCACCACCTTAACCATCATCATGGTCATCATCGTCGTCGTCGTCGTCAGCAGGAGCCACAATCGTGACGTTGGAGTCACTGTCATCGTGACGCCACTTCTTATGAGTTGGCGCCATGTATCCCTTATTGGCTAGATGGCCGAAGAGTCTCCTCACGGGGGCTTCACCTGCTTCCCCTGGTATACCTTCATCCTGCCTCGGGTGGTATCGTCCATCACCTCTAGGGTCACTGCATCGTCCTCCTCCTTAGGAAGCATAGGAAGCTTCTTGTTGACAATCATCTGCAAGAATCTTGGGTACATGTAGAAGCCTTCCTTGCCTTTAGCCTCAATGTTCTCCGTCAGGTAGGAGAAGAACATGTGTGAAAAACTGAACGGGTGGTTCAGCACCAACGTAACGTATGCGTTCTGGATTTGATCTGACAACTTGTCAAATCCTCCTCTCCTGGAGGCTACGCATTTCAGGATCACATGTGCCAGATACTTGAATTGCGGGCACATGTTTCCGTTATTTAGCACGTCGGCATTGATGTCGTCAGCGTACTTGATCCTGAGAAAGCATCCCCGTACCGTTAGGGGATGCAGCTTGGTTGGGTGGGTTCCATCATCACCCAAGTCCAAGACTCGTCTAAGGTTGTCTTCTCCGATCTGTATATCTTGACCGAAGATAGAACTCCGGATGAAGAATGGCTCAGTGGACCGGTCGATAATCGCATTCTCCTAGAATGCCTGCTGGATCGACCTATACGGTGTGCATGGAGTGGAAATAGCCTTGAAGATCCTCGATCTGCGTAGGAAAGCTATAACCTCAGTGAACTCAGAAACGTTCTGAGACGTGGTATCCAGATGAGCACATATGTTGTGCTTGGTGCTCATCGTCCATCTCTCAGCCATTTTACTGCAATACAAGAAACAAACACATTATTTCCGTTCATAAGATAAACAATTGACTTGGAACAGATTTAGATAGACTGGTTCAATCGTGCGATTGAACCATACGACTGAGTTCAGTCGTACGATTGAGCCTGCAACTGAACTTAGTCGTATGCTATACCAATACAGTTGAGTCAGTCATGCGACTGAGTCACTGATTGATTCAATCATGCGATTGAATCATACCTCTGGCTTAATCGTGCGACTGAGTCATACGTCTGGCTCAATCGTGCGACTAAAGTTCATCAGCCTGTCCATTCGTGTCATGCACTGTTCGAACCATTAAATTTGAATCTTCATCAAAACGATAAATTAGACTTCGTGTTTAGATTCTTTAGGTTCGTAATGACTCAAAATAGCACTTAATGTCATTAAAATCAACTTTATTGTTCATTTAAGTGGCTTATTTTAGGTTATTTGTCCCGATTGTTTAGTCGATCAAATTTTAGTCATTTATGTTCGATTCAATCAGTCATTTGATCCGATTTCATTCGCAAATTAGCTGTAGATGAACAAGATATACGTTAGTCACGGAATCGGAGAGTAATCACAAAAACACGAAATTTTGGCAGAGTGTCTAGGCTTAAGGGCGGTTTTTGAGAATTTGAAGTCAAGTAGGGTTTACGACCGAATGAGTGTCTATTTATACTGTTTTGGATTTCAGTCGTGCGACTGGACCCATGCGCATGCCTCACTCGTGCAACTGAACCCATGCGCACGACTCAATCATGTGACTAGGGTTCAGTCGTACGACTGACTTAGACTCCTTCATTCAGTCATATGATTGGTTCATTCTTGTGATCCAATCGTATGGTTTCCCCCATACTCATGGTCCATTCATGTGATTAGCTCATACTCATGTTCCATTCGTGTAATTTACTCATACTTATGGTCTAATCGTGCGACTGGTCCATACTTATGGTCTAATTGTGCGATTGGTCCATACTTATGGTTCAATCGTGCGGTTGGCTCATACTTATAATTTTGACTTCATCCATTTCCACACACTCAGATTTATCTTTTGATAAATAAACATTATGCCCGATGATCATCCTAGACATGATCTTTTAACTTCATACCATTTTGGTCACCTCAGACGTGACCCTTTTATTTTATGATTCCCAGAGTTCATCTAGTTACATAGTCCGACATTTACACCTAATTGATAGATAAAACAGAAAACAACTTAAATTGAAATAAATCAGTACATATTTTTGTGGTTTTGTTTGAGATGGGTTGAATACATTTTAATTTTCATTAAATGATTCCCACCCCTGAACAGAACAACATCAAGCATTTACATCTTATTTGGAAAGACTCTTATGGAATCATACAGGCATAAACATAATCATTTGGGACCCTTTAGCATATGTTTGTTTAACTTATTCTTATTTGTCTGAGAGTGCAAATCCCTTACAGGAAATCATACTAGAACTGTAAGAAGCACTTAGTGATTTTGACTATCGAGGATTGCTGCCACGATGATTGTCAGTATATTTGTCCATTTAAATCCATACACAGACTTTTGACTCACATTGGTGATTAGCTAGATTTGTTATTTCAACAAGCATTTGTGGATCCCACGCTTATATGGTAATCAACATTCCTCAGGAGATTTTTGAGCGGTCTATGGGTTTAGACAAGAAGAGACTATTCTAAGAGCTTTCAAAGAGATGCCAAGCCTCATGTAAGTGCCATCGCATAGCAGAGAGGCACAAACAACAATGAATTCTAGAATATTTAGGTTATGCTTATGCTCAGGTCAGTGCCATTGCACAACAGAGAGGCACACAACCTATCTTCTTGTTTGAGCACTTTTCTGTTACACATTACGCACCAACAACATTAGTCATTAGCTTGATTGCTTTTAACAATTTTTTCATGTGCTTTGCTCATTTTATGGTCATCCGCACACATTTGTGGCGTTTAATTTGCTCGTAACCCCTTATTGGAAATATGTTAATTGTGTTAACCAGGGATAAGGTGGAAGCCCATAGCTAGTTGAACTTTTTAGTTTTAATTTGTTTCACCAATGAGGTCTTCTTGTTTATTGTGTTGAATCTACCGACACATCATATAATGGACTAGCAACCTCTAGGCCTATTATCTCTATGTGACCTCAGTAACATACTAGTTCACTATCATTTTTCCATTATTTGGCTAATCCTTCTCATACTTGTAGTGTTAATGTAACATTTTGAACATTTAAGTCCTTTTGATGTCCCAAACAATTAGTTCCCTGTGTACTATCATATTTCATAGTTTTGAGTCAATCTCACAGATTTGATGTCCTTGCATTTTAGCTTTTCTACCCGCTCTCGTTTTTTTTTTGAGTTATTTAAAAACTAACTACTGAAACTAAACCTATTCACCCCCTAAAATTCTAAAACCGAAAATCTTTTTATGTTTTTGGATTTTTTAAAGATAAGAAAATAAAATAAAGAAAAATTAAAAAAATAAAACATAAAGACGGACTAAGTACTAGATTCTTCTGGAATCACATCACTTCTCTTTTTGATGCCATTTACCTCTAAGAGATATAAAAACCGAGGTTTATCAAATGCTTTTGTATAGAGATCGACACGTTGAAAATCCGTATTAATTTTAACAACATCGATTAATTGCTTTTCAAAACAGTCACGTATAAAGTGATATTTAATACCGATGTGTTTTGTCTTTGGGTGTTGGACTGGATTTTTAGTGATAGCAATTGTAGCAGAATTATCAACATAAATAGTGGTGTTAGAAAATTGCAAACCGTAGTCTAGCAATTTTTAGTCTTTATTGTTTAGTGTCTATTTTGTATTTTATACTAGTGTAGGGACTTTTTGTGTAAATTTAGTTCCTTAGTTCTAGTATAAATAGCATAGACGTAGTATAGATTGTAAGTTTTTGCATATGTTTTATGAGAACTGCTTTCTATCACTTGTAATCGTCTTTGCTATCAATGGAATATGAATTTTGTTGATTTTGCATGATTTGATTACAATTGATTGTATTTTGCTTTGAATTGTTCATATAATTGATACAGATTGCTCTAATTGATCCTATCAATTGGTATCAGAGCTTTCGGTTGCGTGTTTTTGAGGTTCTGTCGAAGATAGAAACTTCAAAAATCCACTGAAATCTGTAATCAATTGACAATTCAAGTGAAATATTGTGAATCGAAGCTGTGTTTCATCATCAGAAACATGTTTTGAATCACAAATTGCAGTTTATCTCATAAAAAAATCAAGTAAATTAGTGAAAAACAGTTCGACTGAGTGTTCTTGAGTGTTCGACCTAAAATCTCTGAAATTCATAGAAAGTTGTTGATAATCACTGAAATTGAGGTTATAGGATTGATTATCGGTATAATCATGAACTAATTGCGAAATTTCAGCTCAATTCATCAACAATTGAAGGATTTTGAGATTTCTGAGTTCGTTACATTCATATGAATCTGATGAATGTGCCGTATTAGGGATGAAAAACACTGAAATTTGACTAAGTGATTGGTCGTTTGAGAACTGTTGGACTTTTCTCAACTGTTTCAGTCGTTTTACCTTAGCCGTATAACCACTGTTGGTCGTTTCAGCTTGTGGTCGTATAACTACTGTTGGTAGTTTCAGCATTGTGTTGGAAATTTTTCTAAGGCAATCCCTTAGACTCATCACTGTTGGACTTATCACCACTGTTGGACTTTCCACTGTTGGACTTATTACCACTGTTGGACGTTTCACTGCTGGTCGTATCATCACTGTTGGACGTTTGACTACTGTTTCAGACTTTTCAGCCTTAACACTTAGAAATTTTTCATAAAATTTAAAAAAAATCCAAAAATATTTTTTTTAATTCAAAAGATTAGAAAAACAACAAAAATATAAAAATGGCTAAATCAGAAGATTCTGAGAATAGAGTTCCAAAACTTAAAAACAGAGCTGATTTTAAAAATTGGTCTCTTAGGCTGAAACATCATTTGAATTCCATAGACACTGATCTGTGGAAATCAATTGAAAAGGGTCCATACATTCCTGTGACTTCTGATGGTCCAGACAGAGGATTTGTGTATTCTAAAGATTCACAAGAGCCTTATCCAGAAGATAATCTTCATGGTGATGATTTAAAGAAAGTAAAGAATGACATCAAAGCATATTCTCTTATGTGTAAAGGACTACCACTGGAAGTTCTTTCAAGGCTTGAAAACTATCAGACTGGATATACAATGTATAAAGCCTTGAAGATTATATGTGAAGGAGGGAAAGAGATTCAAGATCTGAAAAAGCAGAAACTGAAAAGGCAATTGGAACTTTTTGAGCACATCTCAGGAGAAACAATAAACCAAATGATGAACAGGTTTGTGCAATTAACTACAGAGATGTCTAATTTGGGAATCAAGAATGATCTTGAGGACCTAAACAACAGACTTCTGAATGCACTACCATCTTCTTGGAAACAAACTGTCACTTTGTTGAAACATACTGAGAAGTTTCCAATGGATCTTGATCTGCTCATTGCTAAAATTGAATCTGTAGAAATTGATGAGAGCTCAAGAAATAATGATAGATATGCATCAACAACTCAGTATAAGTATGTTGCTTCACCAGCAAATACTGTTGAGAATGCATTTTTGGCTAAAGACCAATCCACTCCTGAAGATGAAGGTGATCTATTTGTGGGAGCAGGATTCTTCACCAGTACACCTGCTTACTCCACTCAACCACAACCACAATCTTCACCTAAAGCTCAAATGCCTAAACCTTCAACTGAGATGCCATCCTCCTCAAACTCTCCCAATCCAAGCAAAGTGAAAGATGTGATCAACATTCTTTTACAAGATGAAGAGTCAAAAACTGCTTTCACTGCTTTCATGGCAAGCTTTCAAGCTTATCAAGGCAGTCATCTGACTCAAATGGAGCTGGTTCTACAGGATTTGTTTGAAATGGATCCAGATGATGTAGAAGAAATGGATCTTAATTGGCAGATGGTCATGATAGCTTACAGAACTCAAAAGCATGCTTACACTAACAGAAATTATAAACCCAGTGCAAATAAAACTGTTGGGTTTGATAAATCAAAATCAAGATGCTTTAACTGTAACAGTTATGGTCATTTTTCAAGAGAATGTAAAGCTCCAAGAAACCAAGGAGGAAATACTCAAGGCAGCTCAAATGGTCAAAAGTATCAGCAACAGGCACACAAGACTTTTCAGAAGCCATACCAAAGTCTACCAATGCCAGAACCTAAAGAAGAGAAGAACAGTGAGGAAACTAAGAAGGCACTGGTTGTAAACATCAAAGATGGTTATGACTGGAGTGCATATGCAGAGCAATTTACTGCTGATCTCACTGCTAATCTGGCACTAGTTGCTGAAGTTGATGATGAAGACTGGTCTGAATTTAAAGATCCTAAATATGATGAATCAGATCAAGAAGAAGAGTATGATTGGAGCGACAAATCAGACCCAAAAGATACCACTGAAGAAGTTGCTCTTATGGCTCAATCAGAACAGCCAAAGGTTGTTAATTCTTCTGATACTGAATCTTCACACTCATATCCTGAAATACCAGTAGAAGTGAGAGAGAAAATGTGCACAAAAGCGTGTTTTGAGCTAGTTGAACACTACAGAACATATTCATTCAAAATTTGTGACAAGCTCAAACAAGAAGATTCAAAACACAATAAGCTAAAATTAGATCACAAAATTGCTGATGAAAAGATCATGTCTCTTCAAGCTTCATGGAACAAAACCATTAAAGAACTTGAACTTGTCAAACAACAACTTGAAGAGATGAACAAAACACTTGAAAAAGAAAAATTGGCACATGCAGCAACTCAAATAGACTTAGCCAAAGTTAAAAGCTCAAAGAAAATTGTTGAGCAACTGGTGAATGGAAGGAATGAAAAAGACAAAACAGGACTAGGATTCACACATGAACCTATGCCTGAATCTATCTCAAAAACATTACCTGATAATTTCAATACTCATGATCATTCACCAGAAAACAAAGCTAAACTGAAGGAATTTCAAGATCAAAAGAACCTTCAAAAGAAAAATGTTGAAGTTTATGAAGAAACTGACTTAAACAAGATCAAAAATGGTCATCCAATCAAAGTTAAATCTTATGAACCTCAACAAAAACAAAAGAAGCTGTTCGTACCAAAAAGTGAAAATGTTATTGAACAAACTGAACTAAAGAGTGAAAATTCTAATGTCAATAACAAACTGAAAGAAAAATATGAAGAGGTTAAATCAGATAACAATAATTCTGATGATTCTAGTTCTAATGAACTAACTGAAGTGAAAGAATGTCAAAAGGAATCTTCTCAAGATTCAACTAAACTTCAAAGCAAGAAAACTTCATCAAGATTGAGAAATCAAAGACGAAGAAAAGCTGCAAAAGCAAAGAAAACTGAATCAACTAATCAGTCACAGAACAATACTCAAATTAAACCTGTGAAGTTTGTGTCTGCAGGAACTTTTGACTTGAACACAAACACAAAAATAACACCTACACCTAAGATCAAATCTAACTCTGATCTGAGAACAAGTCCAGATCATAAGACTTCCGCTGTGTATAAAAGATTTGAATCAAAGGAGTCAAAGAATTTTGTTCAAGTTCAAAAGAAAAATCCCAAAGATCAAAAGACAAAATTTACTCCAATTAAACAACAAATTAAATTGCCTAACCCAAAATTCAAACAAGAATCAAATGTTGCTTCAACATCAAGGGTTAATAAAATGTTGTTTAAACATTCTGAAAAGTATTGTGATATCTGTGACATGTACAATCATGACATTTCAGAATGTTACTTTAACAATTATTGCTACATATGTGATATGACAAATCACACCACTGCTGAGTGTTATTTTAACAAATACTGTGCTTTGTGTGATGAAAGAAATCACAATACCAATGATTGTTACTTCAGGAAGAACTCTTCAAGGAAGGAATTCAATAATCAAGGCTTTGTAAATCCACAATTTATAAGAAATCAAAATATTGGATTTAAATTTTCACAACAACAACCTTCCTTGGATTTGAGATCTTTCAGAAGAAATAATTCTGATTTTGTCAAATCACAGCAATACCATCAAGAAAAGTTTATTCCTTGATCTGTGAGAATAAACCAAGGAACATTCTCAAATGATTCATACAAGAGTTCAAGATTTCTTAATAATGCTTTGAAATCAAAATCTCAAAGAGATAATCAGTTGGTTTCTCAAAAAGGATTTAAACATGATAAAATTCAAAAGAAACCAGATGTCAACAAACTTCATTTTAAACAATTTACAATTATTGACAAGTTTGGCAAGCCCAAGACCATCTCGGCTTGGGTTACTAACTCACCTTAAATGTTTGTGACTGCAGGTACGCCCGCGGAGACCAATTAACTCATGGTATGTTGACAGTGGGTGTAGCCGGCATATGACAGGCAATCAAGCCTTATTGCAAGACTTTAAGTTAAAGGATGGTACTCATGTTGCTTTTGGAGGAGATGCAGGTGGAAAGATAACAGGAGAGGGAACAGTGTCCAATGGGATTATCAGTTTTGATAAAGTCAACTTCTGTTCACAGTTGAACTTTAATCTTCTAAGTGTATCCCAAATTTGTGACAAATCTTACTCTGTTCTTTTTGATGAATCTCACTGTTATGTCTTGAAACCAGGTTTTCAGATTAGCAATGACTGGGTGATAGTTAAAGCTGCTAGAGACAGAGATGTATACAAATTGGATATGTCTCAAGTGGATCCTGCAACTGAAACTACTTGCCTGATTGCTAAAGCTTCAAATGATGAAAGCCAGCTTTGGCATAGACGTCTTGGTCATTCCAACTTCAAAAACATGAACAAGCTTGTAGCAGGAAATCATGTTATTGGACTTCCTTCCAAGAAGTTTTCAACAACTGATCATTGCTCAGCATGTCTGAAGGGAAAACAACATAGAGCGTCTTATAAGTCCAAACTAATAAACTCAAACACCAAACCACTCCAGATGTTAAATATGGACCTTTTTGGACCAACTAATGTTAGGAGTATTGGTAGAAAATCATATTGTTTAGTCATCATAGATGATTATACAAGATTTTCATGGGTTTTCTTTCTTCAAGTTAAATCTGAAACTGCAGATCTTCTAAAAGAATTTATAAATAAAGTTGAAAATCAGCTTGATCAAAAAGTAAAAATAATAAGAAGTGATAATGGAACTGAATTTAAAAATGCTAACATTGATTTGTTTTGTGCAGAAAAAGGGATAGTTCATCAATTCAGTGCTCCCAGAACTCCACAATAAAATGGAGTTGCTGAAAGGAAGAACCGAACTTTGATTGAAGCTGCCCGTTCTATGTTAGCAGATGCTAAACTTCCAATCACTTTCTAGGACGAAGCAATATCCACAGCATGTTTTGTTCAGAACAGAATCTTGCTTGTTAAAGATAAAAAGAAAACTCCATATGAGTTGATGTTTGACAGGAAACCAAACATAAATTTTTTAAAATCATTTGGTTGTCCAGTTATGATTCTTAACTCAAGTGATCATTTAGGAAAATTTGAAGAAAAAGCTGATAATGGATTTTTCGTTGGTTATTCATCTGTTTCAAAAGCCTATCGAGTGTATAACTCTAGGACAAACACTATTAATGAAACATTCAACGTTAAATTTTTGGAAAATTCTTTTCCATCAGTTTCAAATGGTCCTGCATGGTTATTTGATTTGGATTCTTTGTCAAACTCATTTCAGTCTAACTTGTTTAATCAATCTGATGATTTTTCAGGTAAGAAGAACTCAAGAGGAGATCTTGGATCTTTCAGTGATGATTCAGATTCTGATGATTCAGATGATGCTCGTCCAGATTATCCATTTTTTTCATTTGTCAAGGATTCAACAATCCAATTTCATGACAATGTTCCTGATTCTTCAGCTTCAGATCATTCTGTTTCAGCTGCTCAAGAAGCATCACAACCTTTTCCTAATGATGGTACAGAAATTGGACATCCTGAGTCTGGCACATCTTCTATCTCTGGAGATGCAATTGATCATAATAACTTTGATTACTTTCTCAATTCACCGACTCAAGTACCAAATTTCACTCCACATTCTTCTACCTTATTGCAACAGCTCTCCAATCTGAACCAAACCAATCTTGATGTTACTGTTCAAGGAAATGAGATTCCGATATCTCGTATCCACCGGAACCATCCAACATCACAGATTATTGGTCATCTGAATGAAAGAACTACTAGGAGTAAATCTGAACATGCAAATGTTTGTTTATACTCTTGTTTCCTTTCTCAGATTGTTCCTAAAAATGTCACCGAGGCATTACAGGACAATGGTTGGATTGAAGCTATGCAGGAGGAACTTCTACAATTTGAAAACAAGAAGTGTGGAAGTTAGTGGAATTACCTGAAGGAGAAAATGCCATAGGCACCAAATGGTTGTTCAGAAATAAAACTTATGATCGTGGCATTGTAATCAGAAATAAAGCAAGACTTGTTGCACAAGGATACACACAGGAAGAAGGAATTGACTATGATGAAGTATTTGCTCCAGTTGCAAGACTCGAATCTATTCGTGTTTTCCTGGCTTATGCATCATTCATGAAATTCAAGGTGTATCAAATGGACGTAAAAGGTGCATTTCTGTATGGTCCAATCACTGATGATGTGTATGTCAAGCAACCTCTGGGCTTTGAGGATGCAGAATTTCCACATCGTGTGTATAAGCTTAGCAAAGCTTTATATGGACTACATCAAGCTCCTAGAATTTGGTATGAGACATTATCTCAACACTTGATCCAACATGGATATACAAGAGGGAAAATCGATCCAACTTTATTCATAAAGAAGGATAATGATGATCTCTTATGTGTGCAAGTGTATGTAGATGATATCATATTTGGTTCTACCAGTCCAACTTTGTGCAAAGAATTTGAAGAGATCATGAAATCTCGGTTTCAAATGAGTTCTATGGGAGAAATCAATTTCTTTCTTGGATTGCAAGTTCAACAATCTACAGATGGTATTTTTATCAATCAAGAGAAGTTCGTTGATAAACTCTTGAAGAAATTCAAACTGCATGATTGTCAATCCATAAGAACTCCAGCTGACGTAAACACCAAGATTGAATCTGATCCTAAAGGAAAATCAGTAGACCAAACATTATACAGATCTATGATTGGTTCTTTGATGTATCTTACTGCATCAAGACCAGACATAATGTATGCTGTTTGTGTCTGTGCAAGGTATCAATCAGACCCGAAAGAATCTCACTTAATTGCTGTCAAAAGAATATTCAGGTATCTCAAAGGTAAACCAGCTTTAGGGCTTTGGTATCCTTATGAAGGTAATTTTGAGTTACATGGATACACAGATAGTGATTATGGTGGATGTTGTCAAGACAGAAAATCTACAACGGGTGGTTGTCAGTTTCTTGGACCCAGATTAGTTTCATGGCAATGTAAGAAACAAACAAATGTTTCTGTCTCAACTGCAGAAGCTGAGTACATAGCTGCATCAGCAGGATGTTCTCAAATCCTTTGGTTGCAAAACCAACTGCTAGATTATGGGTTCAATTTTCTTAAAACACCCATTTACATTGATAATACTGCTGCTATGTTCATTACAGCTAATCCAGTTCAACACTCAAAAACAAAACATATCGAAATTCGATATCATTTTCTAAGAGATAATTCTGAAAAAGGTTTAATCATTTTGATTCAAATAGCAACTGAAAAACAGTTGGCAGACCTATTTACTAAAGCTTTTCTACCAGGAAGGTTTGAGTATTTAGTGGAGTCAATTGGCCTTATTAACCATGTGTAAACCTGGTTACAAATTTGAATCCTTTCATGATCAAATACTTTCCTAAATCTGATATTTTCATAAGGATAACTTTGCATAGTTATTTGCCTGATTGTTTGTGTGTGTGTGCTTTCTTTTATAGAAAAACAAATACAAAAGTAGAAAACCCCAAAATCAAATAGAAAAATATAAATCAAAAATCCAAAAATAGAGTGCTTTTCATTTTTCATTCATTATTTTAGGAATGAATCTATATTTGCCTTCTGTGAGAAATGATAGTACATTAGTAAGATCAGTTACATACTTCACTCGCTAATAAAGTCTGACATGATCAGGAATTGTTGTGTAGACACTATCATGCTAGTATACTGAACAAGTAAATTCTTGTGATTACCCACATTCTTATGCTTGTTTGTGTATTCATCTAAGTACATTTGAGTGTATTAGCTTATCAGATTGACTGCTTGTTAAGCTACACCTGCTCACACCTAATGGTAATGTGACTAATCATGAGATCTGTTACAAGCATCATTTACTTCTCTGTTATGAGTCATCATAGACCTGAAGTACTGAGATATCCTCTGTTGTAAGTCATTACAGACCTGGATATTCTCATTTGATGCAAAAGATGCCAATGTGCACAACCCATTCAAAAGGATGGTTAGAGTTGATCAAATGGTTATCCATGATCATTCTCTGTTAAATTAAGTAACATGAACTCTGATTATGCATATTTGTTAGGTAATAAGTTGAGAATATGTGCTTTCTTGCATGTCTTGATGATGGTTGATCCTCTTTGTCTTGGTATGAGTCACATCTTGTCATATACCTCTACCATACTCATCCAAGAATTGAACAAGTAAGTAAGCTGATAGTTTATGTCAAAAACACTCATTTGCTGTCCTTAGATCTTGTGTCTCCTTTGCTGTGATATCACTGACCTGGAACACACTTGATCAGGATTTAATCATTGTCTATGACTATCCACATATTTTTTTATTTTAATGTTCTGATCTTATCTAATATGATCTCACTGCAATCAAAGATTCTAGTGTAAATATTAGATTTTCATTCTGCTTTAATTTTGATTTTATGCATGTTTTCTTGTGTGCAGGCAATATAACAAAGTTAAGTATGATATTCTTATGATCTATTAATAAACTTCTAAGTTTTGTGAAACTTAAAAGTTTAGGGGGAGTAATAAACCAATAAGAATATTCTCAAAAAATCAAAATGAAAATGATCATGTTGAATTGAACGGATGATGCTTTAATTTCAAAGTATGTGTGTGTTTATCAAATGATAAAATGATCTCATCATTTTTAGCAAGGAAAAGCTTCTTTGAAAAGTTTAAATCAAGACAGATGTTGAAATATTTGGTTGTTCATTTTGAAACTAAGATGAAGGGTCAAACTTGTAAAAATATTCAATCTTTGAGGGTCAAAAGTGTAAATTTGAAACTTTGAGAGTCAAAAGTGTAAATTTGAAACTTTGAGGGTCAAAAGTGTAAATTTAAAACTTTGAGGGTCAAAATGTAAAAATATGCAATATTGTTTGAATATTAGTATGAAATATTACTAATTTGTTTAAACAGTGTGCAGGTGGAAGATTTGAAAATTCCAAGTGAAAAAATGCACAAACAGTTGTTATATGTCTGATTAGTTGATGTGTGGACATTTCAGATTTATTATGCTACTAATAGTGCTTATGCTACTGAAACAGTGCTTATGCTACTAACAGTTCTTATAAGTCTAAAACAGTTCTCATACGGCTAACCTAATGTGTCTAACAGTGCTAATACGACTAGACTCACAAGGCTGTATAGTGCTCATATGTCTCAATACTTAGTGAAATTTTTGACCTAATGAGTCTGAATGATCCTAAAACGACCAACAGTGCTCATAAGTCTAAAATTTTTATACTTAGTATAAATAGAACACTTGTGATATTCATTTCATTCTAAATTCAAAAACCCTCATAAAACCCTCATAAAACCCTCTGAACTCTCGAACTTTCGACCTTTCTTCGAACAAAACCCTTATTCATCGATTGAATCCATTTTGAACAAAAATTTCAGATTATTGATAGTATTCTTGTGATTGTGAATGTAAGTGAATGATTCGCATTTAACTGATTTCATTTTAAATGAAACTTTTTGATGGTCGTTCGATCCTTGTACGATCGTATGAACCCTAACACTTGTAAAATCACAGATTACTTCAAATCGAGAAAAAATGTGAAAAATTGATGATTGATTCTTGTTCATCTGATGATTTCGATCATGATATTAGGTTAAACTTGTGATAATCTGATATTTGATTGAAGTTTTGATTCATGGTCACCGATGAACATTCTCAGTGATGATGAACTTGATGAAGAAGATGAACAGTTTCATAATTTTCAAAATAAATAAAACAAAATTCAAGTCAGCAATTGAGAATGCATTGAAGGAAATTGAAATGTACAAGCAGAAACCAATGTTCTTTGTAAAAGAAGAACCTGAAGATTTCTTTGCAGATTGAAGAATGAAGAGAGAAGAGTGAAGATAAAAGAAGAAGTCAAAGGATGCAGAGAAGATAAGATGAAGACAAAGACAAGATTGAAGATAAAAGAAGAAAAGAAAGGATGGAGCTGAACTGAAGACTGAAGACAATGTAAATCTTAGGGGGAGTATTGTTAGGTCCCTTAAAAGATTAACATTTAGTCTTTATTGTTTAGTGTCTATTTTGTATTTTATACTAGTTTAGGGACTTTTTGTGTAAATTTAGTTCCTTAGTTCTAGTATAAATAGCATAGACGTAGTATAGATCGTAAGTTTTTGCATATGTTTTATGAGAACTGCTTTCTATCACTTGTAATCGTCTTTGCTATCAATGGAATATGAATTTTGTTGATTTTGCATGATTTGATTACAATTGATTGTATTTTGCTTTGAATTGTTCATATAATTGATACAGATTGCTCTAATTGATCCTATCACAGCAACTTGCAGTGGTAACATATTTGGATTCACATGTCGATAGAGCTACCGACGTCTGCTTCTTACATTGCCTGGTGACTAAACGTCTTCCAAAGAACTGACATCCCGCTGATGTAGACTTGTAGTTCATCTTGCAACCACCGTAATCCGAGTCACTATACATTGTAAGCTCAAAGTCATCATCATGAGGATACCACAACCCAAGTGTTGGAGTACCCTTCAGATAACGGAAAATCCTCTTACTCCAATTAGATGATTTACTTTAGGTTTTGCCTGATATCTGGAACAGATACATGTGGTGTACATAATATCAGGACGAGAAGATGTGAGGTACATGAGATATCCGATCATTCCTCGATACATGGTGGCATCGACCAGATCACCATGTTTTTCGGGTGCCACATCGTGGTTCGTGGCAAGTGGAGTCCCAACAATCGTTGCATTCTCCATGTCAAACCGACTAAGGATATCTCCTACATATTTGGTCTGATGCAGGAAGATATCATTTGGTGTTTGATCTACATGTAAACTGAGAAAAAACTTCATCTCTCCGATGGCGCTCATTTCGAACTCAGCTTTCATCACAGACTCAAATTCTTTTCACAATGCTTCGTTCTTGGAACCGAAGATTATGTCATCCACGTATATCTACACCAGTAGTAAATCACCATCCTTTTCCTTGATAAATAGTGTGTAGTCAATGACTACTCTACGAAAACCATGTTTCAGCAGGTGAGTAGAGAGTTTCTCGTACCAGGCTCGAGGGGCTTGATGTAGCCCGTACAAAGCCTTGTCTAGTTTGTACACTCTATCCCGATGATAAGGATCCTTAAATCCTTTGGGTTGACTGACGAACACTGTTCCCGGATTTCGTAATGAAGGAATGCACTTTTCACATCCAGTTGATAGACTTTAATCTGCATATAGGATGCATAGGCTTAGAAGATACGAATAGGTTCCATCCTTGCCATAGGTGCAAACAGTTCATTTTAGTCAATTCCTTCGACTTGCCTAAACCCTTGAATGACAAGTCGAGCCTTGTTCCTGATTATGACCCCTTGGTCATCTTTCTTGCACCGAGGAACCCATTTTGTGCCAATCACCTTTGCTCCTTTTGGTCTGTCCCCAAGTGTCCAGACTCCTAACTTCTTGAACTAAGGAGTTCTTCTTGCATAGCACTTACCCATGCTTCATCTTTTAGAGCCTCGCTGACATGCTTAGGCTCAACTTGAGAGACAAAGCATCGATAAGCACCGTCGTGTAAGTAACCCTTTTCCATGACTGCAGCATAATCAGCTGAGTATTGCTGATTTCGTGTTTGAACTCCCGATAGAATATCCCCGATGATGTTGTACAGGGGATGATGTACATTAACTCGAGTTCTTGGAGTGGTAGGTACTGCGACTTCAGTATCCAGATTCTGAACTGTTGGAGTATGCAGTTCAGACGTTTCAGTTGCTTCATGATTAGAGGCGGGAGTGCTTTCGGTAGTAGGAACTTGTTCTTCCTGTTCCATATTTGTGGTTTCAACTGCTTCATCATCAGAGGAAGAATCACTTACCTCAAGTTCTCCCCTTGAAGGGCTAGAAGTATCATCTAATGGAACAGATGATGTCGTGTCTAGTGTGGGAGCATTCAAAACATCGTACATCATTCTGCAGCTAAGTCATCATCAGAATGGGAGGGAGGTAGATTGAAGGGTTTGAAAAATCCATCATAATCGAAGAAAAAGGAAGGTCCTTTTCGTGCAAGGGGGTGGTGTATCTTTGAACATCAACATTGCACCACACTTCTACCTGACCAGTTGAGTTATTGTAGACCCGTTTATCTGGTATACTGTATCCAAGGAAGATACCTTCTTCTGCCTTCTCGTAAAACTTCCCAGTCTGATTCTTCTTTAGCAGCATGCAGGGTGCACCAAATGGTTCCAGATACTCTAAATCAGGTTTCCGTTGTTGGAGCAACTCATAACAAGTTTTTCCATGACGTTTGACTACCAAGACCCGATTTAGAGTGTAACAAGCATTAGCTACCGCCTTGTTCCAGAATTGAACTTGCAGTTTGGAGTCGCTGTCTCTAGCAAGCTCCTATTCTTCCTTTCAGCGACACCATTCATTTGTGGTGTATAGGCAGAGGTAAACTGATGAACAATTCTTTTCTCTCTATAGAAGGCCTCCATCCACTGATTCTTGAACTCTGTCCCGTTGTCTGATCGAATCCTTTGTACTTTCAGCTTCTAGAGAGACTCCAATGTGGTAACAAGATGTTTGGATGATTCAAATGTCTATGATTTAGCTTTCAGAAACATCACCCAAGAGAATCTTGAGTAATCATCCGTCACCACAAAGCAGTACCAATCCCCGGCTATGCTTTTTGTGCTCACTGGGCCAAACAGATCCATGTGTAGAAGCTCGAGAGGAATGTCGATAGAATTTACTTTCTTTGCTTTGTGAAACTTCTTGGTCTGTTTCCCTTTCTTGCAAGAGACACAGAAATCTGGGAGCTGAAATTCTTGACTGTAACACCATCTATCAGATCATTCTGAACTAGATGGTTCATCTTCCTGGGATTGATGTGTCCCATTCTCCTGTGCCAAGAGACTGAATCTCTTTCTGTTGCTTTTGACAAGAAGCACTGAGCAGTACACTCAGTTGTGGAGGCTTTTAATAGGTCCAACACATAAAAGTCGTTATATCTTGAGGCCGACATAAAAATTTGTTACTCCGGGATGACATACTTCTTCTTCAGTATGTAGCATCTCTTGTTGTCAAACACAACCTTGAACCCTTTATCACAGATTTAAGAGACAGAAAGCAAGTTGTTCTGTAGTTGCTGAACGTAGTTGACCTTGTCAAACTTCACTTTCTCGTTTCCCACTTCGCTTTGTGCGGTGATGTAACCTCCTTTGTTCCCAGTGAATAACATGTGTCCCCTTTAATTTGCTTGACGTTGAAAAGGAGGGACGAATTCCCGGTCATGTGCCTGGACGCCCCACTATCAACAATCCAAGTATTAGTGATAGCGCTATAGCGGACACCCTGCACATTCAATGGAAATTATTAGTTCAAGTTTGGGACCCAAGCCTTAACTGGCTTGGGTGTCCCAGAGGTATCACACATCATGAACTCAACCCATTGACCTTCAGAGGATGAGGGCACATCTTTCTCTTTCTTATTTTCACTATCAGACACAAAACTTGATTTTTCATTCCATAAACCAGTTTTGTGTAAGGCCTGTTTATGGTAAATAGACGAATGGCTTATGGTATGAACTTTAGGTTCACTAATAATCCTAGACTTAACTTTAGGTGACACAGCTTCGCTTTTGGCTTGTCTGTGTTGACTTTGGTGTTTTGAAGGAGTATTAGATCTGATTTTAGAAAATTTTGGTTTTTCATCATCAAAAAGTTCTATTTTCCTTTTAGGTGTCTGATAGTAAGGACAATTTGGAGAGATGTGTCCTCTTTTTCCACAACTGTAGCAGGATATACCTTCGACAGTGTGAGGAAATTGTTGACGAGGGGTTGAGTTTGGTCAGGGGCTGGGTAGTTTCTTTTCACTTTTAGATTTTTTCCTTCTTTAACAAAATTAATTGTTTTGACATTTGCAACATCTTTTGATTTCATTTTATTTAAATTTTGATGACTTGTTGGTTTAGGGTTTGTTGACTTAGATTGTTAGGTTCTGAAATAGACGTTTTTGAACCTGACCTTAAGTGGACTTTATTAATTTTAACAGTCAAGTCTTCAACAGTCATCTTATCTGTTGATCTGAAACTAGTATTCTTCTGTTCAGTGACAGACTTCACGGTTTTACCTGTAGAATCTGGATCACTGACCAGAGGAGTAGACACCACGTGATCCTTTACCGGGTTATTATTGATTGGTTTACATTTAGTGTTCAAAAGGATAGCATGTGGTGGCGGTACTACTTTATAACCTAGACCTTCCCTACCATTTTGTTCTTTCACTAAGTTTTGAACTATGTGTGAAGAACTTGCCAAACTGTGCAGTTTTTGTTTTAACGATTCAACTTCTACTTGCAAAACTGCTTTCTCCTTTTTAGTTTCTTCTAAAGAATTTAAATAGAACTTAATATCATTAGATTGATTTAAAGCAACAACCTCGGTTTCCCTTAGTTGTTTCCCTAACAGTTCTATCTTTTCTTTGAAGCTGCACTCATTTTGTTTTAACACACAATTTGCTTCAGTGCAGAGTTGTAAATCATTTACTAGATTAACTTTGTGTTCTAATAACCTAGCAAACTTTAAATCAATGCTTTCCCTAAATTTATCATATTCAGGACAAGCATGTTTATCAAATAATTCGTCTTTAGAATATACCTGTGTAGAACTAGACGAATCAACCATCAGTGGAGTGTCAGATTCTTCAGTGACTTGAGATTCTGAATTTGCAGCACTTAACTCTTCTTCAACCAAATCATCGACTACATCCTTAGCTTCTTCTATATCTGAACTAGCATGATCAGCTATGATGTCTCCCTTACTTGCAGATCCATCATCCAAGGTATCAACAAAAGCAACATTGGATTCACCCTCGGATATGAATCGGAAGGACCAGTCTTGTCCTTCATCACCTTATGAAACCAAAGCCTTAGAATCTTTACTTGACGATGCTCCAACCTTCTCCTTTTCTTGACGGTTGAACGAGGGAAAAGGATTTCCATTCCCAGTCTTTTTTGGCTCTGTGCACTCACGTTTGAAGTGCCCCTTCTCTCCAAAATTGAAGCATGTGACCTTGGTTTTATCGAAACCAAATGTAGTGTCTTTAGTTGCAACCAAATTCTACCCCGTCTTCTTGACAAATTTCTTGGCTCTTCTAACAGCACTAGCCAATGCCCACATTATATCCATGTGTTCCAACTTAGTTTCATCAACTTGCTCGTAGTCCTCGTCAGCAAGATGACAGTTCCCAATCTTACCAGCAACTAACCCATCATAAGATTGAACAACGTCAGCTAGAAGATCCATATGTTCTTTAGCAACTTCTACGGTGATATTTCCGAGATTCTCGGTCTTTAACGTGGTAGTATTTACCTCAGGAACAATATATTGGGTGCTAGTTGACCCTGACGTTTCGGTTCCTGATGAGTTGCTTTGAGAAGGTGCAGAAGAGTTAGACACAAACGCCGTTTGAAGCGGTGCGCCTGATGTAGAAGGAGTTGGAACTGAGTTGTATAGTGCAGGATTCTGGGCATAGGATCCCTTCTTTGACTTATATTTCTGACGCAGCTCTTCCTCCCTTAACTTCATAAAGAAATCATTTATGTCTAAAGTGGTAAGAATGTCGTTTTGCCTCAAATTAGAGACAAATGGATCCCATTTGTCTTGCAAACCATCAGCAAAGCTAGAGACTTTATCTTCCATAGATGTGGTCACGCCATAAGTGTGCAACTCACTCATCAGATGATAGAATCTATCGATGATATTATCTAAGCTCTCTTTTCCAATTGGTGAGAAATTGTCGAATTCCTTTTTAAGTGCTTTTGCCTTGAGTGCTTTTAGAGTTGCATTGCCTTCGTATCTCTTTTCCAAGGCTTCCCATAATTTCTTAGACTGCATGTTCTCAGAAAACTGATGAAATATGTCCTTAGGTATAGACTGAGTCAACAAGGCATATGCTTTCTTTTCAGCGTTATGCATAGTCTTCTGGGATTGACTCATTCCTCCTAAAGTCAGCTTTACCCCATTAGCACTGACTGGTACCACATAACCAGTCTCAATAGATGTCCACAGATTGGGGTCAACTCCATTCAGGTAGATTTCAAACCGTTGTTTCCATTGTGGGTATTCATCCAACGTTAACAGTTTTGGCGGTTTGTTGTGGTTCCCGATCACAGTTTCCAGAAGTAGAAGATTCTGGATGTGTGAGTCCTTTCCAGCAGTGAATGCAGAGAACTGATCTTCCATTGATTTAAACTTTATGAACTAAGAACAGGACTATTTGGACAAGCCGACTGGTTCAACCGTGCGATTGAAGGATGTGAATGGCTTCAATCATGCGATTGGATTCAGTCGTGCGAATGAACAAGACGAATGAGGTCAACCGTATGGAATACTTCAATCGTGCGAATGAACTGTGCGAATGAGTCCAGTCGTGCGATTGAACTATGCGAATGAGATCAGTCGTGCGATTGGGCCAATCGTGCGACTAAAGCTGCTGCTGCGGGAAAATCGACTTTTTTTGAACACTTGACTCAAAATTACGAATTTTTATGAACCCTAATCTGCCGTATGGGAAAAGGTCGAAACTTTTGACACAGGGACACGTCAAAAACAAGTTTTGAAGTGAAAAAGTGTATCTTTTTAATGAAAAAGTTAGTTTTGACACCAAAACCAATTGAATCCACGCAAAATCACGAGCCTAAGCTCTAATACCACATGTTAGGACCGCGTACGTACAGAGTACTAACGGATTCTGCGTGAAACCAGATCAAATAGCACGGAATTCTATTTGATTGACGATCCAATCAGTGAGAACGAATAACCCGATCGATCTTATGATGAAACAAACGTTAAGAACGAGTTGGAATCGATCACGAACGAACTATGAAATTGGATTTGCAACTTGGGACGCTCTGGATGGCTAGGGTACGAAGTATTATGAAGTGTTATCAACTCTTCTTTTTCTCCACGAATTATGTGATATTTATAGGTTATCAGTTTTCATTCGTATGACTGAACTATTAGCATGGTTCAGTCGTGCGACTGAATCATGCGATTGACTCATACGCACGACTGAAGGTTCAGTCGTGCGGTTGAACCAATCTTATGTGTCAATCATACGACTGATCTAGTTACCTGGTTCAATCGTGCGACTAGTCCATAAGCATGGTTTATTCATGAGTATGGGCCATAAGTATGGTTCATTCATGAGTATGGGCCATGAGTATGGTCCATTAGCATGAATGTCCACATAACTAAGTAAAACACATTTCTAAGTTCTTATTGACTTAGAACTATGTAAAACCAACATGAAACCTATATTTTAGTTCAAATATGTGAATCACATTCGATATAAATATAGCATGACATAATTAATCACAAATAGACATCACATGCATTTTATATATCTTTCAATGAATTCATTCCATTGGATTACATAAGTGTAAGACATGATAGACTTTTACATTTAAGAACATAAACTAGGTACATCAATATGTATCAACAATTTTCCTTCGGAAGAAAAACGAAAACAAACATCTTTCCTTTGGAAGAAAGTTACCAAACATTTTGTTTTCGGAAGCAAAACAAATAAAGTTTTGAAAATTGTTGTCACCACGGACATACAAACATACATCCGTTGTAGCTACAGTAACATCAAAACATGCAAAATATACCAAGTGTTTGTAGCGGATAAACAAACATGAATCTGCTATGCCCTAATGAACATTCAAAGTGTTCACAGCCTATGATGTTGATAAGGCATCCGTTGATAAGACAATAAAATTTCACAGCGCATGAAAATAAGTCATCCAGTGTGAATATCACTTGAACAAACAAAGACTATGCAATGCATGAGTAAATGTTCATCCGCTGTGTAAAATAAATAAAAATAAAAATATTTTTTTAACTATCAACAGCGCATGAACAAATGTTCATCCGCTATGAACAACCAAACAAACATTCAAAAGTCCACAGCGCATGAACAAATGTTCATCCGCTCTGGAAACAGTGATTAACCATAGCGTATGACTTTTAGTCACCAGTTGTAAATTTCAAATAATCAACAAAGGATTCACAGCACATGACTAAGAAGTCATCCCCTGTATACTTAGACAAACAGACAAAGGATCCACAATGCATGACCAAGTAGTCATCCGCTGTATACTTAGAATCAGTCAAAGGGGTCCACAGTGTTCAAGTTTAAAATTGTATAGCGAACGGTGTTCACACAACGCATGGGTAATTTACAGCGGACACTGTTCACACAGCGGATATGTAATTCACAGCGGACACTTAAAACTTAATTTTATGTTTTAAATGTTTTACACTGAGGACACACACTGTATACACAGCTGACGCATAGTTTGTCCATTATATATATAGTTCAACACTTGTAATTTTTTCATTTATCATGAGTGAAAGTGAGAAAATAAACAATTTCAAATATTCAAAATTCTGCTAAACGCTTAAACCCCTGTTCGATTCTAAACCAAAATCTGTTTGATCTTTATTCTTATTTAGAATCAAATAGGTATAACAATATGATTTTAATCATCAAACATCCATTAAAACATCTTGATTTGTGATTTTTATTCAGACATTGCTCGACCTAGGTCGAACATTAAACCAAAATCCAAACTCGAATCTTCTGATGTTTTAAACCAAATCAAACAATGAATATATGTTTTTATGACCTTAGTCGAATGTATATTAACTGTTGGTTTGATGTAATTTGATGAAGTGTTCATCGGATTCATGTACATTCATGATGTTCATGCCAAAATTATACTAAAACTGAGATTTGATCTTTGAAAATGTTGAAAACAACTTGATATATGTTATAACTTAGTAAACATGCTCAAAAATCAATAACAAACAAGAAGAATTAGTTAATTTGCATGACATTCAACACACAAGTATTAAATGCATTTTCATTCAATGTGCATTAAATGTTCAAGTTAGGCTCTAAAAAGTCAAACTGGATGTCATGAACAAGTTGGTATGAGATGGAATTGATGTATGAATTGAACAAAGCAACTTGTTGTTGATGAAAAAACACAATGCAAAACAATTTGGATAAAATAAAATTGAATCAAACAAGATTTGCATGATCAAAATTGACAAATGTTGACTTTTCTAAAAGACAAACTGGTTTAATTGGAAAATGTCAAAGAACGTACACCTAGATCAAACATAAGTGTTTAAACATATGTTTCAACATCTCATAACAAGCATAACAATCCAGTAAACACTTGATTAATATTTCATCATCACACATCATTAGCATAAAAGATACTAACATCAATCCTTTTATTGCAAATTGGCAAACCTAGTGTTTGTAAGAGATCATAATCTCTATGCATTTCTAGATCCTGATTCACCCAAGGCTGTGAATTACAGAGATATCATACAAGCCATCAGACAGACTAGGTTAGGTTATGCTATGACAGCCAGGCCTGAGATATATGTAGATCATATAGTCCAATTTTGGACTCATGCTCATCTAGAACAAATAAATGACCAGCAAGTGATAGTATCTATTTTGCATAATCATCAGATCACTATCAAAGAAGAGATTATGAGGATAGTTCTACAATTAGGAGATGAAGATGCCCAAGGACCATTAGAATTTAATGAAAACTATGTGTTACATGTTTTAGACAAATTGGCTACACTGGTACCATTGATAGAAAGCAAATCAAGAAGTCATACATGTGCGCACAATTCAGATTTCTAATGCACACATATCAAAAGACAATGACAAACAGGAAGACTGGCTGGGATGCTACTAGACAATGACAAACAGGAAGACTAGCTGGGGTGCTACTTCCTTATGAAGCTCTTCTAAGCATCATAGCAATAAGACCATTCAACTTTGCTGCACAAGTGCTAAATGGAATGATATATAACTTGACTGAGAAGAGGAACAAGTTTCACATGTGTCCAAGATTCGTTTAGATGATCATTAATGATCTTCTACCAGACATTTCAAGAGAAGGAGTTATGTTTCAACTTGTTCATTTTAATGAACATGTATTCACAAGGATCAAGTCAAGTCTTTATCATGGAGATGAGATTCTTGTTCCACCTCATATGATAGACCATGACCTTCCTGTTTTTGATGTGTTCATGAGGATTCCAGGTCAGGGAGAACCAAACATGATGTTTCAAAACATTATACATCAAGAACCAGTCATTCAACTAGTCCCTATCATACAAGAACAACAATCTGCTCCAAAACCAGAACAAGAACCAGTCATTTAGCAAGAACAAGAGTATGTTATTGAAGAAGCACAACAAATGGAACAATTTTAGTTTTAGCATCACTTGACATCACCACCACAAAGCCCAACCCACTCAGATCAACAAACATTATCTTCTCTTTTAAGAGATATTAATGCATCTTTGCAAGAACACATAAGTAATCAAGCAGAAGTTGGCACATCTTCACAACATGACCATTTCAAGAAGAACAAAGTGCTCATGTTGAACACATGGAACCAGAGGAACAAGGTAGTGAGATTCCTACAGAGAAAGAGATTGAATATTCAAAAGTGTTTTTATTCATTGAGTATAACAAGTTGATTGAAAAGTCAAATAACAGAGCAAGAAAGCTTAAAGATAAGCTGAAAAGTAGAGATGAAGAGATAGAAAAGATTAAGGAAGATCAAACAGCTCAAAAGTTGATTGTTCAATTTCTGGAACAACAAATCAAACAAGCAAAAGAAGAGCTGAAGGTGAAAGACCAAGATCTCAATGGTGCAAGACTTGCTATTGCCAAATTAACTGAATAGGTAGACTCAAAAGATTTGGAGATAGATGAGCTTAAAAGCACAATTTCTACTCAAAATGAAGAAATTGAAAGGCTCAATCATGAACTGGAATATACAAACGCTCTCCTGAATGAGGAAGAACATTCAGAAGGTCAAGAACAAGACCAGAGTGATGAGTTTGAAGAACAAATTATGTCTCAAGCTGAAGAAACTATCACCAATGAGTCTGCAAAGGCAATCATCATTTATGAGGAACCTTATTCTATGGATCAACTCTTTGAAGAGTCCAATCCATTTGAAAGCATGCGCTATTCTCCAATCCTAAGATAGTATTTTCATACACCTGACACACAAACAATGGAAACTAGCATTGTCCTTGTGAACACATTGTTAGAAAAACAAAAGGAATTGATCAAACAATTTGCTGAATCTTTGAAAGAACCATCCAAACCATCTAATAATCAAGCTTTATCATCATCTAAGCCTTATTTCAGAACTTATGAGAGAGAAAGAGAAAGAGGTCGTATATAGCCTCTTCGATCAAGGGAAAACAACCAGTTGAAGACAAAGAAAATCCAAAATCTCCTCCACTCAAACTTCTTAAAGTCAAAGCTGAGCTAGTTGACTTAGAAGAACCATAACAAACATCTAAAGCAATTACTCTTGAAGAAGGGGAGATAGACCAATCTCTTGATAAATAGCATGATTCCATCATTGTCCAGAGTGATTCTGATGATGAAGAATAATAAAGAGATGAAGATGATGAAATGTAAAACATATAAGAACATTTCTCTGATGATCCTCAAACCTTGATGGGGATTGAATTAACAACAAGAGGGTTTCCTTATGAATCATTCATACATCTTAACCTATCTGAGGTTAAAGACATGCTCAAAGCCTTTCAAGAAGTCCTGAAAGATGAAAAAGAGCAAACATATAAAAAATATAAGAAAATCAAAGACAAGCAAGCGCTTCAAAAGAATCTGCCCAAAGACCCTCAAATAGAGAAGATGACCTACTCCTAGGTTAAAAGTTGGTTGAGTCACACAAGAATACCATATAGGTCATATGCAAGGAGATCTATATCTCAAATGAAAGAAATGGCTAAAGAGATATACAACAACATTATAGCTCATGCTCTTAGGCCACAAATCTTTAGACCTCATATTGTATCTTCTCTATCCACTATCATCAAGCTCCACCTAAACTTCATGCTATAGAGAAGCCCAGACAATTCATGCCTCATAGGCTATGGCCTGAAGGTAATGAAGTAAGATAGATGATCAATGAGAAAACAAATTTACTCAAGCTCTAAAACAAAATTACACTCACAGCAGATGCCAATCAAAGAAAAATTATAGCATGGAAATATGATGAAATCTGGGATGCTATTTTGATCAAGACAGTATCTGGTCTTGTCCATTACTTATCATACATATTCCAACTGGGATCTTTAAGCTATAAAGATAGATTGGACCTGATGCAATTAAGAATGGTAAATCACACAAACAATCATAGGGGAGCAGATTTCTATCATATCTAAGAGCATACATGAACATACAACATCATGAGATGAAAGTAAAAGCTGACAGAGAAGACAAGTTGCACATTAAAAAGCTTAGAAGAGAGCAACAATTGGCTAGCAAATAAAAGCAAGTCAATGAAAAACCATCTTCTCAGATTGATTCTGACATCTTAGAAAGGGTAGGTTACCCCTTGAGGCCATCAGACTTAAAGTTAATTATGAAGAAAAATGATGGCAATCAATACCCACATCCAATCATAAGATGTTACTATGATGAGACCTACTTTGATGTGGTGTTAGAAAGAAAGCTAGAAGGAAAAGAAGCAGCAGACATAAGGTTGTTTGATCCTGTTAAGATAAAGCTTCTTCATCCATCATATGTTTCATTTTTAAAGACAATGACATTCCAAGCAATAGAAGATGTGTTATGCAAGGGAGATTGATGTTATTTCATTCATGTGCTAAGAATATTGGGTACCGTGTATGTAAATGCTGCTCTCAAACAAAAACTAGAAACCAAACAGCAACCATTAACACCCATGGAGTGAATAATAGGCATGAGAATCTCTGAAGACAATAATTTTAAGATCTTGAAAGGCAATCATGTTGTAACCATACTCGTTAGCAGCATTGATATGCAAAGCTTAGACAAATCAACATTGGAGCAGGTGGTCCATCTGATAATAGAGAGCAAGTATGATGATCAGAAGGCTGCTATTGACTACTTTGTTGAGCACATGTCAAGTGCTAAAATTCTTTAAAGATCACTTCATTGTATGAGCAACTCAAAGAAGCTCAACAAGATCAAGCTACTGAAATGGATGCTGAAGAGTCATTGAAAGCAACTGAAGAAATTAAGAAGAATATAGAAGAAGTTCGACCTTCTCATTCTTATGAGGTTTCTAACATAAAAACAGACAAAAAAATCAAACATGTCTAACGAAATAAACTAGTATGATAAATACAGTCAAAACAAACATACATGTATTAGCAAAACATACATGGTATCACAAAATCATAGATGTAATTAAACAAAACATACATGTTATCATACAAACATACATGTAATTAGCAAAACATATATGTCATCATACAAAGATACATGAAATAAAACAAAACATACATGTAATTAGCAAAACATACATGTTATCATACAAACATACATGTAATTAGCAAAATATACATGTTATCATACAAACATACATGTAATTAGCAAAACATGCATGTTATCATACAAGCATACATGAAATAAAACAAAGCATACATGTATTAGCAAAACATACATGTAATCATACAAACATACATGTAATTAGCAAAACATGCATGTTATCATACAAACATACATGAAATAAAACAAAACATACATGTTATCATACAATCAGAAATAGATGGTTCAATTGCTCAGAAATGGATGGTGGGGGTCATCGGTGGAGGAGGGATCCTTACGGGGCGGCATCATGGAAGGGAGTGTCGGGAATGAAAGCACCAAATGATAGGGTAACCCTTAGAGGGGGTCAAGCTCCAAGAACTAAAGTGACAAACTAAAGCTTGCTGCAATTTTCTTCTCTTTATTTTCAAGCCACAATTACAATTTAAAGGAACAATTAAGTAAACATGGGTCCTAATCTAATGCAAAGGAAATGGAAACTGCACTTAGTGGGGGCACCACTAAGCTACATGCATGCAAGACGTAAACATGGGAAATCAAATAACAAAAAGGTCCACCCCTTTAATCGATGGCTTTGTTGACCGAGTCTTCCGCTGGGTCGGGCCCTGGATCAATATCGGGTCGGGTCTGCTGGGCCGTATCATCCGGCGAGGGCAAAACGCTCAATAAACGATTGGTTCGACCGAATTAAAGCTAATACTTCGAATGTGGGCACTAATCGAACACGTAACTGGTGTTAACTCGATCGAAATGATGGTTTCATTAAGAAACCACATGAAACCGAAATCCACCATGTAAATACACTTGAAATCCGTTGAATTGAGCCGTTGGTTGATTAGAAACGTACGTTTAATCACTACAAAACTAAATGTGAGGTTTAATTAGGGCTTAACAACCAGTTAATTATCCAATTGTAACCGAACCAAATGAATCAAAGGGTGAAATCGGTTCGAGATTAAATCGACCAAATCAAACCTATATAACAGGGGGCAAATACTCCTTTCGATCCCTTTGAACTTTCTGTAAACGCAATTCGTAAATCTTTCACTCAAACAATTGGAATTTGATTCTTGTTCATCGCAAGTTAGCCGAGGCTTTATTAAGCATTATCACATCAATTCGGTTGCAAACAAGTAAGGTAAAGACATCATTATGACCGAATTCATGTAGGGATCATAAGCCCTATGATTAATTTGAGTATCAACTGCAAATTTTGGGTTCAATTGATTCACCTTGTTCTAGGGTTCTTCACGATTTGGGGAAAGCTTGGTACTCAGGTTTAAAGAAATTGAAAACCAATATGAACCAAGGCCTCGGCCCTGGTTCACTGGTTAAGCGCTTGCATATTCAGCATGAGGTCCCGGGTTCAACCCCGGGCACCCTCATCCTATTTTTTTAAGCTTTTTCAGCCTTAAAACAATTATATAAATTTCTAAAAATGCTAAAAATCAGTTTCTAAAAACTTTGTTTATTTTAAAAGTTATCTAATTAATTTCTGTAAATTTATTTCCTTTAAAAACCTTAACAATTTTTATAAAATATTAACAAATGTTATAATTAGTTTATTTTTATAAACTTTAAATAGTTGAAATATTATTAGGCATTACGTTATCTTTGATTATATATTAATTATGTTAATTTTATTTCATAACTTAATCATTAAAAGGATTTAATTTCATATAGTTCACAAACTATTATAAAATGGTTAATTATGTTTTCTTTCATTGTATTAAAGTATGTATGATTTCGATAACTAATCTTATTTATAAAAACCCTAATTCTTATTGAAACTCTAGTTCCCGTTAAAATGTAAGCTTATTATAACTAAACTTAATCTTGTAAATATATATATTCTTAGCTCGTGAAGGTTTATTGGAACGTCGCTTATTAACTTATGTGTGAGTATTTCCATACCCCTTTTTCTTATTTTCACACTTTGTGGTGAAACATGTTAACTTATATCATTGCACTTGTAAACTTATTAGAGACTTGTAAACTTTATGGCAATTCATCATGTAAACTTGTGGTTAGTTGAACTTTTGTGGTTACCATGTTATGACGTTATATGTACAATCATTAACTATTGCTAGCCTGGTGACGTCATAGATCTATGGGCCTGACAAGCCTGCTTGGTTGATCCAAGTACACTTAGCTAATCGTATATTCTTTTAACGTTTGACACTTGTAAAACTTTGTCAAGGTTTGATTGTTGCATTGTTCATAACATCCCTAATCACTTTATTCACTAACTTATGACTTGCATTGCCATCTTTTATATATTCTATGTATTGAAAACTATGGAATGCTCACCAACATTTTATGTTGACCTTTTATTTTTAACATGTTTCAGGAATAACCCAAGTATGCGTTCTACTCCTTGAAGCTTATCTCACTTAGGACTGGACTTAGAGAAATAAACAATGATCTTGTTACTTTCAACATTGTATTCATGATGTATCTTTGTTTGAGCCTTTTACTTGTATTGTTATAATGGAATCTTGATTAATATATTTGGAATTAGTAACAGCGTTATGTGGCTGTGAACAACCGTAACTCTCACACTTCGACGATTCCGCCGTCAAGGTTGGGTGTGACAGATTGGTATCAGAGCCCATATCTATAGGGATTTAGGTTATTAGAAATGGTGACCTAAACTATAGCTTATGCATGAACCTTATAAAATGATATTCATATTCTGGTAAATATATATGGTATGCATGCTACATAATGCTATCTCTTATTATGTGCTACTTGATGCCTTAGCATAGGAATTACCTTATGTATGCTTAAACTTAGTTACTTGTCTCCCTAAACTTAACTTTGACTGTTTGATTCTCCTGGACAAATGAACTTCCTAAACTTATTCTCAACGACGTGTGAAATCTACTCTATCTATCGTGGGTTTAATTCCTTATACTCTATGTCTAATCATTGAAAATCTCATCAAGGTTTTGATTTCATGAACCTAAGAAATTTGTGTGACCATAGACACCTGTATTCTGGATTTCCTGGCAAAAGGCCTTCGGGCTAAGGCAAGCATATCGTATAAATCTCATTGCGAGACCAGTTATGCTTACCTGGGGATTTCTGGGATGAGTGATAAACTATGGTCAATATACACAAATATCTAAGGCAAATGGGTCAATTTACCTTGACGTGTCAACAATTCCAAATGATAATGCGTTACCAAATGGAACCATCCTCTTTGTATCTTAAAAATCTTTGATTCCTTGAACTGGTTTCTTCTCATTCTTATCATACATAATGTCCCTGTGATATTGAACTCGTCTTACCTTTCAACTCCTACGTTTAAACATCGTTACACGCTAGGCGTTTCATGTAGCTATTTCTATACCTTGATCAACGTGTACATGACTCTTGTTATACCCAAAGATATTGGGAATCTAAACCGAATGGTATTCAAAACTTTAAATCATTACTTATGGTTTTCAAATCCCCTTAAAATGTGTCCCATAACTAAAGACATGTAATGTTGTAAGCTGGAATTTCTATATCTTGGGATACTTTGTCTAGGCAAAGTGTAACTAGTGATCTGATTCGACCATTAAATCCGGTTACTTGACTGAAATCCTTGAGATGAGTAACCACTTATAAGTGCGCGTGTCTTCAATAAGGTTATGGTTGACCTCATATCTTGAGAAGTCCATGCATTTCTTCGATTGTGAATCGAATGTTCACATCTCATTGTGGTGTTGAATAATTCTTGTCATTGATTTAGTCTTTCTGATTTAAACCATTCAAGATTTGAATACCATCATAACCAATTCTATTATCTTGAACTTTGACCTTAAATCTTGTAAGCATGATTTCCTTTTTGTTAAATTGTTGTAACATGAAATTTCTTGAATTTCTAAATTGATATTCTTTTCTTTTCGCTGTTTTGTCAAACTTCGTACCGTTTGCATCGTGGGAGATGCAAGAGTTGGTAAGTCAACCTATGATTAAGAACACTCGTATCTCCTAAATGATTCTAACTTATTAAAACAGGGGTGATTCCCTTACTTTGATGATTCTCTATTCGTTTCGATAAATGGTTTCCAATTATGTGTTTTATGAAATTTCATCCTCTGGATCGGGGTGATTTCCTTATCTTGAGGATTGACTTCAATTATTCTCATTGGAACTTGCAATTCACGAATGACATGATCTCACCAAAATAGGATTGAAACCCGTACTTTGGTGACAATTGTCAATTTCCGATTGTTTTCTTGTTATTATGAAATTCAATCATCAAGATAGGCGTGAATTCCATACCTTGATGATAATTTCATTTTCATGGATTGTATTTTCTCAAAAGAAACGACCTCATCAATGTAGGAGTGAATTCTGGATTTTGATGAGGAAGTTCGTCCTGTTATATTTTATTTTTGTAAAACTTCATCGTTAAGATAGGAGTGATTTCCCCTTACCTTAATGGTGAGTTACCTCGTCTTATTTCTATGGATCCTCAACAATGAGTTGGGATCGAACTTTTGATTGATAAGTTAGTGGTCATACCTTGGTAATACACCATCAAGTTAGGAGTGAAAACCACACCTTGATGACTATTCTCATTTCTTGATCTTCAACTTACCAAGGTTGTAATCAAGTGACGAGAAGCATGTAGTAACTTGAAGGGTGAAACAATATTAGTGTTTCGACCTATCAAGCCAAAGCATGATCTCTGAACTTGAATGGAGACCCGATCGCTTTAGGTGGATTTTGATTCCAAGCTTGGAGCATTTAAATTCTTAAATCTATTTCTTTCCTTTATTCTCATGTTTTGATTTGATCTAGCTATATGGAACCATTCATTCCTTATTCATCGACTTTCATTTTGAGTTATCATCAAAACCTGATTGCGCGATGGTAGCCTTCCTAAACGATCTTTCTGCTAAAGACATTATCAACTTATGCTCATACAAATGTTCTCGACTGTACTTATGGGTTTGATGAATTATGTGTGCAATTTGCATTTGTATATTTGTTACCTTGCAAAACATGGTTACAAATACCTTTCTTATTGTCTGTGTCACTTCTTGAATCGCTTTCGAAACCGTAACCATGGAAATCCTTAAAACTCTATATTGATTTTGATCAATGAGACTCGTTATTATTTACATGGTGACGTCTAGGTTCATAAACCTTCGTAACTTGTAGTCATGGGTTTGGCATAAAGGAAAAGACGTAACTTGGTATGTGTCCAAGTGTCTTACCTTCACATATGACAAGACCTAGCATTCGTGATCCTATGGATCTCCTGTTTAACTTTTCTTTTGACTAAAATGTTTTTTATCTTAGAGGTTATGATGACAATTGGTGCATTATAAACCGATTGACAAATCTCATATTGACTCATGTGAGATAATGGGTCGAGAAATTTACTTGCATCTATCTCAAATAATTGTATACCGTGGTATGTCGTTAAACATCGATCGATAATTTTGGATGATCGATTCTTTTTCTACTTTTAATAATGTTCTTAATCATCATCGTGAACTCATTCCAAAATCTTCGCATATCGTATTGTTCTTAGACCGATGGTTTGTCAAAGGAGAAATACATATTCACAAGATATGCGTCAAGATCGTTTCATATAGTGGCGTTTAGGATTCTTAAATCCTGACGGTTAACCTTTCTTATCATTGTTGGTCTTTCATTGATTTCTAGACATCATTTTACTACAAAATTATATTCTAGAAGTTGTGACTTGAAAATATAATATACCACGGTAACTTGTCATCATTTTCAACATTTCCTTTCAAAACGTCTCGTATTTCACTGGAAGAGTTCAAATTGACATGCATTATGTCAAGAGACCTGTAAGATTCCATAAAGTGAAACATCTCATCTGTAATCAAGCGTCAAGCATTGTTCGTTGTACACTTATCTTCCATTTTAACTCCTTGTTCATCTAAGTTCATTTTTAATTTCGGGACGAAATTCTTTTAAGTTGGGGAGACTGTGACATCTCGTAATTTTGTTAACTAAAAAGTTAACTTCGTTTATTCTTATATGGACCGTTATTGTCAATTATGAAACTCATCTTTATTATTATTTTTTTTTCATTAAATTTTAATTTATGAATGTTAAAAATAAAAACATTAAATAATAACAATAATAGTAATAATAATAATAATAATAACAATGATAATAGTAAATTATAATGTTAGTAACAATAATAATAGTTATACTAGTAATAATTAATAATAGTAATAATGATAACTTTAATAGCTTAAAATTTATAAATTAGTTAAACTTTAAACCTAAATTAAGTTGAGGGGTTGTTTTGATAATTTATAAACTTAAAATAGATGTTTAAGCATAAAATAATAAAGACTTTATAAACAAGGGGCCAAAATTGTAAATTAATTAAAAACAACCCAAACCGCCCCCATCCCCGTCGACTACTCTGTCTCCGGCCAACCTCCGGCCAAGCTCCGGTGATAGGATAACCCTTAGAGGGGGTCAAGCTCCAAGAACTAAAGTGACAAACTAAAGCTTGCTGCAATTTTCTTCTCTTTATTTTCTTGCCACAATTACAATTTAAAGGAACAATTAAGTAAACATGGCTCCTAATCTAACGCAAAGGAAATGGAAACTGCACTTAGTGGGGGCACCACTAAGCTACATGCATGCAAGACGTAAACATGGGAAATCAAATAACAAAAAGGTCCACCCCTTTAATCGATGGCTTTTGTTGACCAAGTCTTCCGCTGGGTCGGGCCCTGGATCAATATCGGGTCGGGTCTGCTGGGCCGTATCAACTCCCCCGCTAGGAGAAACGACCTTGTCCTCAAGGTCAGCGATCCGAACCCCGGACGGAACTGGGGCGGCAGGCGGTCGGAGTCCTTTCAAAGTGACCATAACATCGTTGTAACAGAAAGTGAGTGATGGTACAGAGAAATCAGCGGTAACCGGACCCAAGGAGCGTAACCAATCAAAACCCTAGATGAGTTCATATCCTTTGAAAGCCAACAAGAATAATGGAACTTGAAAAGAAGTGTTGTCCAAGGTCACAGGAACAGCGGGACAGAAACCTATACACTGAATTGGATCACCGTTACCAACGAGAACCGGAAATGGTGGAGTGGGTTGAATGACTAATTGCAACAAGGAGGCGACATGGGGCTGGATGAGGTTGTGTGTGCTACCCGAGTCGATGAGAATACTGACTGGGTGATGATGAATGAACCCCGTGAGGCGTAATGAGGTTGCTAGAGCAAAACCAAAGAACAGTGAGGGGGTTAAGCTGAGAAAGCGGGGAACTGTAGTGGTATCTTCGAGCAAGGGAAGCTGAGTAATGGGCGGAACCTCTACCAAATGATCGGCGATAAGCACAAATTAAGGTGGGTTGCACCGGTGACCAGGAACATACTTCTCATGATAGCGGAAACATAAACCAGTGGTGCGACGTTGTTGTAGTTGTTCCGGCGTCAAACGAGCAGTGGGTAGAGTAGAAGTTGTCGTGGTTGGGCTGGGTAACAAAGCTTGAGTAACCGGTGGTGAGGAAACGGGGGCGATAATACCAGCAGGGGGAGATGAGGAAGTGCTTCACTAGAGACGTCATGTTTATCTTCAAGCAGCTTAGCAAGGCCAACGGCCTGTTGAAACGAGAAGGGCTTGAGGATAGAAATTTCTTGTTGTATCTCTTGACGAAGGCTGGAAATGAAGCAATTTAGAAGTGCCTCCGGAGGCAAACCAATGACGTAATTGCTTAAGCGCTCAAATTCCGCCACATAGGCGGTCACCGTTTTGGTTTGACGGAGCTTGAACAAGGCGGCTTGATGATTGGCGAAGGTGGAGGGACCGAAGCGTAGTTCGAGGGCACGTGAGAAATCCGACCAAGTAGTGAGAAGTTTATTCTTAGCGAGATACTTGAACCAACTAAGAGCTTCACCCGTGAATAGAATTGGTAAGGGAAAGGCGTTGAGCACACGGAATGGAATAGAAATCAAAGTAATTGTTGGCCTGGAACGACCAATCTAAAGGATTGGAACCATCAAACTGTGGAAGGTGAATTTTAGGGGGACGGAGGGAAGGGGGTAGTGTGTGTTTGGTTGGGGTTTGGGAGCCAGAAACAGTCGGTGTTTCAGAAGAGAGTTTGGCAGAGAGGGCGGTGAAATGGGAGATGAGCGTAGTGGTGGTGTCGGTTTGGGCGTCGAGTTTAGAATGAAGGTTTTCAGTAGCTTTGAGGAGAGCGGAGAGTTGAGCGGCATGGGTATTGGAAGCGGTGATGGTAGCAGAAATAAGCTAGTTCAATTGCTCAGAAATGGATGGTGGGGGGTCATCGGTGGAGGAGGAATCCTTACGGGGCGGCATCGTGGAAGGGAGAGTCGGGAATGAAAGCACCAAATGATAGGGTAACCCATAGAGGGGGTCAAGCTCCAAGAACTAAAGTGACAAACTAAAGCTTGCTGTAATTTTCTTCTCTTTATTTTCATGCCACAATTACAATTTAAAGGAACAATTAAGTAAACATGGGTCCTAATCTAATGCAAAGGAAATGGAAACTGCACTTAGTGGGGGCACCACTAAGCTACATGCATGCAAGACGTAAACATGGGAAATCAAATAACAAAAAGGTCCACCCCTTTAATCGATGGCTTTGTTGACCGAGTCTTCCGCTGGGTCGGGCCCTGGATCAATATCAGGTCGGGTCTGTTGGGCCGTATCATCCGACGAGGGCAAAACGCTCAATAAATGATTGGTTCGACCGAATTAAAGCTAATACTTCAAACATGGACACTAATCGAACACGTAACCGGTGTTAACTCGATCGAAATGATGGTTTCATTAAGAAACCACATGAAACCGAAATCCACCATGTATATACACTTGAAATCCGTTGAATTGAGCCGTTGGTTGATTAGAAACGTACGTTTAATCACTACAAAACTAAATGTGAGGTTTAATTAGGGCTTAACAACAAGTTAATTATCCAATTCTAACCGAACCAAACGAATCAAAGGGTGAAATCGGTTCGAGATTAAATCGACCAAATCAAACCTATATAACAGGGGGCAAATACTCCCTTCGATCCCTTTGAACTTTCTGTAAACGCAATTCGTAAATCTTTCACTCAAACAATTGGAATTTGATTCTTGTTCATCGCAAGTTAGCCGAAGCTTTATCGAGCATTATCACATCAATTCGGTTGCAAACAAGTAAGGTAAAGACATCATTGTGACCGAATTCATGTAGGGATCACAATCCCTATGATTAATTTGAGTATCAACCGCGAATTTTGGGTTCAATTTGATTCACCTTGTTCTAGGGTTCTTCACGATTTGGGGAAAGCTTGGTACTCGGGTTTAAAGAAATTGAAAACCAATATGAACCACGGCCTCGGCCCTGGTTCACTGGTTAAGCGCTTGCATATTCAGCATGAGGTCCCGGGTTCGACCCCGGGCACGCTCATCCTATTTTTTTTAAGCTTTTTCAGCCTTAAAACAATTATATAAAATTTCTAAAAATGCTAAAAATCATTTTTATAAACTTTGTTTATTATAAAAGTTATCTAATTAATTTCTGTAAATTTATTTCCTTTAAAAACCTTAAAAATTTTTATAAAATATTAACAAATGTTATAATCAGTTTATTTATATAAACTTTAAATAGTTGAAATATTATTAGGCATTACGTTATCTTTGATTATATATTAATTATGTTAATTTTATTTCATAACTTAATCATTAAAAGGATTTAATTTCTTATAGTTTCACAAACTATTATAAAATGGTTAATTATGTTTTCTTTCATTGTATTAAAGTATGTATGATTTTGATAACTAATCTTATTTATAAAAACCCTAATTCTTATTGAAACCCTAGTTCCCGTTAAAACATTAAGCTTATTATAACTAAACTTAAATCTTGTAAATATATATATTCTTAGGTATCTCGTGAAGGTTTACATTGGAACGTCGCTTATTATTCTTGTTAATCGTTAATCATATACTTATCTGCCATGTGAGTATTTCCATACCCCTTTTTCTTATTTTCACACTTTGGGGTGAAACATGTTAACTTATATCATTGCACTTGTAAACTTATTAGAGACTTGTAAACTTTATGGCAATTCATCATGTAAAGTTGTGGTTAGTTGAATTTTTATGGTTACCATGTTATGGCGTTATATGTACAATCATTAACTATTGCTAGCCTGGCGACGTCATAGATCTATGGGCCTGACAAGCCTGCTTGGTTGATCCAAGTACACTTAGCTAATCGTATATATTTTTAACGTTTGACACTTGTAAAACTTTGTCAAGGTTTGATTGTTGCATTATTCATAACATCCCTAATCACTTTATTCACTAACTTATGACTTGAATTGCCATCTTTTATATATTCTATGTATTGAAAACTATAGAATGCTCACCAACATTTTTATGTTGACCTTTTATTTTTAACATGTTTCGGGAATAACCCAAGTATGCGTTCTACTCCTTGAAGCTTATCTCACTTAGGACTGGACTTAGAGAAATAAACAATGATCTTGTTACTTTCAACCTTGTATTCATGATGTATCTTCGCTTGAGCCTTTTACTTGTACTGTTACAATGGAATCTTGATTAATATATTTGGAACTAATAATAGCGTTATGTAACTGTGAACAATCGTAACTCTCACACTTCGACGATTCCGCCGTCAAGGTTGGGGTGTGACACTAACAAACAAAACAATGACAAGAAAACTTAAAGAGATGGAAACATCATCCGTAGGGGGAGTATTGTGGGACTTAACAAGTGCATTAAGAAGGATAATGCTTGGCATAAAAAATCATAATGTGTTCTAACATTTAACAATCATTAACTAACACATTTGTATCATTAACATTCATAACATATACTAACGTAGCTTAAATTTCTTTTTCAGGTTAGTAGATAAAAAGAAATTTTGACAAGTGTCTGCAGTGGACGAAGGCAGCCTACAGCGGACTGACCAAGTCTATGCAGCGGATGAAGAATATATTCCAAGTGTCTACAGCGGATGAACTACTCATATAGCAAATGAACAATGTCCACAGCTGATGAACAGTCTATAGCGGATGTTCAATCCACAATGGATGAATATTCACCGGAGACAACTAACATGACAAACACACAAGTGTTCACAGAGGACGACATCCAAGACACAGTGGATAGCTTATTCAAATTCCACAGTGGACGACTTAGCATCCACAACGGATAGCTTATTCAAATTCCACAGTGGACGACTTAGCATCCACAGCGGACATGTAATCATCCATAGTGGAGGACTTAGACTTAGGATTTTATATAATTTTTATTTACAGAAGGGTATTTTTGTAATTGTATATAGCTATCTCTATAGGCTATAAATAGCACAATACCCTAATCCTTTGTAAGCTTTTGAACAAGCAATACAAATAAATAGTAATTATCATTCAAGCATTCAATCACTTGCAATCATACCCACACACAATCACACACTGACATCATAACATTGATCATGGCTTTCCGCACCATGATTAATGAAGTTGATACAACAAACTGTTGTTGTATCCGTTGAGAGATTAGCAAGGACCCTTGGAGAAATCATCATAATTATTAACAAAATCAACATCAGTCTTATATGTTGATGTTTGTCTTTGATAAGTGAATATTTGATTTCATCATTATATGAGCTACATATACATAACACATAGTTGTACACATCATAACTCATAGTTACATATGTGTAACTCATGGTTTTTTAGGTTTTCATTTATAAAATAGTTTTCAAAGGATCCCTCCCTTATACATACATACATACATACATACATACATACATACATACATACATACATACATACATACATACATACATACATACATACATACATACATACATACATACATACATACATACGTACATACATACATACATGCATGCATACATACATACATACATACATGCATGCATGCATGCATACAACCATACATACATACATACATACATACATACATACATACATATACATACACATATACATACACACATACATACACACATACATACACACATACATACACACATACATACACACATACATAAACACACATACATACACACACATACACACACACATACACACACACATACAGACACACATACATACATGCATACATACATGCAGATATACATGCAGACATACATGCATACATACATGCATACATACAAGCATACATACATGCATACATACGTGCATACATACGTGCATACATACTGCATACATACATGCATACATACCTGCATACATACATGCATGCATACATGCATGCATACATTCATGCATACATTCATACATACATACATATATGCATACATACATGCAACCATACATGCGTACATACGTACATACATACGTACGTACATACGTACATGCATACGTACATACATACGTACATACATACATACATGAGTACACGCACACACAGATATATATATAGATATATATAGATATGTATATATATATATGTATGTATATATATGTATATATATATATATATATATATATATATATATGTATGTATGTATATACATGTATATATATATATGTATGTATGTATGTATTTATATATATATATGTATGTATTAATACATATATACATATACATATATGTATGTATATATATAAAGAAAAAAGATAAAAATAAAAGATTTTGGTCCAATCATGTGACATGAGAATACGAACGAATGAAGAATTAGTAAAAGTTTGAATTTAGTTTTATAATAATGATAAAATAACAAAAGAATAATATACATACGGGTGATCATATAATTATGTATGAAATAGAAGAAACTAGTATTACGATCCTGCGTCGCGGCAGAGCCGTAAAAAGATAAAAATAACTAAAGTCGAAATGTTATCCCGAAACCTTTGTGTTGAATGAGACGTCAATAACATACCCAATTTATAAAAGAAAAACAAATCATGTACATTGATACTTAAAAACTTATAAAAAATATGAAACTCCGTTTTGAATAAGTTTACACCGAGATGTAGATAGAAAATAATTAAATCGCAACAATATATAAGTATAATAAAAAAAATAAAAAGTTAATACGTTGAAAAAAAATAATTGTGTTGGAAAAGTTAAACATTAAATTTATAGTTTTTAAATTAATTTCTTTGGGAAAACAAAGTATAAATTAAACTTAAGGGTTGTTTCATTTGTTTCTAACCCCGTAAAAATCTCTGACACATTAACCCGGTTAGATATTTTGGCCGGTTAGCGTGTTTCATTCGCACTCTTTCGCGTCTGACATGTTCCGACATCACTAACACATGCATATTTTTTCCTAATCCGGTCAGTTTTGAAACAATTATTTACCTGATCATCACCTTCTGACCGAGTAAGAGATTTCAAACAACTCTTTACTTGTAATGGTGCTTTTATTGTGTTGAAAAAAAGGTTATTATTTACAATATAAACATATTATTTTTGGGATATGGTCTGTAGAGTGTAACACCCCGGAAAGTCAAAACGAGTCATAAAGGATTAGGGGCTTATTAATGGGTATTTATTAGAAAAAAAGTAATTGAGGCCCATAATCAGCCCTTAACTCCAAAAATCAGCCACCATCTTCTTCATTTCAACCCTAACTTCAAAAATCCATAGAGAGATAAAGTAGAGAGAGAAAGTGCAAGAAACTCAAGTTTTGGAGCTTCTAAGGTCAAGGGATTGAAGATCTGGGTGCTTGGGCAACAAATTGCAAGAAAGGAGCAGCAAAACAAGGTAAGAATCGACCCCTAAACCCTTCTGTAGTTCAAACCCGGATTCTAGGGTTTTCGGTTTTGAAAAGTTGCAAAGAATCGCATAAAGGTCACATTTTTACGTATGAAAACATGTATGAAGCTTAGATTTAGCCTCATGGATGATAAACTAAGAGGTTGGACGTAAAAAGTTGTGATTTTGGGTTAAAAACGGATTGGTTTGTGATTTTTATGCGATCTGCGAAACTGTGTATGCATCCAGCGAATTTCCATAATCATCCAGCGAAACTAAGAGCATTTCCAGCGAAATTACAGTTTCGCTGGGGCGAAACTACAGTTTCTTTCGGGTGAAACTGTGGACCCATAGATATTGCGAAACTAGGAAATTTCAACGAAAGTTGGGCACTCAAGGCAGCGAATCTGTCCAGTGAAACTGGCAGAAGTACTGCCCAGCGAAACTGACAGCGAAACTAACAGCGAAACTGCCAGCGAAATTGGCAGCGAAACTGCCAGCGAAACTGTGGGCGAAATTATGAAAAAAATGACGTTTTTGTGTTTAACTTTCGTGCAGCCAGAGCATCCGGACCATAGCTTAACTAACTTAGGATTTAAGCTATTTGCTAAGTTCAGGTGAGTTCTAGACCCCCTTATTTAAACGTTTTTCCATGTTTTTGGGGGCTATTATGCATAGTAAACATAAGGTTTTCAAGGTAAGGATTTCAAGGTGTTTTAACAAGAAAATACATTTTTCTAAAGTAAAATGTGACATTTAAATAGCTCAGAATAATTTTCGGGTCAACCCGGCCCCAGCCAGGGGCGTTGCCCCTTGCACCCCACTAGGGGCTGCTGCCCCTAGGACTCCGCTGTCAGGGCTGCCGCCCCGAACCCCCGCTATCCCGCGGAGGGTCGGTTACGAGTTATGATGACTAGTACTTGGTATGTTGTGTACTTAATAAGCTAAGTATTATATATATATTAAGTGAAAAATAATACTAATGAGAAGTGGAACTTAACGAATGTTACCCCGGGCCCGTTTGATGATGAAAAGTCTTGCAAGCACTATGATAGACTTCACTTATGTGAGTCTGATGTATGATGATGGATCCGTATTCATGAGCGGGCTTTGTGCCTAGCGGTGTGGATCAACTGTCGGGGGAAGCTACTATGAAGATGTGTACCGACGGGGATCGATCAACCGTCGGGGGTAGCGACCATGGATAACGTGTACCGACGGGGATTGACATTCGTTGTCAATCAACATGGAGATCTTGCTTTGTGCAAATCTCGCCTATGATGAAGTGAAACGTAATGAAAGAATGAAAAATAATGAACGTGCCTAATGTGATGCAAGTAATGTTTGCAGTATGATGTATGCATGTTCATTATATGAAAGGATAAAAGATTATTTTTTCTTATATATATAAAACTAGAACTCACTCAGCGTAGCTGACTTTTTATGCATAATAGTGGACAGGTAAGCGCTGATGCTGAGGATGGCACCACGAAGCTACTTGGGGAGATATGGATGGCAGTCCTGTTAATGAAGTCTTTGTTGTAATTGATGAACAAGAAATATGTTTTGATTACGTTTAAGGGACAAATGTAAGAGTACAATGGGGTTTATAAGTTTTAAATGAATGCTTAATTACTTTCCGCTGCAATGATTTGTTATTAAACTAGTTTTATGCCATGGTTAACCAACTGTGAGGCTTCCCGGGAACGGGGCCTTACAAGTTGGTATCAGAGCCAAAGTTTAAGAGAAATGGGTAAAACATTTTTCAAACCTAAACTTAAACTGAGAATGGGACCAAATGAAGGATGCCAACCCAAGTAGCTACGTGCCATCTGGTAAAATATTTCATGGAAACTAGCAATACGTGCGTGTGCTATTTGTTTACTATACGTGTAGATTTGAACACTAACGTGTGTTAGGATAGTGATTGCTTGGGACAGGAGGGTAAGGTAAGTAGTTAATCACACTTGGCCACTTGTATTAAGGACTTACCATGCTTGTAATGATCTAAGCAATTAACTTGAATGACCATTTCGGTGTTTAAATCTTATAGGAATTAGATATGGCGGGTAGGAAAACTGGGAAGGATACACGTGGACGTCCTCGAGGTGGTCGTACTACTACACCACGCGTCACCCGGAGCAAAGCTAAGGCTCCCGAGACTGTTCACGAGGAGTCAGACCTCCATAGTCAACCAGAGGGTGAGGGATCAGCCACCCTCAAATTCACTGTTAAGGAGGCTATTGCCGATGAAGTCTATAATGACATGCAAGATGTCTTACCCTCGGTGGTGAATGATGTGCTCAGAGCAGTCAAGGATGGAGAAAAAGTTGATAAGAAGGAGAAGGAAAATGAGAAGAATTCTGGAAGGTCCACTGGGAGGACAGAGGAATCTGAAGAGGAGCCATCAAACCCTAAGGTGGTAATCCACGATGATGACAGTGATGAGGAGGCTGAGAGGGAGACGACTAGGGGGTGCAACTATGGGGCGTTTCAAAGGTGTAAACCCCCGACCTTCGACGGTAACGGCAATGCTACTGCCGCTCATCGTTGGATCAGAGAGATGGAAGCGGTACTGGAAATTAGTGAATGCCGCGAAGATCAGAAGGTTAAGTTCGCCACTCATTCCTTCGTCAACTCAGCGTGTGCTGGTGGGACAATATTGTCCAGGATGAAGGAAGGCGATCGATAGCCAAGATGAGGTGGTCCGAACTGAAAGAGTTAGTGCTGGAGGAGTATTGCCCTCACCGGGAATTAGACAAGATTGAAAAGGAGTTCTTGTATTTGGAGGCTGGGAACATGACTCATCAAGAATATACTTCCAAGTTCAATGAACTTGCAAGACTTGTGCCAGACATGGTAACACCTGCATCCAAGAAGATCAAGAGATACATGCAGGGTTTGCCCGTGGACATCAGGAGGCACATGATTGTGGCTGGACCAGGCACGTTTAGGTCTGTGGTGGATTTAGCTAGGAGGTTGTACGATGAGAGGGACCCAATACCTGTGCAGAAGAAGGTGGAGAAAGGAGTGGGAACAAGAATGGAAATGGGAAAAGGTTCGGAGGTGATAACTTCAAGGGTGGAGAGAAGAGGATGAGAGCTGAAGATCAATCAGGGAGACAGGGAAATACAGGTGAAGGGGGTACCTGTAGAAAGTGTGGAAAACGCCATTTAGGGGAGTGTAGAGTTGGGACTGGAAAGTGTTTTAAATGTGGGGGCGAGGGTCACTATGCTAGTGATTGCAAGGCGGTGAAGTGTTACCAGTGTGGCGAGATAGGACATGCAGAGAAGGACTGCAAGGAAGGAAAATCAGGAGGACCAGGAACGGTTAAATCTGGAGATAAAGGAAAGGGTGACGGTTTAAAGGCAAAGGCGAGGGCGTTCAACATAACTCGTGAGGAGGCCAGGACAGATCCAGAAGTAGTTTCAGGTATGTTTCTGGTGGATCACGAATATGCTTCTGTGCTTTTGATTCTGGTGCTAGTAGGAGTTTTGTGTCTGCTGCCTTTTGTAGTTTGTTGCATGATAAGAGTAGGAAGTTAGACGAGCTTTTCTATGTAGAAACCGTCATTGGTAAATCCACTAAGGTAACGGAAGTGATTGAGGATTACCTGATTGAGTTAGAAGGTTGTATGTTCCCTGCTAGGTTGCATGTTATGGCCTTAGGAGGTTTCGATGTGGTGTTAGGCATGGATTGGTTAGCTAGATATGAAGCCAATATAGTATGTAGCAAGAAAATAGTTCGTCTAACAGCGCCCGATGGTAGTTCTGTTGCAGTTCGTGGGGATAAGGTGTGTTGTGTGCCGAAGGTCGTGTCGATGATCACAGCTGAAAAGTACATGAGACGTGGGTGTAGCGCTTACTTGGCCTACGTAAAAGATGTGGACGCGCTAGAGCCACAATTATCAGACGTGCCGGTAGTGCGCGATTTTCCTGACGTCTTTCCTGAAGACCTGACTGGTGTGCCGCCTGACCGCGAAATCGAGTTTCAGATCGATTTATTACCGGGAGCGCAGCCCGTCGCTAAAGCACCATACCGATTGGCTCCTTCAGAGATGGTAGAATTGAGGGACCAGTTGCAAGATTTATTGGATAACGGCTTCATTCGGCCGAGCATCTCTCCATGGGGTGCTCCAGTTTTATTCGTCAAGAAGAAAGATGGTAGCATGCGGATGTGCATTGACTATCGCGAGCTCAATAAGCTGACCGTAAAGAATCGGTACCCGTTACCAAGGATCGACGACTTATTCGATCAACTTCAGGGTGCCAGCTGGTTTTCGAGGATAGATCTTCGGTCTGGTTACCACTAACTGAAGGTGAAAGAACAAGATATTCCTAAAACAGCGTTTCGGACGCGTTATGGACATTACGATTTTCTCGTCATGTCCTTTGGTTTAACTAACGCGCCAGCTGCTTTTATGGACCTTATGAATCGGGTATGTCGGCCAATGTTGGATAAATCGGTAATAGTGTTCATCGATGACATTTTGATCTATTCAAAAGGTGAAGAAGAACATGCCGATCATATTCGAGAATATTGGAGACACTCAGAAGCGAGAAGTTATATGCTATGTTCTCCAAATGTGCATTTTGGCTTTGAGAAGTTCAATTTCTGGGTCATGTGGTTAATCCCGAGGGGATCAGGGTGGATCCTGCGAAGGTTGAAGCGGTAATGCAATGGGAATCTCGAAAGACACCAACCGAGATTCGTAGTTTCTTAGGTCTGGCAGGTTACTATAGGAGGTTTATCCAGGATTTCTCTAAGATAGCTTCTCCTTTGACTAAGCTAACCGGGAAGGACGTGAAGTATGAATTGGGTCCTAATCAGGAGAACACCTTCCTAGAACTAAAGATGAGGTTAACGCAAGCCCCTGTCCTGACGCTACCTGAGGGGAACGAGGACCTGGTAGTCTACTCGGATGCCTCATATGCAGGATTGGGTTGCGTGTTGATGCAACGAGGGAAGGTGATAGCCTATGCTTCTAGACAACTAAAAGCCCACGAGGCCAATTATCCTACACATGATTTGGAGTTGGCAGCGGTGGTGTTTGCATTGAAGATTTGGAGGCACTACCTGTATGGGGTGAAGTGCACCATCTTCACTGATCATAAAAATCTGAAGTATTTCTTCGAACAAAAGGAACTCAACATGAGGCAGAGGAGGTGGTTGGAACTGATCAAGGACTATGATTGCGAAATTCAATGTCACCCAGGCAAGGCTAATGTGGTTGCTGACGCCCTTAGCCGAAAAGGACGACCCGAACCAATTCGGGTGAGGGCTTGCCAGATAATCATGACGCCTGATGTTATGAAACAAGTTAGGGCATTTCAGGATGAAGCGTTAAGAAAAGACAGAGTCAACTCTGAAAGAATGAAAGGGCAGGTTTCAGATTTGGGGGAAAACACCCTGGGTGTTAGAACCCGATCTGGGCGGGTGTGGATCCCTCTCTATGGGGATTTGAGGGGGAAGATCATGGATGAGGCTCACAAAACCCGCTATTCTATTCATCCAGGTGCCACAAAAATGTACCAAGATCTGAAGAAGGATTACTGGTGGCCAGGAATGAAGCGAGATGTGGCTAAGTACGTAAGCAAGTGCTTGACTTGTCTGCAAGTAAAGGCAGAGCACCAAAACCATATGGAAAGATCCAGCCTTTGGATATCCCTGAATGGAAATGGGAACACATCACAATGGACTTCATCACGAAGCTACCTCGCACGGCGAGAGGAAGCGACGCGATCTGGGTGATTGTTGACCGTCTAACAAAAAGCGCCCATTTCCTACCAATTCGTGAGACGTATTCCTCTGAGAGATTGGCAGAGCTATTTATCAAGGAGATCGTGGCTCGTCACGGCGTGCCAGTGTCTATCATTTCGGATAGGGACACGCGATTTACGTCCAAGTTCTGGAAGAGGTTTCACGACTCAATGGGGACTAGACTGCATATTAGTACGGCCTACCACCCCCAAACGGATGGTCAGTCGGAAAGAACGATTCAAATGTTAGAAGACATGCTGCGAGCATGTGTAATCGATTTTGGAGGAAGTTGGGATGAGCACTTACCGTTGGCGGAATTCTCATATAATAATAGTTACCATGCCAGTATTGGTATGCCCCTTACGAAATGTTGTATGGTAGGAAGTGCAGAACGCCCGTGTGTTGGGGCGACATCGGGCAAAAGGAATTGGGAAGCCTCGAAGTGATTGAGGTCACAACCGAGAAGTTAGATAAATTAAGGCATTCATGAAAGCAGCAAAGGACCGCCAGAAGTCTTATGCTGATAATAGGCGTAGGCCGATAGAGTTTGAGGTTGGTGACAAGGTTATGCTCAAGGTATCGCCTTGGAAAGGGATCATCAGGTTTCGAAAAAGGGGGAAGTTAAGCCCAAGATTTATAGGGCCATTCCGTATTATTGCAAGGGTAGGGGAAGTGGCCTACAGGCTAGAATTACCTGATGAGTTGAGTGGAATTTATCCCACGTTCCATGTATCTCATCTTAGGAAATGTCTAGCAGACGATGATGCATTTGTACCATTAGAAGACATTGAAGTCGACGAACGACTGAACTATGTAGAGCAGCCGGTGGCCATCCTGGATTGGAAGGAGAAGCGCTTACGTAACAAAGTAGTTCCACTCGTACGAGTACAGTGGAGACACAGAAAAGGATCAGAATCTACGTGGGAGGTCGAGGAAGAGATGAAGAAATTTTATCCTCAATTGTTTGATGACTGACAGGTTTCGAGGACGAAACCTAAATAAGTGGGGGAGACTTGTAACACCCCGAAAAGTCAAAACGAGTCATAAAGGATTAGGGGCTTATTAATGGGTATTTAATAGAAAAAAAGTAATTGAGGCCCATAATCAGCCCTTAACTCCAAAAATCAGCCACCATCTTCTTCATTTCAACCCTAACTCCAAAAAATCCGTAGAGAGAGAAAGTAGAGAGAGAAAGTGCAAGAAACTCAAGTTTTGGAGCTTCTAAGGTCAAGGGATTGAAGATCTGAGGAAAACAAGGTAAGAATCGACCCCTAAACCCTTCTGTAGATCAAACCCGGATTCTAGGGTTTTGGGTTTTGAAAAGTTGCAAAGAATCGTATAAAGGTCACATTTTTACGTATGAAAACATGTATGAAGCTTAGATTTAGCCTCATGGATGATAAACTAAGAGGTTGGACGTAAAAAGTTGTGATTTTGGGTTAAAAACGGACTGGTTCGTGATTTTTATGCGATCTGCGAAACTGTATATGCATCCAGCGAATTTGCATAATCATCCAGCGAAACTAAGAGCATTTCCAGCGAAATTACAGTTTCGCTGGGGCGAAACTACAGTTTCGTTCGGGCGAAACTGTGGACCCATAGACATTGCGAAACTAGGAAATTCCAACGAAAGTTGGGCGCTCAAGGCAGCGAATCTGTTCAGCGAAACTGGCAGAAGTACTGCCCAGCGAAACTGACAGCGAAACTACCAGTGAAATTGGCAGCAAAACTGCCAGCGAAACTGTGGGCGAAATTATGAAAAAAATGACGTTTTTGTGTATTAACTTTCGTGCAGCCAGAGCATCCAGACCATAGCTTAACTAACTTAGGATTTAAGCTATTTGCTAAGTTCAGGTGAGTTCTAGATCTCTTTATTTAAACGTTTTTCCATGTTTTTGGGGGCTATTATGCATAGTAAACATAAGGTTTTCAAGGTAAAGATTTCAAGGTGTTTTAACAAGAAAATACATTTTTCTAAAGTAAAATGTGACATTTAAATAGCTCAGAATAATTTTCGGGTCAGCCTCGCCCCAGCCAGGGGCGTTGCCCCTTGGACCCACTAGGGGCTGCTGCCCCTAGGACCCCGCTGTCAGGGGCTGCCGCCCCCGAACCCCCGCTGTCCCGCGGAGGGTCAGTTACGAGTTATGATGACTAGTACTTGGTATGTTGTGTACTTAATAAGCTAAGTATTATATATATATTAAGTGAAAAATAATACTATATTATATATACATTAAGTGAAAAATAATACTAATGAGAAGTGGAACTTAACGAATGTTACCCCCGGGCCCGTTTGATGATGAAAAGTCTTGCAAGCACTATGATAGACTTCACTTATGTGAGTCTGATGTATGATGATGGATCCGTATTCATGAGCGGGCTATGTGCCTAGCAGTGTGGATCAACTGTCGGGGGAAGCTACCATGAAGATGTGTACCGACGGGGATCGATCAACCGTCGGGGGTAACGACCATGGATAACGTGTACCGACGGGGATTGACATTCGTTGTCAATCAACATGGAGATCTTGCTTTGTGCAAATCTAGCCTATGATGAAGTAAAACGTAATGAAAGAATGAAAAATAATGAACGTGCCTAATGTGATGCAAGTAATGTTTGTAGTATGATGTATGCGTGTTCATTATATGAAAGGATAAAAGACTATATTTTCTTATTTATATAAAACTAGAACTCACTCAGCGTAGCTGACTTTTTATGCATAATAGTGGACAGGTAAGCGCTGATGCTGAGGATGGCACCACGAAGCTACTTGGGGAGATATGGATGGCAGTCCTGTTAATGAAGTCTTTATTGTAATTGATGAACAAGAAATATGTTTTGATTACGTTTAAGGGACAAATGTAAGAGTACAATGGGGTTTCTAAGTTTTAAATGAATGCTTAATTACTTTCCGCTGCAATGATTTGTTATTAAACTGGTTTTATGCGATGGTTAACCAACTGTGAGGCTTCCCGGGAACGGGGCCTTACATAGAGGGATAGTCGAGGCTAATAGGAAAGCAACAATTGTTGAAAACGTATGCGTTAGAATTATTAGTGCATCATATGCTTGTACTTAAAGCTTCATCTATTACCATATACATGCATACATACATGCATCCATACATACGTACGTACGTATATACGTACATACAAACGTACATACGTACGTACATACGTACATGCATACGTACATACATACGTACATACATACATACATGAGTACACGCACACACAGATATATATATATATATAGATATATATAGATATGTATATATATGTATGTATATATATGTATATATATACATATATATATATGTATGTATATATAGGTGTATATATATATATATGTATGTATGTATGTATGTATATATATATATATATATATATATATATATATATATATATATATATATATATATATCTGTATGTATGTATGTATGTATGTATTTATATATATATATATATGTATGTATTTATATATATATACATATACATATATGTATGTATATATATAAAGAAAAAGATAAAAATAAAAGAATTTGGTCCAATCGTGTGACATGAGAATACGAACGAATGAAGAATTAGTAAAAGTTTGAATTTAGTTTTATAATAATGATAAAATAACAAAAGAATAATATACATACGGGTGATCATATAATTATGTATGAAATAGAAGAAACTAGTATTACGATCCTGCGTCGCGGCAGAGCCGTAAAAAGATAAAAATAACTAAAGTCGAAATGTTATCCCGAAACCTTTGTGTTGAATGAGACGTCAATAACATACCCAATTTTATAAAAGAAAAACAAATCATGTACATTGATACTTAAAAACTTATAAAAAAATATGAAACTCCGTTTTGAATAAGTTTACACCGAGATGTAGATAGAAAATAATTAAATGCAACAATATATAAGTATAATAAAAAAAACTAAAAAATTAATACGTTGAAAAAAATAATTGTGTTGGAAAAGTTAAACATTAAATTTATAGTTTTTAAATTAATTTCTTTGGGAAAACAAAGTATAAATTAAACTTAAGGGTTGTTTGATTTGTTTCTAACCCGGTAAAAATCTCTGACACATTGATCCAGTTAGACATTTTGGCCGGTTAGCGTGTTTGATTCGTACTCTTTCGCGTCTGACATGTTCCGACATCACTAACACATGCATATTTTTTCTTATCCGGTCAGTTTTGAAACAATTATTTACCTGATCATCACCTTCTGACCGAGTAAGAGATTTCAAACAACCACTTACTTGTAAAGGTGCTTTTATTGTGTTGAAAAAAAAGTTATTATTTACAATATAAGCATATTATTTTTGGGATATGGTCTGTAGAGGGATAGTCGAGGCTAACAGGAAAGCAACAATTGTTGAAAACGTATGCGTTAGAATTATTCGTGCATCATATGCTTGTACTTAAAGCTTCATCTATTACCATTTTGCCATTTAAAGGTATAAAATAACGTGTGTTAGTATTTCACACTTCAATATTTCGTGGGATAAAAATGAAAACTATACAATTTAAAAAAGATTCAAATACAAAGTATATTTTTGCTACAAAGTGTGAGAAGACACAATGAGTCATAAAAATACACAAAAAATTATATCTTACAATCTAATTCGAATTTCAAAAAATAATTTGGAGCTTTTGTTCCCCTAGTCGTCCTCACTAAGAAAAAAAATAAACGAAAAATTAAAAAAAATAAAAAATTAACGGTTTTTATTGTGTCATTTATGAAAAACACAATGATTTAATGGTGTTATTATGAAAGACACAATGACGTCATTGTGTCAATATAAAAGACACAATGACGTTATTGTGTCATATAAAGACACAATGAAATATTTTTTTTTTGTGAAAGAGTACATCGAGAGGAACAGAGGTTCCGAAATACTTTTTTAAAATTCGATTTTGATTATGAGATATTATTTTTTATGAATTTTTTAGTCTCGTTGTGTCTTCTCACACTTTGTAGCAAAAATACACTTTGTAGAATAACCTCACTCAAAAATTTTTATATAAAAAAATAAAAAAGTAGAAATTGTGTAACGAATGTTTCTGAAAATTGTAAACTTTCTTTTTTCATTTATAAATGCGGGGCCCTTAAAGAGAAATAGTGCACCCAATTCCAAACTTACACCAATTTCAATCATAGACTCAATCCAAACGTGGACTTTAAAGAACTCAAAATTTCCATACATTTCTTGACTTCTCCCAACTCCTTAAACGTGGCCTCCTTACTCTTTCAACTCAGGTTGAAACCGGACCGAAAACCGGTATTAAAAATGGTTCTTGTTATGTCAACAAAAGTCAAAACCGTTTTCTAATGACCAGCTTGGATGCAATTAATTTTGGCGAGAGGAGGCACAAGGTTTAAATCAGGATGAATCGGGTTTAAATCAGGATGAATCGGGTTTAAATCAGGATGAATCGGGTTTAAAACCGGTTACGGTTAGGGTTTTGTAGGGATGAAATTTGTTTTACCGTATAAAGTTAATAACCGATCTCGAATAGGCTTACGTCGGGTTGGAGCCGCTTTGAGATGCTGGTTTTATTTTGAAACCGGATTTATTTATCCTTCTCCATTCCCTATCACCTCTATTGTTTGAGTCGTCAACATCACTAGAGTAAAATAGGCCTGGTAAAACAAAATTACAATTTTTCATAATACTAGTTTACACACTCATCTACGTTTAGTTAAAAATGCACAAGCTATTAATATCTTATGTAAGGGTTTTAACCATGTTATTATTCAAAAGATTTTTATTTTTTACCACTAGACTAACAATCTAAATTATTAAACTCATACGTTCTAGAAACATTATATGACAATCTTGCCAATTATGTATGTTCTTCAAACGTAATGTATATCGATCATTGTACAAAAGAAGAGTTTAAAAATAGTTAACATAAATTTGTTATTTTTCCAAATTATTTAGCAGTAATAATTACATAACAATCTAAATTATTAGTTACGTTAAAAAGTTTTTGTAGATAAATTATATATTCTTTAAATTTTTATTATCTACATCTATATCTATATTACTATATAATACATATTAGATGGATAATATGATAATTTTATTTAAATTATAAGACAACTATACAACATTTTAAACAAAGTGTACAAGTGCTCTATGCAATAGTTGTATTTTTACCCTCATTTAATTAACTTCTTCTAATTATTATAGGGAAATTCTGCACATACCGCTGATTTTTTAGGGTATACCAATTCAAATGGTCACGGTTAGTGCTAACCGTGACCTTTAAGTCGGGTGTAGGACCTAACCGTCACGGTGAGGCCTAACCGTGACCATTAGGCTTCAAACACTCCTCGGGATCGGTTGCAATTATTGGGTGTGTAATTAATGGGGGAAATTGATTAGGACCCGGTTGGACAGTTAGGGTTTTGAAGGTGTATATATCACGGTTTGACCAAATCGTGACATATTGTATATATTTTTTAAATTTTTTAATCATACTAGTTTGTTTTTATTTTTTATTTTATCACACGGTTAACCTAACGCAACATACGAGTTTGTGTTTTGTGTTTATTATTAATTTATCATATTACAAGTATTTTTTATTATTAATGTGACGGTTTTGTGTTTAATTTATTTAGGAGTTTGTAAAAATCGGTTGTCATTATACAGTTACATTATGAGTGTTTTCTAACCGTGACATATTGTATGTATTTTCTAAATTTGTGTAATCATATTAGTTTGTTTTTATTTTTGTTTTATCACACGGTTAACCTAATCGTAACATACGAGTTTGTGTTTTGTGTTTATTATTAATTTATCATATTACAAGTATTTTTTATTATTAATGTGACGGTTTTGTGTTTAATTTATTTTTATCAAATTATGAGTTTATAAAAATCAGTTGTTATTATACAGTTACATTACAAGTTGGTTCATACATATACAACTAACATTATTAACCTTGAAAATATAAAACAAACAAACAAAGAAACACAACCAAACAAACACAATCAAATATAGAAACCATCATAACTGAAACTACATATATAAATACAATGAGTTTGTACATACAAAAAGAAATAAAATACAAACAAAATATCTATCTAATCTGTCATGTCTGCATCACTGCCCTGACCTGACTCGCCCGCGCCAGGGGTGCCAGCACCGTCATGGCCTAACCGCCTAGGTGGTTGTGATAACAACGGCATACCGGAGGCGGCATAGTCTGCGACCATGTGCTGGATGACCCAGTCCATCATATCCTCCAGCCTTGTGACCCTGGCTCGCGTGTCCTGAAGCATATATATAACGTGAGCAGGCAATCGCATGGTATGGTACACGCGCTGAGGATGCTGGGGCGGGTCCTGGTCGTGCGGCGGAGGAATGGGCTGATCCTCCCCGCCACCAACTGGCTCGTGGGCAACCTGAACCTGGATCTTAGCCCCTGCCAACTCGCCACCAACGGCTCGGGCACCCATGCCACTAGCTCATGGTATCTACTAAGCAGGTGCCACGTGTCGTCGGGGAACCTCCGGACGATCCTCATCCCTGTGGTGGTGGCTCGGTTTGCCACGCGCACAGGAATCGGAGGTAGTGGGAGCTGGGACATGGCATGCGCGTACCCCAGGCCTCGAGCAATCCGGGAGACGATTTTGCTGTCCACCAACGCCCCTCGCGCCTGCCTGTAATAATAACTATCAAAGTAGTCCGCAGAGCATGCGCGAGGTGGCACTGTCAGTGTATGAGTACACACCTGATAAAGAAAAGGTCGGCAGTGTTGACCCTCTCGGTCCCCGCCCCACGTCCAGCGACGGACGTGGCGATCAGTCGGTGAATGTATCGATATAGAGGGTCTCGTATGTGAGAGGACCTCGAATCTCCACTGTATGGTCCGTCGCCGATCACAGGCCACCAGACCTGATCCTAGTCATCAGCCCTATGAATCAAAGACGGGGTGTACATCGATTGTCGGATCTCCACCACCGTATAGAGGCCGCTGACGACAGCAAACCATCTAAGTGACATGCGAAGGAGGGAGCCAAACATCCTAAAAGCCACCTCCGCGGGCTCACGACCATCTGCGATGTCACCCTCATCCAGCTCCGGAAGTTCCTGCGCATGGGGACGGAGTGTGAATGTGCAGTAAAACTCCACAATGAGCTCTCGATGTGCAGGGTCGCCCATCCTGAACAGCTGCTCCCATGGGCCGTCCTCGCTGACAATAACACAGGGCTCTAAGAATTCATCTGACAAGACAGTCCCCGCTGCCACCTGCATAGGTTTTTAGTAGCACTCGGGGAAAATATGTCACACACGCTCATCAAGGCCAGGTCCCTGTCTGTGAAAATAACGCGGGGCTCCACACACCCATCGAGCATATCTCTGATCCGCTCCAAGACCCATGTGAAGTTGTCCTGTCGTTCCCTCGATATAAATGCGTGCGCAATACAAAACGACTTCGACGTCGACGTAACACCAATAACCTGAATAAACGGAATGTTGTACATGTTGGTCTTGTATGTCGTGTCTATCAACATCACGTGCCGGAATGCGCGCCACATTTTATACGAAGTAGGATGACAAAAGAAAACATCTTCCACGGCCTTAGTAGCTACATTCGTTCGTGTTTCATACACGAACTCTTTAGATTGTAGAAGGTTTTCAAGTTCCTGCATTGGTGTCATGCCTTTTCTCCCCTCAGCCCTAAACTTCAACGTCAGATTGTATATGTCCTGAGCAACACAGACGCTGTGAGGAAAGTGCTCCCTCACGGGTGAATGGATGTGTCGTGGCCGCACGTGCTGCCTGTGTAACTTCTCGACAAGATCAATTTCTTCGGCGGTCATCTTCCAAAGATGCACGTGGCCCTCCTCGTACACAACGGGATCATGGTTGCGCATCTTGTTTCTCACCCCTAACATCCAACTGTCACTCTTTCCTACATACTTCCCTACGAGTTTAAAGGGTCATTCTTTCTTTATGCTCCCAGTACGCCTACTTATGCCAGTGAATTTAGGTTCACCAGTACGATTGCATAATAGTTTTACATCCTTTTTTCGTGACCGACCCAGCACAATGACGCACCCATGTTCGCGTCCTCTCATTTTAGCCCACTTCTCCAAGTACTCACGAGAATCAAAATACTGAAAAAATTATAAAGCTAGACATAAAAAACAATATATAAAACAAATAAAAAATAAAATAAACAAAAGAATAAAAACTCTTCGTACTTTATCGATTATATAAGAAACCGTAGCCTTTCTTATCCGATCTTCATCCCCATCGTGCTCGCGGTGTCCCCATGGTTTTCTTTGAGGTGAACCGAACCGTCACTTTCATCTGTGTCATTCCCATTAAAAGTATACGACACATGTGTAATTTCTAGTTCTGACTGGTACGGGGGATGTCCGTAATCCAGCTCTGTTGGTGAGTGATACATGTTCAGGGCATGGCTGTAAGAATTGTAAAGGGGATATTTGTACCCTTCATCGTAACCCGTCGGTCCAAATAAAAAGTTGTACGCCTTTTCAGCAAATGTGTTCGATGGGTTGGTTTCCTCCTCCCCCAACAGAGGGTGACTCCCGTATACGTAATATTCCTAAAAAGGATAATGGTTAGATATTTCAAATAAGAAGTTATAATAAAACAGATACTACTTCAACCTGGTTTGAATCTTTGATATGTGGCTCCTCATTCAAATCTGGAAACTTTGGCTTTTGATAATGATCTCCCGAACCTGACATTGTTTTCGAATTAATGTGTTTTTGGAACGACGAAAGCTATTTATGTTGAAAATCAGAAGGATATTTTTGTTGAAAAAATGAAGATAAATATGCTTCATGAAATTGAAAGACGAAGGACGGTTGTTGAATGAAATTGTGGAGGTATTTATTGTGAAAATCTGGATGACAAACCGTCACGGTTTGGCCTAACCGTGACGATTCAAAGTAGGTGACGCGAGAATCTCGGGGCCTTTTGTCAACATCAACAGAGTACCTCGTACCGTAAAGCTGACCTAAAGGTCACGGTTAGGGCAAACCGTGATGGTTGAGTGACTGTTTTTCACTTTATCAATGTTCTTTTATCGTTTTGTTGTCATGTGGTATCAGCTGACTGACACAGAAACCGTGACGGTAAGCCCTCGCGGTCACGGTTAGGTTGCACGACGTAAACGTTAGCCCTAACCGTGACCTTTAGGTCTAGCCTCCCCCCAAAAACCCCTGCGGTGTCCCCATTAGGACTCTTATTATATTATTTAATACACATTATTAATATACATTATTTAATAATATGATATTATTTAATTCACTTCATTAAATTTTATTTTATTTATGATACTGTAATTGACATTTAAATTTATATTTACTAATTATATTTTTATAACTAAATATAATTTAAAATTAAGTATTATTTTTAAATATTTAAGTATATAACTTATATATATCTTCATATTTATAATAACTATAATATAAAAAATTTTAGTGACATATTGTGAGTTTAAAAATTTTAATATTTATTTATGCCTTTTAAAATAAAAGTGAAAGTAGAATAGAACGATAATTTTACATATGGATTAAAAAACTCATATGAAAAGTCATGCCTAAATTTCAAAAAAGTAATCATTTTATTCTATTTATACTTTTACAATAAAATATAATATATGATACTTATATACGAATGCTAAAGCCTATATACGTGGCCAAACAATACCGCCATTTGCTTTCAGCGTCGTTCATGCATTGCGATTGAGCACTAATCCATCTTCTTTCCCTTTCCGGTTGTTAATAGCTTAATAACAATCAAAAAGTTGATTTGTGGTGAAATTTCTCCATTAACTTCCTCCAGTCTATTCAAATCACCACCGAAAGCTACCTCTGATGATAATTAAACTCTAACCAATATTCATAAAATAAAACCCCCCTAAAAGTTAGGTAATAAGAGATTTCAACCACAAATACTATCATGCTTTCATTAATCTTGTTGGGATAATATAGTTGTCTTAAAGACTTTTGTAATATATGTAATTATTTTCTTTCATTCAATTTTTTCAATAATTATATTTTGAATTTTTAATTTACGTCATACGCACCGAATCAATACTGACTAAAACCGAATTCTCAAAATCTCGCTCAATAGCCATACCGTCACAACGCGTGGTCATTTCCACTAGTATACATACATGTATGAATATATATAGTTTCTTTAAAGGAAGAATTTCATGTATACCCCTTAAATCTCTCAAAATATCATATATAACCAAACAAAATTTAGTATATCATATACATAAAGAAACTTACTAAATACCGTATATACCCCTACAAAACTTTTTAAATATCATATATACCCAAACTATATTTAACATATCATATATACCCATGAGAAAACTTTTAAACGTCATATGTACATGTAGTAACTTGTATAATATCATATATGTCCTAGCGAAATTAGAAAAAAATATATACTGCTAGAAATCTTGCTAATATCATATAGATCTATACTCAAATCAAAATATCAAGTACAATAGTTTTTTTCATCCTACATAAAATTACATTTAATTACATTTATTTTATTATCAATTATCATTACAGTTGTTTGTACTATATATGTTAATTTTTTTGTTCATACGACAACTATAATTTTAATAAAAATCCTTTTTTAGATTTTAAAAAATAATAATGCACATTAATAACTTAGTTAAAAAGCAAAATAAATATATCACTAAAAACACTTACTTTTACATTAAACTAATGTTTTATCTTGAAATTTATTAGGTTATCCTAATTTATTACAATTAAAACTTAACTGGAGAAATTCTAAACCTCACATGCCTACTTGAAAGTATAATTTATATAAATTAATCAGTTAAGATTTTATAAATTAACTTTAAGGTCCACCCCGATCTTATAAATATGTAGGTTTTTTTAATAAAAATATAGGAAAAAACTACTAAATATAAAATCTGAAAGTTTTTAGTAAAATACATGAACTGGCATATCCTAGTTCCTTTTTAATAAAATAAATTACTATATGAAAATATGATATTTAAGTTATAGAGAAGACTATATATGATATTTTAAATTTAGTTTGTATATATATATGATATTTGTAAAGTTTTATACGGGTAGATATGACATTTAAGAAGTTTTTAGTGATATTTATGATAATTTTAATTTAATTTGTGCTTATATGATATTTGAAAATTTTAGTAAGAGTATATATGATATTATAAAAGTTTTATAGGGGTATATATGATAATTTGATTTTTTGTTTGAATATATATGTTATTTCGAAAGTTTATAATTGTATATATGAAATTCTCCCTTTCTTAAAAACAATTTGATGAACATTAAATGTAAAATTATGTGATAATGTGGAGATGCATGTGTGTGAAAAAAGATGCAACGACGGAAGACAAACAAGTGTCTTGAAAGAGTGGGTTCAAATTCGTTATTACATTAACGCTTTTGAGGGCGTTTGAATGATTTAAGGTTCGAATCTCCTAGGGAACTTATTTTTCTCCATAATAAAATGAGATGAATTTGGAAGTTGAAGAGATAGTCTGTGTGGCTTGCATAGAAGAAAACAAACAAACAAACATAACTAGTATGTCCACTGAGAGTAGGGTCTGGGAGGGGTAGGTGGTGGTCAGTCTTCTAGGGAGACAGAGAGACCGTTTGCAAATAGACCACCGACTCGACAACGATAACACACAATAGCGTTTTGTATATGCATATGCATGTCCATACAAAATTAATAGATTATATTGCAGATTATATTGTATACATCACATAAGCAGAAGTAGTAGTAGCAGTAGCATAACAATCTGAATAATAATGCATACATCACATAATCAATTAAGCATACGTCACAAAGCAAACACAATATCATTAAAACAAGTTTCAGGCAAATTACTACGATATTAGGCAAGTGATAAAGCAGATAATTTTACTATGATATTAACAATAGTAATAGGGTACTTAGCACTAAGCCTTCACGTACATTGGGCAAATAACGTTACCCTACACATTACGTGCGTACTATCACATCAAGGTCCACTAGTAGTCCCTGACTTTAATTCTATGCCTCCACTTATTCCTATCCTCGACCATGTCCTTGAAGAGGTGCAACTCTATCATATCCGGCTAATCGTTTCATCCCAGTTCAACTCAGGTCACCCTCTACTCCTCTACCATCTAAGATGATGCACTCTACTACTCTAACCGACATTGACATCTGTCTCCTTTTCACGTGTCCAAACCATCTCAATCTTCCCTCTCGTATTTTGTCCGTGATAGAGGCCACCTGTAGCCTCTATCGGAAGATGTTGTTCCTTATCCGATCCAGCCTCATGTGTCCACACATCCACCTTAGCATTCGCATTTCTGCGACCTTTATTTGTCTTTCGTTCGATTTCTTCATGGTCTAGTAGTCTGTTCCGTATAACATAGCCGGACGAACTGCCACTCTATATAGTTTTCCCTTTATTCGTGTTGGGAACCTCTTATCACACAAGATCCCTAATGCTGCTTTCCTGCCTGAACACGACGGGATACATAACTGTGTATCTCTCCGTCTTCCTGGACGTACGACCCTAGATATTTGAACCTAGATGTTTGTGGGACTGTCAGTCCTTGAATAGTAATTTGGGTATCCTCTTTATTCGCTCAACTGAAGTTACAATGCATGTATTCCGTCTTAGATCGACTTATCTTTAAGCCTTTGCTATCTAGTGCCGCTCTCCACCGTTCTAACCTTTCATTCAACTGCCTTTTAGATTCTAATATTAGCACAATATTGTCTACAAACAGTATGCACCATGGGACTGGCTTCTGTATAGACTTGGTCATCTCATCCAACACTAGTGTGAAGAGAAATGAGCTCAATGCTGATCCTTGGTGGATTCCCACTTCCACTGAAAAGAATTCTATGTCTCCGACTGAATCTCTGTCACACCCCCGCTTATAGTGGAAACACGAGTTCAAGTATAGAATCATGAAAACTAAATATACACTATAGAATCATGAAAACTAAATATACACTTACTTATATTTAACACTGATTAAATATGATAAGAAAGAGAAAAAATAGTGTTTTTAAATAAATGTTGTATTAGTCCAGTCAAAACTTAAACAATAACACATGTATTTGTGTTATTTTAGTTATCTATGTAAATTTATTTTACAAATTGAACGCTCTTTGTTATGTACGTATTAATATAATATTTTCAAAAAATTATATCTTGAAAATTTTCTTTCAATTAACGGAAAGTCACTTTCCTTTATTCTAGGGATGGAATTCTAAACATTCATTTAAAGCTTAGGGATCATCAAAACAACGTCCATTCTTTCTTTCATATATATATATATATATATATATATATATATATATATATATATATATATAGATATATTACCTATCAAGTTTATTAAACTATTTGATCGAGTACAAAAAGATAATCCTTGATGTCTGATCTCTTTGAAAATAGTAATATACAATCAAGGTTAGGGTATATAATGTTATTACAAGTAGAATGTGCAAAACTAAGGTAAGCTTTATCACCCGGAAGCATAACAATGCAGTTGGATACGAATTAAATATATTGAAAATCAAGTTTAGATTGATTTGCAGATAGATAAGTGTAAGGATTACACTTAGGGCGATGCAACCAAACAGCAACTCAAAAAACAACTCAAAGAACTCTCAACATGCGTAGGTGAAGTGCTAGGAAAGTACTTCAGAAACACACACACACACATATATATACACATATATACACACATATAATACACACACACACACAGATATACACACACACACACACACACACCATATATATATATATATGCGGGTGTACATATATATATATGTGTATATATATATATATCTGTGTGTGTGCATATATATATAGTATATATATATACATCTTATATTATATATTATATAATATATATATATATATGTATATATATATATATATATCTGTGTGGTATCTGTATGTATATATATATAATATATATATTATATGTATATATGTATATATATACATATTATATATATATGTATATATACATATATATGTATATATATATACATGTATATATATTAATGTATATATATGTATATTATACATATATATATGTATATATACATATATATGTATATATATATATGTATATATATACATATATACATATATATGTATATATATACATATATATACATATATACATATATATAATATATATGTATCTATATACATATATATACATATATATACATGTATATATGTATATATATACATATATATACACACACATATATATATGTATAATATACATATATATATACATATTGATGTGGTGTGAAAGTATATAATATTGATAAAGGATTTTTGCACAGATTCAGTTTTAAATGTTTGTTACTACTACTAACTACATACACAAAAGGCAAGTGCACCTATCGTGAGGTAATATAGTGATGGAAAGAACCGAGTATCAATCCGTGGACACACTCAGACTACTCAACAACCCTTATGATTGACTATCAGTTTTGGTTTTTGTTTAGGAGGATAAGTTGCATTGATGTAAACTAGGGTTTCTTTAGGGTTTTAAACTTATAATAAAAATAGAAATAACAAATAAAGCAAAACAAGATGAAACTTTTGGATTTAAAATCGGGGATAAAGGCTATCATCCTAACTTGATTACACTTATGTAAGGTCCTGTTTGATGCCCCTGACCCAACGTCTGACCACTGACTGGCTGACCCGGTCAGCCAGTCAGTGCGTTTGATTCGTCTGACCGGTAGTTCTGACCCGGACTGAAGGACTGACCGAGTCATCCTTTTCTTCCCTTCTGACCCACCCCACCCACCCGATCAGCCTTCCCTGCTGCGCTCTTGGGTCACCGGTTCCTCCCCTGCGGTCATCTCCTCCCCCACGCTCTCGTCGTCCCCTCCCCCAAGCTCTCGGTCGGCTTCCTCCTCCATCGGTCAATCGATTGGGTTTTTTGGTGATCAATCGATTGATGCTGTGGTGATCGATCAATCGATTGGGGTTTTGGTGGTGATCGATGAAGATGATAATGATCGATTCAGTCGACAGAGATGATTGGATGAAGATGATGATGGTTGCGGTGTTGCCGGTGATGGTTTGTTGATTTGCTCAGATATGGGGGTTCGGTGATGATGATGATGAAGGTCGCGGTGATGATGAAGGTCGCGGTGATGATGATGGTCGATGGTGTTGCCGGACGATGATGGGGGTTCGGTGATGATGATGATGAAGGTGTTGCCGACGATGATGGCGGGTTGGGTGATGGTTGATGTGGGGAAGAAGAGAGGAAGAGGAGATGTGTATGTGGTTGTGTGTGTGTGTGTTAATAATAATAATAATAATATAATAATAATAATAATAATATAATAATAATAATAATAATAATAATAATATAATAATAATAATAATATAATAATAATAATAATAATAATAATAATAATAATAATAATAATAATAAATAATAATAATAATAATAATAATAATAATAATAGTAATAATAGTAATATAGTAGTAATAGTAGTAAATAAAATATAATAATAATAATATAATAATAATAATAATAATAACAGAGAAATTTAAAGAGAAATTTAACAGAAGTGTATATAGCAGTTATTTTTTTCATTCAGCAGAGTCAGTCAGATACATAATCAAACAACCAAGTTTCAGTCAGATGCAGATTCAGTCAGAACTTCTTACTGGGTCAGCTTCTGACTCAGTCAGATCTTATCCTCAGTTTTATCAAACAGCCCCTAACTGTGATGAACTGGTGGTGTGATTAAAGATATTGAATAAAGTAATTGTGTTAACGTTTATAAAGATGAGCTGGCGCGATTTCTCGTCTATCCGCTCCGTAGTGACCAGGACCATGTCAGGTTGAGATTTACTGATTAGGTCAAGGCCCTAGTAATGTAGGTAAATCTTTTGTGTTCTTTTCGACATACGATTTTTGAAAACATAACTTAATGTAAGAAGAGAGTTGATCAAGTTCTATTCCAACATACCATTAATTTTAGAAAACCATAACAATTACTGTAGATTTCTCAGACTAATAAAAGGGAACCCGTAAATGATCAAAGAGTTAAGGTGATATGATTTCTAATAACCATATCTAGTTAATTAGCCATAGTTTGTTATGATAAAAGTTGATCATACGTTTTTCAACCGTGTATGACAATCACAATTACAAACCATAAGTTTATAACCCCCCGTTCAAATATAGGTGCTACCCATCGAATGTTTTCCCAAGACCACCATAACATTAACACAATATTTATCACACCATTAGTTCATCACAAATTACATAAGTTTCATCCAGTTAGGATGATAATGAGAGTTTAGTTCATAATGAGCTTGAACATAACAACACACAACATAGAAGATAAATATGAATTCATCTGTGAAAGGGAACAATCAAACCGGTGATCCATAATGGATGATGTTTAGACAATCCCGAACTTCTTCCAAGTGTTGTATGCACCTCCCGAGTGTCACACCCCCCGCTGATAGCAGAACACGGGGATGCGAGCTAGACGGGATCGTCATAACACATGGTATACGATAGAGTAGCAATAAAAATATGATGACAAGCGTGTCATGACGACACCCGAACACAAATGGAGACTTGTGTCGTGTATAATCAAAGTTCACGACGGCATAGCCATAAGCACAACATAAATGATCACATAAGTATTAAGGATAACTTGTAATGTAAATTCCCACAACTCGGGAACAAGTACTCAAAACATCATGTTTAAGCATTACAAGATTAATGTTTACAAAAATGCATCCTAGGGTCTCCTCTAAAAGGCAGCACTCCTAGATCTTTAATTGCCTTGATCACCTGAAAAGAGATGCTCAAAATGGTCAACATAATTGTTGGTGAGCTTCGCAGGTTTTAAGTAATAAAGACGTTAAGATGAAACCAGTAAGTTTAATAAGAGCCACCGCAACTATACTTATGTATAGGCGGTTGTACCAGTTATAAGTAGCTACAGCCAAACCTAATGTTCGGTTCCTCACGGGAATTGATGGCTGTAAAGAAAGTATTCTCAAGGCATAAATAGTTTAATAAGACGTAGCAAGATCCACACAGCGCATACATATAGTGTATAACCAAACCAGTCCTTAGGTCCCATTACCGGGATTAATGGTTATATAAAAGGGTTTTCCATAGTAAAATGAGTTTAACATGACGTAGCAAGATCCACACAGCGCATACGTATAGGTTACAACCAACCCAACCTTTAGGTCCCAATTACCGGGATTAATGGTTGTAATGGATGATCGGCTTAGAAGAACCACACAGAGGAATCACACAGAAGAGCCACACCGCCGAGAGCATCCAAGGTCAATAGCATTCACAAGTAGCATCAAACAACACATAACATCAAGTAGTAGCACATAGTAATGTGTTACCACTAAGTAATATACATAGTGGTAACATAGCACATAGTTCAAGTTCATATAGCAGCAATCACAAGATAAGCAAGGTAAGGTTCTCATAGTAGTAGCAGCCAACTTCCACTAGGGAAGGTGCCTGAAATCAAGTTAAGTAGGTGAGCATTCTTTTCCCCTAAGTTAAAACTATTTAAAAAGGTTTTATAAGAGTAAAACGGGCCACGAAACTCACTGAACAGATGATAGGCGCGTATGATGAATATTCCCAACGGTAGGATGCTATGAACGGTCAAACACCTATTGACAGTTACTGACAAGCATTAATAATGAGCATAAAGCATAAGATGATGTCAATAGATTCGGGCAGTTTCGGTTCGGTCGTGGGTAGTACACACACAAGCAGACATACACATATCAGACTAGGTTATTTTAAATATTGTGCCTGTTGATAGCGGTGACTTTAATCTTTGTGGTCAGGCTATGACACTTTATTAATGTTACCTTATCATCGTGAGATCTCCGAAAAGGGGATCCACACACACACACACCATCATCAGTCACACAACAAGACCGGACGCACGACTCAACCCTTCCTTCATACGAATGGACCTTCAGTCGTACGAATCAGCTTCATTCGTACGATTGAACCTTCATTCATACGACTAAGCATTCAGTCGTACCATGCAAGACTCAGTCATACGACTCAACCCCCATACACACGATTGAACCTTCATTCGCACGAATCAGCTTCATTCGTGCGGTTGAACACTCATTCGTGCGACTGGCCTTTCAGTCGTACGACCCACACACAATCGCACACAATTTCATTCGCACTGACTCAATCGCACGCACACTCACTTGCATGGACTCATTCGCACACACATTTAATCGCACACCGCCAGTCACATGACTCAGTTGTACGACTCGCCCCAGTCGCACCACTCAGTCGCACGATACACCCATGCGCATGACTCAGTCGTACGATTCGCCCAATCGCACGGCTCAGTCGCGTGAACAGACCCAGTCGTGATGAAATCCGCGACTGTCGAGTGCAGAGCAGTCTCCAGCTGCTCCGTGCACTCGTTTTACACCCCGAAAGCTTCCAGAATACCTATTCTATCATGCCTAAACAAGAAGCGCACTCAAAAACACAACATGCAAGCCCACACGACCTCATGTGCTCGGATGAACCCGAGCACCCGAAATCCTAGAAAACGCAGCAGCTAAACCGAGTAATAAACGGGTCAAATAAAGTTATCTACCTGCTAGAAATGAGTATTCACGAGGATAACCAAGATTTGACGGTGGAAACGCGAGAAAACGAGCGGTTTTTGGTGCTATAGTAGTGAAGAGAGTGAAGGAGAAGAAAAGATGAAGAGATGAAGAAGATGGTGAAAATGGCTGGGAATGGGGTTTTTATACCCATCGGAGGTCTGCAAAATGTCACTTTTAGTCCCTGTACTTTGCCCCCGAGTTCGTAGATTTTTTTTTCGGTTGAAAACGTTATTTATTAGTCTTGTTTTTATTAATGATAAAATGTTGTTAATGACATTTATAATTTAAAAATGGTTTTATATGTGACAATAGTTTTTATATAAAAATGGTGTGTTTAGTGTTAACGGGGCAAATCTTAGATAATGTTTTAAAGTGATGACGATTTAAGCTACGATAGCACACACATAAGGTTAACCAATCAAACAAATAGACATAGTATTCACATAGATGGCTATAAGGGTGAGGAATGACCGACTATAGAAGTTAAATCAAATGCGTTAAATGACGGACCTTCGGTGACGGATGTCACACCGAGCCTACAAATGGTCTTCAAGACTTGATTCCCGAGACAATTCTGCAGAGTATCACCCACCAAAAGCTTGCCAAAATGGTGAACTTAGCCCCTTATTTATAGGCTTCCCGGAGTGTTTAAGCACGGCCCGGGACAAAAAGGCACGGCCCCATATTAGTACAATGCTTACGAAAGTTGGTCGGATCGTACGCACAGGAGTTGTCGGGCACGACCCGTGACAAATGGGGCACGACCCCATGAAAGGGCCAAGCACGGCCCCGTGACTATTGGGGCACGGCCCCGTGACTGCTTTTGGGAAACAGTACTTTTTGTCCTGTCAGATGTCCAATCACGGGGGTGTGCCAAATTAGCACGGAGGTGCGTTTCAAGCAAGGCATGGGGCGTGCTAAATGAGGCACGGCCCCATGCTTGGAATTTTAAGCTTGAATTTCTTCAATTTCTTGTCCAATATGCTCCTTTTGTTCATCTTGTCCTTCACAACACCTGAAAACACAATTAAATGATTTTAAGTACATAATCATCATATTTCGGAAGATATCAAAGAATAATTGATGTGCTTTTGATAGTGTTTTTATGTATAATTTGGAGCACATCAAATATCCCCACACTTAAACTTTGCTTGTCCTCAAGCAAAATCACTTAAAATGACAACTCCACCAAAACCAAATAAAACAAAAGATAAATATGTCTTTTGGGAAATATGAAAGTAAAAATTATTTCATCCAAATGCAAACATTTTAGGCATGTATAGAATGATATCCTAGCAAGCAATGGGATTGTTAGTAAAGATTATAATCATGCAAAAATCCACACTCCTCACAAGATGCACTCACACTCGGCTGAATATATGGAATCATACATAAGATGAAGTATGACTAATACGTTCAATTGCCTAGTATGAATACGTGTGAAATCATATACTTGTTAAGGGATCAATTCTCCACCTACTTAGATATTTACTTGCATAAATCATGAGGTCTTTGATGGGTTGTAACTTGGCTCGGGCTCGGGTGTGAAATGTTTGGAAAAAGTGGTACCTAGGTTCCTAAACTTGGAATGGATAGCGGAGCGTAGGTGGCAAGCAGTTATATGTATACGGTGCTTTACTCGTAGACGCTGGCTTATTTCTAACATAAACTACAAGGAAAGCAGTAAAAAGTTCCCTATACAATACTTCAAGCTAGAAGGGATATGCTAACTTGAGGACTAGTTTCAGGTGAGATTGTCAAGACCGTATTTTGCTTTCAGAAACCTTACTTCATCCTTCACTCGAAGATACACAAAACTATCCCTTCGTAAGGATCGTTCGGCTTGAAGCCTAATAGCACCCAATCGGACCAGTTCCGTGTATTCGTATTGAGACTCAGTTTGGTTCTTTTTGCATTTTCCATTGTGTGACCAATTTCCACAATTTGGGCACCTTTCGTATCTTTTTGCCCGTCTCTTTATAGTGCTTTTTGAAATTCCACAAAATGGCGGAACTTGTTCCTTTTTTCGTCATTTCTTTCTTGCGTCGTACGTGAGGTTGAAAATTTGTTCGCGGATTTCCGGGGAAGTCCCGGTTTTGCGTGACGAAGGCAACAAAGCAAATTAAAGTCAAAAGAATGCATTCCAGTTCTTTTAGGTCTGCCGGTAAAAGACCAAATTTTTTCTTTTTCTTTTTTTTTATAAACCAAAATCATTTCTTTAACGAAAAACGGTTTTGTTGAAGGCTTTTTGGTTGAGTGACTTGTTGATTCGGGTGATAAAAATAAAATGTTTAAGCTAAACGGGCTAACTAGGGTTGACGTTCGGGTAAGGAAGATTAAAAGAAAATGGTTGGGGCTTGAATGGTTAAGGTTTCCTAATGCATAACTCATTTTTATATAGAAAATACTAATTAAGGTCTCGAAATGTATACCCAAAGCAAGTTCTAATCGCACGTATCATAAGGCACACTCAATTGAATCCAGAATGAAAATAAAATTGTAAATGTTTGCAAAAGCTGTTTAAGGCTCAAAAATAAACTCACAAATGGATGGAATTGGGTAAAAGTGTTTCATTTCGTATGATTACATATGTTTACTAGATTATTGCTTTTAAGGATATCACAAAAAATATTTTCAAATTTTATTTGGATTTCTCTTATTTACTTATTTATTTCCCGAAAACGTATATTTATAATTTGGTTTATCAAAAACTGTTTAAATTTTTTGGTTTCATGTCACAAAAAATAATGGTTAAGTGATTTTGTTAAAAAATTTTCAATATGGACTTGTTTTTAGCAAAGTATGGAATATGTAACTCGATTAATCTCATCCCCACACTTAAAATTCACATTGTCCCCAATGTGATAAATAATATAAACAAGGAATGGTAACGAGATACTCCCCAAAAGATGATGAAGTCGACTTGTGCCTTTGCTTGTGAGAATCATCGGGATCACCTGAAATATCATCCATTTATTGAAAACATTAAAATCCTAAACACACAAGATAAATAAAATGACATAAAGTAAAGGATAGATTGGCACAAAACGACTGTGCCCGGGCCCTGAAAGTGATATGGATTTTCAAGGGCTTTGTGGCGGGATATCCCCCCACACATGATACATTCGGCTTCTGATGTACGTAACATCATTGCTCAGGTCATCCACTCGAGAGTTCAGATTTTTGACGCGGTTGAAAGCTTGTTGCTCGTATTCGAATGATCTCCTTGCATGGTCACTGGTGGTCTGGATTGCTTCATAAAGGTCTAACATGGTTGGGAATTCTTTGGCGTGTGAGCTGGAGGCCCCGGCTTCTTCATGATGTGTTGGCATATCAAGGTCCATGATAATCTCCTCGGGATCTACCGGATCCCAGATTTGTCCCTTCCTATCCATAAATCTCGGTTGTCCATTTGGTAGGGTTGTGATCATGTACATGCTTGTGCAAATGCTTAAGTCCAGAAATCCTTGCATTACTCCTTTGGTTCCCTCTGTGTTACACCCATAACTCTCGTACAAGTTCAGGATCCAGCTTCCTCCAAACATGGGTGTCGGAGCACCTGCAGTTGCATTCCTGGTAAACAAGTTATAAAACAAATACCCAATGTTGCATGGTAAATTATTAGTCATACAGTATAAAATAAACAGATCTCTCAAACTAAGCTTTGGCCACGAGCTGTTATCGAATGGCTAAGCAACCGATGTATTTATCGTAGCAACGGGTCCCGAATCTGACTGCTCTTGGTTTTACTTGAGTTGAAGGCCCCTGTTCCAATCTTTTCCCAAAATGTCTTTCTCATGGCACCGCTTTCTGCGTCCCTACTTTCCTCATCTGGAAATGTATGGTAAGCTGGCATTCCTGATATTGCTTCCTCCTCCATTTCTTGTTCTATATATATTCCAAGATAGACTCCAAATAAAGCGATGGATGTTTTTCGCCAATGTCCACCTAGTCTGAATGTAACTGCTTCATCATCCTAAGGGTCGGAGTCTTTCATGCTAAATCTGAAAGATGCTAAAAATTCAAAAGTTAGTTCATAAATAGAAGGTCTGTTTTGTGAAAACAACCGCTTCCACTGAATACTCAATAAATTGTTATATCTTTCGAGCTGTCCGACAGCCGCCAAGATTTCCTCATCGGCTTGCAAATGTGACTTTTCAGCCCTTTGCAAGAGCCTTTGCAACCGGTCACGACACCATCTTTCACGGTTTCCTCCAAATTGTAAGTATGGATGGTTCATGATCTTGAAATTTTGACAAATCAGTTAAAATATACAAAACCGGTTTTTGGAATAGTCTATCTATTTTAGGGACAAAAATTGATTTTCAAGAGCCATGTCACCCTTTTTGTGAACTTTTGTTGAAAAGCAGTTGACACATTTGCTTTTTAAGAAAAATTTGTTAAACATGGTGGTGTGTGTCTTGAAACGTGGGGGTACGGTTAACATTTTGAGGCACGAAATTTCAACTTGAGCACGCGTGGTTTTGTTTGTAAATCTTTGATTAAGCATAAATTTGTCATTTTCTTGCTTGAAAAACCAAAGATTATACGTTAAACATTTTGAGCATTTGTTAATAATTCAAGACAAAAATATATAATGTTTCAACACTACTTGCCAGTTCTTGTAACTTAAACATGATTAACAATGAAATCACCACACATTATGAAGATAGTCTTGTTAACACTAAAGGGAAACATACTAATACTAATAACTAACTAATCATACTAATTGACACTAATCAACTTCAAGAGAAATATAAACAAGAAGGGATAAAACATTCATAATTCCATGACATGTTTAAGCACAAGCTCTTACATATAATCATTAGGATTTCGGTTGTTTAGAGACCTAATCACCTAAATACATGCAAATGGCTATCATAATCATAGGAATTAGTATACTAACCTCTTGATTAAAGCTCTTGAAAGATGACTTGAAAATATAAAGAAAAATTGAAAAAATTGCACAAGGTGAAGAGGATACGACTTTGAAGGCAAAGAAGTCAGGATTTATCATGCAACATTGATGGGGAACAAGAAAAAAGGCTGAAACAAGTCAGGTTTTGTCAATTTTTTTGTCATCACGGGGGCGTGCCTATATAGGCACGGGGGCGTGTTCCCCTTATGCAGTTTCAGTTCAGCCTTTTGTTGTTCCGTTTCTTAATTTCGCGCGTTGCGTACTTTACCCGGTTAAGTTTTGTCACATCCAAATCATCAGAAAAGCTACGAAATTAGTTCTAGAATTTAAATAAACAAGCCAAGTGACAAGTACATTTTCCTAGCTCCTATGATTATATAATACGTTAAAAACCGGGAATCTGAAACTGCAAAACCAGGCTCCTTAACGCGCACTAGCACACATGAACCATCACAAAATGCCTCTAGAAGAAGCCTCCACACATTTCGTGTGGAAGGTTCGGGATAGGGTAGTGCGAAGTGCGGTTGCTAACTTCCGCAAGCCGGCGATTTATGGAAACAAGTTCCTCGCTCATTTCCTGAACTTTCTGGATAAGTTCAGCTAAGCGTTGAGTTGCGGTGAGATTCATCTCAGTCAATTTCTTGATTAGCTTATGAATCTTGAAGAAATATTCTTGAGTTGTTGGTTCCCGAGTTTCAGATAGTGGTTTCGTCGCAAGATTTCAATTGGAACTTCCTTGACTTGATTCTTTCATATTTTCTTTATGAGATATTGAGCAGAAATGGGTGTGATGTGTTGGACCAAAAGAACCAATGAGCCAAGATCAGGAAAACCTCTAAGTCCCACATGACATCACAACAACTGCTGAAGACTCCCATCAGCTATTGTGTTCTCTTGCTTGAATGTCAGACTCGAGAGCATCTTAGCTCCAACCATCAGCTGTTCTGACAAAGTCTGAAGAACAAAGTATGAAGATCAAAAGCTGAAGAACAACAGCTAAAGAAGACTCCAAAGTACTGAAGACCAAGTACTGAAGTCTGAAGTACTGAAGACTTCAAGTACTGAAGACAAGTACTGAAGAATCAAAAGCTGAAGAACTGAAGAACTGAAGACCTTCTACTAAAGCACAAAGTCTGAAGACAAAGACTGAAGACAACAACTGATGATATCTACTGAAGTCATCAGTTGTTACATCATCTGAAGCCAAGTCTGAAGACCAAGTACTGAAGACTTAGAGTTTGTCACAACAGCTGAAGATGTCTTCAGTTGTTGTGATGGTTTTTCCTTTTCAGTAGTTTATTTTGTTTCAGTAGTTGTACAACAGCTGAAGAGCATGTTCTTCAGTTGTTATAGTATCAGTAGTTATAAACGACTGAAGAGTTTGTTCTTCAGTCGTTGTAGGATTTCAGTAGTTTTACTTTTGTCAGTACTTAGGAAACTTTTGTAAGAAGATGTCAGCTGTTGACATCTTCAGTAGTTTTATGTTTTGTAAATTGTAATTTTAATATTCAGTGATGTCAGAAAAAGGACATCAGCCCATCCTTTTGCCGCCTATAAAAGGATGGGGAACCATACTGTTTTAATGGCCGAAACGTGCTATGCAATAGAACATTTATTGTTTCGCAGAACTCTTTTCTCTCTCTATGCTTGTGCTTTTACATGCAATATCTTTTATGTTCTTGCATTAATCGCTAATTAATGTGCTAAATCCGCTGCAAACATAATCTGATTGATCAAACAAGAGGCTGAGATCCTATCAAATGGTATCAGAGCAGGTTAATCATTGATCAATTTCACTATTGATCATTTGAAACTGCTCTTTTGATCTCTCTGTTTGATCGAATTAGCAATTTGCAAGAATTAGCCATAGAGAGTGAGTTACTGCTGTTTCTGGCCAAAATCTTGAGGTCTTTTGGTGGTATCGGTTACGTTTGTCGTGTTTAAACTTGTTTTTGACTAAAACCTGAGATGAATACACCAACTAATGATCCTCACAATACTGGTTCCGCAACCAAGCCTCTGATGCTGGTTAGGAACGAGTATAATATATGGCAAAGACGTATGCTATACCACTTGGCTGTCAACAGTGCTGGTTGTTGGAAGTCAGTGGTGCATGGGCCATACAAGCCTATGGTGAGCGTCCCGGAATCTAATGAACAGGTTGCGAAGAAACCTGAACAATATTCGGACGAAGATCTAAAGCTGTTCGAAATTGATGCTAGAGCCCATGGAATTCTAGCCATGGCCATTCCTAATGAGATATATTCAGGGCTCTTGCATCATGAGTCTGCTCATGACCTATGGGTTGCTCTAAAGGAACAATTTGGAGGAACTGATTCGGTCTTAGCAAACAATAGGGAAATCCTCGCCCAACAATATGAGACATTCTCATATAGAAAGGGTGAGACTCTGACCCAGCAGTTTGAGCGGTTCTCTTGTTTGATCTCTGAGTTGAAGATGGTCAAACAAGAGTACTCCAAAAGCCAGATGAACAACAGGTTCCTCAGGTCATTGCCTGAGAGGTGGGACACATATACCATTGTCCTACGCTCCAGTGCTGACCTGGACACTCTATCTCTCACCCAACTTCATGGGAAATTGCTCACTTTTGAGAGAGAGGTAGAGCAAAAGAGGAAGTTGTCATCTTCTGGCAAACTTGCTGATGACTTTGTCCAAGGTAATGCTGCCTTGATAAGTCATGAGTCAGAATATGCTTCATCAGAAAGTTCTTATGATGAGCATATTGATTTCTCTACCAACTCAGAACAAGCTTTTGTTGGTGTTAGTAGTTCAGGAGGTGGTGGTGACAACTTGTGTTTTCTGATGGAGGATTTGAAGGGCATTCCAGATGATGATCTGGAAGAGATGGATATTTTGAATCAAATGGCAATGATAAATATCCGCTCTCAAAAGTTCTACAAGAGAACTGGTAGGAAATTCCCAGGAATCTCTGGCAAAACCAAAGTTGGTTTTGACAAGAGCAAGTTGAGGTGTCACAAGTGCCAAAGGCTTGGACACTTTGCAAGAGAGTGTAGATCATCTGGATCTAACTCATCTGCACCCTTTGTGACTTTTCCCAGCAATAGCTCACAGCACAAAGGGCAACCTTCCTCCAGTTCTAGCTATCCATCTCAGGCACAGACACCACCTGCTTATTTTGTGCCACAGGGTCATATGCCATATCCTTACCCCTGTTACTACATGCCTCAGCCTAGTCAAACTCAAGCACCCCCGGCTCAACCACCTCATGCTCTTCCAGAGCCTCATTCTTCCCAATCTCATCATCATACACAACCTCAACAACACAGCTTTTTCACCCCAAGTGTTGTTGACTGGAGTAGTCTACCAGAAGAGCTATCTGGTCAGGATCAACTACTCTAAGGTGCTGGTCAACATGGTGGTGACCAACCTTTTGGAAATCTTGCTCTGATGGCCCTTGATTCTGCTGAAGGGTCATCATCCAATGCCTCATCTCAGGTATCCACTGAGGCAAAAGCCAAGCTTTGTTCAGAATCATGCATAGCAGCATTTGCTTCTATTAGAGAAGCAAATGTAGCTTTAATAGATAAAAATCTTGAGCTTGAGCATACTATTTCCAAAAGAAAAGCTGATTTTGAGGTTGCTCTAAAAGATAAAAATGATGAGATTTACAAGCTTAAATGCCAAATCAATGATGATAAAGCTAGGGAAGATGTACTTCTAGAGAAGTACAAAGACCTCAAGGAAACTCTTGCAACCACCCAAGTTGAGTGTGATCGATGGGTGCAATCATGCAAGGGTTTTGAAATGCTTCTTAGCAAGCAATCAGCTTCCAATGTGAAGTTTGGCATTGGTTATAATCACACTGCTCCTCCCACAGATTTCACTTCAAGAGCAGAAGTTGAATCTGATGGGGAGAGCAATAACCAATCCTTCTCATCATGTGACTTACTATCCTCTAATCAGCATCATCAGAGATAGATGTCAGCATTTACTCCTACCAAAACCAATCAGCTGATGCTACAACAGCTGATGGTTCAAATGCTGACTGTCACATGACCAAAAGGCTGATCAACTCAGGTGTTGTCACTATAAGTACTGAAGGTACTGGAGAGCAAGTGACAACATCTGAAGTTCAAACCTCAAATACTGTTAGCACTAAAGAGAAGAAAACTAACAGTAGGAAAGGTTTGAAGACAGCTAGAGAGGATACCAGGAAAGCAGGCACTAGGAAGAAAACTGCTAGTACTGATGACAAATAGCTGAAGAACAAGTCTTCAGCAGTTAAATCCTCTTCAGCTGATGATCAGCATAAGATGAAGAAAAAGCCATGTGAGATATGTGGCTTGTTCAATCATCTTACTGATGATTGGTGGTACAAAAGGGGTTCCAAACTCAAACAGAAGGAGAAAATTAATGAGAGCATTAATAAAATGAAGAATGAGTTTGAAACCAAGTTTGTACTAGCAACATCCAAGCCTGAAATCCCTAAGCCCAAAGCTAAATCTAAAAAGAAGGTAGGGATTACTCAGGCAACAGCTGAGGTTGCTCAGAAAAAGATGGTACAACATAGGAACTCATCATCAGCAAACGCCAATGTGTCTGAAGAGCTGAAGGCTTTATCACAGAATCAGACATAATTGGTGATGATGGTTCAGCAGCTAGTGGAAGAGTCAACCACTTAGATGCTCCTGTGTTGAAACCACAGAAAAGGAAGTCCAAGCCAAAGGGTTCCTCTTCTGTACCATCTTCTTCACCTCAAGCTGTCACACACAACACACCTGTTAGTGCTACACCTGCAGCTGAGAACAGACCCAAAACCAAGCAGGTTTGGGTCTCCAAGACAAACTAACACATGGCTGTGTTTGCAGGGTTCTTCAACATGCCATAGAAGCATCTGGTATGTAGACAGTGGAGGATCCATGCACATGACAGGGAGCAGTTCCCTTCTTAATGACTACTCTCAAGGAAAGAAGGGATTTGTTTCCTTTGGCAATGATGCAAAGGGTTACATCATTGGTAAAGGCTTTGTTTCTAATGGGGAAATAAGGTTTGATGATGTTAACCATGTGGAGAATCTCAAGTACAACCTCTTGAGTGTCAGTCAAATGTGTGACAAATGCCATGTTGCCCTTTTCACAAGCCAGAACTGTCGGAAGCTGTCATCCAAAGTTCTGAGTTTGATTGACAAGGTATTGGATGAACACACTCTGCTGAAGGCCAACAGGACAGGAAGAGTGTATGCCTTAGATCTTTCCAAAAAGATGGATCTAAAAGGCCATCCTTGCCTATTCTCCAAGGCATCTCCTCAAGAGTCTACACTATGGCATAGAAGGCTGGGTCATGTTAATTTCAAGAACATGAATCAGCTTATAAGCCATGGTTTAGTAAGAGGTTTGCCTCAGAAGGAGTTCAAGTGTGAAGATGACTGCACTGCTTACGTGAAAGGAAAACAACACAAAGTTTCATTCCCTTCAATAGAAGAACCAAAGTCCACTGCCTGCTTACAGCTTCTACACATGGATCTCTTTGGTCCTGTCAGAGTAATGAGCATGGCAAAGAAGAAATACTGCCTGGTAATTATGGATGATTATTCCAGGTTTGTATGGACTTTCTTCTTGCACTCCAAGGATGAACAGCAAAGACAATAATAAACTTTGTGTTACATGTAGAAAAGCAGTATTCCCTACGGTCAAGTGTGTGAGGAGTGACAATGGAACAGAGTTTAGAAACCACACACTTGATGACTTCTACCTGTCTAAGGGAATTAGAAGGCAGTTTAGCATTCCTAGAACTCCTGAGCAGAATGGAGTGGTGGAGAGAAAGAACAGGACCCTCATTGAAGCAGCAAGGTCAATGTTGGCTGACTCAGGGTTGCCACTGACCTTTTGGGCTGAAGCTGTCAATACAGCTTGCTATGTACAGAATAGAGCTTTAGTGAATAAGAGATTGATGAAGACTCCATATGAAGTTCTTCATCATTTGGCCCCTCTTATTTCATTCTTTAGAGCCTTTGGATGTCCTTGTTTTATTCTCAACACTAGCAACCCACTCCAGAAGTTTGCTAGTAAGGTGGATGCAGGGTATTTTATTGGTTATTCATCAACTTGCAAGGCATACAGAGTCTTCAACTGTAGAACTAAGGGGGTTGAAGAAACTCTGCATGTTAAGTTCAATGAATCTCCAAAGGACAAGATTCCACAAAACCCTGTGGAGTTGTTTGATCTGGACATACTGCAATATGTTCCTTATCAACCTCCATCTGTTGAGCCTGTCAGCAGATCTCCACCTGGTGGTACTGATGATGATGTAGTTAGTACTCACCTCTTCAGGATCAGTGACAACCTGCCTGAGTCCACTGAACTTGATGCTCCTATAGCCTCAGCAGCTCCATCCACTACAAATGCTGATAAGATTTCTGCTTGCTCTACTTCGTTTGAGCTGCCATCCTCTACATGGTTTCAGGAATCTCCATCACCATCTATTGCTGTTGATGGGTCTACAAACACTTGCACAGATATCATAGTCTATCAAGAGCTCAAGAATCACCCCACATCACAGATCATTGGTGATATTCATGCTGGAGTTTCAACCAGGAGTCAATTGTCCAACTTCTGCTTCTATGCTCTCTTCATCAGTCAGCAAGAGCCAAAGAACTATCATATTGCTTTAAGAGACAATGGATGGGTGGAAGCTATGCAGCTTGAGCTTCTTCAATTCAAGAAACAGCAAGTGTGGGAGCTTGTTCCATTACCCAAAAATAAGTGTGCTATAGGCACCAAGTGGGTATTCAGGAACAAAACAGATGAGAAGGGCCAAATTGTCAAGAACAAGGCCAGACTAGTTGTCCAAGGGTTTGCACAGGAGGAAGGCATCGATTATGATGAGACCTTTGCACCTGTGGCCAGACTGGAAGCAATCAGACTGTTTTTAGCTTATGCTACCTTTCACAGTCTTAAGGTTTATCAAATGGATGTCAAAAGTGCCTTCCTATATGGAAAAATAAAAGAAGAGGTTTATATGTGTCAACCACCAGGCTTTGAGGACAATAAACATCCTGATTGGGTGTACAAGCTTGATAAGGCTCTCTATGGGCTGAAGCAAGCACCTAGAGCCTGGTATGAGACACTCTCAACCTTTCTTCTAGAGAATAAGTTCACTAGAGGCACCATTGATAAAACCTTATTCGTCAAGACTGTAGGACAACATAAGCTCCTTGTTCAGATTTATGTTGATGACATCATCTTTGCATCCTCTGATCCAAAGTTGTGTGATGAATTTACAAAGCTTATGAAGCTACGATTTGAAATGAGTGCTATGGGAGAATTACAGTACTTTCTGGGTTTGCAAATCAAACAACAGGATGATGGAATCTTCATCCATCAGTCCAAGTATACCAAAGAGTTGTTGAATAAGTTTGATTTACAAACCTGTAAGCCCTGTTCTACCCCCATGAGCAGCATCACACAACTAGATGTAGATCAGAAAGGTAAAGCGGTTGATGAAACCCTTTACAGATGTATGATTGGGTCCTTGATGTACCTTACAGCCTCTAGACCAGACATCATGTTTGCAACATGTGCCTGTGCTAGATTTCAGGCTGCACCTAAAGAATCCCATTTGATTGCAGTCAAAAGGATCTTTAGATACCTGCAAGGTACCCAATCACTAGGTCTTTGGTATTCAACTGGGCATTCTTGCAAATTAGTTGCTTTCTCTGATAGTGACTATGCAGGATGCAAAGTCACCAGAAAATCCACTTCTGGTGGTTGCCAATTCCTAGGCAATTGTTTAGTTTCTTGGCAGAGTAAGAAACAAACATCCATTGCTACATCCACTGCTGAAGCTGAGTATATTGTTGCTGCAAGTTGTACCTCTCAAATACTCTGGCTTCAGAACCAACTTCTGGATTATGGCATTACTGAGACTAAGACTCCATTATTAATGGATAGTGCTTCAGCTCTTTGTATTGTTAAGAATCCAGTCCAGCACTCTAGGACCAAACATATTGAGATCAGACATCATTTTACTAGAGATTGCTATGAGAAAGGTCTGATTGATCCTAAGTTTGTGCCTAGTGCTGATGAGCTTGCAGACATTTTTACTAAGCCTTTGGATAGTGCCACATTCCAAAATTTGGTACTAAGGCTTGGTATGCTGCAGCTTGACTGATTTGACCTTTGCTGATGCTTTTACTTCATAACTATGATGAGCATTAGGTCAAATACAAGTACTGATGAGTAATTTAGTCTTCAGCTCTTTCACAATTACTGAAGACTAAAATGACTCAAAGTACTGATGTACATTATTTATTGAAAACAACTAAAGTAGTGAGGTGGATTACAACTACTGATGTATGATTTTCAAATAAATAAGTACTGAAGAACAAATTTTGTTCACAAGTACTGATGTGTGATCTTACACAAGTACTAAAGACAAAATTTGTTCACCAGCTCTGAAGAATATTTCATCAGCACTTGTGAACATCTGATCACAAAAGCTGAAGGCATAAATATTCACAAGAGCTGAAGGGTCAATGAAACATCTGCAAGTCAGCCAAAGAGCTGATGAGTAAGTGTGGAGGCTAGTATGAAACAACTGATTTGACGGAAACAGCTGATGAGTAATTTCTCATCAGCTGATGACAACAGCTGCTGTTTCATACCCAAACAACTGAAGGACAAACCATGTCTTCAGTAGTTTCACAACTACTGATGGCTAACACCAAGTCCTCAGTTGTTTACAACAACTGAAGCAATACCATGTCTTCAGTAGTTCATAACTACTGATATCAGTAGTTCACAACTACTGAAGACTAACACCAAGTCTTCAGCTGTTACAAAGTCTGAAGAAAAATATTAGGTCATCAGTAGTTCATAACTACTGAAGACTGACAGTAACTCTTCAGACGTTTACAACATCTGAAGGACAAAACCAAAGTCTCAGTAGTTTCAACTACTGAAGACCAACACCAAGTCCTCAGATGTTATAACCACTGAAGGTTAAAACCACGTTATCAGCTGTTACAACAACTGATAACTAACACCAAAACTTCAGTAGTTTTCTTTCAACCTTTGACCTACCCTATAAATACCCCACTTTCAGAGCATTTACTCCTCACTTGACCTAATTCTTCCAAACCTCTGAAATTCCCATACACCATTAATGGCGACCATGCAACTGAAACCTCGACACAACTGTGTCGCCCATCTTACAAAATCGCCATTATGGCCTAAGTTTCACCAAGCCGTCGATCTTATGAACAACTCACCCGACAAAACGGCTTTTCTCCTGAGCCCCACTATATACACCGACTCCTTGGCAGAGTTTTGGACAAATGTAACCGTCCAAACCGGAGAGCAGGATGGCGAGGTCTCTCTCCGGTCCTCCGTCAACGGCCACCCCGTGGTTATCACTCCAGCTACCCTACGCCAAACCCTAGAGCTGGAGGATGCCACCCACCCAACTTCCTACCCCAAAGGTGCCCTGGATCTCTCATTCACATCCCACAACTACCATGGTAACCTCTCCGCCTCCACCTTGTTGAAGAAACACTTTCCTTACCCTTAACGACTGATCTTCCACATGGTGAACGTGTGTTTGGCTCCCAAAACCTCTTCGTGGGACCAGATGTCCACAAGGTGGCAACAGGTATTGTTCTCTATCCTTGAAAAACAACCGTTAAACTTAACTGATATACTATTTTTGGAAATAAAGGATATGGCCACAAAACCAATTTCTAACCGATGGATCTTATATCCTCGGTTCATTATGGCCATAATAGAGAACCAGCTTCAGGCTGAGGGACTAGTTGGCACTGGGGTCCCTGCCATGGCTGTTCTAGCCGAGGTATACTCCAGGCACAACACTGACCAAACACTCAAACAGGCTGGCCGGCTGCGAAAACCCACGCAGCAGGAACCCACAGCCTCCACCTCCAAATCCAAAGTCCCCACCAAACCAAAAGCCAAAAAGAAGCCCAAAAAGGCTACTCAGGGAGTTGAGTCCCCTAAGGATGCCCCTGCAACACAAAGGCAGGATATGCCTGCTGGTTCGATTCTCCCAGCAGGTACCACGACTCCACCCACCACAACCGCACAGGCTTCCTCTCAACAGGAGCCTGATGCAACCAATATTGGGGCAACCACATTACTGGGGTCTTTCTCACTTGAGAAGACTGCCATTGAAGAGCACAGTCCTCCCCCTGTGCACACTGCTTCGAGCCCATCTACTGATGAGACCGCCCCACAAAGCCCAACATTGGCAATAGCCAAAGTGCTGACTCATCTGAGCACTCCACCCTCTCCCCAGAAACCTATTACAACTGGGGAGACTCCAACCGAAGAGGGGGTGGATACAAGTGCTGGTGGGAGCCCACAGCACAGAGAATCAATCCAATCTCCCAGTGTGGCTAGGGAGATCGGACAATCTGGTGAGGCTGCCACTTCCCCTGCATCAACATCTGAGCAGGGTGAAGCTGGTAACATCACTAAGACCTCACCAGAGGCAACTGCCGATGATGGATCCAATCCGGAGGCTAGAAGTCCCCAGTACCATGAACAAGGGGCACATGCCATTACTGAGCCACACTCAGGGCATGTACATCCTGACATTGTCAGGAGGTCAGGTGATTCAGCTCAAGCTGATGATGACCTGAGCTTCTTCTATGATGTAGTAGCTCAAAGCACTATCCTAAAGGATGAGATAAGCAGACTCAAAGAGCTGCTTGCTCAAATGACTCAGGATAGAAGTCCATCTGCCACCACTACCCCACAGATGGCACCTTCACCCGAAGGTCTCATAAACACTGAGCCACTCCCATAAACTCGGCCACCAGCCCTTGCTTCAAGCACTAGCTCTCAGGGTCAGAACCCCCCTGAGCAGCTGGATGCTATCCTCCAGAAATCCCTACCTCTCATCACACCCATGCTTAAAGACTTAGTCATTCAAACCCTTGATGAGAGGCTTCCCACATACATACAACCCATGGTGGAGGTTGCCATTTCTAAGGCACTTGCTGATTGTCAAACCCCAACCAATGCACCCAAAACGGGGGAGACATCAGTGCAAGACAAGAGGAAGAGGGGTGAGGAGGAAGTAGAGGCAGAGAAAGAGGTGGTGGTTGAGAGGGAGTTGGTTGAGGAGACTAGGAAGGTGAGGGAGAAAGGGAAGAGGAAAGAGAGGGAGGTTGAGCAAATAGAAGTGGCTGACATCCAAAAGGATTTCAGTTTCACTGATAAGAAAAAGGGAGAGGAGGGAAAGATAGTGGCTGACTCTGATCTAGCAGCCCTTGTCAAGGAGGTTGATGCTGAACACAGCAAATCAATGGATTCTGCCATTGCTCAGCTGTTCAGGCAAGGCTTTGACAAGGACACTGCCTTGCTAGATCAGGAGATCAAGAAAATGGAAACTAGGGAGATAGAATACCGATGGTCTACTTATAGCCAAGAGGATCAAAAGAAACTCGAGGCTATGAGTAGATTCATTTCGAAGTATCTGGGCAGGCCAGTCCTTGATGTAAAAGCATGGACCAGGGACAGACTCTTGGCAATAACCACCAAGATCTGTTCGGCTGGTGATTTCACTAAGGGACTGGTCGCAGAGGCCCTCTCTGAAGCAGGTGCTGGGAACAGGACACTGCTAGTAAAACAGACCAAACCAGCCCTTATCTCTAGGTTACTAGCAGTACCTGCCAACATTCCCACACCAACAACCCAACCACAACCCACTAAACCAACCCCTTCACCATCAAAACCCGCAGCCAATGATCCACCCTTGAAGAAGAAGAGAAGGGTGTTGAGGCTGCAAGAAGAAGAAGAAGAGGGTGATGAGGAGGATAGACTGCCTCTTTCAGCAGTCATTCCTCTACCAAAGGCCAAAACCCAAACCATCACCCCCACCTCACAGATGGAAACTGTGAGGGTGAAGATAGAGGAAGAGGCACAGCAGCTTCATTATGCTGAGATGCTTAAGTCTATTGACCAAGCATATGCTGCCTCTACCTCTATCATGAATATGAAGAAAGAAGCTCTGAGACTCTTCACTCTCAAACAAACCTTCCAATATAACAAAGAGAGAGTGAGGACTTGGCCTGATCCTAGGGTGGCTACAGGGTCACAAAGAATGATATTCCTGTGAGATACAAGAGCCAGATGAAAAGGATTGTAGATGAAGTAATCACAGTGGCTCTTGTAGTAACACCCTGGGAAATTGTGGATGAGTTCGAGAAAGCTTATAAAGCTAAGCCACCTCCTGAAATGATGTTGGAGAACAGGATGGTGAGTAAAGGCTTAGTTTATAAGAAGCTTGAGAACTTCCGCAAAGATGAGCTCAACTTGTTACTAGAAGGCAGACATCCAGATGAATTTGCTTATAAGCAAATCATAACAGTTGAGCTCAAAAATGGGAAACAGGTCAAGTATGTCTCAGAGACGTACGACCGTGAAGGATTGTTCGATGGTGGGGATGAGGGCATGACCAAAGAAGAACAAATTTTATTTGTCTGAGCCTACACCCGAGAATCCTACCGGCTTGTTTATGGGAGGTAGATCTCATGGATGGGACAACAGCTCTGTGTCCAATTCCCCAAGACAGAGCTCCCATCCATACTTAGCCAAACAAACACTAGAGACTACCTCTCAGGCCAGTGCTTATCTGGGTCAACTTCTAATCTGATCTAGAAGGAAATAGACCAATCATTATGCCACCAATAAGTGGGACAACCAATAATTAGAGGTTTTGGCTGCATTGGTTCAGGGGGAGTTTGTTGGACCAAAAGAACCAATGAGCCAAGATCAGGAAAACCTCTAAGTCCCACATGACATCACAACAACTGCTGAAGACTCCCATCAGCTATTGTGTTCTCTTGCTTGAATGTCAGACTCGAGAGCATCTTAGCTCCAACCATCAGCTGTTCTGACAAAGTCTGAAGAACAAAGTATGAAGATCAAAAGCTGAAGAACAACAGCTGAAGAAGACTCCAAAGTACTGAAGACCAAGTACTGAAGTCTGAAGTACTGATCTTACAAGTACTGAAGACTTCAAGTACTGAAGACAAGTACTGAAGAATCAAAAGCTGAAGAACTGAAGAACTGAAGACCTTCTACTGAAGCACAAAGTCTGAAGACAAAGACTGAAGACAACAACTGATGATATCTACTGAAGTCATCAGTTGTTACATCATCTGAAGCCAAGTCTGAAGACCAAGTACTGAAGACTCAGAGTTTGTCACAACAGCTGAAGATGTCCTCAGTTGTTGTGATGGTTTTTCCTTTTCAGTAGTTTATTTTGTTTCAGTAGTTGTACAACAGCTGAAGAGCATGTTCTTCAGTTGTTATAGTATCAGTAGTTATAAATGACTGAAGAGTTTGTTCTTCAGTCGTTGTAGGATTTCAGTAGTTTTACTTTTGTCAGTACTTTGGAAACTTTTGTAAGAAGATGTCAGCTGTTGACATCTTCAGTAGTTTTATGTTTTGTAAATTGTAATTTTAATATTCAGTGATGTCAGAAAAAGGACATCAGCCCATCCTTTTGCCGCCTATAAAAGGATGGGGAACCATACTGTTTTAATGGCCGAAACGTGCTATGCAATAGAACATTTATTGTTTCGCAGAACTCTTTTCTCTCTCTATGCTTGTGCTTTTACATGCAATATCTTTTATGTTCTTGCATTAATCGCTAATTAATGTGCTAAATCCGCTGCAAACATAATCTGATTGATCAAACGAGAGGCTGAGATCCTGTCATGATGAAAGCTTGGAACAAGTGTGGTATTTATACACAGGTCGGAAAAGTTGATCACAGGGGCGTGCTTGGGTAGGCACGGCCCCGTGCTTGTCAGAAGTCGCCTTAAATTCGACGTGTAACGTTCCAGAGTCGTCAGCGGAGATCATGGAAATTTTTTGTCAAATTCACGGGGGCGTGTTCAGTGGGGCACGGCCCCGTGTTTGTGCTTGTGAGTCCTAAAAAAAGTTAAAAATTTCAAATAAAATCTATGTACAAGTGCCGCGTTTTCGTTTCGGGTCTTCGGCGCGACCCTTCCCCACACTTAATCTTCGTCGAGGCGGAGGTGTAATTCCTCCGAGAAAATCTTGGTTGGCCCATCATTATATGGTTTTGAACGATGTCCATTCACTTTGAAACTTAAATCGTCGTGGTTGTCAATTTCGATGGCACCATTTGGAAACACATTTTTAATCGTGTAAGGTCCAGACCAACGTGATTTTAGCTTTCCGGGAAACAAAAGTAAACAAGAGTTATACAGTAAGACACGTTCCCCCCACATGAAATCGTTTAGTGCTCCTTAAACAAGAGTCGTGGAATTTCCATGTCTTTTCCTTGTAAACCCTAGCGTTTTCGTATGCTTGTTCTCTTAGTTCCTCTAGTTCATGGATTTGTAGAAATCGATTCTTTCCTGCAAGGCCTTGGTCTAGGTTTGCTGCTTTGAGTGCCCAATAGGCTTTATGTTCCAGTTCGACAGGTAGATGACACGACTTCCCATAAACGAGTTTGAACGGTGTTGTGCCAATGGAAGTCTTAAAGGCTGTTCGAAAAGCCCATAATGCATCATCTAGCTTGGTAGACCATTCCTTGTGATTTTGTCCTACGGTTTTTTCTAGGATTCTTTTGATACCTCGATTAGTGACTTCAGCTTGCCCATTTGCTTGTGGATGATAAGCGGTTGTAAAGCGATGGTTCACTCCATAACAAGCCATTGCTCTTTCGAGCTGGTTGTTACAGAAATGGGTTCCTCGATCACTAATCAAAGCCTTGGGGGTACCAAAATGAGAGAATAATTTCTTAAGGAATCTGACAACATTTCTTGTATTGTTGGTAGGCAGGGCTTGAGCTTCGGCCCATTTTGAGACATAATCAACTGCTACCAAGATGTAACGATTCCCAAATGACACCGGGAATGGCCCCATGAAATCAATACCCCATACATCAAATACCTCGCATACTTGAACTGGTTTCTGAGGCATCTCATCCCGTGTCGAGATGTTGGTTGCTCTTTGACATGCATCACAGGTGCGTACCATGTTATGAGCATCCTTGAAGATTGTGGGCCAATAGAATCCAGAATCGAAGACCTTTTTGGCTGTTAGGGTTGCTCCATGGTGGCCTCCTGTGGTCCTTCATGACAGTGCCTTAGGATCTGTTCCGCTTCACTTCCGTATACGCATCTTCAAATGAGTTGGTCCGCACCGATTCTGAAAGGGTACGGGTCTTCCCAATAGTAATGCTTAAGGTCAGTGAAAAATTTCTTCTTTTGCTGATAAGTCATTCCTTTAAGAAGGATTCCGCTTGCCAAATAGTTTGTGAAATCGACAAACCAAGGATGCTCATCGATTGAAGATTGGATGTTCAAAAGGAATTCGTGAGGAAAATTATCGTTTATTTTGAATCCCTCGGTTTGTGGAGGGTTTGAAACTTCAAGACGTGAAAGATTATCAGCCGCTAGATTTTCTGCTCCTTTCTTGTCACGAATCTCAATGTCGAATTCTTGAAGCAGAAGTATCCATCGTATCAATCTCGGCTTTGCATCTTGTTTGTTGAACAGATAACGTAGGGCTGCATGATCGGTATAGACGATTGTTTTTGACAGGATTAGATACGAGCGGAATTTGTCAAATGCGAAAACTACTGCGAGAAGTTCTTTCTCGATGGTTGTATAGTTTCTTGCGCGTCATTTCCGGTTTTGCTCGCATAGTGAATTGGGTGAAATTGCTTGCCTTTCCTTTGTCCTAACACGGTTCCTACCGTAAAATCGCTTGCATCGCACATGAGTTCAAATGGTAATGTCCAATCTGGGGAAACCATAATTGGAGTGGTGACCAATCTCTCTTTTAACAGATCAAATGCACTGATGTATTCGTAGGAAAACACGAATTTTGCATCTTTCTCAAGAAGTTGAGTCATTGGTCGTGCGATTTTTGAGAAGTCTTTAATGAAACGACGATAGAATCCTGCATCACCTAGGAAGCTTCTAATTTCTTTCACGGTTGTGGGATATGGCAGTTTGGAAATAGTGTCAACTTTGGCTTGATCAACTTCGAGGTCTGCTCGAGAGATCTTATGTCCCAACACTATTCCTTCAGTAACCAGGAAGTGGCACTTTTCCCAATTCAAAACAAGGTTAAAATCTTCACATCTAACCAGCATCTTTTCCAGGTTTTCAAGACATTATTCAAATGAGTTTCCAAAGACGGAGAAGTCATCCATGAAAACTTCCATTGAGTGTTTAATCATGTCATGAAAAATTGCTACCATGCATCTTTGAAATGTAGCAGGGGCATTACATAATCCAAAAGGCATTCGGCGATAAGCAAAAGTGCCATATGGACAAGTGAATGTCGTTTTCTCTTGATCTTCAGGAGCAATGGGAATTTGGAAATACCCTGAGAAACCATCGAGGAAACAATAGAACATTTTTCCAGAAAGTCTCTCGAGCATTTGGTCGATGAAAGGTAGAGGGAAGTGATCCTTCCTTGTGGTGTCATTGAGTTTGTGATAGTCGATGCAAACTCTCAATCCTGTAACCGTACGAGTTGGAATAAGCTCATTCTTCTCGTTAGTTACCACAGTCATTCCTCCTTTCTTTGGAACAACTTGGACGGGACTGACCCAAGGCGAATCAGAAATAAGGTAAATCAAACCGACATCTAGCAGTTTGATTACTTCTTTCTTCACCACCTCTTGCATGCTCGGATTTAAACATCTTTGAGGTTGAATGATGGATTTAAAGTTTTCCTCCATCAATATCTTATGAGTGCAAAAGGATGGATTGATTCCCTTGATGTCCATGATTTTCCATGCAATTGCTCGTTTATGTGCCTTCAGCACATTGAGCAACTTGTTCTTCTCATCATTTGATAAGGCGAATGAGATTATGACAGGAAGTTGAGATATATTTTCAAGAAAAGCGTATTCGAGATGAGATGGTAGTTCTTTGAGTTCTAAAGTCGGAGGGTCTTCGATAGAAGGTTTGACTTTAGGTTCTAATTCTTGATCGATGATCTCAAATGCTTCTTGATAAGATGATGTTTCATAAACTTCAAGTTCTGGAATGATTTGGTTCTCACAGATGGGCTCGGTGGTTTGGATTTCTATTAATTGAGTATTGCAAGCTTCAATTTGACGAGTATTCTTCAGATGACAGCTTATGATTGAGTCGCAAACATCAATATAATAGAGTGAATCGTCATGATGTTAAGGATGTTTCATGGATTGTCCTATGTCGAATCGTCATGATGACAGGTTGAACCGATCCGACCAGCGAAACGATAAGACGTTCGGATCAATATCCGGTCCGGTTTTGAAAGCATAGAATTGATTGTTTGTGAATTCTAATTTGATTAAACCATTTCAAATCATCAAAAACATATGAACAACTCATAATCTTTATTATCTATCCTCAACTACATAAATATTTAATTAGCCCTTTTTTATTCCGGCTCACATGATCGATCCTTCTCCCCAAAATCGTTCAAAGGTCACAAAATGAAGGAAAACGTGGCACCCCTCCCTTTCACTAGGTTTTTGCTTGGCTTTTTTCCATTTGACACACTATTTCTTTCACTATAAGCTCAAAATATATTTTTCCCTAAAGTTTCATAATTAATCAAGCAATATCCTCATACTTTATTATGAGATTTTATTGGACCAACCTCAGTAGTATGGAATATAGTTCATCGAAATTAGTAAGTCAGCACCAACTATTTATATCACAATCCTTAGATGTTCATAAATAATATCCACAATATTTTTGGAATATTACACAAAGGTTGTCATTTACTCCCTTGTTTTACACACTTACACATCTTACGACGTTAAAAAATACATTATATAACAATTAAATTATATGTAAGAATCGCCGATTGACGTCATTCCCAACCGTTTTATGTTCTTAAACCTAAGTGTAGTTGGGTGGTAAGAAACCTTTGTCTTTTTGGTAGAAAACCCAAGTTTGAACTTTATAGTTAAGTATATTTGAAAGTAGAATAGGTTTGTTATTCAAAATAAAAAGTGATCTCATTTAGAATCAAAATTCTAAACTATAATCAACCCTAGAATAAGCTAGATACGAATTTAACCAAAAAGCAATAGATGTGTATAAAGGACTCATGTTTCAGCACAAAGTTTAAACAAATATGACAAAAGTGTGACTAAAGTTACCGAAGAATTAGATCATGTCATTTCTAGAAAGGTTTCTATTTTGTGACGTGTGATTATGTCAACTTAAAAGTCGCGAAATTAATGCATGACAACTCTGGGTATGGGCAATTGGTGTCACTGGGTCAATGAAAACAGCCTACATATACCAAATTTATGAGGCATTTATACTTGAAATAAAGCGTTTCAGAAAAATTAGTTGAGGTACTCTTCTACTTTATACATGTGTCGTGTACGAAATTTATCCGTGAATCATTTTGGTAAGAGGACATATTTCATAAATACTACTAGACGTCTGCATCAAGCTAGGGGTGCCCGGCCATAGTGGCACGGCGTTCTTCATTTATCCTATTGGGCTAGTCGGCATGGTCACCACGAGCCATGCCGTGGTCCATGTCATAGCGTGGCCATGCGTTGAACTCCATGCCAGACGCTCATAGATCACCAGCATGGTAGCTTCATGTGGGTGTGGCCACGAACTTGGTGTCTTTCCACAATATCTATGTTGACTAAAAAATAATTTTAGAAATATTTTTGACTGTTTAACGTTATATTAAAAAAGATTTGTTTCTTAAACCAGTTTATATTACCACCTATAAATACGCATTCAAACTTTATAAAAATTCACCAAGCCTCTTAATAGATTCATAGGTTCGAGAATTTGTAATAGAACTGAGCCTGGATACTTCAATGTAGTAGTCCAAAAAAAGCTATCCGAGCAACCTGAACAATCACAAGCTGCTCTTCATACCTAGTCAATCACACATCGCTTACGACCCACACTATATTCTAATCACCACAACTAACGCTTAGTGGGTGGAAACAACAAGGTTGTAACCCGTAATAAATAGGTTCACTTTTATAATTAAAGATAGTAATTCTAGCGATACTCTTGTTAGCCATAGAAAATATACTAGTACAATAGTGTTTACAAATACGACTAAAAAATAAATATAAATAATATTTATGTACCAAACTTGATTCGCACATCCGTCTTTATTATATACTCCAACAAGTCTTCATATAATATTTTTTACTTGAGTCTTCATCGCATTCGAATATTCAACTATACCTCTTGACTACAACAATTAACAGGCCAAAGATTGACGGCTGTGGCTGAGGATCGTGTTAGACATCACTACAAGGAAGAAGACCTTTAGCGGCGACATATGTCGCCGCTAATACCCCTAGGTGTCGCCGCTATTACTATTAGCGGCGACTAGTCGCCGCTAATAAGTCGCCACTAAAAGTTCGTCGCTATTGACCAAAAAGTCGCCGCTAATAAGTCGCCGCTAAAAGTGTCGCCGCTATTGACCAAAAAATCGCCGCTAATAATTGTCGCCACCTAATGGTATTTTGCGACTATTAGCGGCGACATATGTCGCCGCTAATAGTCTTTTTTTTAATTTTTTTGTTTTTTTTTTTTTTCGAAATCCTGTTTTCCAGCCAAAATAAACCTATGTTTATCAAATCTAGATTACACTACACAATATCATAAAATTATACATAAACTACAATCTAGATTACGTACAAAATATCATCCAATCATACATATAGATAATTAAGTCATGTTTAATTACACTACACAATATCATCCAATCATCCAAGCATGCTATTCATCCCCCTCGTCTGAATCCTCTTCTTCGACTTGATTTGGAGCCTTTTGCGAAGCAATTAATTGCGTCATTTGTGACATAAATTGCGCGTTTTGAAATAGACTTGAAATTTGCTCCTACAAAAACAAAATATACATTTATATCTTGGCTAAGTATATGAAGTGTCAATTAATGATGTTAAACAAACACACTTATGATGAACTTAACACATCCAAGTCATAATAACCTAAAACAACTATGATGAACTTAACACATCCAAGTTTAACTCATTTTGACCCGTTTTTACTCAAATCTTGTTGTTTTCACCCATTTTGACCCGTTTAAGCTAAACTTAGATAATTAAGTCTATTTTAGCAATAAAAAGTCATAAAAAACCAAAATGAACTATGATCAACTTAACACATCCAAGTTTAACTCATATTGACCCGTTTTAACTCAAATCATGTTGTTTTCACCCATTTTGACCCGTTTAAGCTAAACTTAGATAATTAAAGTCTATTTTAGGGATAAAAAGTCATAATAAACCTAAGTGAACTATGATGAATTTAACACATCCAAGTTTAACTCATTTTGACCCGTTTTAACTCAAATCATGTTGTTTTCACCCATTTTGACCCGTTTAAGCTAAACTTAGATAATTAAAGTCTATTTTAGGGATAAAAAGTCATAATAAACCAAAATGAACTATGATGAACTTAACACATCCAAGTTTAACTCATTTTGACCCGTTTTAACTCAAATCATGTTGTTTTCACCCATTTTGACCCGTTTAAGCTAAACTTAGATAATTAAAGTCTATTTTAGCAATAAAAAGTCATAAAAAACCAAAATGAACTATGATGAACTTAACACATCCAAGTTTAACTCATTTTGACCCGTTTTAACTCAAATCATGTTGTTTTCACCCATTTTGACCCGTTTAAGCTAAACTTAGATAATTAAAGTCTATTTTAGGGATAAAAAGTCATAATAAACCTAAGTGAACTATGATGAACTTAACACATCCAACTATGATGCACTTACCTGTGTAAACGACTGAGGAGTTTGTTCATGATCATGAACAAAAGAACTCGTCCCTGCAGATGAAAATGGTTTACGCCCAATCCCCCGAATATGTCCACGCCGTTGTCCCAACACCGACTCAAAGATATCGACTTCATTCAGCGTTGATGATCCACTTTCTTGATTTTGGGTTTGACTTAGCTCATCAAACCTTTCTTTAATTGGTTCTGTATTAATTAACAAAAATATATTAACATATTTATACATACATAAATATATATTTAAAAATTATACTTTTAAGAAATACTTACATATTGTTGCTCTGCTACCTCGCTATCAAATGTCCCATCTTTACCAGTATGAGCATCATGAAACGTTTCAAGTCTGCTTTTATTCTGTTTTTAAAAAGTATGTTATATATTAAAAAATGCTAATATATAATACACAAATATATAAATTTAAATCATTACCTGCTTATAACAATAACTACTATATGAAGCAGTCCCCCCACGGTTTGTATATATTTGTTGTTGACGATTTGATTTGTTTGAACTTGACACATTCCTATATGCGTCACTCATAAAATAGTCAACGGTTTTGTTCCAATTATCATGATTCATTCCTGTTGGAGGATTGACCCTTGCTTGTTCTACATTATCGTAGCCTCCAACCCGATCAAAATATTTTTTTGCCACATTTTTTCGATCTCTAAATCGTTTGAGAAACACCGCACGGATTCCACCCTCTATCTGTGCGCGCTCACGATCTCGCAATATCTCATCAAAGTCAAAGCGTCGCTACATTTAAGTTCAACAAAATAAAAGTTATTTATGTAAAAATGAATAACAAACATATAACTTATAAAATTTTACCGCCATATGCTCTTCCAAAGCATTCTTCTGAGCATCGGAAAGATTTTCATACGAACGAACATTAAAAGGTAAATTAGCTTCCATGTATATCCCCACCTCGCGAACAAACATATCATTAAGTTCGCCAACGGGGGTATACGTGGCAGCTCTATCAAAGGGTAGAGATAAAGGTCCTTCCTTTTTAGCTAGCTCTTGCTGCAATTTCTTATTTTTCGCCTTGCCTCTTGTTTTACGAGAAGGCGTGCCTGTAATCAGATTAAAAAATCATTGATTGCATCATATATTAATAATAATTGAATAAACATAGTATATAAATTAATTATAATAACCATTACCGTCTAACGCGTGACTCCCATGAGTGTCAAATGGAGGAAGTGGTGGATCCCCCGCGCCATCACCTCCGTGACTCATCACATCAGCCATAAGGTATACGAGAACAATACACAATGAAAACATGTCTTGAAATATAAGATTTAGAACATAATGTTAAAATAAGAAGAAAGTTTTGTAGTACAACATGAAATACAAACAAAGGTTTAAATAAATAAATACATATACAAATCCTAACAAATGTTTCAATCAGAGTCACCCTCATATACTTCAGTATCTTCGTCAGACTCTTCGGTGTCATAATCAGAATCGTCCTCATCATAATCATCCTCGTCTTCAAACACCTCTTCAGCGGTAACAGTTGGCGGATTAACTTCACTTGGAGTCTCGTCTTCGGTGACATGAGTAGGTATGTTATGAAAGTATTGTGTGAAGTCAATGAAAAGTATGCTATTATAAAAGGCTAAATAAACTAAGTTAAGTTTATATCATTATATCCAATATTATTTATCAAATAACACAACTAATAAATCATTTTCCACCGATACATTATTTATCAAACAAAAGTAGGACAGTAGATTGAGAATTCCAAAGGGTAGGCTGCTATACCCACTTTTTGAATACTTTATCTCATATATGAACATGTATTACATAATTGTTTGTTTAAGAAAAATTCGGCAGCATTTCCTCTTAGCTCCCAAGTATATAGAAATATATACCCGAGGAGCAAAGAGAAAATGACCAAATTTTTCTTAAACAAACAATATGTAATACACATTCATATCCTAAATGAGATAAAATATTCAAAAAGCAGTCCCAAAACGGGGACAACCCGAAATTAATTACTAAATCAATTTCGGGCGGGTATTTCTAAGCTCGTGATGATTAGAATGAAGTCACGAAACGTAAACGCTCATAATGTAAAACAATAAGCATTACTATAACAATTAAATGAAACGTGACAATGTCTAAACAAATTGAAACATTATTGTAATTGTTTTAAAAAATGTCACGTTTCGTTTGATTTTTTTAGTGATTTTTTATTGTTTTTCATTAATATAAAACACAAATGATCATAACCTAAATTGGACATAGCGTGTCTCGATCGTTCGATCCAACCAAGAAACAAAAACAAACAAATAGGTAACATACAGAATTAGATATCTGTACAAAGACAGTACCCATAACAATCATAAATACATATCATACAACACATAGGTAAATAACACATAGGTAACATATAATCTTTTATCACTCAATAAGCTAAATACAAAACTTTTAAGGGGCGGTCTAACGGTAAGCACATGATTCCTCTGTAGCATATGCTAGGGCTCAGGTTCCAATATACTAATTTCCTATCATAACCTCCTAACACCATATGTCCGGCACAAGCTATGATTTATGAATTACATGATCTCGTTCGTTAAAAGTGAAACTTATACTCTCGAGACGAAAATCGATAGCAGAAACAAACTCAACTAACAGAATCAAAAAATAAGAGCTGTAGCACTTGGCATTTGTTAATCAAACCAATTCACGAATGAAAAATCAAGGAACCCACAAAAGATCCCAATTCAGAAATCACAATTGAAGCACCAAATCAGTAATTCAATGCAACACAAATCAACTTACAGAACTCCAACAAGAAATTGAGAAACACCAACAAAGAAAGTAAGAAGCTTTACCAAAACAGATAATAGATCGCTATAGTTTGCCTTTTGCGATGTGCGATTTCAAGAATCAACAGATCTCGTTTTGAGAATTGAAAAGCTGCTTCTGAATGCTTTACTCGTGCAGATGGGGAACAATAACGAGGCTTGGGCCTGATAAATACCAACCAAGAAACACATAAACACAAATGAACCATAGTAACCAAGCCCAAAAGTACAACCTACATAGCACAATGTACAATAAACCAACACATGAAACTAATGGATTTGGATGAACTTACAGAGCAGAGACGATGAAATGGCGGGGATCGAGAGGTGGCGGAGACGGTGGCTGGGGAGCGGCAGTGAGAAGAGGGGACGGAGGTGAAGAGGGGAGGTGCGGCGGTGGGGAGGCTGGATGGAGGTGCGGCGGTGGGGAGGGCAAGGGAGGACCGGTGCGGCGGTGGGGAGGGCAAGGGAGGACCGGTGCGGCGGTGGGGAGGGCAAGGGAGGACCGGTGCGGCGATGTCGGTCACAAATTTTTGGGGACGGAGGTTGCAGGTGAGGCGCGCGAATGAGCAGGATTGAGGGAAAAGATACCCGGTAAAGATAACATCAATAGCGGCGACATGTCGCCGCTATTGGTGTCGCCGCTATTGATGTTGTACGATATTACCCCAGCCGTTAGATCTAGGGATTAATCAACGGCCAAAATTAAGTGGCAGAGGCCGGCACGAATCGCGGACTATTAGCGGCGACATGTCGCCGCTATTAATGTCGCCGCTAATAGTGTCGCCGCTAATAACCTTGTCGCCGCTAATAAGGTCGCCCCTATTGGTCACATTTCTTGTAGATGGGTCTCTTAAAATAGATTTCTCGTCTCTACTCAAGACAACGCATCTGTCTCCCAAAGTACAACAACCCAAGCAATATGTACTGTCTGTGAGTGCCTTAGGACTGAGAGATCACCACGTAAAATATGTGTTATGATGTTACATAAAAAATATTAAAGATGATGATGTAAGATAAACAATTTAGAAAGTACTCATCTCTAAATTTCTATAAAACTTGTTGAAACTAAAAAAATTAAATTTATTTTTCTTCTCTTTTCCTTCTCTTTTTTTTTTCAAATCATGAATTTAGTTATGTACTCATGCTAAAAACTTCATATTAGTTTGAGTTTTATGATTCAAAACCAAAACTTCCATTTGATTTAATGTTTTGTAAGATCAAATTAAAACTCTTATTTTATTCATAGTATATTTAGTACTATGATCCATAATCAATATTCATAATATTTATTAAAAGACTTGGTCAAAACATAAAACATTCATGTTAATCATACATGATTTTACTAGCATTATGCAAGAAATTGCAATAATTTCCTACTATAGTCACCCAAGTTTTACTTTCTTCATTCCAATCACTCAACTTCGAGCATGAATATCTAATTCATCTTAGCTTCAGTTTGGACACGATGTAGTTCGTTACAAAACGAGAACTTAAACCAATAAATAAATAACTATTTATATAACAAATATATAAATATAATTATTTTGCGTCCAAAATTCCAGCATAACGGACCTATTATGTCCGACCAATTTTTAAGCCAAGGGCAAGATGATCCCGAATACATACTCTAGACCTAACCTAAGCGCAAAGCATACCTACGCGATAACGTTACCGGTAAATACCAAAAAGTACTGATTCAGAATTGAGCAACCAAAAGCAATTCTTTTTATCATTCTGATATAAACTTTAGGACATTTTTAGTGTTTAATATTATATTATTAGTTTAGATTACAAATGTTATTTATCTTATTTTTGAAATGTCATCGAATGCTTCTTCTATTATAATTTCTTCAATTTTCATTCGAGATTCACGTAACAACTTAAACTTTAGCAAAAAAAAAAAAAAACAAAAACAAAAAAAAAACAGAAAAAACAAAGTGGTATCGAATTGGTTAAGTACTGAAATACAGGAACGGTCCCAATAGATTTGATAACGTAATCGGTACATGCTTTTCCATGATTTTAATATTGGTATTTTCGGTACCGGTATCAATATGGAACAGAACTCATCCCTATCATACTCGAGACCCAACCCGAAGAATGGTAAAGGGAATTAAGCTAGGCTTTCAAAAGAGTGGCAACGTCTAATCTTGTGTCTGTGTGTTGAAGCAGGCATTGGATGAATTTCACAATATTATGAAACGTGAATCTTATCAATCCAATGACCAACTTACTCACAAGTTTGGCAACATAATAATAAAGGTTTCAAATTTTGGGCCATTTAAATTAACGAACAATTTTTTTTTTCAAAAATGGCATGCGTGATGCCGTGTTACTCTTGAAAGATATTGTCACTAGAAATGATTTTCACTCCGGCCACTCTTTTTTTCTTTTTTAAATGCGAATGACATTATAACAAAATAGCCTCTCCTTAACAAAAATAACAAAATAATAAAAAAAAATTGAACAAATACTTAAATTTTAATAATAGTAAACAAATAATTAAGAAAAATCAATTTTCTTCCTAAAGTTCGAGAAGAATGTTAGTCTTTATCTAGTCAAACCCTCTACTTGATCTCTTTTAAAAGTGATTGGTGTTACGTCAAAACTTGAACTTATTACCATCATTATCGAGACTAGTCGGCGTATCGGGTGCATCAAACAACTTTTGTTTCAACCGTTAGACGGTTGAATCATTACAAGGACGGGCACATAATGTTGTGTTAAAATTGTAATGGGTATAATGTAAGATGAACGCTGTTCTAGTTTGGTACTAGATGTTTGGCGTTGTTTTGATTACATTTTTGATAACTTCTCTATTTTTTGTTTAAAAGAACTACATATCTTTGCTGTTAAAAATTGCGTGCAAGTTGAAAAACATTTTCAAGTATAACTTTTTGTTAATATAACGCTAAGGTTCATTACGTTGAAGGAAGTAAATCTAAAATCAAATATGTTTTTACCGTCGTTCGATAGAGGGTTTAGGTAAAAGCATCACATGGAAATACTACGACACTAACCTAAGACATTAACTCCTTATTTTTTTAAGAGTTTTATTATGTCATTCCATTAAATGTTTAGGTGTTTATGATAAAAATGAAAATTACAAAAGAAATTGATATAAGCTTCAGTAATAAAAAACTAATTGTTTCATGTACATTTGTAAGTTTGTTATAAACTAGTAACCATTGTGTTGCAGTGATGATGTTAAACCATACAAAGATATAATGTTAAAACGTTGGTAAAACAAGTTCTTCACTTCCTCATGCATTTTGAAAGAAGGCATTAATAACGTCCAAAACGTAAGATTAAAAAAAATGAATTCACGACGAAAACTCATATGTTGCATCTTTGTATGATAAAAACAAAGATGTTAAAAATGTTAACTTTGAAAGATTAAAAATGAAGCTTTTACATAAACCCTTGTGTTATGATTATATATATATATATATATATATATATATATATATATATATATATATATATATATATATATATATATATATATATTATATATATATATATATATATATATATATATATATATATATTATATATATATATATATATATATATATATATATATATATATATATATATATATATATATATATAGGGGAGTGATCCCTTAAAAACCATGTTATAAATGAAAACTATGAAAACCAGGGGTTACATATATGTAAGTACATATTACAAAGTTTATAACTAAGAATTACATATATGTAAAGGTTATGTATATGCAAGTACATGTTACCAAGTATACAACTAGGAGTTATGTACATCTAACTCATGCAAGTTACGTATACGTAACTCGATTCGTTATCATCGTCAACCTTGGAGTTTAAATTAAAAAATAAATAATGAACCTAAAAAATAAGGTTAAAGTTTACTCAAATATACTTTAAACAATTAAAAAATTAAAACAATTATAAATTATGTGATTGGATAGTGGTGGTTTTCATGGTTTTCAAATATAAACATGGTTTTCATTTGATTCTTCCCCTATATATATATATATAACATATATACATATATATATATATATATATTAATATATATTAATATCTATACTATATATATATTGATTTGAGGAGGGCAAAATAGTCTTTTCACCCAAATCTCTTAAAATTAAGAGATGTACATCTCTTCCTGCATAAGGTACAACTCATTCCTCTATTGCGATGCTGGAAGTCTGGAACCATATGTACAATCCGCGATGCTGGAACAAGGTACCATCTCTTGAGAAACGGGGAACAAGGTACCATCACCATCACCTTCCTCTATTGCGATGCTGGAACCATATGTACAATCCGCGCGATGCTGTCCACAGTTGCTTTCGGAGATACAGATACAGCAGCTGCAGACTCCCTTTCGAGAATGTCATAGGTAAGCTTTTCTTCCTCAAAACCCTACATAACAAGAAAATAGTATGGGTTTTGGCTTCTTTTTCTGGCCTTCTCTACAGGCACAAATGGCGGTCAATTCAAATGGCATTTGGTTCTTCCTCAAAACCCTACATAAACTCACACCATCCGGTTTTTTAGTTGTTTTTCAACCTACTACAACTTCTTGGAGGTAAGATTCTTCTCGCTTGTTCTTCTGTTCACTGTGCAATTTCTTATTGGTAGTCTCTCAATTGATGGTATGGTGTAATCTTTTGATTTATATGTTCTGTGTTTATATTTGAATGCAATTGGTGAATGAAACTGTTGTTTGTGGGTTTCTTGATTTAGTTTGGGAAGCAAGAAGATGGTGTTTGTAATTCAATTTGTGGGTTTCATGATTTTAGGCTGGTGAATCTTGAATAAATATGTGGGTTCCATGATTTTAGGCTACTGAATTGTAAGATCTACCATGATTCTTAAAACAACAATAGATTCGAACTTATAACTCTAACCACACATTCTTAAGTGCAACCCACATTGAAAATTACCTTTGATTACTTGTAACCTAACCCAACTAAGTTGTGGATTTTGCCATGTCTAACACACAGAACATACTAACACTTTGTACGAGTCTGTGTTTTGGAAAACGTACGTTCTTGGCACTTTTTATTAAAACTCATGCATTCTTGCAAAGTTTAGGAATATATTGTGTAGATGCATAAATTTGTTGTTAAATTGACTGTCCTGTTTTTTAACTAAATGTGAATGTTACTATATGATTCTGCAGTCTCACCTGGTTAGCAATTAATACAGATCCGAAGTTCTAAGCGTTGTAATCCGCCCGTCTAATCAACTCAAGATCACATTTTTAGAGGTTTGTGAGCCTTAAAAGTTTTCGTGTTTGATTAATGTTTGATAAGTCATAGAGATGCAGCATTGTGATGATCTTCTTATTTTGCCGCTGTTTACAAAATTTCAATATAAGATTCTAACGTATAATCAAACGCTTCCTTGCCGTAACCTCCTTATTAAAATTTCCTATTAAAATTAGAATATTTTTACGCTTTAAAAGTTTCCAAGTTAAAATGACTTGGGTGGCATTATCATCATGACACAGGAATTAATAGTATTATTTAGGGTGCACATGATTACCTTGCTTTATGTACCTTTATATTGCGTTTTAGAGTTTTAGATAGACAACTAGCTGTAGAAGTGGACTGGTAGATAGACAACCCGAGCATCTTCCGTCTTTTTTGTTATTTGTTTAAGAAATAATAATAATAATAATTTTGGTTTGTTGTTATAGAAAAGAAAAAGAAAAAAGATTGAAAAGTGTTGATTTGTGCAGGCATAAGTGGACTGGTAGATACGAAGCGCATCTTTGGGATAATAGCTGTAGAAGGGAGGGTCCGGCGAGGAAAGGACGTCAAGGTACATTTCCTTTTAAAAGAATGTATATGAATTAGTAAAAGCAAATGATCTAGATGCTGCTAATAACACTGGCCTGATCCAAGAAAACCACCATTATCAATATGAACTAATCTTCTCATGTGGGCAAGTCCAGCAAGGTTATATAATATAGTTCTAGGAAGAGCTGTGAGCTGTCTTGTTTCCTTATTTAATTTCTTCATTCATGGATATAATTAAATTTTACATTCCTTGCTTTCTGTTGCTAAGAATTGTCCTGCCAGGTTAAGTTTCCATCTCCAATAAACTACTAAGTTTATAAATGGCTGAAGTGTTCATATAAATCAAAAGAAATGTTTCGGGTCATCCCATCCTGGCCCATATTTTCACTTGAACTATTAAAAAAAATTGGAAAAAAAATGTCGGGTCATCCCATCCTGGCCCAGCCCAGCCCGTTTTGAACTGTTACCCAACCTGCCTGACCCACCCATTGTGCTACCTCTAGATTGATGCATGGTATCACATCACTTATTAATAGTTGTTAAGTGGTAGGGTAAATCAAAACAGTGTAAACTTTTAGTATAAAAGCCTACCAGTTTCTGTCTTTTATATAAAAGAGCTCGAAGGGTAGCATCTGATAATTCAGATCTTTTGCATCAAGTGTAGAATTAAAGTCATCAAGCATATAATTCACTGCTAGCGATCTATCCTCATTAGCTGGGATCATACAAGCCCCATTTTCACCATCAACCCTTCCATCTTTACTTTGACTAATAGTTGAATTATTCTTCAAATCCTTCAAATTTGCCTGCAACAAAGCCAAAGCTTATGTTACATAAATATATAACTTAAAACTGGTACAGTCAGATATGAGTGCTTCTATATATTTGTCAGAAAGGACGGATCATCTTGAGTTTGAACCGAAACACTCCTTGTACAAAAATTCTAATTATTAGTGTGTTAAATATTGTTTATGATCTCTGAATCTTTAAGTAGATGATTTAAGAAGTACACTTTATGCAAGTTTGACCCATTTGGCCAATTTCCTTTTAAACTAAATTTCTCATTTGTTTTACCTATAAGAGATACATTCATGACTAGAATCGACCCGTTTATAAGTAAATTAGTCAAAATTTCAACCTCTACCCACACCTATGTGATTGTGACTGCTATTATTCAAATTTTTCTATAATTTTGTTTTTATTTCCAACATATAGCCAGGACTTGTAAAAATTATACTGAAAAAACATTACAAAAAGGATATAAAAACGTCATACTAAAAGCATAATTAAGTCTGTTCACCTTGCAGTTGATAGAATTTGTTGGAGCTGACCGTCTCTTATGACGATAAACCTTTAGTGGCTTTTGGCATTTAGTATCTTGATTTCCTTTTTGCAAGCAAATTAGTTGCTTATCATTGCCTAAATTATTATTGCCCCCATTTGATGAATTATTTAGTTCAGCTCTGCAAGATCCATTCATATCCCCCTGCTTCATACTATCACTATTAGAAACCGTGATACTGTTGCTAATAGAATTTTCAATTTCTGTGACTTTTTGGTCAACAGGTCTTCCTATAAATTTAGAAGTGATAACATCATCTGCCACCCTGCTTACAGGTTCCGTAGTAGAACTGCATTGGTTGGAATTATACGCGTTTTTGCTAACGTTGCTGTCATAAGGTTCTTCTTTACTTGTATTATTGGTGTGCACAATTTCAAAGTCCAATTTTGACTTTTCTTGCAAGTTATCGGACACTTTCTTACTTTCACCGCTTTCTTTCTCAATGCATTGGTTGGATTTATACATGTTTTTGCTAACATTGCTGTCACTTTGCTGTCACTTTGCTGTCACTTTTAGGGGTGTAAACGAGCCAAGCCGGCTCGCAAGCTACTCGGGATCGGCTCGAAAAAAGCTCGAATCGAGTTGAGCTTAAACGAGCTCGAGCCCGAGCTCGAGCTCAAATTATTGCTCGTTTACTAAACGAGCTCGAGCTCGAGCTTCAGGATATCGAGCTCGAGCTGGCTCGCGAGCCTAAACGAGCTTTTTGTATATATGTATTTTTTACTTACATATTAAATATATATAAATACATATTTACATAAATTATATTATTAAATATTATTGTGATAAAAAATAGTTAAATAATATCTATTGTGTTATATATAAAAGTATGCTTATAAATAATTATAAAAATAATTATAAAAAATATAAATTTTAATAATTTAACAATAAACTAGTCGAGCTCGAGCCGAGCTCGAGCTTGAAAATTTTCTAACGAGTCGAGCTCGAGCTTTATAAATAAAACTATAAACGAGCCGAGCTCGAGCTCGAGCTTCCTAAAACCAAAACGAGCCGAGCTCGAGCCTTAGCGAGCTCGGGCTCGGCTCGACTCGTTTACACCCCTAGTCACTTTGCTGTCACTTGTATCAATCTAGAAAAATTAATTCTTTGTGCATTAGAGCCTTTGCATCAAATGACCCTTTATTCTTACTGTTTTAGTTCATAGGTCATGGTCCAACTGCTATAACATAAAAACTTATCAAATATGTAGATGCCCCTCCTGCTCCGCGGCGGCGTAATCATGGACGTCGTCAACGCCGACCAAGCCCGTGTCGCCGAGGAGGCCGGCGCCTGCGCCGTCATGGCCCTCGAGCGTGTTCTGGCGGACATACGTGCGCAAGGCTATTGTGGCATAGACTTGAAATCATAATTGGAACTTCAACCGATTTCCCCTCCTTCAAATCATAAATAATGGTATACCGTTTGTGTTTTGACGCTGGCGGATGATATGAACCATATTAATAAGCATAATTTCAGGATTCCATTTGTGTGTGGGTGTCGGAACTTGGGTGAGGCATTGCGTAGGGTTCGTGAAGGGGCTGCTATGATTAGGACCAAAGGGGAAGCTGAAACTGGTACGTTTTGTTCATGATTATCATGTTTTGATTTGGGTTTTTAACATTCGTGATGTTTTTGGATTCCTTACGTTTTGTTCTTTCAAATTTATCATTATATTTGCTAAAAACAATTCAAATTTATCGCCTTTGATTACTATGTATCTGTTGGTTTATATCAGCACGACCTTACATTTTAAAACTTGCGCACGCAATTACCCAATACAAGTCGTGAACTTCCAACCTCAAGGTTACTTTGAGCCACTGGAGTCATCATTCTATGCTACACACACAACATGCAATCCATCTATTGTATCCAATTGTTTATTCTTATTTATATTGTAATCATGAGGGAACATATGAAATGTTAGTCTCAACCTATATATCAAAATAAGCCCTTGAGCCTTCACCCTCTTTGTGCCAATTAAATATTTCCGGCCCTTTGGTTTTGGGTTGAAGTCTCTTAATTTGTGACTGGGTGGGTGTGCATCCAATTTTCTGTCTAAGAATATCCAAATAAATATATGATTATGTTAGGCTGAATTATACACACAGACACATACACATATGTGTTTGTATTATGTGTTTTTGGTGACCTCAGTATCAGTATTGGGGTTATTAAGTATTAGATCTTGACTGCAGTAGGAGTTGCAGGCTGTTTCTACTATTTTTAACTGTTCTTTAAAGTTTAACCTTTACATATCTTGTCAGTTTCGCTTGTTAACTATTTTTTTGTTTGGTTGCAGTAAGTTTTAAGTGAGGATTCACCATAAAATGGGAGAAGTGGTAACTATTTGCATTCTTTTAGCATTTGTCCATTTTGTTATTTTTTAGTGATATACGGTATCAATCTTGCATCATATGTTTCATGATTGAAGTGTTTTTAATAATCTCATAATGTTTATTGAGCTACAGAATTAACAGACTGTTAAACAAATTTTCTCTTTAACTTGTTCTAGCATGACTACTTATGATGCATTAGATTTTATTCACTTGATGCATTTGAAAATATAGTTGTTCTAACTTCTGGTTATATTTTTGGAGTACAACAGGATTTTATGCAGGAAGATGATACACATTTAGAGAGCACAAGGGCCAGATGTACATCTTATACTTTTCTTGTTTAGATCAAGTTACTATTTGACTTCAAGAATTACAGTTGTTTCGTTTTGGCAGTTGCAAGTGTTCTTAAAAGGCATGGGGAACTAACTTAGCGTCTTTCTAGGTATTAACTTTCAGAAGTACTGAATTTTAGTTTTCTAGCATATAATATTTAATCTTTACTTTCAACTTTACACCTATATTGAAATATTATTTGATCATGTGAAACATCAAATTATACTTGTACTTTAAGCGACCTATATTTTTGTTTCATCGTCATGCACCATAGTGGTAGTTTATGTTTTTTCTAATAAAAAATTATTCGGGACTCTGATAAAATGATTTTCGAGCGTCTACAAAGGGAATTTGAAGCTGCACGTGCTTCTCAAACACAAGGTAGGTACCTTATTGTTTTGTCGTCACAAATTAGGTTATTCTAATATTATTTCCTTTATTCTCAGAGGTTTGTTTAGACAGCGAGCATTGAAATGATGGGTTGTTAGCAACTATAAGGGAGCGGGTGTGATTTCTTTTTGTTATTTATTTTCTTTAGATATTGATTTTTATAAGAACAACAGAAAAAGCTTTTAAACTCTATACTTTGGGAAATTTTGCATGTCTGTTATGTTTAGCTCCCTTATAAAATTTTTATTTTTATATCAGGTTCATATGGAGGCTGAGAGAAAGACGATGATGACTCCTGTGGATGCAAGCATGCCTCCAATGCCTGAATTTCATGACAAGATTACATATAAAGTTGGAACCAAGGTATCTTTTTATTTTCTATTTCTTTCTGCAATGTGGAACCAAGCTATCATTATGTTCTTAATTATTAGACTTTGGTTTAATTACATAGTTTTTCCCTAAATGGCATCTGGAAGCCCCTCTCTATATGATAACATCAACATTTCTTATAAGCAGATAATTTGTTGTTTGGAAGGAGCACGCATTTGCATACAATATGATACATATTTTACTGGTAAATTGTCCGATTCCATTTCTTATGTTGCAAATTTATGTAGCACAATATGTTTATTTTAAATTTTATGGGGTTTTAGGTGAGCCACGTGAACAATATCATTGTGTTCTTGAAAGCAAGTCATTTCTTGAAAAGATGACTGTCCTTGAACACACTATTCCTTTCTTTTTGCCATTACGTGAAGCAGAAAACGATCTTTATCTTCAAATGCAATGGTAATTCTAATAGCATTCCTCAGTTCATGTTGTCTGTATGATTTTGTTTAATTATTGTGCTTTATTTCAGAAATTCATTGATCACATAGGAGACCTATTGCAAGCATATGTGGATAGACGGGAACAGGTGTGTTTATAATTTAGCAAGTATTTAAATATTGGGATGACCAAGATACCCTTTATAATGTTGTTTTCCCATGTTATAGGTTCGTCTCATTAAAGACTTATATGGTAACCAGATTGGTGAACTATATCATAGTCTTCCGTATCATATGATTGAATTCTTCACAGAAGATTTTGATTGGTTGGTATTTTCTTGTTATTCATTTATATATTACCAATACAGGATTGATATTAGTGTAACTGATGTTGCTAATTCTTGCAGCAAGGTAACAGTGAGTCTTAGATATGCAGATCTGTTGTCTGTACTTCCAACTGGTATAAGTGTAGTGGCATGGTCAATGAGCCATTCAAAAAATTCCCCAACCAAGGGTAAAAAGGGTAAAGTAGTGTTTGGAAACAATGCGGGTGGTCCCATGCGTTTATTCTACGCAGAAGCTGCATTGCGCACCTTGAGTTTGCCAGAAGGTTTATATTCTCTCTCATAAGTAGATAATCAGAGATTTTAGTTATTAATGGATCAGTTTGGTTGTGCTTCATGCCTTCATCTCAAACGTTTGAAACAAATTTAAATGTCTTTTAACTAGCTAATTAATCATATGTTGATTAGTTTGTGACTGATGCCCTTCGGTGGTTGTGGCGTTGCAGCATTTGCTGAGATCGTGTTGAATCTTCCAGAAGCTCTTGAACAGATTGTCCAACCCAAAGATCCTGCTTCAGCTTGACAGAATGTTAGGAAATGGTCTTGAAGTTGAAGGTTTAAAGTTCAAACATAAAAAAATAGGGTACCTGATCCCCGATGTTTTGAAGCAAGGGTTCCAAAATTGTTGTAGTTTTGTAAATTTAATATTCTTTTGATTTTAGGAAATTTTAGATGGAAGTGATATATTAGCAGAGCATCATGGGGACCTCATATTGCAAATTAAATTAATTAATTTTTATAAAAAGGTGAAATCTTTACTAACATTTTGTGTAATTTTGCATAAACCAGGTTCATAAGCTTGTGGGGCATGAGTTGATGATTTAAGGGGAGCAAGCTTACTGTAATAAAGATATCAGATACATAAATCAAGATTGTGTGTTTCTATTTATCTGTACTTTGAAAACCGCACAAGTATTCAGAAAACGAATATCGCATTGTAAAATATCGTTGATGCCGCCGCCGCATCGCGCGGGTTCCTTACTAGTATATTAATATACATATTAGAAGGGCAACATGGTAATTTGTCAAAAACTCTTAAATTTCAGAGTTTTACATGTTAAGAAGCACATGGTACAACCTATTGAAGCACATTAAAGAATAAGGGTAATCTTGTAATTTCAGTTATCTCTTAAAGAAGAAATGATTCCTTGTTCTGTCCCTCTTCTTTTCTTCCATGTCTGAATTTTGTTTAGCTTCTTCAAATGAAGGGACATCTCAAAATTCAAATCCAGATCCAAATCTATAAGCACATGAACCAAATCCGGCGAGTTATTTTTCACTTCGTTTGTTCCGGTGTTAGTTGTTCTTGCTTCTTTGGCTCTGATCTAAAGTGGTGGTGGTATAGTGCTGTCAATACAGATTAGCTTCATGGCTTTTGTATCGTCTCCGTCTTGTTTTTACTCTAATCTGATGCCTTGAACCCTAGGTCGTGGTGGTGCAGGGCTAGCGGCATTGAGATAGTGTTGGAACAGATGCATATGCGCTCTCTGTTTCTCTGTTGAGGTGCTTTGATTCGTGCTTTGATTCAACTTCTCCATAGTTAGTGCAATCGTTTATCTACCTTTAATTTCTAAAATTAGTATGGTTACAAGAATTATTGGTAGTTTTGTGTTTCAAAATGCCGAAGAAAGCTACAATACAGAGGACCAATATAACCAAGTTTCATTATGTTGGATTTGCATTTGCCGTGGATGCCAAAAGATAGGTGATGCAATTTTCAACCTCATTTTGAAATAAAAGCAACACATTTGATTACAAAATCTGTTCTTAGTTTTGTGAATATGGGTTTAGGGTAAGTTAGATGAATAGGTATAAAGATACAAAACATTAATGTACTTTAGTATTTTTGGCAATCTGGTTGTGTCTATAGTTGCTCCATGTGGGTGAAAAATGTTTGTTGCTAGAGTCTCACAATAGGTAAGAAAGGCCACAAATATAAACATAATTTCATGTTTTATTTGTGTTTTTGGTTCATTATAATATATCAAGTTTTACTAATGTTCTTTTGTGTTTTGATGTTTATATTTTGATTTCTCATTAATTGAGTTGCAAAGGTGAATTGAAGATCGTGTATCCGGTTTGTTTTACTATACTTTAGACATACACCCACATTTAAATGGTGTTTGTTGAGTTTCTGTTCTTGTTGATCAATAGGTATATGCTAAGTATGCCTAAACTTACTTTGAAGACTTTTCTCTACAAACAATTTTGGTAAGTGTTTGTAAGTTGTAACTGATGGATTAATATTGCGCGAATTACCATGTGCAATCTGAATTTGTTATCCTTCTTTTTGTGTTATTATCTTTATCTTTATAAAAAGTATCGTCAACCTATATATGGTCCTTGAGTTAAATATTCATAAAC